>CM029470.1:20018144-21218144 GCA_017140325.1 Eucalyptus leucophloia subsp. euroa | reverse complement strand
ATGCAAACGCCAGCTTATAGTTTTATGTATTTCTTCGATTCTTCTGATTAGATTGTTGGACACGGAATTTTGATTTTTGACTGCCACAGTTGGAGGAGAAGAAGAAGAAGAAGACGACTTAAAAAAAATTGAATTGGTCGGTCGTAGAACAGCTAATGTCTCGTTCGTAGTATTACGTCCACAACGTCCGAGAATGACGCATCGTGCACGGTTGTTTGCGCAAGACAAATTTCAGTATGTACAAATTTCAAAATTTCAATAAAATTGGCACAAAATTACAATCATAAAGTATCATTACAAAATTAATTGTCAATTTCTCAATCTATTAGATGATAATTTCCACGAAGTGCTAATTGTTAGGACATCAACATGAATATAATTTTTGGACTCAGAGGGAATCGGTATTCATTTCATACACAAGCTATCGCAACATGTACATGTCAAAAGTCTAAGACCATTTGTGTAAATCAATAAGATGTAAATTCATTTATCTGTCTAGGACCAAGTCTCCAGTCCGCAAATTTCACGGCAGTAAATTCAAGATTTGATTTTCCGGTCGCTGTTTTTAAAACCCTTGAAGTCCATTACTAGGTTACCTGGAATGCGGATCACTCTTGATACGTGCAGCTAAGACGGGAATGCGCAGGATGTTAGCGGTCAAACGTGCGATACCATAGAGGTGAACTTCTTTTACTAATGTAGTCATAATTAGACATGATTTTATATTTTCTTGTATGGAGGTTTAATCTCGCGTTGACGCTGTTATATATCACATTAGAGCAAGAGAAGGTTTCAACTCTAACAGAAGTAATCAAGATTTAAGACCGGCTTTACCACGCTTATGTCTTCTTTGAACCGGCCAAACAACGTTTGCGTTTTGGTATTTGTTGACCCACAAGTTTTCCCAGTCCAGCTTTATTCAATCGATCTCATCCTCCATGTATGACCTTTGATTATTAAATTTTCTTCTTATCTGATCAAAAGTGTTCAATACGGACATTTGTGAGATGACAAAAGGACAATTTGAAGTGGGACTTGACTTTACAAATTTCCCCATTCCAAGTGTTCATGGGAAGCAGAAAGAAGACAAAAGTAGAGTATTCTAATCTATTCTTTCAAGTCAAAACCGTTGAACAAATAAAAATCACTCCATCGGGCAGTTTCAAGGGAAGTTCTTGTTGCTCATGACGTAATTGCCAAGAGCAATCTCTTTTTCAGGAATAACACCTGTCTAAGTAGTGAAACCCTGAATCAATAAAACACCAAATTCCTTACCAAAATAAAAATAAAACACCAAATAAATAACCTCATGAAACATATAACATGCAAGTTCAAGTCAAGACAAATTGCGCAGTCCTAATATGAAATTATTTGTATTCGATGGTGAGAGGAATGGAATCGGTATTGTGCATCTAATCCATATAGACAAGTCAATAGATTATGTGAACCAAGCCCCCATCTGTACCATTGTTCCTATGCTCCTCAGCGATACCAACATGATTAAAGGTTAGATGAATATAATATACCTGATTTTATAAGTCACACCACATCGGCCCGGTAATAAATGAGACATTCCTGTTAGAGCTTTGGCTTCGACCTCCTCATTTCTCCCAGGAAGTTCAAGGCCTTCACTCCAAATGACTCGCTTGTTAAACCTCCACCTTCGCACCCATCTCTTTCTCTTCCTTGTTTTCACCCTCATACCCTCCCGCCTCCCTCAAATGGTGCGCCGTCGCTGTTGCCGCCTCCGGCTAATAAGCGCAACCGTCGACTGCTCCGTCGATCTCGATCCTGAGGAGCTCTGCGAGAGGGTCGTGCTCTGCGAGGCTCTGATCGTGAGTTGAAGGTGGGCGAGGAATTCTCTCGGTTGTCCCACGGAAGGTTGGAACTTGGAACTGCCGGGTTCGGCATCGACAACATGGATTGGCGGCGTCGAACGAGAATGGATGATTGGTGGTGAACGCACCGAACGAGCATGGCAGCGGTCGCTAAGCAGGTGATCGCACTCTTGACGAACACGTAGCGATCAGTGAATGGAGATAACTTTAACTGACGGGGAGCGCCGGGCGTAAGCAATATTTTTTCGCCCTGTCATTGCCATCGAGCCCAACCACTAAGAAAACGACGCTGAAGTGGACGTTTCGGCCGAAAAGGAGAAACGATGTCGTTGAAGCGGCGATCATGATGAAAATTGTCGACTGATGTATCTCCTCATGGTCAGAAACCACTTCTTCAAAAGAAATACAAATTCAGACCGAAAAAGAAGAAGAAGAAAAACAAACAAACACACCGTTCCTGAAAAGGAGGTTCTATTGGTTGGGCTAACTTCAAACGTGGTGAGCCATGAGCAACCAACAATTTCTCCAACGTGTGAACTTGTCTGAGGAGAATAATTTGTTAAATTTGTTATATCTACTAAATTGGATAGAGCGAGCCTCACTTGAAATTTACAAATAATCCATTTAATGTTATGATTCGATTCAGTTCCATTTTGAATATGTATCACACTCTTTAGTGCTAGCTTCTCGACTAATGATGATCCAATCTCCTGAAAATAACTCCAATCGAATGGTAGAAAGTGAAAAAGATAGTGAATTGAGTTTGGAACGACAATTCTTGTTGTAAACATAAACTTGATAAACTCATACTAGTTATACAAATTTGTCTCAAACTCTAGCCTTTGTCAAAGAGAATCTCAATTATGATAAGCTTGAAGAATAATGAAATATCACGATACTCGCCACAATAGTAAAAGTAATTATATATCATTGATTAATTGAAAGTATACATCGAGTAAATACTTTCCTTATGACAAATTGAAGCTAAACAAAGACATTGCAGCGCATTGGAATTGTTTGAAAAGCGAGTGATCGAACAATAATATAGACGGAAGAAGAAAATAAATTGGACACCAGATTTACGTGATTTGGTTGTAAAGACTTACATCCACGGAGAGAGCAACAACGAATTTCACTATAAATCAAGCAATACAAGGAGATTACACACTTAAGTTACTCAAATACTCTCTCGGTGTTTCCCAAGCCCAAAATACACCCAATAACGCATGCAGTGTTTAGCTTTAAAATTTCTCAAGAAATAATCTCTTAATCTCACGAAGAAATTACACGCAAATCTTACCACAAGATTTAATCGGCTTCAACACTAAACTTCCTTGGATGTAATTCACGAACAAGAACAACAAAGAAAATCCCTCCCAAGCACTTGACTACGAGACGACGCTTCAAGACCAATTCTTCATGATCAACCCTCTTTCCATCCATGGCCACAAGTCTATATATATATATATATAAGTAAAACCCTTATTCTTTTGCCAACTTTTCATAGGATTTTGTTTCCTATCTTGCCCGATTTTATCCAAAACGTATCTTTGTATATTTTAAACAAAATCCAAATCCAAGTGAAAGTTGGACTTTCTTATTTTAGCGGCTAAATTCTCTAACGTAGATTCAAACTTTGGGAAGTTGATCTTTAGATCTTCTTTGCTCGATTTCAAACGTCCACAACATATCTAATTCAGAATATTCGTAATTTCGCATTTGGCTCAAACTCGAGATATATTTTAATAATCTCTACCTTGGCTCGACGTTTGAGCCAAGTTGCAATCGCTTCGTAAAAATTCAAACTCTGTCGCTACTTTCCCATAGCCTCCGATGGGATCAACCACCACAGATATTATTCAAGTCCAAGCCTCGCTTGAACTTCGCCATAACCGAGGACCTCATCAAAATACCAACACCACATGCACTTTTAACTGCTCTGCAAGGATTTTCCGACACAACCTCCTTAACTGCAAATAAAGCAAAACCATTGTTGCATCCATATCTATCAAAAGATCGAGTACATACCTTGTCAATATGAGCAGTTACAGTAACCATTGGCTCTATAGGCTTTACCTTGCTACGAGCACCATCCGTGTCGATTATTTTACTAGTACTCATATACGCTACCTTAGGAGTTTTTGGTCGCAACTCCACCTCAAGCTGAATACCATCCAGATCCATATTAACATTACCACAAACACTCCTAGCCAGAAGTACTAAAGACTCATCAAGGGTAACTTCTCTGCTGTTAATAAGTGAATTATATTTGGGCACCACAATCGATCGCCCCGCTCACCTTGTGCATAACCATGGAATATACACCTTGCCCTCCAATCGAGCTTACCATTACTTACTCGAAAATAACACGGACAACTAAACATTCTAATAATAGAATAACTAGCAACGTTACCTGACCACACTTGTTCAGGAGTCCGCCATTCAACATCAGCTAAGATTCTCTTAGCAATACTAGCACTAGAGATAATTTTTCGGGTCATCTCTAGTAATATTCTGCTCATCAATTCTGCAAATTGTTGTGATTTACTGGCACTAGTGTGGTGTTTCACTATGCCCTCTTTTATGCATAATTTATTTGCCAACTTCGAGCATAACTCCATGCTATTGTTAGTCCGCACATGCTTGATCAACTTATCAGTCTCCGTCTCGATCAAAGCTCTCAATCTTGTGATCTTGACACCAGCATCAAACTTGTGCATTGGCACAAACACCTAGGTCTTCCTCGAGTAGTTAATAGACTCTCAAACAGATACATCCAACATGTCCGCAGCGAAATTTGTCACTGTCTCACCTTGAAGTTTATATAGGCCTCCATGCTTGATTCCTTTCATTATCACCAAGGCACCTTAAACAACCTTCAGAACTCCAACTTTTGAAGAATACCTGCAATCAGTTGAATTTAGGGCACCCAAGTAAATTAAGTTCTTTTTCAATTTTGGAACGTGTCTTACTCCAGTCAATGTCCTCACAATACCATCATGCATTCTGATTTTAACATCACCAATACTCACAATATCGCACTCAGCGTTGTTCCCTAACTAGATTTACCACTACCCGTGCACTGATAAGTGATAAATCAGTTTTTATTTGATGTGATATGAAAAGAACAGCCAAAATCCATAATCCATCCATCAAACGATGAATAATTAGTGACAGACAAGATATAATCGGCATTATTTGCTACAACAGCAACATTATCTGCAGATGCAACTATAATTCCCTTACCATTCTCATTCTTTAACTTAAGGCAATTCCTTTTAAAATGCCCTCTCTTGCCACAGCTCCAACAGACAACATCAGCAGTCCTAGATTGACTACGTCTGTTCATATTAGTACTATTCTTACACACATGTGTTATAGATTTTCCTTTATTTTCACCTACTAAAGTAGTGGATACAGGTTCGCTAAATTCTCTTCTACGAATATCCTCGCTCAGAATCAAATCTCGAACCCCATCAAATGTCAAACTTGTTGACTTAGAGGAATTAGTAACAGCAGTAACAGTAGTATTCCAACTATCAGGCAATAAGGATAACATAATCAAAGCACATACCTCATCTTCAAAGTCAATCTCAACTGAACTCAATTCACTAACAATCACATTGAATTCATCGATATGATATGCAACTGATGCATATTCGCTCATTTTCAAATTAAACAGATGTTGCATCAAATAGAGATTGTTGATTGCAGATCGTTTCTCGTACATATTTGATAGGGCTTGCATCAAATCAGCAGTAGTTTTCTCCTTCAAGATGTTAAATGCAACATTACGAGCCAATGTCAACCAAATAACACCCATAGCTCATCTATCCAACAAATCCCAATCAGCTTGCTTCATTGACTCTGGTTTTTTCCCAAATAAGGGTAAGTGCAATTTCATATGGTAAAGATAATCTTCAATATGCATCTTCCAGAAACTAAAATCATTCCCATCAAATCTGTTGATTCTCACTTTTACTTTTTCTATCGCCATCGATTCGCTTCAACTTAGCCAAACCTAGCTCTGATACCACTTGTTGCGAAAAGCGAGCAATCGAACAATAATATAGATAGAAGAAAAAAATAAATCGATACCGGATTTACGTGGTTAGGTCGTAAAAACCTACGTCCATGGGGAGAGTAGTAGTGACTTTCACTATAAATCAAGCGATATAAGGAGATTACACACGCGAGTCACTCAAATACTCTCTTAATGTTTCTCAAACCCCAATTACACCCAATAACGCATGCGGTGTTTAGCCCCAAAATTCCTCAAGAAATAATCTCTCAATCTCACGAAGGAATTACACGCAAATCTTACCACAAAATTTAATCGGCTTCAACACTAAACTTCCTTGGATGTAATTCACGAACAAGAATGACAAAGAAAATCCCTCTCAAGCACTCGACTACGAGACAGCACTTCAAGACCAATTCTTCATAATCAACCCTCTTTCCATCCATGGCCACAAGTCTATATATATAAGTGAAACCCTTATTCTTTTGGCAACTTCTCATAGGATTTTGTTTCCTATTTTGCCCGATTTTATCCAAAACATATCTCTGTACATTTTAAGCAAAATCCAAATCCAAGTGAAAGTTGGACTTTCTTATTTTAGTGGCCAAATTCTCTAACGTAGATTCAAACTCTGGGAACTTGATCTTCGGATCTTCTTTGCTTGATTTCGAACGTTTGCAATATATCCAAAATCAGAATATTCATAATTTCGTATTTGGCTCAAACTCGAGACATATTTTAACAGGAATCTTGTCGATGTGACTGCATTTGCCCTAATAATTACTTGCGAAAGTCGGAGAAGCGTCTTATGGATAAAGCATTGCATCCATAGCACTGCTCGGCACCACGCACTGCGGGTCATGCAGTGAAAAATTATACGTCTACGACAATGTCAATTGGCCGTCAAACTCCCTGTGAATACGGTGATCAGCATAAGACTGATCAGCTGACTTTCAGAATTGCTTGAGAGAGAAGGACCGGAGGTTTCTTGAAAACCCTAGGGCATCGGCCAATGACTTCTTGAAAACTTCCTAGGCATCGGCCGAAGAAGGTTTCTTGTAGCTGAGAAAAACTTCCACATGGTTGGAGATCTACTGTGATTCTCACAAAGCATGGTCTTCCCCCTCTCCTGCTGGTTGTTGAATTCATTGCAGTCATTTTCTTGATATTTTGATGGGTTATGAATTTTTTTTCATTTATTCATATTTATAAGAGATACAAATGATCATTTAAAAAAATATTTTTAAATAATTCATTTTCTGCAAAATAAACACATCCTAAAGATTATAATAGTGATCATCACATCCGTTATCACGTTTGACTTTTTTCATACAAAGTTGATCCGTATTTGCATGCCAGCCTCTTTGATTATGCGGCAGGTGAAGGATCGTGGTCTCCTGCACAATTGATTGCACATTGTTTATTTTCTTGGCATAACAGTCAGGTGATGTCCCGATTAATTTTCCTGTATCTCAACTAGTCCATCTCTTCCAGACGATCTTAAGGGCTCTCTTCTTTATATTGGTCTAGTCATTTGGGGTTTTATTTTTAAAGGAGAGCTTCCGACAACACTTGAACCCAAGGTCACAAGACTAGCAACAAATTCTCTAGGTATCCAAACCATCACCTTATGAGTAAAAGTCAGCTAAGCCAACACCTTATAGGTAAAAGTCGATTATATAACTATTCAAACCTGTATTTATATCACACGGACGTCCATTTTCAACTAAATACGTACACAAACAAAAAATCATAAACTGTTGTATAAGGGGTATTGCTCATAAATGTCTGTTTCATTTTTTAAAAATAATTCGGTCAAGAGTAAATATAAACCGTGAGATGGTGAGCCATCTGAAATGAGGCATGTTCTTTGCAACAAGTTCATGGTCGATATAAGGTAGAAAGGCTTATCTATTTCATGAAGAATGAATAATTAGGAAAACATTTTTCTAAACACGATCTCTTAAAATAATTAGTTAATGAATAATATTTTTTTATCAATATTTATATTTAAATATTTTCGTGAATAATAAAAATAATTTTTATTTATTTATTTTTAAGCAACATAAACAATTTTTTTAAAAAGTAATTTTCAAATTACTCATTTTTATGAAATAAATATACAGAAAAATTCACTAATTTATGCACCAAAAAGTGTTAAAAACGGTGAATAGTGGGTCATTTTTTAAAATTTAATTTCATAGATCGCTTTATTTCTCGTGTGGTGCACGGACCTTGTACAAAAAAACAATCTGTGATAAACCGCGATCCCACTAATCTGAAGTTGAACGATTAGTTTCTCATTATCTGCTTTGCTTGGGGACCAACCGAGAGCCACTTGACACATCATTTAGTTCATTCGAAATATTCCGTAGTTGAAAATAAAACATTGGATTGTTATTCATTGTTGACACCTAAATTTTGTGATCCAATCATTTATTTATTACATAAAAAATTACGAATTAATTTTTAACTCCTTAACAAAAATAGCAGAATTAAATTATATAGCATATGATTTTAGGAACATTTATTATTTAGTTTATATTTTCATTAATTGCATTGGACCGGTGGTGGACAGTTTGAGCTTGAAATTTGATAAGTTGAGCCTGCAAGAGAAGCCAAAATTTGGCTAGCACTAGGGGGTTATGGTGGCCTAAAATTACATAGGGAGATGGGCCAAAGTGAATTTAATTTGATCAAATTTCAAGTCCATGGGAATTAATTAAAATAGGTCTTGAGCTTAATTCCGCCCATTACATTGAAAGGCCTAAATTAAGTCCATAATTTTGAAGTAAACCTAGGTTTTGCACCAGAAATAAGACGTTATGCCTCACAAGTTAGAGGTCGTGATTAAATCTCACATCACATAGAACACACGTGAGAAAAGAGAGGGATTCACGGCCACAAGGGAAAAGCTTCATCGAAGAGAGAGCATGGCCGTGACTTCAATGCACATGTCCAGACAACCACAATGTACAGGTTGATGGGAGACACTCATGGAGAAAAGAGAGGAAGTGGTGGCTGTTATTTCAAAAAATCAAATGACGACAAGGAGGGAAGTCCATAGAAGCACCAAGAGGAAAAGTCTCGCAACTCGTTGAAAGCCAACTCTCACAGCTCCGTTTCACCAACTGTAATGATCCAGCGAGATCTCAGTCAAATGAAGCGCATGCTTAATATTTTCAACAAGTCTTTGAGCGTCCAGTAGTGATTCCACCACAACAATTTGTTGCTCGCCACTCTCGTTTTTCCAATCTGTTTTGCAGGTTAATGTGACGCTAGTGACCCAGTGATCAAGCTACAAAGCACCTTGATACTTGTCCCCACGCTTCCTACTTTGCTTTTCTGAGATGATGCCAGTCTGAGCTTACTCCATATCGAGAAATCAAAGCCATGACCAGCGTCTTGCCGAGACCCCAAAAACAGCCACAAGGGAGCCCCCTACTGTCGAGCAGACTATTATCGAGAACCTCTCACCACAAGATCGTAGGTCCTGGGCTGTCGGGCGTGCCACCACGACTCGAGCTGCCACCTGCTGCCATCACTTTGTCGTGCCATGCCATCCGTGACCCACGACATTCGCTGCTGCGCTGTTCACGCTGCTGCTCCCACGTTGAGGAGCCGGTTGTAATCCCGGTTTGATCGCGTTTGATTCAAATTCGGAAAGTGAATTAAGATGCACATCTTTAGTATATTTGCAATATTCTATTGTCTTATTTGAGTGATTCGATATATTCTGCAATTCTCTAATATATTATGTTAGATGTTAGTATATTAAGATGTTAGTATACTAGATATTTATTCACAAAATCCTAAGATACCCCCTTCAAATTAGGAAACTCTCCTAATTTATAACTTAACAACGTACCTAGATGGCCATCCGATCTCTAACTACAAAATACGATGCCTGGGGTACGGAAAATCTTTTATCTTATCTATAACCATATGGATGTGATCATTGTTTTACCTGTTTCCAAATTTGAACAAATAAATCTTCCATCAATATCCATAACCCTTTGGATACAATCGTCGGTTTATTTTGTGTCCTTATTGTGATAGATAATGTAATATTGTCAATTACATTGTTTAATTAAATATCTATCCATTATTTGATTGCTTTTCTTAAAAAGAAAACCCAAAAAAAAAAAAAAATATTTTTGAACTAGATTTGATTCTTGCTAGAATATTGCTTGTTTTAGGCTAGATTACATGTTTAGATTAGGTTATTTATTTATTTCGAATTTTCAAAATAAAAATACCAAAACCATTGCTTTAGGATGTTAGATTTCCTTTTCTTTAATTAAAATTGAATGTTTAATTATTGGGTAATTTTAATTTCGAATTTTAATAAAAAAGAAAATATAATATAAAAAATATCATGCATGTGTCATGTAAAATTAGGTCATCCCTTGCATGTCATTTAGTTATTACATGTTTAGGATCATTTAAATGTGTGACATATTAGGATAGTTGCATTAATATTTGCTCATCATTAGATTAGGTCACATAAGTAACATCACATGATATATAGTTTGTATATTAGGTTAGATGTTGCGTGTTATGTTAGTATAAATACATATTTGTACGTTATTGCATTGCATTGCATGTAGATTAGGTTTCATTAAATAAAAGAAAATCCTAAAAGATTGAATGATTGCATACTAATTAGAAATTATATCTAAGGCTATTGATGTAATTTTGAGTTAACATTACATATACCTTCGTTACTATGAGGTAAGTCCTATATTTTATTTATTATTTTATTGAATGTTAAATTAGTGGATTGCATAGTTATAAGGTCATCTCACATGTTAGCGATAATAAAATGAATTCAAGCTACCTGATAAACATTTTTTCATGAAAAGAATGGTAATGAATAGACATTAGAGAAATTTAGTGTAACTAAGTCCTCATATCCAAGTTCTTTGATTTGTAGAAGTAAAATAATTCTTCGGTTATCTAATTGGCTTAACATAAATTGATTAGTGGTGATTCCTAGATAAAATTCATTTACATATTAAAAACTTGAACTTAAGTTATGAATTGGTATAATTTGGAAGAATTCGATGGTGCACTCAAGATTAGGTCGTGACAACTTGGCAACTCCATTATATATGAGAGAATTATTTTAAGAATTATTTTACTTCTATGAACTAGAGTATGGAGACTTGATTACATAAAATTTTTCTAATGTTTGTTCCATATCATTCCTTTCATCAAAAAAATATTTATCATATAGCTTAAGTTCATTTTATTACTCCCTAAAATATAAGATGACTATGTGGGTGTGCAATCCACCAGTTTAACACCAATAAAATAATAAATAAATTACAAGACTTACCTCATATAACAAAAGTATCTGCAATATTGGCTTAGAATTTATGTCAATAACTCTGGATATAATTTATAATTAGCACATAGTCACTCAATCTTTTATTTTTCTCTTATTTAATGAAACCTAATTTACATGCAATGCAATGCAATGATGTATACAAATGCATCTAGAAAACATGACATGCAACATGCAACCTAATATGCAAATTATATGTCATGCGACGTTAATTACTTGACCTTATCTATTGACGAACAACTATTAATGGAGCTATCCAAATATGTCACATGTTTAAATTATCCTAAACATGTAATGACTAAATAATGTGCCAGGGATGACATACCTAAACATGCAAGGACTAAATGATGCATGAGGGATGACATACCTAAACATGCAATGACTAAATGATGCGCGAGGGATGACCTAATTTTAGGTAACACATTCATGATTTTTTAAAATTTTTTTTTTTAATTAAATTCGAAATTAAAATCACCCAATAATTAAATGTGCAATTTTAATTAAGAAAAAGGAAATCTAATATCCTAAAGTAATTTTTTTGGTATTTTTTATTTTGAAAATTCGAAATAAATAAATAACCTAATCTAAATATGCAATATAGCTTAAAACAAGCAATATTCTAGCAATAATCCAATCTAATTCAAAGATATTTTTTTGGGTTTTCTTTTTTAAGGAAAGAAATCAAGCCATGGATAGATAGTTAATTAAATAATGTAATCCACAATCTTACATTATCTATCCCAATAAGGAGACAAAATAAATCGATGATTGTATCCAAATGGTATGAATATTGATGAAAGGTTTATCTATTCAAATTTGGGTGAATCAATGATCGTATCTAAATAGTTATGGATAGGATAAAAGATTTTTTGTAACTTGGGCATGTATCTTGTAGTTAAAAATCAAATGGTTGTTCCTAACTTAAGAGGTATCTTTGGATTTTGTGGATATTATATTATTTAAATAAATATCTAACAAAATATTTCAATATCCAACCGAGTATGTCTAATATCTAACAGGAAATATCAAAATATACCAAATCACCCAAATAAGGTAGTAAAATATGCGGAATATATTAAAGCACCTTACTTAATTTAAGGATACTCTTTCCAAATTTGAACCAAGCACGACCAGACCGGGATGGTGAGCAGTGAGAGGCGGCTAGTGGCGGCAGACGGTGGGTGACTCGCAGCTGGTCATCAACGGCAGCAGTGATGGTCATCGCGGCGCAGGGCGCGACTCAATTAGGAAGTGTTGCAGCTAGTGAACGCTCGAGAAGACTAGCAAATCGTCACGTCAGGATTCTGCCACCCGGTTTATTCTTGCTTGTGGATGATCCAAGTGCGCTCCTTCAGGACTTCTTCACCGCCTCGACTCAGAGATCACACCTGCTCACAAAAGCGAATTCTTCCTTTTTTTTTCGTTTTACTAACAACCTCCCTGCGTACACAAAACCCAAAGACCTCTGGCACGGCTACATGTAATTGGGATTGTTCGGTGAAACTCGACTCGGCTGTGGTTTTGTTATCGGATCAGCAGTTTCGTTGCCAGCTTCAGGTGAGGCAGCAGCTGGAAGGAGTGGAACGGCCCGTCGTCACTGGTGCCTGTCACGCACGAGAGCAGCAAGCAGCAACGAGGGCATCGGATCGTCTGCTGTCGTCGAGCTTGGCAAGGCAGCAAACGGCGGCAATGACGATGCAACAGAGGGCAGCGCGGCAATGTGATGTCTTGGCCAAGGCGTGACCAAGAGCTCCCTCTCGCTCTCTTCTCTCTCTCACGTGTTTTCAATGTGTCTCTATTGCGTGTCTCTCTATTGTGCTTTGAGAAAGAATTTTCGGACCCCTCTTCTCGTAATAAGTCATGCTTTTTATATCTAGGGCAGGTGAAGACTCCAGGAAAGAGACGAGATCCTCTTTCCTATTTCAAAGCAAAGTATATTATTTCTTACTTCAAAGAGGACGCGGTCAGAGGTGTAGTTGATTCCTCTCTTCTGACTTTCCCTCTTTTAAACAATAAACTTCTTTCCCTTTTGTCCACTTTGGATCCACCAGCTCAGCCAAAGATTTCTTTCTCAGCCACATTAGAGCCTTTCTTCTTTTCGCGTCCTCCCCACAATCGACAGAATTGTCCCCCGCTGATTTGCCTGTCAAGTGGCTTGGCATATACAAATATCTTCAAGAATTATACTTATATGGTCATTAAAACTCTTGGACAATATAAACCTTTGTTGCTCCAAACTTTGACCAACTTTTCCCAATTTGGCACGCATATTTATGGCCATTAAAGAAAATGATGGGCTTGGTCAAATTATCTCTCATCACAAGCTAAGTCCAACTTACTAAATTAAAGGTTGAAAATCATCAATTCAAATACATCCACTAATTGGATGCAAATTCAATTAATATAAACTATCTAATAAATGCTTTAAAACTATATATCATGCAATTTAATTCTAACATTTTTGTTTAGAGGTTATTAAATTAATCAATAATTTCTTTTGCATAAATGAATGATTGAGTTGCTAAAATTTAAAAATCAACACTCGTGATTTGTGCTAAATTACTAAAACACAAATCAAAACATTGACGTGAAGTGATGGCTTAATGTGCATTTGGCAAATTACAAATGTCGCGCCATACCGTTCAATAGATTATTGTATAGGCTCGGTTTACATAGATTAGCACCATCGTGAGCATCGATTGCGTGGATTCTCTCGTGGGTTTCCATGCATTCGATGACCGTGATGATACTGACCTTGTGATTTTTCTATTTTTTTGCGACTTTTTCGATCCGACTATTTTATGCTCGTTCAACATTTTCGGCTTTCTGTACTGGCTCTTATCAATTGTTTATTCCTTTTCTTAGGTCTCAACTTTTGATGATCCGATTAGGCGGTACATGTGATATATTTGATATGCGTGCCCGTAGCTCTGTTGGAGCAATTCGAGGTTTCCCTTAAAGAAGTTCCACTTCCCCTTTAAATTACTTTATCTTGGTTCATCTCAAAGACCAGATAATAATATAAGGAGATATAGTCTCCCATGAGGAGATGAGTGAATACGATTTCTTATATTCGTAAAATAGAGGTTAACTTTTTCGAATAACAAATTTCTTAAATTAAATAAAATTAAATATAATAATCAAATATACATAATATTTGAATTTTAATGTACAATCAAATTAAAAACTATAGAAATATTTTCCATTTTTATTTGTTCCTAATTTATTTATATATTTGGATTTCTTCCTACTCTATAATATTTATTATGCATATGTATACATATATATTTACTACCAATATTTATCACATATTTTAAGTATGTTCGTGTGGTTTATTATTTAATAAATTTTCTAAGGAATGATGAAATGGAATAAAAAAGAAATAAAAAATAAATAAAAATAATTAAAATAATTTTAAATAAATAAAGGCAAAGTAGAAAATTTTAGATAATTTTTTGAGGGAAAAAAATGCCATTTGTGTCTCATTCTCCTTTGTATCTCTAATTCATGTTGAAGTTTTACGATTCCTTCGTAATTTTTGTCAAAAGCCCACAAGAGCAGTAAGAGAGTCAAAATTTATTCTTCATAACTTTGTGATTCATCGAAAGGTTTAACGAAAATGTCAAAACTTTTTTTAGTATTACTATTGGTTGATCATATTTTCTCTCTTACTGGATTTAACATTTGCTAGCTGACCTATCTCATTGGTGTTGATGTAGCTTGTTTATATTTTTGTCATAATCAAACGCGTGGCTTCTAGAACTTTTCAATAAACTCTTCATTGTTTAAAAGATTGATTGACCATGGTTGATTAATGGAAGTTTTCATTTATGCACTTGTAGTTTTTTTAACAGTGAATCACATGAGTTTCTTACAATTACAATTTGTTCATTTTGAGGTTTATTTACATTGATATCATACCAAACAATAGACATGAAATGATATAAAAACATTTGATTTTTTTTTTTACTATGGATCATCAAATAGCAAATGCAATATAGTGAAATCTTAAATTTCATAATACACCTTATCCAGTTCTATTCTAACTATAAATCCAAACAACAAACTCAATATTTTATAAATATTAGAGTTAGGAATAATTACCTAGTCAATGTTAAATCGAATTTGAATTCAGTTCTACATATTTCAATTTTATCAATACAGTTTTAAGGTTTTGCAAAATTTTAATGGTACTCCCATCCAATTGCTACCAAAATTTGCAAAAATGTCTAATCATCATGGGTCATCCTACTTGGCACGCTAACATGCACAACTTATAAATTGTCACACCAATGGCAACCAACAAAGACAACATTAGAATTTTATATAAAGGTTCAAAACTACATTATCAAAATTGGAAAATTTAAGAATGAATCAATACTCGTATAATGGATTTATGAATCAATACCGAACGCTCTACTCTTCACTCCACCTTCTGCGTAGTCCCACTGTTACAGAGAGTTCATGAACAAGAAAATAGAGGTCGATATCTTCCACGACCGAGAGGCTCCGTTACAAATAAAGTGAATGATCCTATCGGTATTGCTCACCTATCTCCTGTTCGTCGAATGACCCGACCCGTCTACGAGGATGGACAACTACAAATAATCTTTAGACAACTTCAGTAAAAAGCTTGCAAACATATCTTTGCTCAAGAGAAGAACTCGTGGCGTATTGAAGCAACAAGAACTGAAAACAAAACAAAGCATCGTGGTCACTTTCTTCATACATTTCAAGAGGGCGATGTTGCCTCCAAACTTAAGCACCAAACAGTCTGAACATTTCTCGAGAAAGTAAACAGGAAGCTTGAAATATAAAGCACCTGCGTAATGTGCTGAACGTTCCCAATTCGAGCTTCTGCGAGAATATTAAACAACAGCAGATAATAAAACCTCATGGTGAACATTTATTTATAAAACTTAACATAATGCGTGAAGGGTTTTCCCAATTAAAGCCAAAGTTCCAGTGACAAGCTTGAGCACAACAAACTCCATTTGACATCTGTAAGAGAAATAGAAGACATCCTCTTACCCATCAGATGACAGACAAACATGGAATCCACTTGCCTGGAAAGCGATTTGCTGCTCATTCAACCCCGACAATGTAAACCTGGCAACATGCTTTATAGATGATACAGCAGTCGCCAGGGGTACCTATCGGCAGCAAAGACAGGTGCTTGAAAAGAGAGATGCAATCAACCTTAAAGCTAATGCACCCAGAAGCTGCAAGGAACCGTGTCCTAACAAGTACCGCTAAATGTAATGATCAACTTAGAAGAGATTACCAAGAATGAGGTCCAAGATAGGACTTCAGCAGGAATTTTGATGAGTATTCAGAAGCTTAGGCTGCTAGAACCAAAATGCCTGCAGTCCCACCTTCTAAGTAACTTCAGAACTATAAAACTATAACATGTTCACGTATGTAATTGGGGGGGGGGTGGGGGGCAGACAGAGAGTGAGAGTGAGAGGGAGGGAGGGAGGGAGGGAGGCTCTTCCGTGTAAGCATCAAACAATTGCTTCCGCATGTTATGAGAAGGTTAGTCATTGTCTTCATCTCAACTGTTGATTCATAGAACAATACCTGCACATATAAGCATAATTGATGGCTGCAAACAATCGTATAGAAGATTCAAACTGCTGCACTTATCTGTATGAAAAAAGGCAACAGAAGATTAACAATTTTTCACTGCGTACTCAATTTTAAGAGATTTACATGCTACAAGGAAAATTCAAATCCTTTAAACGCCCATCCAAGATAAGCTTCCCTAGGCTGGGATCCTTACTGCATGCAACCATCGCTTATTTCATCAAAGCAACACCAAGAGTTGTCTACCCATGACCTGCAATGCAAATAGTAGCAGTACCCACTAAAATTGGTCTCAACACACAAAAGACCATAACAGCCAGAAACTCATTTAACTAAAAAGATCTTAAGAAGCATGCTGAATACACAAAGCATGTCCGTCTTTTGATTGGACAAACTGCTAATTAGTAGGAGGGCACTATTAGGGGATTGAATCGTAATACTTCCACTTATAGTTGTTCCGCTAATATTTCTCCTATTACAGGGTTCAGTTCTCCCATTTGATGTGGTTAAGTTCTCGACCTGATCATAAGTTAGGATCCCTGAGGTCCAATCGCTACATTAGGAAAATAACTATACCTATCAGACCCAGATCTGCTTGGTTTGAAACCATCTTGTACTGGGAAGAAGCAGTATCAGTACCGGCACACCCTTGGTACCTTCTCATTGAAATCTTATTTATCATTCAAAAAGTTTTACAGCTCTAGCCAGCTTGGCAGGTCCACCCAAGCCCAAACTTTGACACACAAAGGATCTTGTTTTTCAAATAATGAGCAAGCCGGGGAAAAGCTTCTGAGGTACAAGACTAGCAAAAGCCAAACTTCAGACTTGTTATTCTACAAGAGCATGCCCAAGCCCGACTTGACCCACAAATTAACCAAATTTCACAAGTAAGGTGCAACTTATATGTAAAGGGAGTACTAAGGAATGTGCTTAATATAGCAGATTAATTCCAACTATATGAGTAATCTGTGCAAATTGTTGCTTGACAAATGATGGCTACAGGCTGAAAAATGATAAAACTTTCAGGTGGCTTAGAGAGAGGACATAGTCACGTTCCGATCAAACAACAGCTAAGAGCTTGCTTGCTTAATATGCACAGCCACTACTATTACAGGAGAAGAAATTCCTAACAATTGCAGACAGCTACTCAAGTTGGATTGCCCAATGTCTCAGTCAAGCGACAAGGCAAAGCTAGTTGTATAACACACAAATCGGAATAGTGGGAGCTGCAGGCACATCAGCAACTGCAGATCAAGAGGAACACCTCAATTAATAGTCATGGATCAGATTAAGCGCAAACAAAGAAATTGCTTTGGAATGGACTTGCCCGCTTGCTCAATTCATGAAGGCACTTCTAATTATTCCAGTAAAATGATGGTATCCTGCTTAAATCAATCAACACAAGTTCTAAGAGGGCGTGCTAAGTAAAGATGAAAACTTTATTGCACATGGAGAAACGACCAGGAAGTATAGATGCTACAATGATCAATAACAATAACGCCAATAAACACAAAATCATTTTCAACATTAATACAGGAACATAAAGTGTACAACAAAGCAAGTACGTCACCAAACATAAATTCATCCACCGGCTAAATGTCAAACCCTGGGAAACTCCTGCATACCATTGCCCATCCCATTCAAGACATCTTGAAAAGAGAAGTTATCAAGCGATCCAAACCCATCAAGCAACCCATCGAAGAAACCACTGTCGACTGAATTCGATGCCAATTCCTCGTCCTCAATCTTGGCATCCTCATCTTCATCATCCTCCTCCATAGCAACAAACCCAGACGCCTTCTCCTCATCATCAACCGCGACCGCGGGCATGTGCCCCTCAAACAGAGCCATGTGTCCAAACAACTTATCCTTCCTGGAGAAGCTGGTCCCACAGGAACACTTCCACTTAGACTCCCCACAGTGCTTCAAGTGGCTCTTCAAGTCGGCCAGCACCGAGAAGCTCTTCTTGTTACACCTGTTGCACGAGTACATCTTCGGGCAGTGGCTCCTCTTGAAGTGATTCTTCACGCAGATCACGGATTTCAGGGGCCGGAACTTCTTGTGCCCTTTGTTCCGGTTACACCCATCGAAGGGGCAAGAGAACCGGGTCTTCCGAGGGGCGTCCACGCACCTCTCGGGCTTCGCCAGCGCCTCGGGCGTCTTGAACTGATTGCCGTGCGCGCGCATGTGCATCCTCAGGTTCGCGTCCCGCTTGAACCCCTTCCCGCAAATGTCGCAGAAGTGAACGTGTTCGGCGAGGAGCTCGACCGCGTCGAGCTCCACGATCTCGCAATCGGCGTCGAGCTCGTCCTTCTCGTCCTTCAATTCGACCTCCGGCGGCCTCACCACCGCCGGGTCCACGGGGTTCACGGCCGCCGGCGCCGGCGGCAGCAGATTCGGATCCGCGCGCCACGGCTCGGGATCGGGGCTGGGGTTCTGGAAGCAGGCCAGCAGGGCGGCCCCGTTGACTACGACCTGGTGGATCGCCGACGCGATCTCCGCGGACACCATGCCCATCTGGTCCTTGCTCAGGAGGGCGTTGCTGCGGAGGGACTGCGACAGGAACTGCTGCACCGAGTCCATCTTCACGCTGACGGTGGCAAGGTTCAGGAGCGGGACGCGGGGTCCCCGTCGCCGACGGGGACGGGGACGGATCCTCCGGCGGATGCGGCGGCGCCGGAGGGCTCCGGCGGGGCGGGGTGGGCTTCTTCGGCGGCGGGCGTGTTCATCGCGGCGGAGCTGGAGCGGGAGCCGTCGATCGGAGATGGTGAACCACCGGCAGGCAGCTGAAGATATAGAGAGAGAAAGAAAGAGAGAGAGAGGGAGTGATCAAAGGAGACTTTTCTTCCCTGTGTTTTTGGGGGGAGCGAGATGAGAAATGGCCAGACGTTGACGAAATGGAGGGGAGGGACACGTGTCGAAAAGGGATTTGGAGAAGGCGAGGCGCACGCCATCCTGGTGGTGGGGCGAAGCTGCCCCCGGGTAACTTCCTTCTCCTCCGACCAAAAAAAAAAAAAAAAAAATCCTTCTCCGGACTCTTTCCAAAAAAATTCACTTTGAATTTCGCAAAATTATCCACGTAAAATGTAATTATTGGATTCGGTTTAGCATGTGTAACCCGACTCGTTAATGGGTTGCTCCTCACCGGCTATGATCCCTTCTCCTGAAAATGGAATTCTATCGGAAGGAAAGATAAAAACAAAAGATAATGTATTGAGTTTCGAATAACAAATCTTATCATTCTAAACATAAATTCAATAAACCCAATTAGTTTTATAAATCTATCTTGAACCAGAACCCATAGTCGATATTCGCTTATGAGAGTATCTCAATGATGACTCTTATGTTATGTAAGACAAACACTCAAGGAAGCTTTCGTGTTGTATCAACGTTCGACAGGCGTCTAACAACGTCTTTCCGACACGTCCCGACACGCGGTCAACGAGTGTCGAAAAATCCGACATGTGGTCAACTCTCTTCGACACGCTCCAACACGCGAGTTCAAAATTCCGATAGGTGATTCTGACACGCACGGGTCAATTTTAAAAATTTCTAATAGTTGAGGAGTCAAAATATAAATATACACAAAAGAAGTAATAAAAGAAAGGGATAATACCCTAAAAAACCCCAACCTGAGACACTTGTGACAAATTTACCCTATGTTAGTTTTCGTTAAATTTTATTCTCAAATTATTAAGTTAAATGACACGTGACAATTAACTAGTATACCAATTTAGGATTTTACGTTAGTTTGTCACGATTTACAATTTTTATGATTTTTTTGTGGTATTAATTCAATTTAGCATAGGATATATTTGTCACAAATTTACCGGTTTAGGGTTTTTTGCGATCGAATAAATTAGTTTAGGGTAAATTTGTCATAAATGTACCGGTTTAGGGTTTTTTTATAATCGATCGGGGTAAATTTGTCACAAGTTTACCGGTTTGGGGTTTTTTATGGTCAAAAAAATAGTTTGGGGTAAATTTGTCACAAATGTATAGGTTTGGGGTTTTTCAAAGTATTAACCCTAAAAGAAATAATAAAAGAAGTAATAAAATTGCTATAAATATACATGCATGGGGTCATTTTTTTTTTCAATTTTTTTATAATTGTTTTAGTTTTTTTAAAAGTCTTTTACTATGAAAGAAGTAATAAAAAATGCTATATATGATAAATAAATAAATTTAAAAATATCATTTTAGCATTTTTCTGTAAACAATGTTTTTTCCTCTAAGTTTTATGTATTATTGTAACACATTAATATAATGAATGATATTATTTAATATTTTTCGTGTAAATTAATTCTAGGCTATTTTTTATTATTTATTTATAAAAAATATTTAATATATAACGCGTCGAAACGTGTTGAAATTCTCTATTTTTAAGAAATGATATGTCGACGTGTCGTGTCGTATCGCATGTCGCATATCCTTGTTGATACTACACAGCTCTTATGAGCATAGGAGGCTCCGAATGGGTTCCATAATTTATCCTGCACAATCAAGGCATATTGAAATATCGTAGCATTAACCATTACCATATAAGATAATGATGTCAAAATCATGTTAATTCGCAATAATGATTGATTGGGTTAAAACCGCGTAAGATTAATCCACATTTGGAAATGCTTCATATAGTTAAAATTACCTTTTGGGAAGCAAAGCGAGTCCAATGTGGCCTTTCGGATCCGTGCAAGGTAAAAGGCATTATCCGCTGGGCATCAAGAAAAGACGGATTGGCCCAAGCAGTCAAAGCAGGTAAAAGTCTTCAAAGAGGGCTGCTTAGTCAATCTGTGGTCCAATTTTTGCTTTTCCTTCCCTTTCACTTTTGAGTTTTTTAATAGTCATCTAGAAACTTTCACCCTCCTCTTTAGAATTTTATATAATTTCAACTTTGAAACAGGCAAAAAGTTCATTAGGTAAAGTGCAAACAAAATAGAACACTATTGAGCATGATTCCACAGTTCCCCACAGTGGAAATAATCATTGGTGCCAATAACATCAGCCCCTTTCTCTAGGCTTATAACTGACTGTCACAGCAAACCATCACGTTGGTTATAGATGGTGTAATGCTAAGAGTACTGTTCTTCCAGCTCCTACATGCTCGTCGAATTCATGGGAGATCAGATTGCAACACTATATACTTGTAAGAATCGACACGACCTCTGAATATAAGTACCAAACAACCATCGAACATCTCTCGATGTGTCCCTTGAGGCATTTACATGGAAAGCTCGAGTTTCTTGTTTGATGGATAAGTAGGATAGTCTAACCAGGAAGGCCATTGTTGCGGACTAGTCATTGTATCTGAGTAACAGCGGCATGTATTGCGTTTGCAAGGTGAGGGACTGTATTGGCGCTCAGTCCCGCCATGTTGATCCTCCTGCACAAGACTTGATGTGAGATCCGAGATATTGACGCAATTCCGAAAGCGAAACTTTTCTTTTTTCTGACCCATTGATTTCTTGTGTTTAGGTTTGTGAGCTAAACCTTGCTGTATTAGGAGGAAACATAGGAGCTAAGAAAATCAAAAAAGGAAAAGAAATCTTCATAGTGAAGAAGTTTGCTAAACATCCCTGATTCAAGATTTTGCGAAACATTCCTCATTCAAGCTTCCATTATTAAGAATATAGCACGTTCATGAAAACGGAAACCTCCATGTCAATGGCCACAGACCTAATGCCTGAACTATTCCTGATTAAAGCCAAAATCTGTGATGAGATCATGTACATTATGGTCATTTATGTTTATAAGTAGAAGAGATACTCTCACCCATCAGATGACATATAGACATGGAATTCCCTTGTCATGAAAGCAATTTGCTCCTCTTTCAACCCTGAGAATGTAAACAAGCCGACATGCTTGAGGATATGCGTCCAGTCACCAGGGGTTCCTGTCAGCAGGGAGACGTGTGCTTGAACATTTGAGTATACGAAACAGAAATATTGAATGCAATTAACCTCCATAAAACTAACTTTAGAATACTGGCAAACTACAAGTAATCATATGCTAAGAAGTATTGCCAAAGTAAGGATTGCATTGCAAGTGGCATATGCCACTCGTACGATGAGGTCAAAGTGGGACTCCAACATGAAGCTGGTTGATCTAATATACCGGCATTCCCACCAGCTCTCTAGTTTTAGAACAACACAAAGAATACCAGGTAAGTGCGTGAGTGCCCACACAGATTTGTGCTTACCTTTTTCATGTAAAGCATCAAATAATTGCTCCCGCATGCATGTGAGCCGTTTAGTCATTGTCTCCACCTCAAGTTTCCATTCATTGAACAAATTCCTGCACATATGAGTAATATAGACACTTGAGCAGTATTTACTCCTTTTCTCCTCTTCAAACTTCAAATGTGTTTGAGCAGCAAGAATTTTTGAGGACCATCTTAACTAATTTTCTCCAATCAACAAACTTTCACCTTAATTAAACATTTTCAAAATTGGACCAGAAAGCAAGGTGAAGAATTAAAGCTATAAAATGCATTCAAAGTAAATTTATTGGTACTGATTTATAAATCTAGAATTTCCCTCTGAGTTATAAAAGCGCCTCCTGAGAAAGCACATTCCACTGCTTAAGGTATTAGTTATACAGTCTTGTTGCTGATTTATTTTTCTGAATAAAGTGAAACAAATAACCTTTGCACAAGTCGAGGTACTTTATACCTGTCTTTTAAGATGGCAGCTGCAATGGCAGCGCCATGAATTGGAGGATTTGAATACATGGGTCGAATGAGAAGCTTCAACTGACTCTCAATTCGGGTTGCCACATCTGCAGTCTTGCAAACCTGCACAACATGAATAAGGGGTATGGCAAAATGACAAGAAAAGCATGAAAGCCATTCCACTGCTCTACAAAAGAGGATGTAAATTATAGGAGGCAGTTCCCACATTTACAGGCATCTATTTCTATGATTCTAATTTGATTAACTTACTACACTGAGTGCACCAACTCGTTCTCCATAGAGTCCCATGTTCTTTGAGTAGGACTGGACAACAAGGCATTCGCCTCCATCAGCAACAAACTTTCTCACAGCTTGTGCATCATCTTCTAGGTTTCCACTTACAAAACCCTTAACAAATAGACAAACATTAAATGGTCACTCCTTCCACTTATCAAACAGCTTCAAGAATAACAGCATCACTTTACTATAATTAAATATCTACTGGCAAACAAAAGTAGAAAGTGAAATCAGTGACCATAGTTAATATGTTGCAGTAATCTAAGGCATATAGGTCTGAACTACTAAAGAGATAAACCGAATCTGACTAAACCCTCCTAGATTAATATGATGGAACCACCAACCTGATAAGCACAATCAAAGAATGGAAGCAACCCTCTTGATCTGATAATCTGTCTGATCTCCTCCCACTGCTCAACTGTTGGATCAACACCAGTCGGATTATGTGCACAAGCATGGAGTAGCACAACAGCTCCCAATGGGGCAGAAGCAAGGTCTTCCAAGATACCTGTTAGATGACACAAGTGAAGTAAACAAACATCTGCTCCAGGTGTTGAAAACAAAAGCAAAACTAAAGAGAAACATCAATTTTCTAGAGGACAAGCAGGGTTGTCCATGTTGTAATTGAAGTTATGTGCTCGCTGAAAGCATGACTTTCTATCTACTCCAGGTGTTGAAAACAAAAGCAAAATAAAAGAGAAACATCAATTTCTTAGAGGACAAGCAGGGTTGTCCATGTTGTGATTGAAGTTATGTGCTTGCTGAAGCATAACTTTCTATCATCTACTCCAGGTGTTGAATGCAAAAGCAAAATTAAAGAGATACATCAATGGCCTAGAGGACAAGTAGGGTTGTCCATGTTGTGATTGAACTTATGTGCTTGTTCAAGCATAACTTTGTATCATGTCTAATTAACTTAAAAGAAATTCCTGCACTAAATGGCGGGCAATAAATTACACGGAAATTTGCGCCTGCAAAAAAGAATGAGAGGTATGGATTATAACAAGAAGCAGAGGTCGTAAGTGGAAAGGATCAAAAACCTTGGAAGTCTAGCCCTTTTGTCACTGGATCATAATAGCGGTAAGTCCTCAAGCAAAGCCCAGCTGCTATGAAGAAGTTTGGATGGTTACCGTATGTTGGCTCAGGAAGGTATACTGTGGACTGCAAAACAAGTCAGATATTTGACATAAAACAATGTCTAATAATCATTAGAGCAAAGTGAAGATGACGATTTTGGAGAAACCGACATTTACCTGGTAATAATATTTTGCTAAGAAATCAGCACCAATCCTCAATGAGCCAGTCCCAGACAAACATTGCACGGTGGTCACTCTATTTTCTTTAATTGCAGGGCTGTCATAAAGCATGTCATTATAGGTAAGCATGCCCATCTTCTCCCTCAACACAGATTCAAAATGGCGAAATTATGGGGTGAAATGCATTTTATATCCTTGATGTATGGAGGGTAGTGCAGACTTTGCACCCTTACTAAATGGGGCACTCTTCCAGGCTCAAGACTCTCTCTCTACCTTGCTCCCTCACCACCCCCCCTCCCCCCTCTCTAGTTTTTTTAGTAACGCAAGGTATCCAAAATTTCTGACTGGACCAATTACCACAGATGCATGCAGAACCCCCCTGTCCACATGCATCAGAGGTGACACTCCACTTGCAGGGCAGTCGGCATGACAAGGTTACTCTAGATGGAAGACACAGCGATGTGAACATGGATTAACCACTCAGCAAACCCTTAGGGGTTTCCTAAGCTCAACTTTCATTTGAGACAATCATCACCCGTGTCCATTTTCCATCTCTTGCATGTATTTGACATGTCTGTTAGAACTAAACATTCCCTTTATTATGGCCAAGCAATCCAACAGCTGAGATAAAATATCTTTTTCATGAACCCCCTCCCTCCCTCCCTCCCTCTCTCTCTCTCTCAGAATCTGTGTGAATGATATGGCTACCATATAGCATTGTGTGCTTCTAAATTCTAATAAGTAACTTTCCACTTTAGAGCCCAAAAATCACTGCAAACAAACGTACAGATGTAAACATCACAGGATGTAACAACTGCTGTAAAATCACAGTTAATATAGTCAATGCAATAAATCCAGGGGGCTAAGTGCTCGATCCCACATTGAAATAGGGTAAGATGCAATATTCTGAGAATTGATATTGTAATAAGTGAGTCCACTGCCATAAGCAAATACAATTATATCAGAATCGCAACACCATATTCTTGATAAAAAATTTATTGTGCATTGATGTCGTCCAACTGGAAACAATATTAAGTAACCCATAGCAGAATCAAACCTTCATACCTGTCTGTACCAAATATTAGCTTAGCACTCAGTTCCCTAAATTCTGTCAGTCCAGTAATTGGCAAGTATTCTTTATTAGCGGACCTGAAAGATGTGCAAATAGTTGTTCACTTCCACACCATTGGATCATGAAAGATAAAGAAAATGCACCTTACTTGTCACTAAAAAGGAGCTCTTCCGCTTTTCTAACCACATTTAGAAGAAGAGGTTTGCCATCCTGTTTTGCCAATTATACAGACAACAAGAAACCAAAGTCCATTATGAACAGCATTTAATCTATTGCAGTCACAAAAGCACTGAATGGCATTAATGGTAGCTTGTCATGAGGACATCCAAATGACTAAAATTTTTAAGCAAACCCTCAACTTTCCCATTGAGAAAAGCCCTAATAACAATTTTATGACCACAGATTCATCAACAAGCGACAGAATATTGATTCTTTTTCACACCACACTTAAATGTAAAACATTAACATGACGCAAGAAAGACTCACCTCCGTCCTGTAAACACCCATACCCAAGTTCAGCTTCACTGGGCTGGGATCTTTACTGCATGCAATCATCACCTATTTTATCAAAGCGACAGCAAAGTTCTTCCATAAATTGAAAATAGTAGCAATATGCAGTAAAGTCAGCTTCAACACAACAAAAAACTACAATGGTCAGAAAGTAGATAAAGTAAAATGATGTTAAGAAACATAATGCTCAATCTGGGTTTGTCTCTTAATTGGACAAATATCTAGTTAGTATGAGAGCAAATGTTGGGGGACTGAATCTTGATACTGCCTCTTGTAGTTATCTCGCGCATATTCATCCTAAAACTGTGTTTCAGATGCTCATCGATCTTGAACAAACAAATAAAAGATCTATTTGATGTGGTTGAGTTCTAGACCTGCATGAAGCCAGTGCTTGTTGGGTTTAAGAGCTCCAATCATCATTTTGACAGCTTTGGACAAAGAATTATACCCATCAAATGATGCTCAGAAAAGTGACCATGAACAAGGAGTTCTCATTTACAGCCACGTCCCACTCATTGAAGTTCACTCATTCATGGACATTTATAAAACGCAACTTTCTAGATTTTCAACCAAACTAGACCTCACCTGATCTTAAAATATTTAGATATTAAACCTTGCCTCCATCTATCACTTCAAACTTTTAAAATAACTGACATAGGTCCACAAATCTTACGTTCAATCAGAGTAGAAGGTCTGAACACAAATCCTTCAGGACCCCTATTTGCCTCTCTTGCTATATATCTTCAAGTTTTAGTCTTGGATCAAAGTTCAGTCCACTAGTGAGGAGCAATGTTTGAAAATTTAAATATCAGACCACACCCTCATTTAACCGCTTAAGCTTTTAGAACAATTGACCGTAACTTACGCAAATTCCTACACTTGGATAGCATATTGACTGGATTTTGTTACGTTCACATCCTCTGTTTCACACCCAACACGAAACTTACTAGTGATTTTCTAGTTCCCGACACAATTCGAGCAATCCCGAGAAATTGGTAACCCATTGCCGAAGGCCAGCGAAACTTTTGGACAGCTAGAGAAAGAAGAAGACAGGCCCTCATTCCCATCCATTTCTTTCACAGTGAGGTTCCACATCAAGTAAGCAGCCAATAAAGCAGCCAATATAACAAACGGCTGGCGTGCATCTCATGTTTAGCCACATTGCGATGGCTACGAGAGCTTGAGAAACCAAAATCTCCCAAAACAAGCCACGAGCGGAGCGAAGCGAGGCGAATTGGGTCGCGTACCGCGTAAATTGGGATCTCGGGAGCTCGAGGCACGCGAGCGAAGGCGGACTCGTCGACCCGGCAATGCTGCGCCGTCGACGTCTCTTCGCGTCGGTCGGGATCGTTGTCCGGCTCCATTTTTCGCCCAGAAAGAGAGTGGGGGCGCAGCAGAAACAGGGACGCCTTTTTCCCGCAAGTACCGCGGATGTCCCCAGGTGGCAGGAGGTCGACGTCCGACCGTCCAAATTTAAAAATGAGTGGATAACGGCACAAATAATTGATGAATTTTCAAATTATCTAATAGGATAGCTTAAACTTTTGCATAATATAATATAATTTATGAATTTTTAATTTATTCAATATGGTATTCAGACTTTTAATTCATATCTAATGTAATATCTAAATTATATAAAAGTATTTAAAGTTATCATTCTATTAATTCAATATCAATGACGACTTTAATTTGGGTACTAAATTAAGCATATATTAAAAAATTCAGTGATGACATTGCATATTTAAGAAGAGTTCATAGGTCATATTAAAAAAATTAAAAAATTCATAAATCACATTACATATTGAGCCATTTTTTTTTTTGGGTAAAAGGTAAGAATATATATTAAACTTTGAAGAAAAGAACAAGAATTGCACCGTAACTCACACTTTAACTGTGGGGGTAGGGAGAGTGTGAGGGTGCCGAATCAAAAAGATATAGAGAGAAGGAAACATAGCAGCAACTATTCGGCTGAACTACAATTAAAAAACAGACTAATGACCCTCAGGCACCCCTCCAAAGATTGAAGAGATGGAGGAGAGCTAGGAAAAGGACGCTGAGCTGAAGATGGACGGATCGAACCCCCAACTTCTCTGGAGTCGCTTGTTTCTTGGAGCATTTGTGTTATTTTCCAAAAAAATTGCATACACAGACAACTCATTAAATAATACACCCTTTCACAATAAGAAAATATTTCCTTTTAATATTATATTAAATCGAGATATTTTGTAGGTTTTGTTTATTTTATGGAAAATAACTTCTTGAAAAACATTTTTTTTTTTAATTTTTCAACGTTTGTTAGTCATGAAAAATGTTTTCTAAATACCACCTTCAAAAGTAAGGAAAATATTTTTTATTTTTTAAAAGTGGACAATATTTTCCATAACTTCTTCCATCTTACTTTCTTTCACCAAACTAATTTTCATTTTATATTATATTTTTCTTTTTTCTCTTTCCTTCATTTTCTTCTTCTTCATTAGCCTTGGCTAGTAACTAGTCACAGGAGTGGTTGGTGACTAGCCATAGGCGTGTTGGAGTCTCATTAGCTTGAGGCGGTGGCTAATGATCGGCCAATAAAAAAGAAGAATAAAAGAAAAAGAAAAGGAAAAAAATAAAAAATAACTAAAAATTTGATTTTTTTAAAAATATAATAAAAAACTAAAAAGGGGTTTACGGAGGAAAATATTTTCCTTACCGAATAGAGAAAAATATTTTCAAATTCATTTTCAGATTTCAATCAGACCACAAAAAGTATAATTATTTCTTGAAAAATGGCTTCTTGGAAAATATTTTTGAAAATACCATATTGCAAAACGAATGGACTCGTAAAATATGAATTTATTTTGCCTATGAAATGAAAAAAATTGACAAAGTCATCTTATTTTTTCCAATATTGAGGATGCTTAAAGATATCAATAATTTCCACAACCATGTTCTTGAGATGTCCTGGTGCACTAGCTAAATATATTTTATTTCTAATACAATGATTACAGACGATATTAAAACGGTTATTACATCAAGAAAACTGCAAAGTTTCTTGAATCGGTTAATTAACAAATCTCTCAAGTCTCTCTTCAATATAATAATTTCTTCTCACTAGCAGTATGCCATAATTATCCACACACATTTCAATTGATTTTGACAGCAATTTATCTATAGTCTTGAATTGGCATATAAAGTACGGAGAAGATCATGCTTTTAAGGGATTGCAATCGCATTTTCTATTTCCAAAGAATCAAAGCGGATAACTACGATAGTAATAATTCTATTTTTATATTTTACTCATTTAAATTTGATTCCTTTTCTATCTTTCTATCTTCTATATATTAAGGTAAAACATTCAATTGGCTCATTTTTTTCCCCTTCCAAAACTACCCTCCATAAAATCATAAAAAAATATATCAAAAATTTCTATCCACAGCTCAATATTCACTTGCTACACTAGAACGGTGACGTCAGCTATCCGGACAATCCACTCTAGCTCATTTCCTCTGCTAAAAAAACAAATCATCTTTCCCCCATTCGAGACAATTACATAATGATTCAATTTTTCGTGCGCATGCAGTGCACGGGCAGCTCTAATGCACACGTAGCACAATTTGTTTCTATCGTGTAGTTACCAATTACCATAGATAGTACCTTGGGTTAATGTTACAAAAATATATCTACAATAAATTTATTTTTCATTAATTTTTGTTAAGTTAGATTAATATTATAAAAAAATCATAAATCTATATACTCATGAGAAACGAAATGTAAAATTCCAAACTAATAAAGCTATTAATTGTCACATTTCATCTAATTCAAATTTTAACGGAAACTGGTTGATAACAAATTTATCATATGTATACAAATTTATGATTAGTTTGAAGTAAATTTATCATAATTATATTAATTTATAATTTTTCATACAGTATTAATTCTAATTTTTTTCATAATTAAACTATTCAAATATTCGGTGACGAAAGCAATAATTAGTATTTTTTTAATTGCCGATTCCTTTGCATATCCGCGCATATTTTCCTAGCTTTAAGCAAAAAAAAAGACAAGAAACCCGCATAATTAACTACGCCGCGAGACCACGCGAACTCTGTCGCTTTGCGCAGCGCCCATGCCCGCTTGGGCGATCCGCAACGCAAAAAAAAAAAAAGAAACAAAAACGAATAAAAAAGCTACGTGTGCACGCACTGACCGTCCGATGTAAAAAGTCGGCTGAATCAACGGCCCTCGACAGAGTAAACCCCTGTACAGTGACCGCGCCTGGACACGTGGCGGTGCGGCATTCGTCCCCCTCCTTTGAACGCTGTACCGAGGTGGAGCAGTTCGAAAACCAAAAAAGGAAAAAAAAAAAAGAGGGGGTGGGGGGGAGCAGAAAAAGAAGAAGAACAAAAAAAGAAAAGATAAAAAATCATTCCTCAACGGAAGGTAAAGAAAAGCTCGCGATCTCACGGGGCGACGCAGAGAGCGAGAGAGAGAGAGAGAGAGAGAGAGAGGTTGAAGACGACGACGGCGGCGACGACGGCGGCGATTCTGCCCGGAGGTTGCTCGGATAGGGACCGAGGGTCGCCGTATTGGGCCGCGATCCGCCGGAGTTTGTTTTGCTTTTGAGTTTTTCTATTTTTTAAATTTTTAAATTTTTTTCCTGACGAGCTTGGGGATCGGTCGCCGTCGCCGATCGGGCGGGTTCGATTGGGCCATTGCTGCTGCCGCCGCTGTTGCCGCCGCGATGGTGAACTCTATGGTGGAGCGGGCCACGACCGACATGCTCATCGGGCCGGATTGGGCGATGAACATTGAGATCTGCGACATCCTCAATCACGACCCCGGGTAAGACCCCCGCTGCGCGACTAATCTCGCCGTCGTCTTCCTGTTGCCGGAGCATTCTCTGGTGCTGCTGCTCTTTTCTGCTGTGTTCGATCGAATTCCGCCGGAGCAGGAATTCGATCAAATAGTTATTTTGGTTGTCGGGAAAAGTTAGTGCGGAAAGGATTTTGCCTGTAGTTGGGGGTGTTTATTGTGCCGGTACGGAATATTTGAATCTCCATGCTTGGGTGTCTTAGTTGGATGGATGGAGTGAGATCAATTTCGCGTGGGGATCGCAATGGAAGAGCTCGGAAGCGATCGGTTCTCCGTAGTTGTTTTTTGCTTATTTGATCGAGTAGCTGTGGAAGTAGTTTCGGATGGTCAAGAGGTTGGACAATAGTTATTTGGTTTTCGAGAGGAGTTTGTGTAAAAGGAATTATAAAGTTCGTGAACGTTAGATTTAGTGAAAGTGACTTATTTTTATGTCTCAACCCAAAGTCTCAGTTGAATGGACGAGAAAATCGATTCGATTTAGCTCAGTGGGTTTGATGGAGAGGAAAAGGTTGTTTAGGATGCTTTACTCTTCCTACCGGCCAGAAAGCTGGAAAACTGTCTTTGTGGGGCTTCCCTGGATTTTTATGTGAATCTCGGTGCGAGGAACCATTAAGAGCTTGCTGTTATTATCAGGGAAACCAAAGATTATTAATCATGATGAGTTGCATACCTAATTGACATGTAATGAGAAGTTCGTAACATTTTCTGATTGCTTCTGCAACAGACATCCACAATGACTCCAAGTTTCCATTGTTCCACTCTACAAGGCCTGGTTACAAGTTCTCAAATAAAGCCCTTTACTACTTTTGATTGGACCTGTTTTGGTCCCTTTCTAAGACCTGGCCACTTGTATCTAGCTACTTTGTGAAGAAACTAAGATTGCTCAAGCCACAGAGGTTTAGGCTATTCATGGGAAAGTTTATGGGATTTCGAGACATTGGATTTTCCCGAGTCATTGCTATTCAAACTTAATCGATCATTGTCAGGATTAATGTTTATGAAACTAGGAAGATGTTGACATCGTAAATCATATGGACTTGTGCTTTATATAATAAGTGTCAAAATCATAAAGGTCAAATGTGATTGTGATGGGATGGTTTAATTTTGAATTGATTAAGCAGTCTAGTGAATTTGCTTGGAATTTTTCTTTTCATCTAGAAGGTGAAAACAATAAATGGTAAGAAAGCAAAATGTAGATGAATATTTTATGGCATAGTGATAAAACTGTAGCTGGTGATAAATAAATTGAGCTACGGATTGGGCTTTCCTCTTCAAAATTATTAGCCAAGGTTCTGATATTAACCATTGCAGCGTGCTTTGAGTTTTATCTTTCGGGGTTTCCTTTGGGTTGGGGATGGGGGTCCGGTTCAAACTCTTTGAGTTGAGAAGCTTCTCATCTAATATTGATTTTTGAATTTTTCTTAATTACGAGGGTTCCGAGAACCTTGTTATCATTCAAAGTCTTAAGTATTTCAACACCTCTTACTTTTGCTAAACATTACGGCTCTGTTTGGGGAATTGGGGAGAATGAATATTTGGATAGAAAATTTTGAAAATTGTTAAATTCTTGTGAGAAGGAAAAGAAGGGAAACTATTACCCTTTTCCTTCCCTTTACCTTCTCCTAGGGTCACCCACCCATAGCTTAAGGACTTATAGGGCCAGATTTGAAGTTTAATTATGTTTGCACTCTTGGTTGCAATATCCTCCAAATTTTAACTTCCCCTACCCCTAATATGTATTATTTGCTTTCTTTCTGTTTGGTTCTATTAAACTCAGTAATTGACATAGATTAAGTCTATACAGAGACTTTCTGCCTGACTTCTTTTCCTCAGTATTAAAATTTTAACAAGCTTCCCTTGTTCAAAAAATCTTTACTCAGTCCTTGTTGACTGCACGAGTTCACTGGTTGCAGGCAAGCTAAGGATGTAGTTAAAGGCATAAAGAAGCGTCTTGGAAGCAAGAATCCTAAGGTTCAACTCCTCGCTTTAACGGTAGGTTTTGCAAATTTTGGTTACTTTTGCAAGCACAATGGACTTCTGTTTTCATTGCGAATGCGCTTGTGTTATCGTTGCGGTTTTTGAAGCAATATAGTAGTCATAAGGTGTTGGCCCCATTTTGGCTCTGAGGAAATGTTTGGTAGTGGTGAAATAGATACATTTAACTAATACAAGTATAAGGGCACAAACGTATGTAAGTGCAAGAAGGGATATTATCAACTATTAAGGAGATGAAAGAATGTTGAAAAAAGTGGATAAGTGGTTATTTAAGAGGAGATCAATGGGATATTTGCTCATGTTCAACGATTGTGGTGACCTTATGACTATAAAAAACTGAACTTCTCACAAGGAGCAAATTATGGGATTACAGTTCAATTTGATATTAAAAAGCAGCTCACAAGTTTTTAGTGAATGTAGAGATATAACAAAAGGTTCTATGTGGGTATGTCTTTTGTGATTTCGAGGTTCAATGCCTCGTGATGCTTATATCAGGAAATAGTTACTCATCGAGTTTCTTAGAGTATATTTGAAGATCCATGTTCTGTTGTAGCTTAGAAACAGTAGATATGAGAGGCAGAAGCCAGTCAAACAAGAATCATGAGCCACCCGAAGCAGTCTAATAGTTTTAAATACTGAAAAAGGTCCAGAGTATGAGAATATGCTTGTAATAATTTGGGAATTTTTTTTTTCATGCTAATTCTGTGTCCCATGTTTGGTTCACTGAAGTGAAGATTCTTTAGAGGTTTTAAATATTGTGGATGAACTTATTTTGTTCTAAAAGCACTGTCTATAATCTGATATATCTGCCGTAGAATTTTCATATATTAGTGTTTTTTTTTTTTATACTATGAAATCTTGTCATTGAGTGTATAGGCAATGTGGTAACCTTGTTTGCTTTGTGCAATATGTTTCTATTCAGTTACAGGAAGGAGATTTTAGTAAGGGGAGCAGTTTACGTTATTCTGTTGTATTGACTGAGAATTGCATTTTCATACCTTCACCTTCTTTTCTTTGGAAAAGTTTGTTCATTTTATGAAGTTGAATTGACTTGCATATTGTATGGATAAGAACTCTGCCTAGGTCCATTACGAATTCTTTTTTCCTGGATTAAATGCTTGTTACATCTTTGTCTAATGCAGATCAGTTGGGTTTTTTTGTCTTATAGTTATTGGAGACAATTATAAAGAATTGTGGAGACATTGTCCATATGCATGTAGCTGAGAGAGATGTTCTTCATGAGATGGTGAAAATAGTGAAGAAGAAGGTAAGAAATTTTAATGCATTTGGATGCTGAAAGGTACCTGGTGGCTGAAACTTTATGGTATTCCTGATTCTTCAGCCCGATATCCATGTCAAAGAGAAGATACTGATCTTGATAGATACTTGGCAAGAAGCTTTTGGAGGACCAAGGGCTAGATATCCTCAATACTATGCTGCCTACCAGGAGTTGCTGGTATTTATTTTTCCTGCTCTTGGGAACAGACCTGTTTTATTTGTGATTTGGATGATTTATTTAGGTCTTGACAGTACTATACCATTTACCTTTTACAGTTGTTGGTTGTTATGTTATTTTAGTTATTATTCACTAAGTCCACTCATTTTCATACAGCGAGCAGGAGCAGTGTTCCCTCAGAGAGCAGAGGGTTCTGCACCGGTTTTTACACCTCTACAGACACAACCGCTTTCAGCATACCCGCAAAATATCCGCAATGCTGATTTCCGGCCGGAGCCATCTGAGTCTTCTGCTGAGTCTGAGTTCCCCACATTAAGGTGCATTTATATGTAGAAATGCTGATACCTTTTCTCTTGTCTTTCAAAAATTTTCATTTCTTACAGATTTATGTCAAAAGAATTTTAAACCTGCTGCTTGTATTTCATTACTGTGTGGAACTTAACGTTCGTCTTTACTTGTAAGTGGCAAATCTGTTCTTTGTAAGACAAGAGTTTGTTTGGTAAGACTTTTGTTGGGTACTTTTTATTTTCTTTAATTCTGTGGCTTACTCAATTTGACTTTTGTCAACGTGATGCACCTGAATTTTTTCAAAATATGCAAATAGTGACACGTAATTTGCATATAATAATTTTTCTTTTTCAAGCGAATTCAAACAAACTCACTAATGTCCTCTAGCTTGTATGTATCATAGAGGTCCCATCTTTGTGATCCTTAGACAGTCTGTATTGTTGAAAGGAACACTTTGATTATTGTTTTATGTACTCTTTTAGTACACTGATGATTAAAGGATTGTAGCCCTAGGCATATGGGATAATTTAGTTTATCCTGTTAGAGGACATTTTTGCAGCACCTTGCTTCTTTCATATACTTTGAGGTTCTAGAGGCATAACTTAATGTTCTTGTGTAGCTTGACAGAAATACAGAATGCACGGGGCATCATGGATGTGCTTGCGGAAATGCTGAATGCCATAGATCCTGGGAATAAGGAGGTATATTTTTCAATTTGTGATGCTTAATTTAGGATGTATTTTTATGCATCAAGCAGTTGAATTAGTGGGGACTGATAGTATCTTATTGAAATAATGTAAGGTTGAAGTTCACTTTTTTTTTTTTTTTAATTTTTTCCATTCATTTGGAAACCATCCCGTGGTGTTTCTATTGCAGTTACAGTTGTTCTCTTATTGGCCTTTTTTTTTTCTTTTTTCTTTTTAAATTTTTTTATCTGCAGGGGCTTAGGCAGGAGGTCATTGTTGACTTGGTAGACCAGTGCCGTACCTACAAACAGAGAGTGGTGCACCTTGTAAATTCAACATCGTAAGGCTCATATGCCCTTTTTCCTGAATGTATTTTGTTGCTTATCATCTTCTCCAGCTTTCCTTTTTTGTGTTTAAATACTCTTGCTACCATGTCCATAGGTGGGTCATTTAGCGGTTGTCATTTTTTCTTTTTTGTTGGTGAAGAGGAAACCTTTATATACATTTTCTTTGCTTATAAGACTAGTTCCAGCATGAGCACTATAGACGCAGTGGCAGATTCATGATGTTGGCATGAGACAGAGTGAACTCTTTCACTCTTCCTCAAGATAAAAAATGCTTTTCATGTGGTTTGCACTGGACTATTTTACGTATGTTCCCATTACTTGGTTGCTGCCTCTGTATTATGTGATGTTCAATAGTTTTAACTCCGTTTTTTAATAAATTGTTCTGTATTTCATCTAACTCGTGTGGATATGAAGTTTTGTTTTATCTGGTGAAAAGGACACTATAGTAGACAATTTCTTGACTGATTTCTTATTCTTAATGACCTAGGTTAGTTTAGCTAAAATCAGTGTGTTCGTAATGCCCTGTTGCTTTCTTTGATATTTCATCTGATTGCTATCTTTGTGGTGCAACTTGTCCATTTCAGTAGCTTAATGGACATATAGCATGTTGCTAGATGAAGGATCAAGAATTTAGAGTTATTTTGTTAGGTATGGAGAAGATTGTGTATCGTACTTGTTGCATTGGAGCTGGGGTATTTATAATTACTTATATGGAGGAAGTCATGTATGCTACAAATTTAAGGGGTTTATGGATCTGATACAGAAAGGGAAAAAGAAAAGAAAAGAAAAGAAAAGAAGAAGTTACTTTCATCTAACTAATAACTTGCACTTGCATCTAATTTATAAGCACAAGTGCAGATGATTTCTGTGTGGTTTCTTATTTTCATTCACTAACTTGTAGTTTTATAGGGTATAGTAAGGTGAGGATAGATGTGCCAACAGTTGCGTTAGTACCAAGCTTGTGAAAGGCTAACTGTGAGATATCTTGTCTGAATACTCAGGGAAGGAAATAAAGATCAAAGAAAAGAAACTCTCACTTATCTGACAGGAATTGTTCACAACCAGTAAAAGAATGAATTGGCACAGCTAAGAAGATGAGAATTATAAATAAAGTACAATTGCATTAACTAACAACAGTTGATCTTCCTGAATTTGAGTGAAATTTAAAAGAAAAATTCCCTAGGGGGCTGCCAAACTAGAAAGAAGTTCTTAGTTAATGTTATTTTCTTTATGTCGGGGTTGGTTGAGGTGAGTTTATATCCCCAGCTCTCTCTCTCTCCAGGGTAATTCCATAACTCATAGATGTGGAACTTCTTTCTAGTAGTCATTAGAAATGCACATGCTAAATTTCATAAGAAGGGATGGCTTATTAGTTTCAACTTGATCTTGTAATCCAGGGATGAATCACTTCTAAGTCAAGGATTAGCTTTGAATGATGACTTGCAGCGTGTACTTGCCAAGCATGAAGTCATTGCTTCTGGAAATTTAGTTCAGGCTGAGAAAACCCCAGCGGAACCTTCTCGCTCCACGACAGATGTCAAAGGTCCTCTACTTGATATTGGAGAGAACAGCAAAAAGCCTGATGAAAGGTAACTGGTTCATTAGTCATGATTGCAATATATAAACCCCAAATAGTTGTTATGTGGAAAATATGAAGTTCAGCTGAAGTCTGTGAACTGGGCAGTGCTACTCTTATGATAAGTTGATCTGGATAATTTTCACTAATTTTCTGCTGTTTGGTAAAACTTGGTGGATATTTATACATTTAGGCTCTATTTGTTTCGTGGAAAATGACTGTTTATATTGTTCATAAAAATGAATATAGGCTCTGTTTGTTTTGTGGAAAATGACCGTTTATATTGTTCATAAAAATGAATGAACGAAAAATATTTTCATAGTCCATGAAAATATTTAGACATAAATTGTTGTTGACAATGAGAACATTTTCTGTTGACTAATTATTTTAAGCAATACAAGCTATTGTTTTAATGAAAATGTTTTCCAAATGAGGCATTTTCCACGAAGCAAACATAGCAGAAGTTTTCCATCTATCGTTTGATCCTGCAGTTGTTAAGAGCTTGTCTGGTGCAACTTTTTCACTGCAGATTTGACGGTGAAAAAAGTGTGTTTGCACCTTTTATGAGCTGTTTGGCAAATTCTTCAGCTGCAGTACCCTCAAAATTACAGCAGTTTTAACTGTTTTGAGAAAACTGCCTTACCCAAAATTGAAAAGTACATGAAAGAATTCGGATTTACTATAATAGAATATAAAATGAAGTTATCACGACTTCACACAAATTCTATTCTAATGGAAAAGAGTTACGTGGTTGAGTAGGACCATTTAATTTACAGACATTGTAAAAATATTGTATTCAATAATTGAATTTTGTTATTTATTATTTTTTTTCTATCTTATGAAAATTAATATGAATATTATACTTGTTCTTGTGGATGTGATACTATATAATCACTTATTGATAATTGACATGTTATATCATTAATAGACTAATAATAAGATACAAAATAAGCTACACGTTCAGCAAACACCCAGGAGAGGAAAGTAAAACTGAAAATCATGTACATGTGTATTTTACCTAAAAGTACCAGTAATTTACTATTAGAGGATCGGTGATGATCTTGATTTAAATTTTTAACTATTGAGCACAAGTTTCTGGCCAATTGAGCAATAAGAAGTGGAATTTTCTGCAGATCAACATCAAGTGCTGGTACAGGGTCTACGTTAAATCAGTTGCTGCTTCCCGCTCCCTCCTCCTCTAACGGCACTGCTGCTCCAGCTAAACTTGATCCAAAAATGGACCTTCTCAGTGGAGAGGACTACAGCTCTCCAAAGGCAGATAATTCACTAGCACTTGTGTCTGTTGGACAACCACAGTCAACTGCATCTCAGTCGCAGCAGAATGCGCTTGTTCTTTTTGATGTGTTTTCGGATAGTAACAACCAGCCCAATACCATCAATACCCAGAGTGGCTATTCAACTACACAAAGCAATCCTTCTCCTCAATTCCAGCAGCAGCAGAATCTGCAAGCTCCACAACTTGGAGTTTATGCTAATGGCAACATGCCAAACATGGGATCGAACCAGCATGATCAATTACCTTATTCTCAAAACTCTGTTCCTGTTTGGAATGGCCATACTGTGCAGCAGCAACAGCCTCCCTCTCCTGTCTATGGTGCTTTTCTGCTTCTTCATCAGTACCTGAGCTTACTTTCTTAATGATGCCTTATTTTGTCTGTCGGCTTGTACTGTACAACCTTATTTGTTACATACTAGGGGCATGCTTGGTATCCTTTTACAGATTACTGACATGCTATGAGTCTTAACTCCTTTTGGCGAGGGTTGGACCTCTTCTTTGTGGACATACCTGAACTCCTAACAATCTTACAGCCTGTTGAGCTTACAGTTTTGTGGGTGTTTCGCAGGTGCTCAAACTAGTGATTCGCTACCACCACCCCCTTGGGAAGCTCAGTCAGTGGAAACCAGTCAAGTGATGGGCACTCAGTACCCCCAACCAATGCAAGGGTTGCAGGTGGTCATCCCACATGCACAGCCTGCACCAAGTGGATTGCATCCCCAGGCATCTTATCCAATGGGAAATGAGCAAGCAATGGGCATGTACATGCAACCAGCTGCAGGTGGCCACATGCCATTACTGAATAACCAGGTCGGTCCGACAAACCAAATGGTAGGACTACCACCTCAGCCCATCCAAGGAGGTCCTTATATGGGGATGGTTCCTCAGACGATGCAAGTAGGTCAGATGGCTTATATGTATCCCCAGCAAATGTATGGCAGCCAGGTCGCAGCCTATGGCTATGGCCAACAAGGTGCTCAGTACCTTGACCAGCGGATGTATGGGCTATCGGTTAGAGATGACAGTAGCTTAAGGAACTCTTCATACCAGGTGTCCACTTCATCGTATGTGCCACCCATGAAGCCTTCAAAGCCAGAGGACAAGCTATTCGGAGATCTCGTTGATATGGCTAAAGTGAAATCGTCTGCAAAATCTACTCCAGGCAGAGCTGGTAGCATGTAGCATTAGTATTTGCCAACCACGTTTTGCTTGTTGAGCTGATTTCTTTTGGTTTTCTTATTTCAAATTTTTCTATTATACATATTTGGCAGTTTCTTCTGTTTGTGGCCGTGTATTGGCACTGCTTGTTTGGCATTGAGATCATGTACATTCTTTGTAAAGGGAAAGAAAAGGAAATCTCCTCGGCCTTTTATCTCTTATCGGGGCAGAACCGTTAATAAGTGCACGTCATTAAGTTGATATAATTCTTATAGAATTTCGTAGTTAGAGTTGGTGCTACAGCAGATTTTTATGAGAATTAGAGTGTGCTGAGAGAAGAATTTGTCAGAATGATACCAGGATTTTCAATCTAGCATGATTATTGGCTTTTGATTTTGAGCATACCATCATCGCAATGGGCTCTCTTATTTCCAGAAGATGTACTTGTTAGTGAAGATTGGATGAGTGAGTTTGTATAGGTGTGTGTACATTAGAGGAACTCTTCTTCAGTAGGGGAAACTATGTCTTGCTGTTCTGATCTCATTTTCGTGAAATGTAAATTGCTTGGCTTTTGGTGGTGTTCATATTATGCTATACTTGGTATCATTGCTATATTTGTAGAATGTTTTGGCCGAAAGTTAAGCTCCGTTGTTTTTCTTAGATTTTATGTAATCTTGGATTTAGCAAATTCTCAGCAAAGTTTACGGTACAAGAGCTTTCCTGGGGTGGCTGTCTATTTTATTTTTTTTAATTGCCCTAAAAAGAAACAGCGGTGTTGTTTTCCATCAATGATGCTACAGACTTACATAATTGTCGCTTGATAGACCTCCTAGATTGACCCCATGACATTCACTTCAAGATGAGGGGTGATTCTCCCATGATCAGAGCAGGGACTGACTTCATTGCAGAGGTGACCCTTTCTTCTCGTTTTTGCTTTCACGACCAGGTACGAGGAGAATGACTTCATAGCGATTCACGGGTACCAAGATCCTGAGAGCGTTTGGATGAGACCATTGCGTAAACGGAGTGAAGACATTAAAGTACCTAAAGCTGCTCCAGCGACGGCGATGCTTCAAGGGAAATCCTCGCATGCGCCCAATAATGCAAAGCATCGGATTTGATGAGTCTCACATGAGGCTTGAATGCTCTACGGTTCATATGTGCTGGGGGTGCATCGGGTGTATGATGCAAAAATGGCCCGTGATGCGAAGATGAGAAACGACATACTTTACCAGTGAAGGAGATATTAACGGTTCGAATCTTGACGTTTTTTTTTTAACCAATGGGTTAGCTAAATTTTAAGTACGCAGGTGCCCAAATATGCATGGTGACAACCCATCGTTTAACAAAAATGATGTTAAATAAAGATATATTATTAGGTGCACAAGTTTCACCAATCAAGTCATAGGTATCTAACATATTCAAACCTAATGATCTTCCACAAAGTGGTGATGAAAGGTTGTGTTTAATGAAGAAACATTTAAAACTAAAAATAAGTTGAATGATTTTCTTAAAATAAGTTCAATGATGTTATTGTTTATAATTGAAAAACAATAATAAACATATTCAAACGGCACGTAGAGTGCTGGTAGGATTCAAGTATTTTTACCTTCGTTTAATTTTTTTAGATTTTTTTTATGCCACATTATCCATATTTATTTAACACCATTTCTAGGGAGCAACATTTTCAATGTTTAAATGCTCCTTAAACCTTTATATATTTTATTGTTCCATGATAACTTTCACTCGTAACTTATACAGTTAAAATAGATTTCAATTAGCTAGAGCTAACAAAAGCAGCGTATTGATAACGTTGCCAAATTACTCGATTTTCAATAAAAAAATAATAACGTTACTTTTTAATAGATGTAAGCAAATACCAATTACTAAAAGACAATGTTCAAAAACTCACTTTTATCACATGATATGAATGGGATCATCATGGATATAATGAGATGGAATCGCCATTGAAATTGCACAAAAGTTTCAATGGCTCTGAAACCTAATTATCAGTTTTGTGGCTAAGAAAGAAACTGTAAGAACAATCAACATCATTTTTCCGATTATGCAAAGCAAATATATATATATATATATATATATATATATATATATATATATATTTGTATATCTCCTTTTAAATTTGTGAGAAATTCCCTTATGAGGTTTTGAAAATGATAATACAATCATAGATGACTAATATGCGTATTGATTATGTGGAATCAACTTGTGGACGCACAAATTAATATGTAGATGGAGTGTGGAACGGGTACCTCTAAAGGTTGGTAGTGCTCTGCTTCCTTAGAAGGTGAATAAGACATAAAACGTGAAGAGTATCAAAGGCTGGATAGATGAACAAGTTGTGAGGTTCCTTAAAGCTTGGATGGACTAGTAGAAGGTGATTAGTTTTGTGGAACTAGAAGCCTGACAGCATGCTTGGAGGGACTAGTATGTAGAAGGTGAACAGTCAATTCAACCTGAAGGTGAAAAGACTTTTTTTTTTTTTGGATTATGCATCAAATAGTGAAGAATATAGATTTTCTAATCTCAGTACTAATACTTTTTTTGAAGCAATTGACGCTGAATTTTTTAACATTTAACAATAAAAATACTATGGGATCGAATAATAACCATTTGTTTCTTTATTATTTTGTTCTCAAGAATACGTTTGGAAAAAAATCTGTTTGGTAATTTCTTTTTATTTCTACGACATTTTTTTTAACTCTAAAAGTCACAAAAATGAGAATTAAAAATTTTCTCATTTTCTATTTTTGGAATAGAAATATAAATAAAAACTCTTATTTTCACTCGCCCTAGCCGTTGTCTGTGGCCATTGCCTAGAAATTTTGAGGCTTATTGAACGAATTTCTGTTTTGGAAATAGGAATTTTGTGTTGTTATCAAACGCGTATATTTGTTCAAAAACTCATCTAAGGAATATAAATTGAAAATTCTATTTCTACATAGAAATTGTTTCTAGGAATAGAAGAATTAGCATTCGCTCCCTTAGTTTGAAATCATCGATTAGTTTTAACGTCCATTCAATGAATTACCAAATTACTTTAGAACCAAAAGCCATCATTATTTTAATTGTTGTAAGCCTTGTTTACCGGAGAATAAACATCAAAGTAATCAAGTCCTCCTTTTTTACGATACTTTTTAGCCACCGATCCTGCCGTATGTATAGTTCTATTGTTAGGAGGAAGATTAGTTAATGACCCTATATTATTATTATTATTATTTTTTTGGGTCAGAAACAGGAAACTATATTGGAGAAATAAAACCATTACAACTGGCAGCTAAAGCATCTGCGCAAATAAGATCAATTAAGTAAAACGGGGAAAAACAGCCCAACTTTGAACGGAAGAAGTACGGTCATGGGCCTTTGCGGCCCAGTTGGCAGCAACGTTGGCCTCCCTTCTGTAGTGCACGAGCGAAAGATTAGGGAAACATGAGAGCAAGGAGGCGGCTTCGATGAAGAGAGGCCGATCCTCCCATGGTGGCTTGCAGCGGCGATTCAAGATCTCGACCACCAGGAAGCTATCTGATTCAATAAGGAGCGGAGCATTTGTGAAACCACAACGTTGCAAATGCTGAAGAGTTAAAGACATAGCTTGGATCTCGGCCTATAGGGCAGAAGATGCAGCAAAGTGTTTTGAAAATCCATCAGTAAGTCTTCCGTGATGATCCCTGCATACACACGTCATAGTACCTTCTCTTGAGCCTACTTGATGCAATCCATCGATATTGATCTTGAAGGTACCCGGATCTGAGGGCTTCCAAAGAGCTCCCCTGCTCTGGAGTGAGTGCCCCTTATTCGTCAGAGAAGAAGCCGTCAGACGAGCTACGTGAGATCCAGCCAGAGCAACCTCAGCCACCCGAGATGGTCGAAGGCCTTCACGTCGGAAAATATATCCATTTCAAGCACGCCAAATCTGCCAGAGAACAAAGGCCAAAGTCTCCAAACCAGGTAAGGAATTTCTTGATTGAATTTGCTGGGCTATCCATTCATCTATTCTATAAAGCTGCATAGGTGAAATCTGAATGTTGAAGCTGGGGTGCGACCAAACCCTTTTAGTCCACGGACATAATAAAAACATATGTTCTAGGGTTTTAGGGAGGTTCTGATCACATAGTAGACAGCACGAGTTGTTAATAATATGTCGCTGATAAAGATTAGCCCTTGTAACTAAAGCATTTTGACAAAGCGACCATAAGAAAGCTCGAATTTTGTGGGGGGGGGGGGAATTCATTTTCTAGATTTTTTTTTCCAGAACCAACTTGGGTTCTGGTAAGAAGAGGAAGTCATACTTACTGTTTGATTTGTTGCTGTTGCTGTGAATGAACGATAAGCAGATTTAACAGTAAAATAGCCATCTTTGGTAGTAGTCCAAATAAGCTGATCTCTGGCAGAATTTGGTCGCAGTGGAATAGTGGTGATCTGGTCAATTACTTGGTTGTCAAAGAATCTGTGTAGCAAGTTGGCATTCCAAGTACTGGTGGATTGATCAATAAGATCAGCCACAAAAACAGGTTCTTCACGAACTAAAGGGCCACCTAAGATTCTAAAAGGGAGCCAATGATCACCACGAATTCTGATTGATTTCCCGTCACCTACAGACCAATGTATGTTGGGTAGGATGGCATCCCGACCGGGAAGAATACTTTGCCAGCCCCAAGATGGGCGAGAGCCTCTATCGGCATTAAAAAGAGACTTGGAATGAAAATACAGTCCTTTAAAGACTTTACTCCAAAGAGATAAAGGCCGATTAAATAAACGCCAAGCCTGCTTGCCCAACATTGCTTTATTGAAATTCAGAAGATCTCTAAAACCCAAACCACCATCTGCTTTGCTTTTTTTTTTTTTCAGAGCTTCCCAACTCCGCCAATGGGTTCCTGATTTATTTCTATTGTTTTGCCACCAAAATTTGGCTATGCTTTTCTCTATAGACCTGCAAATAGACATAGGTAACTTGAAAATAGACATAGCATATTGAGGAATAGCCTGGATGACAATTTTAAGAAGAATCTCCTTCCCACCCTTTGAAATCAAATTAGCTTTCCAACTCTCCAATTTGGAATGAACTCTTCCCATTATCCACGAAAACATGTCTTTTTTAGAACGTTCCCAATCAGAAGGTATCCCTAAATATTTTCCAGACTTGTGTAGAATAGGAACCCGCAGCTCCAAAGCCAAATTTTGTTGCAAACTAACCGGGTAGTCTTTTCCAAAGTAGATACCAGATTTATTTCGATTAATTTCCTGCCCTGTTGCTAGACAATACTGCCGTAAGATGTTCGATAAATTCTAACATTCATGACAGTACCGTCAAGAAAGAAAATGGCATCATCCGCAAAAAACAAATGCGATAAAGAAGGGCACCACCTGTTGAGTTTAATACCTTTAAGATGTTCCATGTTGACAGCTTTCTTAATAAGGGTAGATAAGATATTAGCCATCAGAATAAAAAGATAAGGGGAGAGAGGATCACCTTGTCTAAAACCTCTGGTAGGGTGAAAATAGCTAAGATGTTCTCCATTCATTTTTACACAGGACGATTGAGTCGAGATACATTGCATGGTCCACCTAACCCATGAAGAGTGAAAACCCAATTTAAGAAGATAATCTTGGAGAAAATCCCATTCAACCCTGTCATATGCTTTCCTCATATCTACTTTCGAAGCGCTTGATAAGTACGCCTTCCTTTCTTGATTCTAAGCTGGTGTAGAACTTCCTGGACTAGTAAAATATTGTCCTAAATCTGCCTGCCCCTCACAAAAGTAGACTGTTCCTCAGAGATAAGGTCTGGTAGGATGGGTTTTAAATGATTGGCAATAATTTTAGATATAACTTTATAAGCATAATTGCACAAACTAATTGAACAATACTGATCCAAGCTTTCTGGGTGAGGAATTTTTGGAATCAAAGCGATTAGAGTTCTATTTAAAGATGTGGGCATAACACCAGTAGTAAAAAAATTACTAACTGCTGCAAAGAGGTCAGATTTAATGATGTCCCAGTGTGTCTGATAGAATAAACCATTAAGACCATAAGGGCCCGGAGCTTTGGATGCTCCTAATTGAAAAGTAGCCTGTTGCACCTCTTCAATGGTAAGAACTGCAGTTAAACTATTATTCATCTCCTGTGTTACCAAAGGAGTACACTGATCTAAGATAGGAGCATAGTTGCGACTTCCCACTGAGGTATATAGGCATGAAAAGAAACTTGTTGCCATCTCCTTTAGTCTTGTAGGATCCCGCAACCAATAGTTGTCATCATCCTTTACCATAGTAATTCGATTGCGTTGACAACATTGAATAGTTGTGGCATGAAAAAATCTGGTATTCTTATCACCCCATTTCAGCCAATTAAGTCTGGATTGAATAGCTCAATACTGTTCTTCACGACTCCACACCTTATGCAGTTCCTCCTTCAAAGCTTTTGCCTCAGAAAGATCGTAAAAAAACATGCTGTTGGTTGGTAAGATGCTGCAGCTGGAGCTGCAAATCATTAACCTTGAGATTATTGTTGGAAAATTTAGAACGACTCCACTTCGTCAGAGCATATGAAACTGCTTGAATCTTGTTGAGTAGAGATGCATGCTTGTTGCGAACAGAATTCTAGGAAGTATTAATAATTTCCCAACACTCCACATCCTGGTTCCAATAAGATTCATACATAAAATAATGCTGTTTAGAGCCAACAACTGGTAAAGTGTTTAAGATAAGAGGGCTGTGATCAAAACCAATAGCAGGTAAAGCCTGAACCTCGGCCCGAGGAAATAGTAATTGCCAATCCAGGGAGCAAAGGGCACGATCAAGACATTCCTTTATTAACTCATCCCTTTGACAATTGTTAATCCACGTAAAAGCACACCCCTTTGCTTCAATAGGCATTAAAGAACAATCATTTAGAACAGATTGAAAAGAAGCCAACTGATTGAAATCTGCTGGTCTACCTCATTGCTTTTCCTAATGATAAAGAATCTCATTAAAATCACCGATACAGGCCCAAGGAAGAGTATTTACAAGGCTAATGTTAATGAGATCCTGCCAAACCTCGTGTCTCAAACGAGCAACAGAAGGGGTGTGAAGACATGTAAGGCGCCAGGTGTTGCTATCCACTTCATTTGCACAAGTCATATCAAAATGGTCAGGAGTAGAACCAACAAAAGAAAGAGAAATAGAATCATTCCACAAAACTGCTAAATCTCCTGCCAAACTAACCGAGTTGTAAACACGAAGATGCAAAAAACGCAACCGAGTTTGCAGACGACAAAGCACAGTTTTGCAATTTTTAGTTTCCATAAAAAGTAAGAGATCAGGTTTTTCCTTAACTACCAGGGCCTTTAGAGCTTGAACTGTTAGGGTATTGCTCAAACCCTGACAATTCCAACTAATCAATTTCATTTGTGACAAGGGGGCTATTGAGGGCCAGCCACCCATGCCCAACTCCCATCACCAGTAGCTTCCTCAATGGTAGTATCTATCAGTAAAGATTCATCAAGGTCGTCTGGCACTGCATTTCGCATATCATAGGGGTTATATCTCTTAAGCTTCTTAACATGGCTAATTTTTGTTGTATGGCGAGAGCTCTTCAGCTTTTTGTCCTGATTTATACTGCTTGGTTGAAACTGAACACCCTTATGCTTTGCTGATGCAGGTATCAAAACAGTGTGAGAACGACTTCCCTGTTGAGAGGACACATGCGCTAGAGGGGCCAGAGGGGTGGATGCAGCAGGAATGTCAGTAACCAAGGGCTGCAGCAGGGGAGAGACCTCAGAGGTAGGTATTGGCGGCAGTAAAGGAAGGGGTTGAGCAACTGTAGGGGGAGTTTCGGGTACAATTTCTTCCACTATGTCCTCCATCTCCGTCGATTCATAATAGAGTTTCCAATACGGACTGTGTTCCTTAACTTCGGCGCGCAGCCAATGTCCATACGACGGCTTATCATCCCCAGTTAATTGATCAACATCAACAGGACTAGCTATACACGAGATAGCATAATGCCCCAACTTCCCACATAAGTAACAGTAATGAGCAAGGCGCTCATACCTAAAGTCCAACCAAATAGTTTTGTTATTGATTCGAATTAAACGACTTGTCTGCAGAGGATGCTGAAAGCCAAGTTCAACTCGTGCATGCCCCGATCTCATTGTAAACGTATCTTGACCATCTGCCCTAACTTCCAAAACTTTACCAACTGTCATAACTGCTTTTCTAATGAGTTGTTTTGTGCACCATTCCAGGAGAAGGCCAAAAACTTGCACCCAAATGGTGCGAGTGGAGAAATCATAGCAGTGAAGTGGTGTGTTAGGAATCCAAGCCTTAAAGACAACCAGACGACCAGAAAAGACTCAAGGTCCCCCATCTAAAATCCTTTGTTTATCAGTGTGTAATTTGAATTTCGCCGCATAGAGACCATCCTCTCTCTGAGAGATGTCCACCTGTTCGGTTCGCTAGACCCGTTTCAATGTACTCTAGAAGGCCTGGAAATTTATAGGAGAGTCAGCGAAAATCTTACCGAGCAGGGTTAATCGGCACTCATCCAATTTCGCATGTGAAGGTACATCGTTCCAGACCTCCAAATTGTGAGGCGAGCACAATCTTCCCAAGCGCTTACATAGGGCAGCCGGACGGGGGGAATTGGCATCATCTGCATGTACCATAGCTACTACGGACAGAGTTAGGAGCAAGAAAAGGAAGTCGAAAATAGAATCAGAGACTGGAAAAGCTTGGATAGGCGAGATGGACCAAAGAGAAAAGCCGAGAGAAGCAAATGAAGGTCAGATTCGAACATGCAAGCAACCGATTGAAGGTCCGGAGGATGGGAAAGCAGAGTGAAGCAGGGGCGAAAGGAAGAGAGAAAAAGACGAAGGAACAAGACAGAACAAGAACTGGAGGCAGAAAAGTTAAACAATACGGAAGGGCACCGAAAATAACTGCTGGGAAAAGAGAGAATCCATCGAGGAAAACCGGATGAAGGAAAGAGGATTAGGGTTTAAGCTGCCATTAAACAGAAGAAAGAAACTCTACAAAAGCGAGAGAGAAAAATACCCCTTTCGGATAGAGAGAAAACTGATCGTAGAAGTTGTCTTAACCCTGTATTATTTCGCTTGATAGATTTTATCTTATCATGCGTTGCCATTTTCCACATATGCGCATCCGGTCTAGAATTTGTCTGGAAAATGATTCTTTAGAAAGAGAAAGATATTGTTCAAGTATAACTTGTTTTCCTTTATCTAAAGAAACAATTTCTTTTCGCAATATTCGTCTATTTCGAGACTATTAAACAGGGCGGGCTTAAACTAAGATTTCAAGTAAGTTTTTACATGATTTTCTTATGTTTGGAAAAAAAAAATTACTCATTGACACAATGAGATCCATATGTTCAAAAAATCCTCCAATTCTTCCTAAATTCAGAAGAACGGAAAAAACGAAGGAAAAACCCTCAAGTAAGGAAAGCCATGACCTTAAAAAAGAAAAAAGGCATGTCCAAGAAATCGTCCACTTCAAAACCTAAATAGCTTGAGTGGTGTTACCAACTCCGACTACGATAATACCAAAAGAAGTTCAGATCTTTTCACAAGCTGAAGTTCATTAGTCTTATAAGGTAGGATGGGTTACAATCTGAAGCTGAAACTAGTATTGGCAAAGGCATAATGTACTAAGAAATCCTAAATGTTACATCATTTACTCAAGGAAACTCGCGAAAAGGGTCGGAGCCAATTCCTAATAACACCTTGGTCGGTCTCATTTCCCAATAAAAATGCCAATTCCAAGGCCGAAATCGAGAATCAAGCTAGTTGGTAGATCGGAAATTTTTTGAGATTGATCTAAATCAAATCTCCTTGAAATCGGCTTGGAATAGAGCCGATTGAGCCAGTTCCAATTTTACTTGAACCTTTGCTCACCCCTAGTGTGGAAGGCACTTTCGCAAATTAGCATTATAAAATAAGCTTCTTGCTTCATAATGATTTTACTATATTTGAGAACACACCTCAAGGTTAAATTTTATAAATTTTATAAATTGAGCTTCTTATCTCTTTCTGAAAAAAAAAAATACGAAATGGTATTTTCCAGAGTCATGGAGAATAGATGCATATTTTCTTCGAATGCATTATGTTTGTTATTTATTCATTACAAATATATGATCACTCATTCTAGTCTTATGGTTTTCGCTTTGTTAGGGTTTGTACTTTCGTCACTCTTTCGGTTGGTCTTTTTGCTTGATCTCAGTAGTTTCTAAGTTAGAAATCTAGAATTGTTGGGATGTTTGACCTACCGGCGGTTTGGTAATGTGGAGGGAGAGTCATTGATCGCGAGTTTAAATGAGCTGGAGGTTGATTTTAAGTGCGATTTGGGTTCGCTGTTTGGACTCGAGACGGCATCGTCAGAAAATCAAAGTGACGGGACCAGTCAGCAGATGATACCTGATATCGGCATTTTATCTACTTTGAAAAAATCGACCGGCTAGAAATTTAATTTGATTATCTAAAGAAGCTGCATTTATTCTCCCGTTTCAATTGCTCTACTCGTTCCCAAATCAACTACTGAATTAGCTTTCCCGCTGGAAGTCGGCCTAACCATCCATTTGTCATCAATCTCAGATACCCTGTAGCCTTTCTTCCCTTCACAAGCCAAGGGCAAGATTAAACTATTTCCTCCCCCCGTCCATAAGACCGACGATCTTTTGCTTCCTAGAGGCAAAAGTAAGAGTTATATTAAACCGATCCATCAAATCAAAGATAGATTACACTTCATAAAGTATTTGAGAGCTAGAAGGTGATTTACGCAAATCGTTAGTTCTCGGCGACGTGCCAATTGGACATTATCCATGGAGAGGGTGGATGCATTTGGTGAATTTGAGGTATATTGAGATCCGACAGGATTGAGATTTGCAAGCTATTTCTCAAATTGGATGGCGATTGAAATGAATTTAGATGTTGGTTTGGCATCGGAAGCTCAAAATTAATTAGATGATTGGACATGTAAATCATTTTACTTTCGGTTAACATACCCGTGGATTGTGCTAGAGTTGTTTCAATATCATCTCTACCTTCCTTTATTTTATTAAATTTGTATACCACAATGCCTTAATATGTCCCTAATACATCCACATTCTCTCGCCTGATAATTTAATTTTTTCGGTAATTAAGATTTAATGTGGCAATGAAGCCCAAGCAAGTGAAAACTTCATTCGGCCGATATCTTAGTAAAATGGAAAAATTATCTAGAAAGTCCTAAATTTATCATGCTTTTACCCATTCAGTTATAAATAATTTTGTAAATTTAGTTATAAACCTTTTTATTTTTTATCAATTGAGTTCATTCGATTAATTTTGACTGGAAGTCACTAATGTGAAACTGGTAATACCACATATGACGGTTGGCTCTATCATGGACAATATATATATATATTCATATTTTTGATTTTTTTTTCTTTCTTTTTCTTTTCATTGGAGGCTGGGTTGGTTGGCCTTGTCATATTTGGCTTGGGTGAAGTTGACTCTCGCCTAGGTGAGGACTAGCCCTACAAGGGTCGACTCTTGCCTAGGTGAGGACAAGCCCTACGAGGGTCAACCTCACTGGCTGTGCCTCACTTGTGGTGGGCAAGGCCAACTTGCTTAGCCATGGTCAATGCTGGCCATAGCCACTGCCAAAACAAAGTAAAATGGAAAAAAGAAGAAGAAGAAAAAAAAATCAAAAATGAATTGCAAAATATTATTAAAAATTATTTATATCAACGTTGGTTATTTGGCCAGCGTTGGCAACAACGTCGACGAATTCTGATCAAAATTGGTTGGATGGACTTAATTGACAAATTGTGAAAATGTTTAGGATTGAATCTGCAAAAGTGGAACAAGGTTAGAATTTTTTGGACAATTTTAGTAAAAACTAGGAAAATCCCAAATAAGGGCCTAAAATGCTTTGATTTTCTCAAATAAGGGCTTAAAATAAATTTTGTTTCAAATAAAAAACTGAAGTGGTCGGATGCCTCTTAAAGAGTAACAAAGGTGTGTGAAGGGAGGCTCAAGCTAAGATTTTGCTCATGAGCACAATGGTATAAGCCTGCCTAATTATGAGACTAATTGGTCGAATAGAGATGAAAGTTGACCATAGTGATATGGGAGTCCCATGTGGAAGGGCTCTCACTTAACAGATCAAAGGTATGTTGATGATAACAGACTGATGACTCCCAAGAGCTCTTATTGATGGAGTTGTTTGGCACCTTGATGTTGACTCATCACATCTTGGAGGTGAAAAGGTTCCCAAGAGTTTGGTTGTTCACCGATCAAAGTAGAAGAAAATAAACTGCCATTTGCCTAGGTAAGAGTCTTAGTAAGAGATAGAAAAGGAATAGTTGCCTTTTGCAAAGGAGAAGTTGCTCGATCAAGAGGCAGAAGAGCCGCATAACTTGATTCACATTTTCTTCTTGATTAGAGGGGTGTAGCAGCATTGGAAGAGAGGTACATCAGTTTCAAAAAAATGCCTAATCTCTCAGAATGAAGGACATTTTCATTTTTTATTTTTAAATTTTTTTCAAAGAAAACTTTCAAATAAGAATTCGAAATGGAGCCATATTCTCAAAAGAGGGTTTAAAGTGGATACTATCTTAAATAAGGACTTCAAGTGGCCAATTTAGTTTCAAATTGAGCTTGACTTCATTTACTGGCCAAATCTTGTTGTTGACACCTAAATTTTGGCTACCATTTAGTTATTTATCATGTTAAAAATTATGGGCTAATTTTATTCCTGAAAAAAATAGTTAATTGCGTGACATATAGATTTAGGTGCATTTGCATTTATTTATTGGGCCGGTGACAGATGGGTTCGGGTTGATGGTTCAGAACTTTAATTTGATGAATTGGCCTTAGCCCGTTGTTCTCTAATGACCGACAATTGATTTATTTGATATTTTTGGAAAAGATTCGTAATATCCTTCCAATATTCGATAAACATTTCATATATTTATGCGATATATACATTAAGTGAAATATTTCAAAGAAGATTGGAAGATTTCAGAGGAAATATCAAAATAATCAAACTAGAATATTGCATTTGGAGGATATATGGAACGATATATTTTTTTGCCTCAAAATGAGAGAAATTGCATGGTCATTAAAGATTTCGTGCGGAAATTTCCTTTCCCTAATAAGATCATACTATAAAATGCCGCTTGATCGAGTAAAAAGCGGGGCCACGCAAAATTGAAAACACGGCCACATTGAGGGGGATCTCACAATACACAGACACACGTGAGATAAGAGAGAAGGGTCGCGCCTTGCCATCATCACGCCCACACCAGTGACGCCGCTGCTGCCCCTTGACGACAACCCCATTGCAAACGTGCCATGACACGTCTCAGCATCGGACACTAGAGTTGCAGCCCTCTTTGCCGCTGTCTATGTTGACGTGTCGGTTACTCGGCGAGCATTCCACGACGTTCCAAGTTTCATCAAGTCAAAGGGAGAGAATTTGTAAAGAGAATCCAAGCAGAAAAGACGCCAACACAAGCAGCACACTCCGAATGCCTACACGATTCCCTTGAAAATTCTGGGCTAAATTTAAGACCATATTCTGTCCACGCAACAGCAGGAGGACGTGCATAGACTTGTGGAGAATTTCACTAAAGCATCTCAATCCAATTGGTGGCAAAATTGGAGAAAATTTGGGGAGTGATGTGCTGAAGCGGTGGATATCGTCTTCTCTTGCATGGTCTTTGTGGAAAGTCCCTTGGCGAAGAAGCCAACGCTCGCACAAAAAGAAAGGACGCCACAGTTGAGATACACGACTAAAACTGAGAAACGCGCTTGAGAAATCGAGAAAAAAGGTGGATCGTGAGAGACTCCATCGACGACAGTGATCTTTTTTCGGTGTTGGGATCGTGTTCGTGAAGGCCACCCAACATCAATTAATTTGCTGTTCTTGTTGCTTTGCCACGCCAATTCCCTGACACCTCCACCGTCCACGAATCAAGGCAGTCCACGGCAGGGGAATTCCTGTTGACTTGTTCGGTCAATTGCCAAGGATCCCAGCGGCACCGCAGCTACTTGACGACTCGGCCACTCACGGTCACCTCCAGAGATTTCCCAGAGAAATTGTCCGCATCGGAAGCCTTGACAAAGTGGTCATTGATCAGCCCCTTCGTCGTGCTTAGTTCACCGACCCATTAGCCACGAATTGCTATCCATGAGCCCCGCCAGCACCACCGAGCTCAGAGCCATCACCACCGCAATTTGCGCGATTCGGTTGTCCATCTAAGTTTGGAAACGGTACCCGAGTGATATTGCAATTTAGGTAATAATTTTCATCAAATTGATCTTCATATATTTTTATTGTCTAATTTGCATCTAATTTGCGAAATCGCTATCTCGTACAAATCTTTAATGATGATATCATATCCACAAATATCAAGCATATTTTCAAATAAGGGATTGTTCCCTAATTTTCACAACGTGCATATTATTGATAGACCGATTTTCGTGCCCGAAATCTGATTCGCAATCGCATGGGAAAATTGCCAATTCAATTTCACACTCGAGATACGATTTATGATTTTATTTAAAAGATTGGCCAATCCGATCTCATACGCGAGATATGATTCGTCAATTTATTTCTCAAAATTAAGTAGACATGGATGATATTTTGCTGGATTTGTTGCCGTGCTGTTCTTGATGTCTTTATTTGTTTGTTCCCATAAAAGAAAAAAAAAACATTTGAGTTAGATTAGATGCATGTTAGGATGTTAGGGTTATTTTGCATGTCTAGAATAGGAAATTTATATATTTCAAACTTCTTAAATAAAAAATACCAAAAACATAAATTTAGGATGTTAGACTTTCGTTTATTAATTTAAATTGCGTGTTAATTATTTGCCAACTTTAAATTTCGAATTTTATATAAAAAAACACAAAAATGATTTTAGAATAGAATCGCATTTTAAGTTTAGGTCAATTTTTAGATGGATCGTCTTAGATTAGAGATTGCTAGGTTAAGATAATGTCATAGTTTAAATTAGGATTTAGTCTAACCTAATCGTTAATTTGAGTTGGATAGAGTCTTAATCTAGTTAGGTCATTTTTGCATTTTTCTTAATTTCAAATTTCATGAAAAATAGAAAAATAAAATTGTCTTAGAGTAGATTCATTTCATTCTCTAGGATAGATTACATTTTTTTTTAGGAATTGAAATATCAATTGCATGTCATATAGAATTAGAATAATTTAAATTAGAAATTACCCGTTATTAAAATTAGATTATTTAGATCACATTAAATCATTGCATTTCTTTATGAATTACTTTAGTCATGACATATAGTTAGGTCATGTTGCCATGTTGCATGCATCACATGATTTTCATTAAATAAAGTGAAAACAAAAAAGAAATTGCGTGTTAATTAGAAATCATATTTAGGATTTGTTGATCTGAATTATGATCTGATCTAACAACAGATGCTTTCGTTGTTATGAGGTAAGTCCTGCAATTTATTTACTGCATTACTTGAGTGTTAAATTGGTGGTTTGCGCACCTGTATGATCTCCTCACATGTTAGGGAAATAGATTTAAAATCAATTTAAGCTGCTTGCCAAACATTTTTTAAAAATAAAAAAGAAAGGTACCAAAATGGCATTAGAGAAATCTAACGTAATCAAGTCCTCGTAGCCAAAGTCTCTGGTTTGTAGGAGTAAAGTAAAACTCCCATTACTTTACTTGGTGTTTAATCGACCCATCAAAAATAGATTAGTGGCGATTCGTAATTTAAAAATCATCAACATGTTAAGAATTTGAATGCGAATTGATATGGACTTAGGAGAGCTCGAGTTAAGTTTACGTTTAGTAATCCATTAGCCAAACCCTAGCTGGTTCATCCGAAAATTTGATCGCGACACTTGTCCATGTCCGAGGGCATTCTCATCCAAGTACATTTGTTTCTTTATTTTTCTTTTCTTTCTCTCTCTCTTTCATGTTTTCATTTCATTTTTTTTCCTTTCTCTACGCCATCATCTTCTGTGATTTCAAGTATAAACACGCTGGCAAAATTTTTTGTCTAACTTGTCTGTCGCCCAGCTCCAAAACCCCGCTTCCTGTTTCCTCGCTACGCAGCCAAAAATTCCTAACACTCTCAAAAGATTAATCGGCGATATTCAACAACCGTATACAAAAAATTTCACAACCCTATACAACTTATGACCCGACACAAAACTGTTTGTCGCCCCCTAAAAACTTTTCCACGGGAATCATATGTTGACTCAACTACTCTCTGTTTTAGGGAACACGGGAACTGTGTTGTGCAGCACAGTCGTCCCTTGAAAGACCATCACCCGGTGATTTCTTTTTAATTGTTTCAACTGCAAAAGAAATGAATGCATGAGACCGAGCGTTTTAAATCTGCCGCTCAAGAGGGATAGATGAATGCACGTTCACAAACCTCCTCTGGGGTCATCTTGCCAGAACCAAATCGGTTCGTCCATATCGATTCTGCTTCCTCTGTAGCAGGAAGCACGAGATTCTTCACATTGAGAGATGAAGAAGCCTCCTCTGGGTTGAACTAAGAGACGCCTTGCTAATGGTTTGCCGTTTGCGTGCCAATGGATAGTGGGGTCGACTTAGTTGAGGAAGAAGAGAACTTTTACGAGGCATTCCTTGATAGTGACTATTCTATTATTTATGACTCTGAAATGGTGGCAAAGGACGTCTCCACTTGGAATATAAGAACAGAGCTCTTTGGTTTCATTTCTTTGAATTGGATGAGGTAGAACGAAGATTGGTGAAGGATAAATTGGGCAACTAAGCACTGTTTTTGAGTCAAAATTATCCCGCATCCTTATTGACTTCTAAAATCCCAGGTTGTAGGAGAAACGACATTTGTTATCTTGATGGTTTCACAGTGAAAGGGGGCACCAACATGAAGAAGGGTTACGAATTGTGCGGATTCAACTTGAAAAGTAGAGCTACTCAACATGTTATTACACTTGTCTTACATGTAGCTGATCGCCTTTGCCCCTTTGGACGGGGCACTGGTTTATTTCTTTATCTGCAGGAGTTCACCGTTCTACTAATCATGTTGTTTATGATTGATTGTTAGCAAAAAGATATTCAAATATCACTATTGCATGGTAAAGAAAACAAATACATGAAACTAAGAGAAAAAGAAAATAAACAAAAAAAATAGTACGTGGACGAGAATGCCCCTAAACATGAACAAGATATGGTTAATTGGTGAAGCCAGGGCCTTATTTGAGACTAAATTGCCAACTTGAGGCCCTAAAAAACAATGTCCACTTTAAACCTTCTTTTGAGAATATGGCTACAATTTGAATCCTTATTTGAAATTTTCTCCTTTTTTTTTTTTCTATTTAGTTATTTTTCTTTCCTTTTTTCTATTTTATTTTCTTTTTCTTTGACCCTTCCCGCCATCCATGGTGGAGGTCGCTGGATATGGGTGAGGGCCACCTCTCCAATGTTGGGTGATGGTCGCCATCGCCTAGGCTAACTCCAACAAGGGCTACCCTCACTAGGTTCGCGAGGGTTGTCGAGGGTTGCGTTTGCCAATGTCGGGGCGAGGGTTCTTGTCGCTGGATCTAGTAAGGAATGCCCTTGCTGCCCTCACCTGAGGTAGGCAACCTCCCTTGGCCATCATCGATGGCCGAGGGAGGGAAGAGAAAAATGGAAAAAAAAAAAGAAAAAGAAAAGAAAATAGAAAAAGAAAAAGAAAAAGAAAAAGAAAAAGAAAAAGAAAAAAAATATATATATATAGTTACAAAATATTTTACCAAAATACCACTTCTTCATTGGCCGGAATAGTCACCAGCTAGCCAAAGGATCTTATTTAAGACGATTTGGCCATTTTGGGCCTTTATTTGAGATGATTTGATCATTTCGGGCCTTATTTAAGAAAACAATGGTACTTCAAATCCTTATTTAGAATTTTCCTTGCATCTTAATTTCATTACAACTTATTTTTACTCCACCCTCGTGGGAAGAAAATATCCTCTACCCACGCCCAAGAATTTATGGTGTAATGTCACCGGTGGTATCTGTTATTGACAGCTAACTGTTTTGCCCCAACATCTCCTTCTCATTTTAAATTCGCAGGTAAATCGGAATCTAACCCCTAAGCAAACACGTCTATAATGTATGCCTAGACTTCTCATTTCTTTAGTTTTCAGAGACTAGGGTCACTTTTTACTTAAAATAGGACGTCCGCATGGAATATTAAATTAGGCAAGATCGCGAATTTTTGTGAACCAGCCCATTGTGTTGCTCCAGGTCACACCCACAAGCCCGGCCTCACCCACCTTAGGGGAAATGGCATGTATGTATGCCATACAAGGACCACTCCAAGCAACGAGAGAATGAAGACATTCATGGAAGGTCAGCACGACCAAGATCAGTGGAGGTTAGGAAATGTTTCAATGAATTGCATAATCCTCTCCGCAATGATGAAAATATGATTCTTTAGGATTAGATCAGTATCAAGCACACATACATACATTATGCATTATATATCCGGCCTAGGTACATCATACAATCAAGGGGAGGAGTGAACCTAGCATGCTTCTATGCAACTTTGGGTCTACAGGTTTACTCTTTTGATATTTGTTCAACTTGGTAGAATGAGGCATGGATGTGTCCATCCTCTTCTAATTCTCTATACCGAATTTATTTACAAGTTCCTATGCATATTCTTGGCGAATGAAGGTGCCAGCCTTGGTTTAAATTCATTTTGCGTAACCTCTGCAAAATCCTTACCGAGAATCTCAATAACCTAGGTATTCCTTTGTTTGAAATATTTTGAAATTTCTTTAAATCTTGATTTGACAATTGTGAAAGTCATGGTTTGGATTATATTCAAGGTGTCTGCGATACTTGTGAGTACATTTATGCGAACCCCGAGCTAGCCTTGACAATTGAATGTTTTCCATAGGCGAGACATCACTCTATCTCAAAAATTTTGTGGATGATTTCAAGAAAATGTCTTTGAAATATCACATGTACCCTCATGTATATAATCACGTCATTCATTAGAAATGCCCGTGTTTGTGATTGGCAAATGCCCTTAGTAATAAGTGACCTATTGACGGTTCACTTTCTTGTTTGATTAGTTGAGAAATAAGGTCCAAAAGACCTGCATGCATATTTTATTCAAATTCATGCATGTGACTTCTAGATGTATGTTACGGCTGATACAGGATACCGAGGGTAGATCTTGGGAATGATATAGAACGCTTTGTTAGGGACTTATAAGTATTATTGGCCATACGAGAACACAAGTGATCAATAATGGTTGTAAGTCATAAAATGAATCGAGTAAGTGTTTTAGAGGGACTTACGCATGAATTATAAAGGCCTACCCAAGGATCAAATCTAATTTGTGAATTAAACTTCCTTTGATTGATTGACTTTGGCATGATGCTGTGCTTTTGGTTGTTTTGACGTGTATGCTTATTTTTTTCTATTGTATGTGCCTAGTTACAATCCTTAGACTAGATATTAGATTAGGATCTTGAAGATGGAGGTGACATGAAGATGGTGAAAAAGTTGATGTCTAATCTGACTATGCTTTTGTACTATTTATTCCTGACATTTGTCTCAGATTCTTGTTTTTGTATAAAAGCTTGATGAGTATTGAGATTTTTCTTTATTGTCCTTTAGTTTTGTTTCTCTTTCTTAGGACTACATGATAGATTTACTGCTTTCTTGGGTTGTTTACTTACTGTCTCGCAATTTCAATTCAATTGATTCATTTCTTTTCCCATTTTCTACAATAAAATGGCATGTAAATGCCCAATCACACATGATCGCCTAGTTTAGGATAAACAATCCTGAAAAAATAAAGAAGAAATGCATGGACACCTTAGGTAAACATAACATGCTATTAGTGTCATGGCTTGAACCCCGGACGCGCTAACATCCCTTCATGGTCATGCAATTGCGACATTCCCAAGTAGTGTCGCCAACCCCATTCATTTTAAAATGCGCATGTGGAACGTATTATAAACACTGTACAAAAGCTCATGGGATAGGAAAGCAGGAAACAAACCCATTCATAACCAAACATGCTTTCATATATATATATTAACACCAGAGTTTACGTACACAAAAAATGGTCAAAGTTTATGTACACCAAAAAGGGTCAGCCTACAAAAAGATCGATTTACCAAAAAGAAGGAACAATCCTATAACCCTTAGTCGGACTTATTCACTGATCTCACTTCTGACTTGTTAACCTCTGGAGACGACGGGTCCTCCACTCTACCATCAGGAGGGTCAGCTACGTCCTCCCCTAGGATGGCCTCAATCATAGCATGTGGAATATCAAAACCACTAAGAGGACCAATCCTGAAACCATTGGCTCCAAAGCGGAACCATGCCCTATATCAATGAGGCACCCTGACAAACAATGCCTCTTTGATCCAAACAATGGTCCTAATAAGCTCGTAGATCCAATGACTCCCAAGATCAGGAAAACTTTACACCCGTCGGTAATCTGCACGGGAAGACGATAACGCTCCAAGGCTATCGCCATCTACGGTCTTGAAATATTTGGCCCACAACGGGATGAGACATTGTTTCAGCAAGTTCATCCCCTAAACTCCTATTAGAAATGAAATACGTCTAAGGGTGGCTTAACCATATCACCTAGGAGACTTACCTTGCTTCAAGACTTTCCTGCAGATTAGTATAGTTCATAACACTCAATCACATGTAGTAATAAGAACTTAACAACTAGAGCACAATCACTTTCACATAATCAACAACACTCAACATGGATTCCAATTACTATTCACTACCACACATGAGCATAGCCTACTCGCAGTTCAGTTATCTACTGGCGTTTAGCTAGGCATCATCTTCCCACCTTGGAGCATGGCTTCGTTATTACGTCAACGGCGTTCCCGAAGGAACATGGGCCTAGAATCGACTATGACCCGCATCCGTTGAGTGGAGCATCTCATATTGGGGCAAGTCCGACTCAACTACTCGGGACAAATTCCTCTTAATCATCACACAATAAATTCATATTCGGCCTAGGACACTTTGCATTTCACTCAAGGCTTCTAATTAAATAGTGATCTTGACCTCTTTTCTTCATATTAAAAACATCCAAGAAATTATTCACGTGTGTGGGGGCACATTAATTTCGAACTGGAAAACTAAAATTCTAAGTTTTCAAACTCCACTATTTAATATAATATTTAAAATCTAATTTCGGTGTCAAAACTCGACACATGGGATTTTATGAATAAAATCCTCATTTTTCCAAATCAACACTCAATTTGCAATATCCATTTATCAATTGCATAATCTGAATACATCACAGCAATCAGCACGAAATTCTGACAATTTTGAGGTCTCGGAATAATTTCTGGAAAATATTAAATAATTAAATTTATTCCGAAAATTAATTAAATAATAATATTTTATTAATTTATATATATTATATTTTATTATTGATTAATTAAATAAATTCGAAATATTTAATTTATATAAAATAATCAATTAAGGTCTAAATAGAATTATACTAATCTAAACATCTACTTAGCCTTAATTAATTATACCATAAACTAATCACACCCCTTAATCTAATCCACACTTAACTAAACTAATTAATCCACCTACTCTTACTTAGCTTAGCCTAAACACCCAACTAAGTAGCATTAAGCTTCTAATCAAGGTTTAGAGACTAAACTCACGGGAATCGCTTTCTGATGAGCTCACGACCAAGACAATGGCGAGGCAGTCGACAAACCTCCACGTAGCGTCACCAAGCGAGGACCATAAGACACCTAAAATAGGCATTGAAGATCCGGCACTTGTTGGAACTCCAAGCGCTGCTCAAGACTAAACCGAAGAGGAAGATGGGTAGAATGGCGAGGAGGAGGGTAGCTAGGGGTGACGATGGCTTAGGCGAGTTGAGGAGGTGGCTCCAGCGGCCTTGGCGGCAGTGAGCAGCAACCGGCAGCGTTGGACGATGGCTTGGACGCACGGCTGTAGAGGATGACGGCTAGGAAGCTTAGACGGAGGTGGAGCAGTGAGCTGGCAGGCGGAGCAACGTGCGCAGAAGGGCGGCGATGGTGAGACCTCCAGTGAACGTGCGAGCGAGCGTTGAGCGAAGGGGGGAAGTTGCCGGTCAGTTGCTGCTCAGCTTTTTCCTTTCCCCAACCAGTTCTCAAGGTTGAAGACGAAGATTGATGGGAGAGCCCAACTTTTTGAGAGCCAATGAGCTACTTCCACTTGTCAACACCCCCTCCAACTTGGTCCCATCATGACCGCACATGACATCACCATCCACTCACCCCCAATCTTGCTTAACAAGCTTTCAATGGGTCCAATTTGTCTAATCCATGATGGGATACGAATTTTTAAAAATTTGTACATCAAATTCCTTCAATTCCATTCAATTCCTTTCCGATTGAGTCAAACTGAAGTCCATAAATTTATCTAATGTAACCACACTTAAATTCACAATTTCCCTTGACCATAGAACCATCTTAAATTCCAAAAGTGCGACCAAAAATGGGCCTACCAATTTTCTGAGCCAAAATAATCATATTTTGATTTTTCGCCGAAAAACTCGGTTTACAGAAAAATCCTTTGAAGATGAGTCAACATTCCCAACATGATTTGTGACACGATAGGACTTTGGTTTCAAATTCACGATTAATTTCATTCTAGTGTGATCTTAGCGTGTCCTAATCTACCGGATAGCTTTTAGGAATTTTTCGAGCATTTAACCTGTGGTTGATCATTTTCAAGCCACAAAATACATCTTCGACACATTGGCGCCTCTCGGTTGTCATGAAAATCTCGAAAATTCAAATACAGACACAGGGTACCAAAATGACAGAAATCGGTCAAGTGCTGATCGACAAGTGTTGTGTGATCTAGTGGCATCACCCACATTTGATCACATGCCCTTGTTAAGTCGACTTATCTCCAGTCTCTAATTGATTTTTAACTGTGCCGTAATGACTCTTACAGATTAACTCGGTCAAGAAGTCGTTGCTTGGTCGAATTTTGAAGTCTGATGCGTTAAAATCCCTTAATGGATTTACCTGATAGACTAGTTTTCTCGTGAGTGGCCAACTCAAAGAAAAGAACTATATGCGCATAGATGAATTGCCCGACTCATTCTATTGAAAACAGAATTGGAAAATAAGGATGTCATAACTCGGTACCGAAAGGGTGCTAATAAAAATATTAGCGCAACCCAAGTCTCCAAACCTAGATATCTGATTGCATAAGAATCGAATGAACACTCCCGACTCTCGATTGGGAAGTCTAGCCGACTCCCAAAAATGAGGCTAGTGATGACTCCCAGCTTATTTATGGGTTGTCTTAAACAACTAGACTGTATAAATCAATTCGTCATGAGGGGTATAAACCATAAGAAAAGGTTCACAATTATGATTTAGCATACTTGAGATGGTGAAGCCGATAAAGATAAAGTGATGCCATCTTTGGTGGAGGCAGTTGTTAAAAATAGCCTTAAACTCACCTTAACATCTGGATTCCTTTCAACCTTAAAATCGTCGGTTAGGACATACCATGATGTCAAGGTAGGATTGTGACACTCCGTTATCATGTAGGATACGAGCTTGGGAGAACTCACGATGACGATTAAGTGAACTCATACAAGGTTCGTTCAGGGGGGTGAGGTAATGACATTCATGTGATTGAGAATCGTGAAGGAACTTTCGTGGTCAAGTATCCCTAAACTTGACCTTTCCCCTTTCTCTCATTGTGGGAGGATTGACGGCGAGATCGGGTCGCGATAGGCTTGGCAACTTCACTGGAGGCTGGTTACTAGATTAGGAGGACTTGAAACCGTTTAAAAATGATTATTGTGTCTAACTAATGTGTCTTATGTAGGACCGCTTGCGTGTTAAAGTTGCATGGAAAATGAGGTAAGTCGCTAACCACGTGTTAAATGATCTTGTATGTAGGAGTTACAAAGGGTGGAATAAGTGTAAATCATTTGCCTTGCAGGTGGTGAAAGGATGTATGCGTGTATGCTAGGTTATATTGAAGTGCTAGATGATTAAAATTTAAACGTATGTTTATGAGTTTTAGTACAACACCGCACACAACTGCGGTCTAAATCCCTATCGTCCCATTTAGGACTTTAGGAGGGTTTATCGGTGGAACCCATGAGTGAATACTCATGGTAATCCATTACTTATATACACCTGTGTTGACACCTAAATTTTGGCAACTCGTTTAATCATTTATTGTATTAAAAAATTATGGGTTAATTTTATCCCTGAAAAAAATATTAATTGCATAAAAATTTAGGTGCATTTATTTATTGGACTAGCAACGAATGGGTTTGAATTAGTGGTTCTGAACTTTAAATTGATGAGTCGGGCTAAGGCCATGAAGAGAGCAAATCGGCTTAAGCTCATATCCTCGGTGAGATTTTATGAATTTAACTTTGTGAGATTTCAATTCAAAAACAAATATTATGTTTGGAAAAATAAATATTGCGTTCTGAAAAAAAATATTTACGGATATGGTTTTGGAAAATTAAAAAACCCTAATTCGTGGCCTATAAATAGGTTAATTCGCTAGGGTTTAAGGGGGCACACATTGAACATACGGCCAAGAAAACACGCGTGAGAAATCAAGAGGAAAGGGGGCGGATCGTGAGAGCCATGGGACTCCTTCGACGTCAGGGATCTCCATGCACGCCCGCAGCTCTTTCTCGGTGATGCTATTGAGTTCGTTGAAGGACGCCTAACATCAATTGCCCGCTGTTTTCGTTGATCTACCACGCCAGGTGTTCTGCTGTCGTCCTATTAAAGTTCTCAGCTCTCCAGCAAGCATTCAGACCTTCAAACGTCAACCCAATCTGCCGTCCCCGCTGCTCTGCCACACCGGGTGTTTCGTCGCCATCCCACCGCTGTCCCGCTTGCCACTACGCTTTCCTCGTTCGAGCTGCAACGCCGCACCCCGCACTGGACTGAGATGACGAACCACTGTCCTAATCTTCACCACCATGACGTGGGTAGTTCCGACGATGTGAACCTGTTGCTCCCTGCCGCGACGCCCTCGTTGCTTGACGTTATGTGTAACTCGTGATCTCCTGCCGTGAAGCCTAGCAGTCCCTTAGGCATTCCTACAGTGTTCTTCAATCTAGAGTCCGCAAATTACAGCCGCTACATTTGTTTTTTTCTTCTGCAGGTCTTCTCGGGGAACCCAACAGAGACGTCCACGGGATAAACCCGTAGAGAGAGAGAGAGCCGCGTGCTTTCACTTCTCTACTGCACCCATTCACAAAGACCACACATGAAGACAGAAGAGAGAAATCATGGGCAAAGATTTTCCTAGTAAAAGAGGGTAGTCAACATTTCAATAGAATTTGCGGGTCTAATTTGAATCACCTGCAGGTTTCTTTGGTCTTGCTGTGAAGTAAAATAATTCCTCACGCATGAGTCCATTGTCAGTGAACATCCATTGCCGCTTGCTTGTACGAACACCCCATCGCGGCAATCCTTCACCGAGAAGCACCATTGCGCCAAATCTCGCCCACCAACCATTACTGGTCATCCTTGAGTCGATCCAATGGAGTTCAAGTTTGGCAATATTACTTGCAAAATTAGGTAATTATCTTATCTAAATTTGATTTGGATATTTTGTTGCCTAATATATGTCTATTAGTATCTAAAATGCATATTTATAAGTGATAGACATATCTCCTAATTAAAATTGATTGCCTAATTCGCAACCGCACATGAATTTTTCATTCCATCTATGAGGCTTTAGATGGAAAATGAATCACGCGGGAATAAAATTGATATCTTGATTTTTAAGGTTTAAGATCAATTTATTGATTTTATTAGCGAAATAATCAAGTTGATTAGATATCGTTTTTAGATTTGAACGATGGATAATATATTTAATGACTGTGAATGATTTGGTGCTTATTTTTTAATTGCTTTATGTATCCTAAAAATACAAAAAAATTGCATTTGCATATCATGTAAGTTAGAATGGATTGCATAGTTAGTTTTTTTAATGCATGTTTAGATAGCATCTAGGTTAGATAATATTCCTTTGAATAAAATTGCATGTTTCATTTTAAGTTTATGTTGACTTTTTTAGATAGATTGCATTCTTTTTTAACAAAAAAAAAACATGTCATATGCATATCATATAGAATTAGGTTCATGAAATGCACGTCATTGAGTGATCATTGCTAGGTTCATTTAATTAGAAATTGCCTGTCATTAGAATTAGGTCATTAAGTTAATTTAGATCGCACATTTAATTATTGCATTTCTTTAATTTCGAAAAGGAGAAAAAAAACCAAAAATGTCTTAGAATAAATTAATTTTATTCTCTAGGACAGATTGTATGCTTATTAAGAAAACACAAAAATATCGCATTTGCATTATATAGTTTGGGTCATATTGCCATGTGATATCATTTTATGTTAGATTAGTAGCATGCATTGTATAAAGCATGATTCTCATTAATTAAATGAAAACAAAAAGAAATTGCGTGTTAAGTTAGAAATCATATCTAGGACCGTTGATGTGAATTCTGATATAATATTACAGATACTTTCGTTGCTACAAGGTAAGTCCTGCAATTTATTCATTGCTTTATTGGGTGTTAAATCGGTGGTTTGCGTACCTGCATGATCACTTCACATGTTATAAAAATAAATTTAAAATCAATCCAAGCTGCATGAAATTTTTTTTTTGAAAATAAAAGAATGGTACCGAAAGGGCATTAGAGAAGTCTAGTGTATTCAAATCCTCGTACCCAAAGTCTCTGGTTTGTAGGAGTAAAATAATCCTCCTATTATCTTACTTAGCTGTCTAATCGACTTACTATAAACTGATTAGTGGTGACTCCTATATAAAATCTATTCACATGTTAAGAAATTTGAACCTAAGTCCCGAATTGGTATGCGCTTGAGAGAGCCCAAGTTAAGTCTTGGCTTAACAATCCATTAGCCTAATTTTAGGTGGTACACCCGAAAAATTTGGTCACGACAACTCGCTCATCCCAACCAATAAAAATAGCACTGATTGATGATAGTAGTAGTGGATAAACTATTTTTATTCATCCCTTGAACCTTTAGTACCCTCACTTTAGGCAAACTTCACAGTTTCATGCGATATGTGATTTGTGATTGCCATGTGTCTGGTGAATAAGACATTGTTCCTTTCTTATCATTGCTGTATTATCTATTTCCGTACTTTAATCACACGCTTTATATTTCAAAGACGATATGTTTTAATCACGAATGCCCTTTTAGGTTTAGGTTTAGACGGGTAAGCTTGAATTGGACATCGTCCCTGTGTCGAGCAATCTCAAGACTATATGAGAGAATCTCGACCCAAGATAGGAAAAGCGTATTGGTTTCCTCCAAACCTTGCTAAAGGTTGAACCTCATATTGCGATGGTGAAGGCATTGGCTCATTTTCGTAATCCCATGGCCTCCACCTTCATGTTTAATCGATATGAAGTAACCCCTACAACTGACGAGTTTTGGAAAGTCATTGGGTTAGGCAAAGCTTTCTTAGGTTTCATTACTTCTCCTATTAGTCAAGATCCAATCTCTCTCCTAAGTCAATTCATCAATATCCTTACCAACAAAATAAAGGCCATTCTTAAAGGAAATTCGAATTCCATGCCCTATACATTCCTTGAACAACACCCTTTTAGCCTAAAGCCTAAATCTGAAAACCAAATTCCTCGCATTTTCCTTCTCATATTCTTCGACTTTGTGGTGTTCCCATGACCCGAAAAATAATAGATCCTTTAATCACTCAAATTATCAATCGGGTTAGCGCTTTTAGGTGCTTTACATACATGATGCTTGTCAAAACTTTCGTGTCTCTTAATTGTTTCAAAGCAAATGAATGAGGAACTCTTAGAGCCCCATTAGAAATTTTCCAAATTTGACTCTTTTCCAAAAATTAATTTGGATCTTCTTAAAGGAAATTCGAATTTCATGCCCTATACATGCCCTATAAATTCCTTGAACAACACCTTATTTACCAATTTAATTTTTTTGATCAAATTTGACTAGAAATTCTAGTATATATAATTTTTATAATTTTCGGGAAAAGGCTAAGTGAAGGCAGTTCGTTTCCTTGGCAATTTTTCATGTATGATGATATGTCTCGTTTGGAGTTTTTTGCCCACAAACTTTGGGTGCATCATTGATAGAGAGTATAAATGAGACACGGTCCTTATTCTCCCAAGATTTGAAAAGTCAAGCAAGTACTAAGTGTATGCAATGAGAGATCACATAGATGTGATTAGTTCCCGGGTGATTCGGTTCCCATCTTGAAATCGAGAATCAGATCAAAAGGATTGATTCCTTGTTTCTAAAATCAAGAACCAAACTAATGGCCCTGGAATTGGATCGACCAATCTAGTTCAGCTCCAGGGTGGGTCATGGAACTAGTGGCATGTTCAGATTTTTATTTTATTTTATTTGTCATTAATGTTCAAGATGAAATTGAAGATGTTCTTATAACCAAGATGTTTCTGCGATTAGTGAATTAGGTGTAACATTGTAGGTTTCACATAATTTTTTTTCCAATTAGTGGCAAAATTTGGTTAGAATGAGCAATTGATGTTGTGTTTTGATTTGTTCTTGTCAACTTACTCACATGCGTGAGTGAAATAGGAGTCATGCAACTCATGTGTGTTTGCGTGCGTGAGTGAAGTCTGAAATTTGAGATAGATTAGGTTTTTTTTTTTTTTTTTTTTTTTTTTTTTATACAGATTATAAGGAAATACTAAATTTAAAAAAATCAGTCCAGCCTGAGTGGGCGGTTCCACACCTGAAACTAGAATTAGACCAAATTCATTGGTTCCAATTTTATAGAATTGAGAACCGGACTAGTGTCCCCAGGAACTGCCAAAAACCGGCCGATCCGGTCCTGTCCAAGCGGTTCCTTTTGCTCACCCCTGATCACAACTCTAAAGTAGAAGAATGCCAAAGAAGAAAAATCATTAAGAGCAGACTGCTTTGAGCTGGTGATTGGTGATGGGGTTTATACTCCTAGGTAAGAAATTTCAGTTGCATTCTGGAAAAGAATAATGCGTATCTTCAGAGTGATTAATCAACTAGTTTCAAAGAGGTAAAAAATAAACATTTTACATTGTCATGCTATGAAAAATAAGATTTTTAGATAAGATTTTTAGATAAGATTTCATTATATACTTTTACATTAAGACAAGATACGTCAAACATAGGTTTGTTTTTTTTTTTTTTATTTTGTATCTTGGTTGTTGGTCTAGGATTTCTAATTAAAAATATGGATTGTGGTCGATACGTATTTATGGAGAATTGTCATTCCAAGGAATTTATTTTTCCTTCCACAATTTTGAGGAAAACACCATCTTGCTACCTCGTGTTAACAAAGAAAAACGCAATCATTATTACCAAAAGTCATTTTGAAGAAACCGGGCAAACCGAATTAGGAGCAAAATAGTCTCATATTGGACCTTAGCGTAAATGTGACTTACAACGCGCGTGTCATACACCTTAATTTACTTTATTTAATGCTTCATTCATTTTACGGAAAACATTTCTCAAGAAAATATTTTCTTCATTTCCTGACATTCGATTCACTTAGATAAATGAAGCAACAGGAGTTGTCCACATAAGACTTTGTCTTAGTGAGCTTCATATTGTGGAATTTTTTGCTTCGGAAGACTTCGTTGATTGGCTTGACATAAGAATATTGCGGAGAATCGAAAGGTGAAGCTTGTGTCCAAGATGTATGAAATGCATGCTTCGATTTGGTGGGAAAATCTAACGTGTCGAAGAACTCCTGAAGGAAAGCGGTGAATCGTAACATTGGATAAAATGAAGGTGCTAAAAAAGTAGCATTTCCCAGAAACTTATCAGCAAGATGCCTTCGATAAATTCCACAATACGAAGCAAGAGGAGTTGTCCGGAGAAGAAGACACCACCAAATTTGAGCATTTCATATGCGATGTGGTGGAGGCAGAGGAGCAAACTATAGCTGGTATTTTAGGGGTTTTCGTTTGAAAATTCCCGATGTTGTCCGATTACAACCTTATTGGACTTTTAATTAGGGCTTCAAATTATCAATGAAGGTGCAAAAGCAACTCGAGGAGAAAAGAGAGTTTTAATTAGGAGCCATCAACCAAAGAGGGATCCTCTAATCTTGGGAGTTCAACTTTAAAACCTTTGTCGGGATCGAAGGAAGCTGTTGAACAAAGGAGGAGCATCTAAAACCAATTAACCAAACGAAGCTGACAATAAATCAAGACTCTGTTTGAATGTCATGGAATTGGTCGCATCGCCTCGAGTGTCCTAATAGAAAGATCATTTCTCTTGTGCGAGATGAGCAACAGGGAGAGTCGCAACACAACCCTTTGCTCCAAGAAGATTCAACACAACCCTTCGCAGCACAACCCTTTGCTCCGAGAAAATTCAAGGAGCCGCGAAGAAATCGTTTACAGAGATCAAGGAGAAGCTCTTGTCATTCAAAGGAGCTTGCATGCTGCTCATCTCGAGGATGATGATTGGCTTTGCAACAACATACTCCATACAAGACTGCACTTCTCATTTTAAAGTACGTGATGTCACAATTGATAGTGGATGTTGTGAGAACGTTGCGTCGACCACCATGGGAGACATTCATGGCGGAGGATCATCCACATCTTTACAAGCATTCTTGGCTCAAGAAAGGGAGTGAGATAAAAGTAAATAACCGGTGCTTGATTTCATTCTCTATTGGCAAAAGATATAAAGATGAGATTATGTGCGATCTATAACACCTACCCCTTTGTCAAAGACGATTACATTGGGCCCTTGCAAGACGGAGAGAGTTCCCAAGCCTCCTCATGGGAAAGGAACAAATCTTCTTTCCACGTCTAAGTTTTCCTAAGCATCGGAGGATGCTTGTGAGGTTTACGCTTTTGTTATAGTGGAAGAAAATGAAGCAAAAGAGGAGATCCCAACCATTTTGCAGCCGTGGCTTGAGGATTTCTGTGAAGTCATGCCATTGAAATTCCATCCAACCTTCCTCCTTTGAGAGAGATTCAACATCATATCGATTTCGTGCTTGGTGCTTCTGTTCGATCGATTGAGCTCTGAGAAGCATAAAGAACTTCAAAGGCGAGTTGATAAACTCTTGGCCAAGGGAGCAATACAAGAAAGCTCGAGTCCTTTTGCTGTCCCGGCACTTCCAGTTCCAAAGAAAAAGGTTCTTGGCAAATGTGCATTGATAATAGATCGGTGAACAACATAACCATCAAGTTTTTCCCTTTTCCTTGCCTTGGTATTTGCTTGATCAACTTCAAGGAGCTTGTGTGTTTTTCCAAGATCAATCTTCGGAGCAGCTATTGTCAAATCCTGATGAAAGTAGGAGATTAAAGGATGACAGCTTTCAAAACTAAGAATGGTCTTCTTAAATGCATGGTGATGCCCTTTTGACGTTTCTAATACTTTTAGTACTTTTATGGATCTTATGAATCATGGTTTTAAACCTTTCATTGGCTAGTTTGTCGTGTATACTTTGATGACATCGTGATTTATAGCATAGCAAGGCGCAAGTGGAGCTTTTGGAGTATCAAATTCTTCAAGTGCTACGGGAACAACGTTTGTATGCCAACTTGAAGAAGTGTCACTTTTGCACATGGAGCCCGGTGCTATGTTGTCTCCAACGATGGTGTTAGAGTAGATCTTAGAAAGATGGAGGCAATAAAAAGCTGGCCAATTCCTAGCTCGCTGAATGAGAGAAAAGCTCAAGAATGTTTTTGGCCTTTTTTATTTTTCAAATATCGTCCGAATGTTATGTTACACAAGTAAGGCCAGTCACTCCATTTGGACGTAGTATCTGAACGTTAAGCACATAGACCAAGCAACTAAACAGACAAAAAAAAGACGAGGAAATACACGCCCAAAAAAAAAGGAATAATAGTACAAGGACCACCATTGCCATGACGTCTCATCTTCCACTTTGAATTTCGAAGGACATTTGGTTACTTACATCTCCTGATGCATTGCTTCTGAGGATGCCATAACATTCGCTTGATCTCTCACCAAGCAAATGCTCAGCTTCTTCAAGGTCACCGCTCCGATTCAACCATGGATGCCTATCCATCACCCTCATCAGTCCGTCCAATTCCATTGCCACTTCCTTCATGGTTGGCCGATCTTCACCTTTCACTCTCAGGCATCGGTTTGCCAGCATCGCAACTTCCATAATCTCTTCCGGGTTCCCATTGTTCAGCACCATCGGGTCGATGATTTCAAACAGCCTCTCGCTCTTTATCGCAGAAGCAAAATACGAGGACAAGTTCATCCCATTCTCAGCCCGCTCAAAGGAGAAGGCCCTCAGTCCAGTCAGCAACTCAGCCAACACGACCCCAAAGCTATAGACATCGCTCTTCTCAGTCAACTGGCTCGAGTGGAGGTACTCGGGGTCCAAGTACCCACGCGTGCCTTGAACCAGCGTGTTCAGCTCTGTGCCGTTGAGGGGGACTAGCCTGGATGCTCCAAAATCAGCGACCTTTGCGGTGTAGTTTTCATCCAACAATATGTTTGTGCTCTTTATGTCTCCGTGCAAAATCTGAGTGGATGCATCGGAGTGCAAGTACGAGAGCGCACCTGCGGTCTCCCCTGCAATGCGCAGACGAGCCCTCCGGGATAATGTGGACTCGTGGCCGCACTTGTGTAAGTGGTCAGAAAGGGTGCCATTGGTCACAAACTCGTAGACTAATAACGGGACCTCCGTCTCGAAGCAACAACCGATTAGCTTAACCACATTGCGGTGATTAATTTGGGAGAGGATGATCAGCTCGTTGATGAATTCTTTAACCTGACTTCGGGCCAAAATCTTGGCCTTCTTGATGGCGACAACCCTGTTGTCTGCTAAGATCCCTCGGTATACAGTTCCCTGGCCTCCCTGGCCTAGGATTCGGCTTTCATGGTAGTGGTCCGTGGCTTTCTTGAGATCTTCGTCGGTGAATATTCTCGCCGATTCAATGGAGCCTTCGTGCTCAGAAAGAATTTTCTGCAACATAAGGCGGCCCCCATTTTCTAGGAAGAACTTCTCTCTCCGTCTGCTGATTTTTCTTTCTCGAAGCCCCCAATATAACCAGGAAACGCCCAAAAGAACCAGCAGGAAGCTTATGCTTACGCCTAGTAAAAGACATTATATTCGGTGAACAAACAAATTAGTTATCCATCACACTACATATGTTCTCACAACCAAGAAAAGAAAAAAAAAAACAGAATCGAAATTTGCTTGACTCTTTCTTTTTCATTACTCAAACAATCTTGTGTTAATTTACTTCTCTGTCCTATTTTCTTTTTCTTATCCATCAGCTTGAAGCTTTTTCATTAAGAAAAACCTTGATAATAGCAAAATAAACCTAAATATATGCTGAGAGTAACTTATGATGACAGGAACGATTCAATGCATCAAGTGGATAAAACGTGCTTGATTCTTTTTCAACAACAGAAGAGCAAGTGGTTGATTTTGTTAATATCGAATTGAATAACTTGAGATGACGACACATGTATATAATATCAATTTAATTCACGGACACAATTAAAACAAAGAGAAAGATTTACATCCGAAAAACCTCAATAACTAGTAGCAAAAGATGGAACAATGGCATAATAACAACATTTAAAGAATGTGAATAAATACAAGATAAAAGAAGCTTTTATATGATGAAAAAGTTTGAGCAATGTGTACGACTTACTGACTAGCACGATGTCCATTGAGCGAAACCTCTTTGTAGGAGTACAACCGTTGCCATCTTTTTTTCCATCTCCTCGGGATCCCTTCGGACATGAACAATTATATGTTCCCGGCAAGTCCGTACATATTCCAACGCAGGGTTGTGAAATCACACATTCATCGATATCTAGAGGAATATATTCCAAATGGAATAAGCAATCTGACACCATTTCAATTGGAAGAAAGTTGAAAAAGTAAATAGAATTCCATGATTTGGCAACACTTTCAATATGAGAGGACATATCAAGTTAATTTGCTTTTCCTGAGATCGTGATACCTCACCATACTTTTTAAGTGATAGGTCATTATCTCAAGAGCCTAAGAATAACCAAGCATTTGATCTTTGTTTAGAATAGAAGATTTAAGAATTATCCAACAAAATTGTGCCATTACTAATTAGCATAACACATTACATAGAAAAAAATTCAAAAATAATTGTCTATAAATACAGAATAATGCTGGATGTATTAACATCGGTAGATGAAACTGATTTACAAGCTAACTTTACCGATTCATATTGAGGGTTCGGTATGGACTGTCTGTTTATAAACTCAATTTCACTCGACTGATTCAGTTTGTAAAACAATTGTACGGACTAAAATTAAGAGAGAAGAATGTCTAGCTATATCTGGAATGATAGCTGTGAAAATTAACAGATTATTACTAAGCGCTTCATAGGTCATATCAAATTTCAAGCAATGAAAATTCGTGCATCTGAAAGGAAAAAAAAATGTATGATTGTGTTTAACGGCCTAGATTGTTATGATTTTTAAGATTATAAATGTTACGTGACTACTAGGAGAATCGTTTGAAACATGTACCATTCATCAAGTCAAAATTTGGTCCTCTGACTTGAAGTTTCTAAGAATTTCTTTCTCTGGGTTTTTTATGCAATTGGATCCATTTAACATGGTCGCCCTGATGGAAATAATGATCCACGATTCTATACAGGAGCACTCGTTCGGATGTGAGGTGGGTCTAATGAAAAGACGGGAAAAGGTACCTTGACAACCATTTTGGAGATAGGGGTTCCCTTGAAAACCCTTCAAGCAGTGGCACTGGTAGCCATTTCCATTCTCAGCATCTGTACATTTGGAGTTCTCTCGGCACATGTAGGTCGTTGCATTCTTCTTTGCATCATCGCATGTTTGATCTGGAATTAACCAATCGACAACTAGAGGGACCATATCAAATGGCGGCTCGCGCAGATTGTCCGTAGAGAAGCTAAAGAAGCCGTCTTGGGCAACGAAAGCGTATCCGCACGGATTGAAATCAGAGATGCCGAGATGATTGTTGTAGCTAGCGACAGAGATGTTGTATCGGTAGGCGTCTCGAGGAATGCTAGTCTCGCAGCAACCGATGCCCGAGCACGACCCATTAATCATGTCCAAGACGTTGTCGCATGAGGACACGCACCCCGTCACATACGTGCTTCCTTGTCGGCCGCTGAAGGTCGCGTACGTGTCGCATCCCACGGCGATAAATTTGTTCTTGGCAGAAGATATGGGGAATATGGGAAGATGGAAGTAAGGATCATTATTGTACAAGGATGTGCCTGACGAATTATAACAATCTTTGGCTACAAACACCGTTACACTAATCTCGTGACTCTCCATAGATATATCGAGTACCTGGAAATTAGAATCTTTACTGTACATATGAGGAGTGGGAGGATCAGTCGAGTCGTTGCAAAAGATGAGGAAAGACTCTGATTCTTCTTTGAAGTAGCAGTCGTCGCCGGCATCATTCATCCCGAATGGGTACGCGAAGGTGAGGTTGCCACATCTGTTCGCGCATCCGGGCTTTGTTGTTTGGACTCCATCCGCAGTAATTACTGAGAATAGAGCCACCAATGAGCACAACAGCAGCACAACTCTCAAGGGAAGTCTATGGAGCAGCATGGATCCACCCATATTCTTCCTGAAATGAGATGATATTTTGCAACGAGAGATGAGCTTCATAGCCCGATGACAACCTTTATAAGCGATGATGGAGCTTCTGGAAAGCTAAGTAGTATATGCATTATTCATAGTCCCAACTATATTGATTGTCTTCGCGGTGATTACATCATTACTAATCAATCATACGGTTTTGTCCACTCTTTATGGCTCTTCACTAAAGAAGCCTTGACAAGCCTGTCGTAATTCACGTTGTGGCGTTGCAATCATTCGTAGGAATTTCCAAACTAACTTGCAAATAATAAAAGTCGTGATTAGATAGATATTTTTTACTTTTCAATCTCAGAATTAGTTTCAATGGGTGGTGCTCATAAACTATTGGATGCACATCTCTAATGTATGAACTCCTTAAATATTTGTACAAATATCAACATCGTATTTAAATCTTTATGCGCAGAGTAATATTTCAATTTATGCTATGTACAATTAAAAGAAAAAAATAGGTACATCGATGGTAAGTACTAAAGATTAGTTAGATAAAGCAAGAAACTGTTGATTCAGGTCGGTTCGAATCTGAATATGAAAATCAAAACAGCACCAAACAACCCAAATATAGAAGATGAATGAGAACGAAATTTGCGGTGTTTAGATATGATTTGCTAAGTAAAAGGACTTCAAGAGTCCAAAATTGATTTTGAGAATTTTCTCAGATTCGCCTATAAAGTTTCAAGTAAATCCTAAGTCAATGCGATTAGTTTTCTTGGCAATTTCTCACGCACGAGAGTATGTCTCATTAGGGTGCTTTCATTGTCCTGCCAAGACTTGAAAAGTCAAGCAAGTATGAAGCGTATGCAATGGGAGATCACAACGCTGAAATTCGTTAAAGGACTCATTGCCCTCAAGGAAAACTTAAGAGGTTTTATAATACACAATTATCAAGAAAAAAAATTCCAAACCTATTATACTTGTACAAATTCAGTCATAAAATCTTCAATTGTGCTAATTAAAACTCAAACCTTTTGAAAGTTTACCAATTTAATTTTTTTGATCAAATTTGACCAAAAATCGCTATAGTATATAATTTTTATAATTTTTGGGAATTTGATTTGGGACTTTGGGAGTCTAAAATTGATTTTCAGAAATTTCTAATGGTCGAACTAAAGTTCCAGGTAAATGCCAAGTCAATGGGGCCGGTTTCCTCGACAATTTCTTATGTAGCACAATAGGTCACGTCAGAATTTGTTACTGCCTGCCAACTTTGACTGCGTCATTGATAGATGCAGGGTGCTTTCATTACATTGCCAAGACTTGAGAAGTCTAGCAAATCAACGGTAAGCGTATGTAGTGGGGGGAGATCACAACCCCAAAAAAGAGAATGAGAAAGAAGAAAAATCAACAAGAGCAGAGTGGTTTGAGCTGGGGATTGTTTGCATGAAATTTGTTTCAAATTGGATGGATTTTATAATATGAAAATTTGTATTTTCCTGTTTCTAGACTGTATATATGCATTCTAAAACAGAGTAACTGGTAGCTTCAAAATAATTAATTAACTAGCTTCAAAGAGGTAAAATATCAACTTTTTTAATTGTTGTGTTACAAAATTAAGATGTTGAAATAAGATTCCATTATGTACTTTTAAACTAAGAAAACATACGTCGCATGTGGATATTTTTTTCCTTTTTCTAGGCTAACATTTCCAACTAATATGGATTGTGAAGGGAAAATTATCCAAATAGTCCTAAACCTATTACACTTTTTGTTAATTTAGTCCTAAACTTTTCAATTTGACCAATTGAGTCATAAACATTTTCACATTTTGCCAATTCAATTCTAAACATTTTTCTGGTCTAGTGACTGTAGTTATTAGCTTATTTTAAGCCGTGGAGTTCACAACGACAGGTCCTGGAGACCTTCATGAGACGATTCCACTACAAATCCTTGTGTGATGAAGTCTTTGTGCGGTGCGGTGCGCGTATAAATTTTCCAAATGCACAATTTATTTTACATATATTTCTTCAGTCTTTCGTCGCTGCTCATCTGATAAAACAGGCCATTGTGGGCCAGAGACTGGTGGACAATTGTCACGGAAGAGCTGCTCTTACTTCCAAATAATCCGTGGGAAACAAAAAGTCTTGGTCTTCTCCTTTCCCAATCGATTTTTATAGTATGGTACATTGGGGATGTTACTTCTGGGCAGGGCAAATTTTTTCTTTTGAGGCGTTGATTAACGCAAAAAGTGAAAGTTGATAGCGAAAGGAGAAGACCTAACCTCTCTCTTTCATCAAGAAAGAGACTTCTTGTTTAACTCTATATTTGAACAATTCTAGAACTTAATAATGCACCTTAACTCTCAGTCGTCGGGCAGCAATTATCAGTGAAAAAGGCACACTAGTTCATAAATTTCATCAGTTAATTTACAGTAATATATAATTATCTTTGGCAATGTCTCTCTACAAATCCTTAGAATTCTCTGGAGAGACTAATTGAAAATCCCTGCCGCCAACGTAATTTGACGATGCACTGAGAGATGATGTGCATCCAAACTCAATAACTTACTAGTGAGGGCTTTGACACTCTCCATCATAAGCATCTACAAACTTTTCAAACGGGTTCTTTGCCAACTAATAAGCTAAGTACCATTGTCAAATTTCCAATAGAAATCTAGCCACAGGAAATTTTTTCAACACCCACAAATTGACGCATGATGCCTACATGGGCAGGTCGAATTACTTCGATAATCTAAATCTATCAGTAAGAAAATCGACATTATTTGGAGTCTTTCCTTGGGTAATAGTAAAATTGTATCAGTTGATAACAGAGCCTAAATTTGGCTGGTCCAACCGATTTGAGAAGACAAGTGCAACATCTCCAACAAGAATTGGAGCAATCTTGATTGTTAATGTCATGCCCCGAACTCCGAGTGCACACACATCTCTCAGCGGTCGATTAAAAATTTGCGACGTCCTAGGACGCGTCGCCAACCCATTCTTTTTATCTTTCAATTAAGCACATGTGAGTGAATTAAATACACCACCCAATCAAATTTGACCGAAAATCGCTATAGTATACAATTTTTATAATTTTTGGGAAAAGGCTTAGTCAAGGCAGTTGGTTTCCTTGGCAATTTCTCATGTGCAACAATATATCTCGTCCGGAGTTAATGCCCACCAACTTTGGGTGCATCATTGATAGAGAGTATAAATGAGACAGGATGCTTACTGCACCAAGACTTGAAAAGTTAAGCAAGTACTAAGCGTATGCAATGGGAGATCACAGCTTGCACCAAGACTTGAAAAGTTAAGCAAGTAATAAGCGTATGCAATGGGAGATCACAGCTTGCAGCAAGACTTGAAAAGTTAAGCAAGTACTGAGCGTATGCAATGGGAGATCAGAGCTTGCACCAAGACTTGAAAAGTTAAGCAAGTACTAAGCGTATGCAATGGGAGATCACAACTAGAAGTGATTGGTTCTCGGATGATTTGGTTCCCACCCCAAAAATCAAGAATTGGGCCAAAAGGATTCTAAAACCATGAATCGAACTAGTGCCCCTAAAACTGAATTGACCAATCTAGTTCAGTTCCTACGTGGATCATGGAACCAGTGGCATGTTCAGATTTTTTTATTTTTTTTTTACTGTTATTTTTCATTAATGTTCAAGACGAATTGAAGATGTTCTTGATAACCAAGACATTTCTACAATCAGCGAATTACATGTAGCATTGTAGGTTTCACTTAATTTTTTTTCCAATTTGTGGCAAAACTTGGTTAGAATGAGTAACTATTGTTTATGTTTTGATTTATTCTTGTCATCTTACTCACATGCGTGAGCGAAATAGGAGTTGTGAGACTCGTGCTTGTCTGCATGCGTGAGTGAAGTCCGAAATATGAGATAGATTAGGGTTTTTTTTTTTTTTACAAATTAAAGGAAATTAAAAAAAAATTGGTCTAACCCATGTGGGCAATTCCACGCTTGAAACTGGGAATCGGATTGAAATTCACTGGTTTCAATTTTATAGAATTGAGAACTAGATCGGTGCCCCTAGGAACTGCCCAAAACTGACCAATCTAGTCCCATTTAAGTGGCTCCTTTTGCTTACCCCTAGTCATAACTCTAAAATAGAAAAATGCCGAAGAAAAATCATGAAGAGCAAACTGCTTTGAGCTGGCGATTGGTGATGGGGTTTACACTCCTAGGAGTGAAATTTCTATTGCATTCTCGAAAGGATAACGCATATTTCAGAGTGATTAATCAACTAGTTTTAAAGAGGTAAAAACTAAACATTTGCCATTGCCGTGCTACGAAAAATAAGATTCTTAGATAACATTTCATTCTATACTTTTACATTAAGATAAGATACGTTGAACGGAGGTTTGTTTTTTTATTTTATTTTTTTATCTTGGTTGTTGGCCTAGGATTTCTAATTAATAATATGGACTGTGGTGATACGTATTTGTGGAGAATCATCATTCCAAGGAATTTATTTTTCCTTCCATCTGGTATCCGTGTTGTAAATGTTTTGTTGCATTTCCATAATTTTGAGGAAAACACCATCTTGCTGACATCGTGGTAACGAAGAAAAAACGCAATCATTATTGCCAAAAGTCATTTTGAAGAAACTAGGCTAATCGAATTAGGAGCAAAATAGTGTCTCATATTGGACCTTAGTGTAAATGTGACTTAAACCGGAAAAATTAAAAAAAAAAAAAAAAAAAAATATATATATATATATATATATATATACACACACATATATATATATATATATATATATATATATATATACATATATATATATTAAATCTATTGTCATGATACCAATTCAGCTCTTAACCTTTTAAATAATTAATTTAATTCTAAATATTTTCATATTGATACCAATTTAGTCCATCCGACCAATTTAAGCTGAAAATTGCCAATATGAACGCCAGTTGTCCTATGTAGCATGACCGATACTAGCGTGGATATTTCTAATAATATTTTAATATTTTTTGAATTTTTAAAATCTTTTTTGCTTTTTCTTTTTTTGACCTCCCTCTTCTTTGCTTTTTCTTTTTGCCAGTTTCCATTGCTAGCCACCGACCATAGCCATAGTCGGCGAGGGCTGGCCTTGGTTGGCCTCATCGACCATAGCCATGGTCGGCGTGGCTGGCCTTGGTCGACCCCACCGACCACAAGCAATGGTTGGCCTTGCTGGGTCACCCTTGAGCGAGGGCAAGCGCCGGTCGTCCTAGCAAGGCCCCCTTGCCAGATCTAATGACCAACCATCACACAGGTGAGGGCGAGGTTAGTTGGGCCTCGCCATCACCCACGTGGGGTCACCAAGCCTCATCCTCGCCCAAGCGAGCCTCAACGAGGCCGAGCCTTACTTACGCGAGGTGCAATGAGGCCACCCTGGCCTAGGAGATGGTCGGCCTCCTCAAATCTAGCGAGGGGGCCTCACCTAGCCACACCTGGATGGCCGACGCTCCCCCTTGACCACGCCCTTGCCCAAAGAAATTACCATCGGATAGTTGCATATGTGTCGCATTGCTATGTATACAAAGAAATTACCACTATGCAAGGCGCCTATTTAAGCAAAAACATATGTTCTTCATTCAAATTATTTGATGGCAAATTGAATATTAGTATTGTGTTGCTAATTGGAGAGCTTACCTTGTACTCTAACGATTATACCATAATGTTTCCTTTCGATAGATTAGTTCTAGAATATATAGAATTAATGAGTGTAATATCTTTTAACACACTGTCATAAGGGCTTTGTGGCAGAACGTTAATTAGATATAACAAATGTGACTGTCCATCAACAAATTAACCTAGCCCGAACCAGTCAACCTACCCTAGCTAAAAACTATTGATTCGGGTTGGTTCCGTTTCGATTTGAAATCTGAAAAGAACAAAATCTAACCAACCTATATATAGCAGAAGAACAAAATCTGCAGTGTCCAAATCTACACAATAGAAAACATAATCCTCAAATCAAATTACATTTTCCAGTTTAAAGTAAAACCACAGATATGGTCCGAGATCTTATCATTGCTAACTAAAAGGACTTTGGGAGTCTGAAATTGATTTTTAGAAATTTCTGATGGTCAACCGAATGTTCCAGGTAAATGACAAGTCAATGGGGTCAGTTTCCTCGACAATTTCTTATGTAGCATAGTAGGTCCCATCAGAATTTGTTATTGGCCGCCAACTTTGATTGCGTCATTGATAGATGCAGGGTGCTTTCATTACATTGCCAAGACTTGAGAAGTCTAGCAAATCAACGGTAAGCGTATGCAGTGGGGGAGAGATCACAACCCCAAAACAAGAGAACGAGAAAGAAGAAAAGTCAACAAGAGCAGAGTGGTTTGAGCTGGGGATTGTCTGCATGAAATGTGTTTCAAGGTGGATGGATTTTATAATTTGAAAATTTGTATTTTCCTGTTTCTGGACTGTATGTATGCATTCTAAAAAGGAGTAACCGGTAACTTCAAAATAATTAACCAACTAGCTTCAAAGAGGTAAAATATCAACTTTTTTAATTGTTGTGTTACAAAATTAAGATGTTGAAATAAGATTCCGTTATATACTTTAAACTAAGAAAAGATATGTCGCATGTGGATTTTTTTTTTCCTTTTTCTAGGCTAACATTTCCAGCTAATGTGGATTGTGAAGGGAAAATTATCCAAATAGTTCTAAACCTATTGCACTTTTGTCAATTTAGTTCTAAACTTTTCAATTTTGCCAATTGAGTTCTAAACATTTTCACATTTTGCCAATTCAGTCAAAAACCTTTTCACTTCTTGCCAATGGAGTCCATTCAACCAATTTTGGCCAAAAATTGCTGATGTGGATAACCGGTGCTGACGTGGCACTTTTTAATAATATTTTAAAATATTTTTATGGCTTTTTACTTTTTTTTTTTTTTTTTTTTTTGGATCTAGTCGGCAAAGGTTGTCGGCCAACACTCGCCAGCCACAAGTGTTCATAAAATTCTAAACGCAAATGAACATGTCGAACAAGTAATATAATGATAAGAAAAAGTATCATCCCACGAAGATCGATGATTAATAAACTAATTAAATACTAAAATAAATTAATTCTAAAATTTATCTAACATATCAAAATATAATTTAGAATAAATTAAAAACAAAATTTGAAGACTAAATACAGTAAATCAATTAGATAAATATGTTAGAGTATCTAATTTTACCATAACCACTAGATATGAATTTTAGATTATTGTAGGTTCAAGAATGATATCAAATATGTGATAGCGGAATTTCCTAATCTATTTAGCAAACATACTCAGCTTATGAATCCACTATATCTCCATGTAAATTAAAATAAACCTGAGTACTTTAAAAACTATGAATATTCCTAGCTTACAGTGAGTCTTTTAGATCACCTTATCACCGAAAGTTACACAAATAACATAGTATATTTCTATCCACATTTAATTCATGGTTATATATTATAATGAGCAATTGCATATCACTTATCAGTTTCAAATATACACATTAGATTATTCAAGTGGTGGCTAGTCACTCAAAAGCATTAAGCACAATAATATATAACTCACATGAATGAAATCAATTGCAAAACATAAAAAATCATGAAATTCACATTATCTTGATTAGGCTACAACGTACGTCTAAAGGTTAGCATTGCTCTACTTTCATAAAAGGTGAATAAGATATAAGACATGAAGAGTATTTGAGGCAAGATGGGTGAACAAATCGTAGAGGTTCTTTAAGGCTTGGATGGACTAGTAGAAGGTGATTAGTTTTGTGGAACTAGAAGCCTGACAACATGCTTGGAGGAAGTAGCATGTAGAAGGTCAACAGTCAATTCAACGTGAAGGGTGAAAAAACTTTTTTTTTTTTTTTGGGTTATGCATTAAATAGTAAAGCATATAGATTTTCTAATATCGGTACTAATCCTATTTTTGAAGCAATTGACGCTGAATTTTTGAACGTTTAACAATAAAAGATACTAAGTCTCTCGAAATAGACAAAATTTTAGGAAATTAAAGTTTCTCTTTGGATAAAGGAAAACAAGTTATAATTGAACAATATCCTTCTTTTCTAAAGAATCTTCCTCAATCAAAGAAAAACAAGTCTACAACGGATGCACACATATGGAAGATGGCATTGGATGATGAGATAAAATCTATCAAGCGAAATAATACAGGGTCATCAACTTATCTTCCTCCTAACAATAGAACTATACGTAAGGCAGGATTCGTGGCTAAAAGGTATTGTGAAAAAGGAGGACTTGACTACTTTGATGTTTATTCTCTGGTAACAAGGCTTACAACAATTAGAAAAATGATGGCTTTAGGTTCAAAAGTAGTTTGGTAATTGATCGAATGGACGTTCAAACTGCCTCTCAAAATGGTGATTGAGGTGGAGAAATTTATATCCACAGGCGCTATATAGAAATTGGTCAAGAAGATATAGTTTGTAAATTGAATAAATTTTTGTGTGGACTCAAACAAGCACCTAGACAATAGTATACAAAGTTTAATGGAGAAATTGAATATTTTGATTTTAAAGCCAGTAAAGCTGTGAATTGTGCTTTCGCAAAAGTCACAAATAACGGTTGTGTTGTTATTACTCTTTATATTAATGAGTTACTCATTTTTGGATCAAATTCGGAAATTGTTGAGAAGACTGCATCTTACACATATAATTATTTTAGAGTTCAAAAGATTGGTATTGTGGATGTGATTTTGGGAATAAAGGTCAAGTCAGAACTGGGCCTTTTGCTTTTCATCGCCAATCAGAAAATATAATAAATAAAATGTTTTTGACTCAAATCACATTTTAAGGAAAAAGCGCTTAGTAGATTAGGTTTTCCTAATTGTGAAACAAGTGGTGTGCCTTTGGGTCCTATTGAGTTAATATAATGATAAATCAACTGATCAAGAACACTATGCTAAAATAACCTGATGTCTTATGTATGCTAGGAATGCCACAAGACCTGATATTGCACATGCGGTAGGAAAAATGAGTTGATTTACTTCTAATTTTCAGTGCATCTCATTGGAAGGTATTTGACAAATTAATGCAAAACTTTAAAAGAAGAAATTATTTGGGCTGAGTGATTATTAAGAAATACTCTCTTTTCTGCATATTCCTTTGCGTCCTATAACGATCTATTGTGACAATAAGGCAACGATTTACATTGCCATATGAAGTATCACCATATTGGGAAAATGGTGAAGTAAAGTTGTAGTTGAGTACATGCCAATCGAGTCAATGTTGGCCGATCCTCTTACAAAGAGATCAATTTGTGCAAACCAATCAAAAGCTTTGAAGGAGATGCGACTAGCATCAATCATTTAAGGATTTGTTGATTGTAGCATTCTGTTTGTTTGTATTGCATACGAGTTGAGAGTTTAGTGTAAATTTAAAGGCAAATTGTCCTATTAGTCATAAATCTACTATATGAATTAAAATAGTTATCTAATCAATTTTCGCTGAAAAATCTCTGAAATGGTGGTGTGAACGTAGGATGACTGGTGATAATTGAACTGTCCCGTCAGCAATCTTTGATGAAAATTGATCAAAAGAATTATATTAGAATTTTGAGCAAATGTTTAGGATTAAATTGGCAAGATAAGACCAATTATGACAAAATTGACTTTTAAATAATAAGTTTAGAATTGATTGGTAATTTTTCCAAAATTTTAATCAATTGATTGATATGTTAACGATTACATTTCCAGTGCAGATTACTATGGAAATAGTGGGGCTAACAATATTATGCCACAAAGTGAGATTGAACTTAATAGTTGTTAATGAACCCATAGCACAAGTGGAGCAAAAATGGCGGTTCGAATGCTTACGATGGAATTTGCTTTTATTAGTTTGGTCTAATGTACAATGCGGTTCGTGAACTTTTAATACACGTTTAATATGGTCCTTGAAAGTTATGAAAATGTTCAATGTTATTCGTGGTCTATTAATGGAAGGACAATATTGAATATTTCATAAAATTCAAGGACCATATTAAACATGCATTAAAAGTTCAAGGGTTACAAATAAATTAAAAGTTCAAGAAACACATTAGACTAATTGAATAAATTAAAATTTTAAGGATTATATTGTATATAGACCATTTGTGTCATTTTCCCTATGATCTATAATGCATTGCCTTTAAAAGTTTGCTCACGGCGTCAACGTACCTTTTTTTCCGAGATAAAAAGAAGAAAAGGACAAATTGCTAGGACAAGGAAAAAGAATTTTAAAGGGAGATTAACATAAATGGTCCATGTACTTTGACTCAATCTGCCATGTGGTTCTCAACCTTTTAATCTATTTGATGTGATCCTTAAACATTTATCCAATGTGCAATGTTATTTTTGAATTTTTAATTTTTTCAATGTGGTCCATAGATTTTTTGTACATGTTCGATTTAGTCAATGGACTATATAAAAATGTTTCTCTGAAGTTAACTTAATAAAACTCAACATTGAATATTTTCATATAATTTAAGAATTATATTGAACATGTACTAAAAGTTCAGAGATCACATTGAATAAATTAAAAATTCATTGGACTATATTAAATAAATTAAAAATTGAAAGACCACATTGCACATTAGAATAAAATTCATTGAATATTTGTGTTATTATTCCAATTTTAAAAAGACTGCTAATTCAAAAACAACTTTATGGCCAAAAAGTAAGGCATCTAATTCTTGGCCTCCTCCGATGGTGTAAGTTAGCCCCCCCCCTCCTGCCACCTATGGCCGGCGAGGTCGCGGCCTCTCCGCGGTGGCGGCGGCAAAAAGCACCCTTGAGCCACCGGCCCTCCCTCCTTTTTTTTTTTTTCGTATATTTATATTTTGACCCTTCAAGTATTAGAAATTTCTAAAATTGACCATGTGCGTATCGGAATTCCAGACTCGCATGTCGGAACGTGTTGGAGAGAGTTGACCACATGTCGGATTTTTCGACACTCGTTGACTGCGTGTCGGAGCGTGTCGGATACGTGTCGAAGTATTGGACACGATCAGCGCTTTCGGAGAGTGTCGATACTTACATGCGTCCTACACATGCATCCGACAAAAAAAGAGAGTGGGCTTTATCCCAATCTAATTTACATTAAATTAGTTGGTGGAGAATGTGATTACCCAATAGGAGCAGCCGTACTGCTCTTTGGTTTTCTTTCCTATATGTTTTTTTATTAACAGAACAAAGCAAGTCAAGTCAAGTGTGCTGTTGACAAAAAAACAAGAAGAAGGTCGAAGTGTGCTGGATCTCAAGTTTCTATCAAAAGCACGTGCCAGGCACCTACCGCATACTGCTGCGGAGGAGATTACTCTTATTATTATTATTATTATTATTATTATTATTATTATTATTATTATTATTATTATTTTTTGGTAAAGATTATTATTATTATTATTATTATTATTATTATTATTGGAGTCTTGTGTTGAAGATATAAAATGGAAGGCTGAGAATCCGTGGAGATCACAGCAGTGGGGCGGAGTGTGTGGCTGAGCACTCCTCAGGTAACCTGTGGTTCCTTGCTCTTCTCCGTTTACTGTTTCGGCTGCTCTATTTTCTTCTGACGAGTTGAATGAGAGTTTTTATTTATGTTTGATCGTGGATCCGAATTCAGTTACGAGAGACATTTCTGCAGTTCCCGAATCTTGGATATCCATATTCATCTTCTCTGTTTCCTGCTTTCTTTTGAGGCTCTGCTCCGTCAATCTCCATTACTGCCTTTGTATTAGGACAATTCTCTCGAGATGGAAAGAAAAGAACCCACTCCTTCAGAAGATCCGATGCACAGGGCGTCTTCCTCATCGATCCCTCCGCATGGAGGCGACTCTGGAGGCGGAACGCAAAAACCAAAAGGAAACGATCACGACATGTTCTTGAGCTCGGTATGCCCGATGTGGAGCACGCTATTCGATGATCTCCGTCATGGCCTCGTCATTACAGGAATTGACACGTTCTGCAGTAAGGACAATGTGGATGAGTGGATTCCCTACATTCTTCCGCAGTGTAAGATCTCCATCCCAATTTTCGAGCGGGGATTTGTGAACGACAAATCGGGCCTTCGCGAGCTTGTTCACATGTGGAAATGCAAGAGAAGCAGCGGGCAAATAGTGTTGCCCATATTTGATGAAGTGGGCCCCTTGGAAGTGCAACTTCTTGAAGGTCGGGTGGACGAAATGGAACCAGGGGAATGGAGAAAAGCGCTCGCCGAAGTCGGTTCCTTGAGAGGATGGGAAGCAGAGAAATTTGCCTATGGGTACATTATTTGTCACCGAAACATTATTTAATTTCTCATGAATAGATCTTTCTTGAAAAATAATTTAGATATTGTCCTCCTATAGCTGAAATTCAGCGTTCTTTGACAGGAAGAAAGGAGCATTGGTTGAACTAGTTGTCGCACGAGTTGTGAGCTTGTTGAAAACAACTTTCAAGCTTCCCACAGAGTTGGGTGGAATTGATGATCACATGAAATATATTATGAACTCAATAGATCCTAAATATAATGATACAAGAATTATCGGAATCCGGGGAGTGCGTGGGTACAGTAAGACAACTCTTGCTAAGGTCCTGTGGAACAATCTCTCTAGTGATTTCGAACATCTTAGCTTTGTACGAAATATTCGAGAAGTATCACTGCCCATGGGTATTGAGTACTTACAAGACCAGCTCATTTGCGATATACTAAGAAGTCCACATACAGTGTCTAATGTCAACGAGGGAATCGGCATTACTAAATCTCAATTTTCAAGTAAGAAAGTCCTCGTTATTCTTGATGACACGGATGATGATATTCACTTAAATGCCTTGGTCGGAGATGGTAGTTGGTTAAAAGCTGGGAGTATAGTCATAATAACTACAAGAAACATGAGTATTCTTGATAAGGCCAATGCGGACCCCAAGTACGAACTCAACGAGTTGACTCGGTATCAAGCATTGACCTTATTTAGTAGACATTTATTTGGAAAGGATTCCCCTCCCGAGGCTTATAAGTCTCTATCCTGGGATGTCGTATCTAGTATAAAGAGGATTCCCCTAATTGTTGAACATATAGGTTCAGCCTTCCGCCAAAAGTGAGAAGAACTATGGAAAGATACATTTAAGAAATTAAAGGACGATGTGCATAACAAGAACCTGCAAGATCTGCTGCATATAACTTACGAAAGTTTAGATCATGAGCAACAACAGATATTTTTGGATATTGCATGTTTTTTCATTGGATTATCCAAACAAATTCCGACTTATATGTGGGATTCCTGTGGTTTTTTACCAAAGAGGGGGATTGAAGCATTGATAGATAGTTCCCTAATTGGAATTGACAAAGACGACAAGCTAATAATGGATGATCAATTGAGAGATTTTGGAAGGGAAATTGTTTGTCTAGAACATCAAGAGGAGTTTCAACTGCGCAATCGATTATGGATTTATGAGCAAGCCCTGCATGTGCTTGACAACAACAAGGTAAGAGTTTTCTCTACTTGTCTTAGATGTAGAACAGGAGTCCATCTTCTCTTTATTGTTTGTGATACAAATCATTGTCAATCTCAAGTCCCCAAAACTTGCCGCTTCTACCAGCAAAAATTGATTGTTGTTCTTGCTTGATTACGGGACATAATTGAGGACCAATTTGTTAGTCATTGATGATTGATATATATTGTTACCTTATTGTATTGTCACAACAACAAAATTACAAAAACAGAATATTTGACAGACCATTTTTAGAGAAACCTGACACACGTAAAATAACTGATGAAATAGTTGGTCACTAAGCAAATATACCGTTAAACATACTCATGCAACTCACCATCTCCTATTCTTCTTATGATCCATGCGTTCTTTGTTCTTCGACTTATCAAATTAAGTTAATCACATAATTATATTATAATTAAGCCTCGAAATTACGAGATATTACATTACAGTAGAAAACACGAAGTATTTCTTAAATCTTGTGCGTAACACAAGACTTCTACAATCTACAACACTTGAAAAATAGAGAATCTAATCATTCTTCCCATGCGATATAAAGAAGAAAAAATGTATAGAGAGAAGTCATCACTATAAAAAATATAAAAATAAAATAAAATTAAGTAATATACACATTTAATGTGGAGATCAAATGGTTTGAGGAATGACCTAAAATCAGAAACAACATTATTTCTAATCCTAAAATTGGATGATTGAACTAAAAAGTAATATGGAAATATTATTTTAATATTACTTTGTTGAAGTTTATATTCTAATGATAAAATATCCTTACATTTACAATTTTTTAGAAATTTATAAAAGAATGATAATTAGTAATAAAACTATGGGCAAATTGAGCAAACATTTAGATGACTACTATCTCACCTTAACAAAATCAACGTGGCAGTGAAGAGAGAATATCAAACATCTATAGTATTAAAATGTGGAGTGAAAATCATTTTATCACATATAATCTATGATCGATTTAGCTTCCATGTACAAAGAAAAATACTCATGGAAGAAAAACATGATAAAGAAGGAATCTCAAACGTGGGTACCTTCTGGGATGACATTCCAGTTATTTTGCTATTGAGAATTGCAAAAAGGTACAGCAGAAAAAGAGAATGGGCGTGAGGGGATTCAACAATTAGCATATTCTAATTTTGATACCTGTTTTAATGGTAAGTTTGATAGATGTATTTGGGTTGTAAGAGTAATGTTGTTTTACATATAAAGGATATGCAAGTAGAGTTTTGTTGTTTCACATATAAGGGAAACAAGTTTTGGTGGATATATTAGAAGTAGCGTGTGCACGAAGGGAGACATTTTATTGTTATTTTGAAAGGATGCAATTTTTGGGAATTCAAAAGGTGGAAATTGCGAAGGGCATAGTTGGGGGAGGAAAAGTCAGGACACACCTCTTTGAGCTTCACATTTTTACATAGATTAGATAAATAATATGCAACCACAATCTATCATTTCACAATGTTGAGTGAGAAGCCCACACCACAATAGTATCACAATAAATTGAAATTAGTATGTCTTTTCTCACGTATAGTTGGCTCCATCTCGTCATTTAAAACTCATGCTCCACAATATTTCTTATTCATAGGGCACTAATATGATTCAGGCCATCTGTCTCGACGAATATGACTCCAAAAGAAGCTACACAAGTGAAAACTTTAAAGAATTGACCAACTTGAGGTTCCTTAAAGTATGTGGTGCAAATGTCACTGGAGATTTCAAGAACATGCTTAGTGAACTTAGATGGCTTCATTGGGAGCATTGTCCCTCGAATTTTGTAGCGGCCAACTTTCATCCGAAGCAATTAGTTGTGCTCAATCTGTCAGGGAGTGAGATTTCAGAGGATTGGGGAGGATGGGGTCCAATCAAGGTAAGATGTAAAGACAGCATATCTCTATGAATAACAACGTGTAATCCGAGGGTCCATTGCACGAATTCTCCTTTCTTTCTTTCGGAAAAGATTAATATCCTTCCTTAGATTCAGGATTTTCCTTTAAATATAAGATGATTTTATAGGCACCTAAATGCACCAGAAACTTCGGCCCCTTAAAATCTTAAACTAATAGTATCCTAACAAACAATCATGCGTAACATTAGGCATACTTTTTCAACTAATTTATTAAAAATATAGTTACAGTATTTTTGCATGTCCTGATATTTTTAATCTAAATGGTTTATGGCTTCTAAGATAAATTCTCCCCTTGTAAAAGTATGTCTCTATGGCAATTCTTGTTATATTCTATGTCAATCTTCTTACATGAGAAATGAAAAGTTACGACTATCTAGTCATCATTTGGTTACGTTCACACAAACGCAACTGCTTTTGCACGAATTACTATTTGAATTATCATAGTCAGGATAATAATTTTGAAACCAAAGTTGACCCCACTACTTCAAAATAAGTGCATTGCTTTATTATAGCTCTGTCAATGGCGAACCATGTGTTATTTTTGTGAGGACTAACCAGTTGATATTTATTTCAGTCAAATTGGAAGGTATGCCTAATGCAATAAGAAAATATAGTTATCACTTGTGTATTACTAACATTCTTTATGCAATGGGTATGTTAAAAAAAAAAACACTACTACAGAAATAATTAAACAAAACAAATGTGAAGTGATGGAGAATCATGGCAATGACAGCTTGTGAACCGAGTTACGAAATATTTATATATATTTTTTATAAATTAAAAAAAAAAAAACAAGGATAGTGAAAAATCAGGCGTTAATTAATCTTTAGAGGTAACCTCTCTTTCTTTCAGACGGCAACAAATGTCAAAGTCCTCAACCTTTCGAGTTGTCCATTTTCAAGAACTCTTGACTTGTCTACTTTCAAAAGCTTGGAGATTTTGATTCTTGAAAAATGTGAGAATCTGGAAGAGATTCATCCTTCTATCGAGGATAGCAAATCCCTCGTCTCCTTGAATATTAGTGGTTGTAGGAGACTGGAGAAGCTGCCCATTGGAGTTGGTAGATTGGAAGAATTGAAGGAGCTTCTCATAAATGACACTGTTATACGAGAGATTCCGATGTTGGGAGATGGTTTGATGAAACTGGAGACTCTAAATGCCTCGTGTTGTGGGAGATTGGAGGCACTACCTGCAGGAGTAGGTAGAATGGAAAAATTGAGGGAACTTCTCATAAATGACACTGCTATACGAGAGATTCCGATGTCGAAATGGGGTTTGAAGGAGCTACATACTTTAAATGTCTCAGGTTGTAGGAGTCTAGAGGAGCTTCCGACTAGAGTAGAAGGACTAGAAAAATTGAGGGAGCTTCTTATAAATGACACTGCTATACGAAATATTCCAATAGGGAGACATGGTTTTCGAGAGCTAAAGACTCTGTGTGCCTCATATTGTGAAGAACTTGCTCAACTTCCAATACCTTCTAGGTCCCTTTGGTTATTAACTAAGCTAGATCTATCTCATTCTGGGATTGAAGAATTTCCTGAAGGCATTGTGAATCTTAGGTCATTAACTCAATTGGACCTATCTTATTCATGGGTTGAAAAATTACCAAGATCCTTCAAATCTCTTGTCTATTTAACTCAATTGAACCTATCTCATTCAGGGATTAGAGAATTTCCAAATTTTGAGGGCTACATGAAGTGGTTAACTCATTTGGACCTATCTCATACAGGGATTGAAGAATTACCAGAATCCATGAACTCCCTTAAAGAGTTAACTCATTTGAACTTATCTTATTTAGGGATTAAACGGTTACCCCAATCCATGGAAGACCTCATGTCTCTACAACACCTGTTATTACGAGGATGCTACTTGTTAAGACACTTACCTGATTCAATTGAAAGGTTGACATCATTGACTAAGTTGGATTTGCAATCTACAAGAATTGTAGAGTTACCCCCGAAATGCGGAATATGAAGAATTTAAAGATCTTAGGACATTCGTGGAACTAATGTAACAACATTGCCTGATCGATTCAATTTTGCCCAACCTAACCTCGAGATAAGTTGGGAACAAAAGTGATGTCATATGTCTGATTAATTCAAATCACGTTATGTTACTCTACGTCTAGATTTGCAAGCTTCGATATCATGATGTTGTATTAGTTGATTCATAGTTTTTGAATGATTCTTCAGTATGATTGAATTAGAACACATCACTGTCTCGAATCACTTGAAGATTATGTCATACTGCTTAGGGCCTGTTTGGCAACGTGCCAAACAGTGCCAGATTCTGATTTTTTGTTTCCAGAATCAGTTTGGGACGAGAATCGCGTTTGGTAAAATTTTTGTTCCCGGGAACGATTTTGGACAAGATTTGAGCATAAAAAAAAATTTGATTCTACGTCCGAGAATCGGAAAAAAGAGTCAAAACGTAAAACCCTTGTTCTTCTCTTTCATCATCTCGGATGCCATCCGCCATCGCCTCGCGCCGTTGCCGCCGGCCGTCGCCGGTCGCGCGGTCGTCGGTCCGGCGAGGTCGCCGGAGGCTCACCAGCCGGGCGAGGTTCGGCGAGCCGTCGAGGCCGAGCCTCGCCGGTGGCGGGCGAGCCTTGTCGGCACTCGGGCGAGGCTTAGCCTCGCCAAATCGGGCGAGGTCGAGCCTCGCTCGGCTGTCGCGGCGACGCTCCGGTGAGCGTCGCCGGCTCTCGTTGGCCGGTCGCCGGTCCGGCGACCGGCCAAATGAAGAAGAAGAAGAAGAAGAATAGAAAAAAAGGGAAAAAAAAAAGAAAAAAAAGGAAAAAAAGTAAAAAAGTAAAGAAATTATTTAAAATTTATTTAAAAATCAAAAGAAATTAATTTGGAACATAATCAATTAATACGGTACCAAACGTAATTCTATTCCAGAATAAAAAATTTTAAACGAGTTACCAAACGCGTTTTTACTCGAGAATCGGTTCCGGGAATGAGAATAAAAAATAATCATTTCTAGTCAGAATCAACTCTCGGGAACAGAATCGTTGCCAAACGCGCCCTTACTTTTTGAATCGCCTCTAGGTCAGGTCTCTCATGTAAAACTACGTGTGAGCTTATGATTTTCTGGCTAGACTAAATAAAAGGAATAGGGGCATTGCGAGTTTTCAAAGCAAAGAGAAGAATTGAGACTCGAAGATCATTTTCGGCCGAATTCATTCGAGAATCAGCTGAATTTGTTTGTACCCAGCGTCTAAACCTCAAAATCCAGACAGCTATGTTTCGGCGTGTAACCTCAGTATCTGTGCACAAACATCGACTCCGACATGTGAAATACATTCGCAATAGATGAACCATTAGAAACGGCTCTTATGATGAGAGGAGATCAATGTCGCATCGCACAAATCCTGTGTATGCTCTTCGCGAATTCCATGGATAATTCGCACGATTACCTGTGAACAAAGTGAGATTTCTGGGAGGCCGGAAATAGTAGCAACAGAAGTTTCGATCAAGAGAATGTGTCAAACACAGCATGGAGCTCAGGACAGGTGAGTCCCCTGAAAATTAACAATCGTTCGTCATATTTTCCCAACACAGTTCCCTGATATTTCGGAGATGATTCTCTGCCGACCCGTTTGCTTTTTTTCTTTTCCTCATTAAAGGATGGCTGCAGAGGTTCCCTTTAACATCCCAAGCATCTCTGCTAGACGATCTTCTGGGGGGTCATTTGGGTCTTGGAGCAAGTTGATGATGAGGATGCTGAGATGGCTTTGAATGGAAGGGTTTTGTACGAAGAGTGCTCGAGTCGAGCCGCAGAGCTTATGTTTTAAGGAAAGCCTGGGCTGGTACTGGTGAGATTAACATAACCCCTCAAATTCATAGGATATACAGTTGGGAAGGGAGGCATTCCAGCCCAACATACTCCCATCCTCGCCTTGCATCGATTATGCCGAAGTGAAAATCGAAGTAACATGCCCGCCTGCACAGGATGAGGATACTGGTGGTGGGCCAATGCCGGACCAATGCTTTGGGCGGCGGCAGCGGTGGCGTTCCACGGTCTTCAAGCAGGGCATCGGCCTCCATTCATCCCAATTGCGGGTGCGGTTTGGTCTGGAAGCTGCCCCAAGCGATGCCAAAAAATGGCTTCATGATCGATGGAGCCGACCTCCCATGGCCGTTGCTATGGAGTTCACCGGCCTCATGTTATCGTAGATCTTCATTGGAATGAATCGACAGAGGTGAGAGATACAATTTACACGCACAGGCCATCTTTGAAAAGGAGAAATCTATACCCATCCTCCCCAACTATTCCTCGGTTATAAATTTTGGGGATGAACTTGGTAGGAGAGAGGCAATTCACACCAGCAACATGAATCTGCGATGTTGAGAGGGAGGTGAATCTACGTACGAGCTTGTTGGCGTTGGTGGTGAGTGAGGATTGCATTTGAAGAACCGGGTTGGACTCGGAATGAATTCTTCCGAGTTCAGTTGTTCGTCGAAGTCCTTTCTCCCAAGAATCGATCGCCGAGCCCGGACTGCAGTCACCGTCCTCTCTCTCTCTCTCTCTCTCTCTCTCTCTCTCTCTCTCTCTCTCTCTCTCTGTGCCCCTACGATGGGGTGTTCAGTCAAACATGATCGGCCGCACGCGGTGCCGCATCTGGCTCCATCATCGCTGGCTCGACCGTATCGGGGCTTCGTCGAGGGAAAAAGGGGAGTGAGAAGACGAAGAACCAAGAAAACACAAACCACCGACGAAGAAGAAGAAGAAGAAGCCTTGAGCCTGATGAAGAAGAAGAGAGGGGAGAAGGGGTCTCCATTCAGCTTCCAAGAGAGAGAAAGAGAGAGGTTGCTATGTGTTGATCGGGAATGTGACTAAGATGAAACCTTTAGATACGTTTTCTTGGCTCATGAGATTAGTTCCAGCATAAGCACTACCGGACACAGTGGCAGATTCATGGTGCTGGTGTGAGAAACTGTGCAACTCTTCCTCAAAATGGATGCTCTCCATCTGGTATGCACTGGACTATTACAGCGAGCAGGAGCAGTATTCCCTCAGAGAGAGGAGGCTCTTGCGCTGGTTTTTACACCTCCACAGACAGAACCTCTTTCATCATATCCGCAAAATATCCGCAATGCTGATTTCCGGCCAGAGCCATCTGAGTCTTCTGCTGAGTCCGAGTTTCCCACATTGAGGTGCATTTATATGTAGAAATACTGATACCTTTTCTCTTGTCTTTCAAAATTTTTTATTTCTTACAGATTTAGGTCAAAAGAATTTTAAACCTGCTGTTTGTATTATAGTACAGAGTGGAACTTAACATTTGTCTTTACTTCTAAGTGGCAAAATCTGTTATTCGAAAAACAGAGTTTGTTTGGTAAGACTTTTGTTGAGTACTTTTTATTTTCTTTAATCCTGTGGCTTACTCAATTTGACTTTTGTTAACGCGAGGCACCTGAATTTTTTTTTTTTTCAAAATATGCAAATAATAATTATTTTTTTTTCAAGCGAATTCAAACAAGCTCACTATTGCCTTCTAGCTCGTATGTATCGCAGAGGTCCTATCTTTGTGATCCTTAGACAGTCTGTATGATTTTGCTGAAATGAACACTTTGATTATTGTTTTATGTACTTTTTTGGTACACTGATGATTAAAGGATTGTAGCCCTAGGCAAATGGGATAATTTAGTATCCTGTTAAAGGACAATTTTGCATCACCTTGCTTCTTTAATATACTTTGAGGTTCCTGAGGCATAACTTAATGTTCTTGTGTAGCTTGACAAAAATACAGAATGCACGGGGGATCATGGATGTGCTTGTGGAAATGCTGAATGCCATAGATGCTGGAAACAAGGAGATATATTTTTCAATTTGTGATGCTTAATTGAGGATGTATTTTTATGCATGAAGCAATTGAATTAGTGGGAGCTGATAGTATCTTATCGAAATAATATAAGATTGAAGTTCACCTTTTTTTAAAGTTTTTCCATTCATTTGGAAACCATCCGGTGGTGTTTCTTTTGCAGTTACAATTGTTCTCTTATTGGCTTTTTTTTTTTATTAAAAAAAATATATTCGCAGGGGCTTAGGCAGGAGATCATTGTTAACTTGGTAGAGCAGTGCTCCACCTGCAAGCAGAGAGTGGTGCACCTTGTAAATTCAACATCATAAGGCTCAGATGCCCTTTTTGCTGAATGTATTTTGATGCTTGTCATCTTCTCCAGCTTTCCTTTTTGGTGTATAAATACTCTTGCTACCATGTCCATATGTGGGACATTTTACTGGTTGTCCTTTTTCTTCGTTTGGTGAAGAGGAAACATTTATATATGTTTTCTTTGCTTATGTGAAGTTCAATAGCTATATCTCTGTTTTATAATAAATTGCTTTGTATTTTATCTAACTTGTGTGGATATCAACTTTTGTCTTATCTGTTGAAGAGGACACTATAATAGACAATTGCTTGACTGATTTCTGATTCTTAATGACCGTAATTAGTTTAGCTAAAATCAGTGTATTCATATGCCTTGTCCTGTTGCTTCCTTTGATAATTCATCTGATTGCTATCTTTGTGGTGCAAATTGTCCATTTTAGTAGCATAAATGGACGTATAGCATGTTGATATTGTAGATAATAGCACAAAGCCTGATGAAAGGTAACTGGTTCCTTCGAAGCCAGAGGACAAGTGATATAGCTAGTACAAGTACCTAGAGGAGGTGAATAGGTATATAAAAGATTTTTCTTGATAATTGCACAATACTTAGACAGTTGAAGAATTTGCGACAAATAATAATCAAAGTAAGACTAAGTAAAAGAAAGAGAGAATTGAACACGTGGTTTATAGTGGTTCGGCTTGATTCAAGCCTACGTCCACTCTTCTGCACTGATAGCCAATTGGCTGGATTCCACTATGAACAAAGAGATGTTATAGCGTTGATCTTCCTTGATTTCTAGGTGTAGATGATCTACCACACTCGCTCAAGGTATCACCAAGTATAGAACTCTCTGTGTATACAATTTCGCTCAAACTGTATCGACTAATAATCAAGGTGCTTCAGACTCTGAAATTTCTCTATCGATCACATTCTTAAACAACTAGAAAGTCTTCCTTTTATACTCCTTTATGCCATCATACCCGTTGGCACTTACCAAAGGAATTCCTCCAATCTACCCGTTGGACGGAATCAATTAAGAAGATCATTCGAGCTATTAAAGGAACCTGATGATAGCCCATCAATCCTGTTCACCCATACAATCAGGATCTTGGTTTCCAAGAATAGAACATTCCAAGAATATTTCGTCGACCACCGGATCTTCAATTGATCTAGATACAAACAAAAGAATCCATTATATTTATCCAACCAAGAGATCTTCTCCAGAGGATAGGATTAAATCCTAAACCATATACTTCGGCTCTGGATTTCCTTCGACACTGAATCAGAAAGACTGTCAATGAGAATAGTCTTGAGTCTTAAGTCTTGAGTCTTGAGTCTTGAGTCTGGTGATCAGAAAATCTTCAGACTTTAAACTAGACGGTCTGCAAATATCCAGAGACTAGGCGATAGAAACGTTTTGTCGGCTTCAAAATATTCTCTGGAAAGATTTCTCCAACAATCTCCCCCTTTTGATGGTGACAAAACTTTCATGTAGATTTGAACAACTTTGACCCGCAAGAACATTTCTCAAGCAATATGGCTATCTCATAAAGGTTAATAAAGCATCCACAGAAAATTGGTTAGTCTTTCATGAGTAATACCATATAACAACACTTGATATAAATGCAAACAGTCAAGCATCAAAATCCACAGCCAATTCAGTCAAATTCAAGTTCACACCCAAGTTCACTCAAGTCATACTAAAAAAAAAAAAACATACTATAAAAAAAAACATAGCCACAAAAAAAAATTTGAAGTCAAAGTTTAAAGTTGGTTGGTTGGTTCAAATTGCTTCTCCCCCTTTTTGTCGTCATTAAAAAAAGGTAAGAAAGGAGTCAGGTCTGCTTGGGAATGCGCACGATCTGAAAATCTCCCATGGACTGGACTATGCCTTCTAACCTCTTCAAGTCTTCCCTTAGTTGAGCTACCTCCTCTCCTTTGGCATTGGCTTGAAGTTGTAGAGTGAGGTCTTTCATTTTGTCCTCCAGGGTAACCGAAAATGCTTGTCCAGTATTCTTTATGGTTTGAATCTCACAGTCCAGAGCATAAATTTGGCCCCGCATTTCCAGAAGAACATTAAGAATATGACGAAAATCTGCTGAATTGTCCGTCTGTGTACTTGCATTTGCTTTCTCAGATGGAGTGAATGCAGACGATGGCGCTTCTGTATAATCTTGCAGATTTGGTGATAACGTATCGTGTCCTTCTTCAGGCAATTGAGAAGCCTAAAACTCTTCTAGATCTGCTGGAGATTGTCTTAGACCTTCACTATTGGCAGCATGAGGTGTGGACCTTTGCTCGCCAACTCCCCCTGTCTCTAGGACATCAAAAGGGGAAGAGTGATGATCATGCTCTTCTATATCTTGATTCCCCTTCTCTCCAGATTCAGCTTCAGACTTTTCTTTCTCTTCTTCTCCGTCTTCTTCAGCTTCTTTCTCCTTCTCTCGCTGCTCTTCTTCTTCTCTGTTATTGGCTTGCTCCTCTTCTTCTCTCTGTTTCTTCTGAAGTTCCGTCGGTTGAGGTACAGAACGTCTGGTTCTTATCAAGGCAGAGATCGTGAGATCTTCTTCCTCATCTTCATCCTCCAAGATGAGAGTTCTCTTCTTGTTGGATGGGGCACCAATGGCCTCCTTCCCTTTTCTCTTTGAAGCAAACGGGCGGAGTCTTCACTCTGAATTTCTCCATTACCTTGGAAAGTTCTTTCAGACGCATCTTCGTCAACATCTTCAAACCTACCACCATCTTATCGCACGATCGAACACAAAGTGTATGTGGTGGTTCAATATTCATGTGTCTAAAGATCTTGGTCACCAAACCTGGGTAAGGCAATTGTCCCTTGTCCTTCGACATTGCTCTGTACATGTGAAAGAGAATAGTGTGAGGGAGAGAGAACTTCTTCCCTGAGTTGATTGCATACATCAATTTTGCCTCGGAATTAGACACATTAGTCTTTGATGTAGACTTGGGCCTGATGCAATTGATCACAATTTTGTGCGGCACGATATTGATGGCACGCATCCTTGAATAGATGATTCTTCCTTCTACATCTCTATCTTTGATAAGTTCCAATGAGGCACGAGCAACTGAGACTTTGATTGGTTGATAACGTCCTCGTTCAACTCCAATTATGTCCCCCAACATGTCCATGTCTACCAGATAGTCCTGGTCTCGAACACTGAATGATATTCTATTCGCATCTAAAAAGCTGAGATTCGAATAGAAGTATGCTGTCAATTGCGCATAACCGTCTGTGGTATCGGTGCAAAATTGCTCAAGTTGAAGCAAATTGAACTTCTCCCTTAAGTTCACATTAACGGCATCCAAGAAATCGAAATCAACACTCCTAGGTTTATCACCCCTCGTTTTAGCATCTCAAGAACAGATTCTCCTGTTCCTTCGATTTAAACAACTCCATTCTCTTTCCCTTCACCTTCGCAGCAACACCCATTCTAGGTTGAAAATCACTGAACATTTTATCATCATCATTCCCGTCAGTCGAATTTGGTCCCAACATACGAGGGTCACTTGGAATGTTCGCAAGTGATTCCTCTGCCTTTCCCTTGGGAGCAATTCCCAAATTCTCCATTTTTCTCAGAAAGATATACTCACTCCCATAATTCTTATCTTTAAGAAAATCATCCACGTAGTTCAACGGAGTCCCGGTATTTTCAACGCACGGTAGAGTTTGTAAATATAAGAGGGTTTTTGGACTCTTACGAGTGCTCGTGTCCTCGATTATCTCTTCCTCTGGTTGTTGACCCGCACCTTGTGGGGTAGATGGCATTGAGTGACATGGTGGAGAGTGAATCGGGCTCTGTTGCTGACTTGATAATTCTTCCTCTTCGGTGAGATCGAAATGGGTAGGTCCCTCTTTCATTCTTTGTGGTCCCCTGTTCGCGATTCTTGAAGACTTCCTCGAAGAAAACATCCTTCTTTGTCACTGAAAGATTCCTTTACTTGCTTTCCCAAGAAAAGATGATAACTTTCTCGAAGATGAGCACGAAGTAGAAACCGGATTGGGAGGAGAATGCTTTTTAGGGTTTTGAAGATTGGGTGAAAAAAGAAAACTGTATATATAACTCAGTTTTGAAAAAGGGAAGTTCAATCGGCACAAGAAAAGTGTATGAACACTTCTTTTTAAAATCATTAACTGCCAAATTTAATCCTTTTGAAAAGACAAGATTTCGTTTTTCACGGAGACTATAAAATAACTGAACGAGAGATCGTACCTTTTCGAGTTTAGATAAAATAGCAACTTACAGTCTATATCCATGAATGTCTGAGTTTGAGGATTTAGAGTTTGAGGGTTTAAAGTCTGAGGGTTGGTGAGTCTCTTGACTTTAACTTCTTCAAGCTTCAAAATGTTGAGTCTGGAACGGATAAAATCGAATTGATTTTTCTCCAAAGGCTTTGTGAATATATCCGCTAGTTGACTTTTGAATCAACAAATTGAATCGAGATTTCTCCATTTTGAATATGATCTCTAATGAAGTGATGTCGAATCTCTATATGCTTTGCTCTTGAATGAAGAATTGGATTTTTGGTGAGAATGATTGCGCTTGTGTTGTCACATTTGATTTTTGTGCATGAGTCTTCAATCCCAAAGTCTTGTAGCTGTTGTTTTATCCATAAAATTTGCGAACAGCAGCTTCCAAGGGCTACATACTCGCTTCTATTGTTGAGAGAGCTACAGTGCTTTGTTTCCTTGAAAACCAAGACACTGTCCTGCTTTCAAGCAACTGGCAAGTTCTTGAAGTACTCTTTCTATCGACTACGCAACCGGCCAAATCATCGTCGAATATCCCGGAAGATTAAAGTCTCCCTTCTTAGGATACCAAAGACCGATGCTTGAAGATGAAGCAACGTATTTAATAATACGTTTTGCAGCACGAGATGGGATTCTCTAGGATCTCGATTGAAACCTAGCACAGAGATGCAAACACTCAACAAAATGTCGAGGTCTAGAAGCGTAAGATAAAGAAGTGAACCAATGATGCTCCTGTACAGCTTTTGATCAACTTTCTTCCCTTCTTCATCTTTGTCTATCTTCAAAGAACTTGACATTGGTGTATCAGTCTTTTTGCAATTTTTCAATCCAAACCTTTTGACAAGATCATTAGCATATTTTTCTTGGTAAATGAAAGTTCCTTCCTTCAATTGCTTTACTTGAAGACCAAGAAAGAATGTTAATTCTCCCATCATACTCATTTCAAACTCATCCTGCATAGACTTAGAAAATTTCTTGCATAGACTTTCATTAGAGGATCCAAAAATAATATCATCCACATATATTTGAACAAGTAAAAAGCTTTGTTTTCCTTTTTGATAAATAAAGTAGTATCTACTTTACCTTTGACAAAACCATTCTGTAATAAGAACTTACTTAGTCTGTCGTACCAAGCTCGAGGTGCTTGCTTTAATCCACACAATGCCTTTTTCATTCTAAAGACTGAGTCTGGCTTCTTTGGGTATTCAAACCCAGGTGGTTGTTCCACATAAACTTCCTCATGGATAAATCCATTTAGGAAGGCACTTTTGACATCCATTTGGAATAACCTGAAATTTTTATAACAAGCAAATGCAAGTAATAGTCAAATAGCTTCTAACCTTGCTATAGGAGCGTAAGTCTCATCATAGTCTATTCCTTCTTCTTGCGTATATCCTTTGGCCACGAGTCTTGCTTTATTTCGTACGACTTTTCCTTTTTCATTCATCTTGTTTCTGAACACACATTTGGCTCCAATAACAGTTTTACCTTTTGGTTTAGATGTCAATTCCCAGACATCATTAATGTTGAACTGTCTGAGCTCTTCTTGCATAGCTTCGATCCAGCTTTCATCAGATAAAGCTTCTTCTATGCCTTTTGGTTCAATTTCATAAATGAGAGCCACAGCACTAGACTCTTCACGTCTTTTGGATCTGGTGCAAATTCCTTCATTAATTTCGCCGATAATGAGATCTTTAGGATGACTGGATTTATGCTTCCAGTTACTGGTTGATTTGTCTGAATGATGATCTCTTTCTTTATTCGAATCTTCGTGAACATCTTGATGCTGGTCTTCCAGAGTCTGAGATACTTCTTGAGTTGTAAGCTTTAGAAGATCTGGAGCAGGTTCAGACTCTTCATCGAGTCGACTGGATTCATCTTGTGTAGAGTCTTGGAATTTGACATTCATTGACTCCTCCACAGACTGGCTCTTCTTGTTATAGACTCTGTAGGCTTTGCTTGATGTAGAATATCCAAGGAAGATGCCTTCATCTGATCTTTCTTCAAACTTACCAACTCGATCTTTTGCATTTTTCAATGTGAAGCATTTGCAACCGAACACATGAAAGTACGAAACAATGGGCTTCTTACCTTTGAATAACTCAAAAGGGGTTTTCTCTAGAATAGGTCTTAGGAAGACTCTATTGATGATATAGCATGCTGTTGAAATAGCTTTAGCCCAAAAACGTGAAGAAATTTTACTTTCAATTAAAAGAGTTCTAACCATTTCTTGAAGAGATCTATTCTTTCTTTCCACAACTCCATTTTGCTGAGGAGTATATGGAGAGGAGAACACATGCTTAAATCCAAATTCATCAAACAATTTTGTAAAATCTTGATTTTCAAATTCACCTCCATGATCTGTTCTTATACTTGAGATAACACATCTTTTTTCATTTTGAACCTTTTTAGCAAATTTTTCAAAATACGAGAAGGTTTCTGACTTACTTGCAAGGAAATATACTCAAGTAAAACGGGAGTAATCGTCCACAATTACTAGGCAATATTTCTTACCTCCAATACTCTGGGTTCTGGTTGGTCCGAAGAGATCCATATGTAGCAACTGTAGTACATGATTAGTAGAGACATGATTTATTGGCTTAAATGAATTTTTTACCTGCTTTCACAGAATACATGGTGTGCATGGATTGGACTTTTGGTATGGTAATTTGGGTAGATCTTGAACAAGCTGTTTTGATGAGATTTTGGCTAATTGCTTCATGTTGACATGACTAAGCTTTCTATGTCATAAGCTTGCTTCATCTTGAATTGAGATTAGGCATTGCGATTCATTTAGATTCATGTTTAAGAAGTAGATATTTCCATGTCTTCGACCCATGAAAGACTGAGTAGAGTCTTTTGCGATTCGAGCATATTCCTTCTTGAAAGGAGATCTTGAAACCGGTATCACACAATTGGCTAATCTTTGAGAAGGTTATAGTTGAGTCATTCTACTAGAGAAACATTGCTTATTGTGAGATTTCCAATTTTCACAGTTCCAAATCCCACAATACTTCCTTTGCCGTTTCCTCCAAATGAAACTTTTCCACCATTCACTTGAATAAGCTTTATGAAGCAATTTGAGTCTCTGTCATGTGTCTTGAACATCATTTTGTCAAGATACCACTTTACTTTTTTCTTGACGGAGACCTGCATTTAAAAGAGAGTCTCAAACTTTCTTTGGTACCTAAATTTTCTTGGGTCCTTTGGTGTTAGTAGGATAAACAATATTAGGCCATACTTTCTTAACATGCTTCCAAACCATAGGACACTCTTTTTCAAAGTGATCCTGACTGTTACACTTTGAACATTTTAGAGCATTTCGACCTACAGACTTTACAAAACTTTCTTGAAATGATTTTTGTAAGCCTCTCTCGACGATCTTTTCTTAATTTTTTCTTTTACTTTAGGAAAATCAATCAAGGGAATTGTTTTTGCTGTCATACCTAGACCAGACTTATTGAAGTAAGGTCTTTGAACTAAAAGAACTTTTTCAAGTTTTTCGGATCCTATCGAAAATTTCTTTGAAATATTTGATAAGTCAGTTTTTAAAAAAGCATTTTCTTTCAAAAGATTATCTTCTTTTTCTTTAAGAGTAGAGACATTCAATTCTAAATTTTTAATTCTTTCTTTTAAGACTTTTTCATTTTAAATTAGAGCCGAGTTTTCCTTTTTAAGTTCGGAAATTCTTTTGAGAGAAGTCTTAAGACTAAAACACAGTTCATCAATGTATTTAGAGACTTTGACAGGAATTTTAAAATCACTTACCTCAAATTCACTGTGCGAGTCGATCCAATCGAGTGCGAGTCGAATGTGCCATCGAGACATATATTGGCATATTCATTATCACTTTCTTCACACTCTGTATCACTCCAGGTTTCGGCTTTGAGAGCTTTTCGAAACTTCTCAGCTTTTCCTCTTTTCTTCTTCAGAAGAGGACAGTTGGGTCTGATGTGTCCCTTTTTTCTTACATTCGAAGCAGGCTACATCTTTGTTTGGTTCCTCATCATCAACAGACTTGGTCTGCTGTCTTTGCAAACTTTGTTTCTTTGAGTTGAACATTCTTCATTTTCTATTCAGTTTTCTGAATCTTCTTATCATGAGAGCAAGCTCCTCATCGTCCATATTATCTTCGAATCGTATCATCGAATCATCATTTGATTTTAATGCAATGGATTTCTTACCTCTTGGATCTTTGTCTTCATTAATTCGTTCCATTTCATAAGCGAAGAGTTCCAATCAGCTCGTCGACAGATAGTGGCATAATTCTTTGCATCTCTCTTATTGAAGTCTTTATATGATTCCAATCCTTGGAGAGTCCACGCAGTAGCTTGTTCACCTTCATGGGATCAGAAATTTTTTGTCCTTGGTTCTCAAGACCATTGACAATATCTGTAAAACGACTAAACATGTCAGTTATAGATTCTCCTGGTTTCATTTTGAAGGCTTCATATTGACCGAGGAGAATGTTGATTCTGGTCTCCTTCACTCGATCTGTCCCTTCATAGGTGATATGTAATCTGTCCCACACTTCTTTTGCTGTAACATAAGAAGATATTCTGTTATATTCAGTTGGAGACAAGACACAATATAAAGAGTAAATTGCTTTTGCATCGAGTGCTTGTCTCTTGTTTATGTCTTCCTGAGTCATTCCGCTGGTATCAATAGTTTCTTTCCCTCTTTCGGAGATTGATGCAGCAGCAGGAGTGATTCCTCTTTCCACAACGTCCCATTCCAGAGGATCCTTTGATCGTAGGAAAGCTTTCATCTTGTTCTTCCAGATGTTGTAATTTTTTCCATCAAAGTAGGGTGGTCCGGTATTGCTTTGCCCTTCCACCAGCCCTGGTGCTAGCATACTAGCCATGGATCTTTTACTCTAAAGTAAAACATTTCAAATAAAGTAAGAGCACGAGCTCTAATACCAATTGATATAGCTAGTACGAGTACCTAGAGGGGGTGAATAGGTATATAAAAGATTTTTCTTGATAATTGCACAATACTTAGACAGTTGAAGAATTTGTGACAAATAATAATCAACGTAAGACTAAGTAAAGGAAAGAGAGAATTGAACACGCGGTTTATAGTGGTTCGACTTGATTCAAGCCTACGTCCACTCTTCTGCACTGACAGCCAATTGGCTGGATTCCACTATGAACAAAGAGATGTTACAATGTTGATCTTCCTTGATTTCTAGGTGTAGATGATCTACCACACTCGCTCAAGGTATCACCAAGTATAGAACTCTCTGTGTATACAATTTCGCTCAAACTGTATCGACTAATAATCAAGGTGCTTCAGACTCTGAAATTTCTCTATCGATCACATTCTCAAACAACTAAAAAGTCTTCATTTTATACTCCTTTATGCCATCATACCCGTTGGCACTTACCAAAGGAATTCCTCCAATCTACCCGTTGGACGGAATCAATTAAGATCATTCGAGCTATTAAAGGAACTTGATGATAGCCCATCAATCCTGTTCACCCATACAATCAGGATCTTGGTTTCCAAGAATAGAACATTCCAAGAATATTTCGTCGACCACCGGATCTTCAATTGATCTAGATACGAGCAAAAAAATCCTTTATATTTATCCAACCAAGAGATCTTCTCCAAAGGATAGGATTAAATCCTCAACCATATACTTCGGCTCTGGATTTCCTTCGACACTGGATCAGAAAGACTGTCAATGAGAATAGTGTTGAGTCTTAAGTCTTGAGTCTTGAGTCTTAAGTCTGATGATCAGAAAGTCTTCAGACTTTAAACTAGACGGTCTGCAAATATCCAGACTAGACTGATAGAAACGTTTTGTCAGCTTCAAAATATTCTGGAAAAATTTCTCCAACAACAAGCTATTTGGAGATCTCGTTGATATGGCTAAAGTGAAATCGTCAGCAAAATCTACTCCAGGCAGAGCTGGTAGCATGTAGCAGTAGTATTTGCCAACCATGTTTTGCTTGTTAAGCTGATTTCTTTTGATTTTCTTATTTCAATATTTTCTATTTTACATATTTGGCAGTTTTTTCTGTTTGTGGCCGTGTATTGGCACTACGTTTGGCATTGAGATCATGTACATTCTTTGTAAAGGGAAAGAAAAGGAAATCTCCTCGACCTTTTATCTCTTATCGGGGCAGAACCATATATAAGTGCACGTCATTAAGTTGATATAATTTTTATAGAATTTCGTAGTTAGAGTCGGTGCTACAGCAGATTTTTATGAGAATTAGAGTGTGCTGAGAGAAGAATTTGTCAGAATGATACTAGGATTTTCAATCTAGCATGATTATTGGCTTTTGATTTTGAGCATACCGTCATCGCAATGGGCTCTCTTATTTCCAGAAGATGTACTTGTTAGTGAAGATTGGATGAGTGAGTTTGTATAGGTGTGTGTACATTAAAGGAACTCTTCTTCAGTAGGGGAAACTATGTCTTGCTGTTCTGATCTCATTTTCGTGAAATGTAAATTGCTTGGCTTTTGGTGTTCATATTATGCTATACTTGGTATCATCGCGATATTTGTAGAATGTTTTGGCCGAAAGTTAAGCTCCGTGGTTTTTCTTAGATTTTATGTAATCTTGGATTTAGCAATTCTCAGCAAAGTTTACGGTACAAGAGCTTTCCTGGGGTGGCTGTCTATTTTATTTTTTTAATTGCCCTAAAAAGAAACAGTGGTGTTGTTTTCCATCAATGATGCTTCAAACTTTCATGATTGTGGCTAGATAGACCTCCTAGATTGACCCCAGGCAATTCACTTCAAGATGAGGGGTGATTCTCCCATGATCAGAGCAGGGACTGACTTCATTGCAGAGGTGACCTTTTCTTCTCGTTTTTGCTTTCACGACCAGGTACGAGGAGAATGACTTCATAGCTATTCACGGGTACGAAGATCCTGAGAGCGTTTGGATGAGACCATTGCGTAAACGGAGTGAAGACATTAAAGTACCTAAAGATGCTCCGGCAACGGCGATGCTTCAAGGGAGATTCTCACATGCGCCCGATAGCGCAAAGCATCGGATTCGATTCTTGCATGAGGCTCGCATGCTCTATGGTTCATATGTGCTGGGGGTGCATCGGGTGTATGATGCAAAAATGGCCCGTGATGCGAAGACGAGAAACGAAATACTTCACCCGTGAAGGAGATATATATTTTTTGGTCAGACCATGAAGGAGATATTAACTACTAGAATCTTGACGTTTTTTTAATCCAACAGGTTAGCCAAATTTTAAGTACGCAAGTGCCCAAATATGCATGGTGACAACCCCTTGTTTAATGAAAAGGACGTTAAATAAAGATTTATTATCAGGCGCAATTACAAGTTTCACCAATTGAGTCACATGTATCTAACATATTATTCTAATGAAAGATTGTGTTTAATTAAGAAACATTTAAAACTAAAAATAAGTTGAATGATCTTCTTAAAATAAGTTAAATGATTTTCTTGTTTATAATTAAAAAACAATAATAAACATATTCAAACGGCATGTAGAAAGCTGCTAGGATTCAAGTATTTTTTTTTTTTTTTTTTTTGTTAACCCGGGAACTAAATCGACGATCGCATAGGCGAGGTAAACCCGGAGAGTGCTAGCGTAGGACCTACTACCATGACATCGCGCTTAAGACTACTAGCGATGATGCGGGGATTCGAACATCTTCCCTTGCGTTAGGGGTGGTTAGGATTCAATTATTTTTACCTTCATTTATTTTAAAAAAAAAAACTTCTAATTTATAATTTTTTTAAAGATTTTTTTATGCCACATTATCCATATTTATTTAACACCATTTCTAGGGAGCAACATTTTCAATGTTTAAATGCTCCTTAAACCTTTATATATTTCATTGTTCCATGGTAACTTTCACTTGTAACTGATACAGTTAAAATATATTTCAATTAGCTAGAGCTAACAAAAGTAGCATATTGATAACATTGCCAAATTACTCAATTTTCAATTAAAAATAATAATAACGTTACTTTTGTAATAGATGTAAGCAAATACCAATTACTAAAAGACGATTTTCAAAAACTCACTTTTATCACATGATATGAATGGGATCATCATGGATATAATGAGATGGAATTGCCATTGAAATTGCACAAAAGTTTCAAAGGTTCTGAAACCTAATTATCAGTTTTGTGGCTAAGAAAGAAACTGTAAGGACAATCAACATCATTTTTCTGATTATGCAAAGCAAAAAAAAATAAATATATATCTCTCCTTTTAGATTTGAGAGAAATTCCCTTACGGGATTTTGAAAATGATAGAACAATCATAGACTACTACTATGCGTATTGATTATGTGGAATCAATCAACTTGTCGACGCACAAATTAATATGTAGATGGAGTGTGGAACAAGTATCTCTAAAGGTTAGTAGTGCTCTGCTTCCATAGAAGGTGAATAAGACATAACACGTTAAGAGTATCTAAGGCTAGATGGGTGAACAAGTTGTGAGGTTCCTTAAAACTTGGATGGACTACTACAAGGTGACTAGTTTTGTGGAACTAGAAGCCTGACAACATGCTTGGAGGGACTAGTATGTGGATGGTGAACAGTCAATTCAACGTGAAGGGTGAAAAGACTTTTTTTTTTGGATTATGCATCAAATAGTGAAGTATATAGATTTTCTAATCTCCGTACTAATACTTTTTTTAAAGCCATTGACGCTGATTTTTTTAACATTTAACAATAAAAATACTAAGGGATTGAATAATAACCATTTTGTTTCTTTATTATTTTGTTCTCAAGAATATGTTTGGAATTTTATTTCTATGACAAATTTTTAACTCTGAAAGTCACAAAATGAGAATTAAAAATTTTCTACTTTTTTATTTTTAGAATAGAAATAAAAATAAAAACTCTTATTATCGCTCGCCCTAGCCATTGTCCACTAGCCACTGCCTAGAAATTTTGAGGCTTATTGAACAAATTTCTGTTTTGGAAATATAAATTTTGTATTGTTATCAAATGCGTATTTTTGTTCAAAAACTCATCTAAGGAATATAAATTGAAAAATCTATTTCTACATAAAAATTGTTTCTAGGAATTGAAGAATTAGCATTCGCGCCCTTAGTTGAAATCATCGATTAGTTTTAACGTTCATTCGATGAATTACCAAATTACTTTAGAACCAAAAGTCATCATTATTTTAATTGTTGTAAGCCTTGTTTACCGGAGAATAAACATCAAAGTAATCAACTCCTCCTTTTTTACGATACTTTTTATCCACCAATCCTGCCTTATGTATAATTCTATTGTTAGGAGGAAGGTTAGTTAATGACCCTGTATTATTTCGCTTGATAGATTTTATCTCATCATCCGTTGCCATTTTCCACATATGCGCATCTGGTCTAGAATTTGTTTGGAAAAAGATTCTTTAGAAAGAGAGATATTGTTCAATTATAACTTGTTTTCCTTTATCTAAAGAAACAATTTCTTTTCCTAATATTCTTCTCTTTCGAGACTATTAAACAGGGCGGGCTTAAACTAAGATTTCAAGTAAGTTTTTACATGATTTTCTTATGTTTGGAAAAAAAAAATTACTCATCGACATAATGAGATCCATATGTTCAAAAAATCCTCCACTTCTTCCTCAATTCAGAAGAACAGAAAAAACGAAGGAAAAATCCTCAATTAAAGAAAGTCATGACCTTAAAAAAGAAAAAAGGCATGTACAAGAAATCGTCCACTTCAAAACCTAAAGAGCTTGAGTGTTGTCACCTACTCCGACTACGATGATACCAAAATAAGTTCAGATCTTTTCACAAGCTGAAGTTCATTAGTCTCACACGGTAGGATGGGTTACAATCTAAAGCTGAAACTAGTATTGGCAAAGGCATAATGTACTTCAAAATCCTAGACGTCACATCATTTACTTGAGGAGACTCACTAGCAGGGTTGGAGCCAATTCCTTATGACACCTTGGTTGGTCTCATTTCTCGATAAAATTGCCAATTCAAAGGCCGAAATCGAGAATCAAGCTAGTGTTGATCAACCTGGAAATTTTTGAGATCGTCAACTAAATCAATTCTCCTTGAAATCAGCTTGGAATAGAGCTGATTGAGCCAGTTCCGATTCTACCTGAACCTTTGCTCACCCCTAGTGTGGAAGGCACTTTAGTAAATTAGCATTATAAAATAAGCTTCTTGCTTCATAATGATTTGACTATATTTGAGAACACACCTCAAGGATGAAAGTTATATAAAAAAAGCTTCTTATCTCTTTCTGAAAAAAATAAATATGAAATGATATTTTCCAGAGTCATGGAGAAAAGATGCATATTTTTTTCGAATGCATTATGTTTGTTATTTATACATTACAAATATATGATCACTCATTCTAGTTTGATGGTTTTCGCTTTGTTAGGGTTCGTACTTTTGTCACTCTTTCGGTTGGTCTTTTTGCTCGATCTCAGTAGTTCCGAAATTATAATTCTAGAAATTGTTGGGATGTTGAGCTAGCGGCAGTTTGGTAATGTGGAGGGGGAGTCATTGATCGCGAGTTTAAATGAGCTGGAGGTTGATTTTAAGTGTGATTTGGGTTCGCTGTTTGGACTCGAGACGGCATCGTCAGAAGATCAAAGTGACGGGACCAGTCAGCAGATGATACCTGATATCGGCATTTTATCTACTTTGAAATGATTGACCGGCTTGAAATTTAATTTGATTATCTAAAGAAACTGCATTTATTCTCCTGTTTCAATTGCTCGACTAGTTCCCAAATCAACCACTGAATCAGCTCTCCTCGCTTGAAGTCGGCCTAACCATCCATTTGTCATCAATGTCAGATACCCAGTAGCCTTTCTTCCCTTCACAAGCCAAGGGCAAGATTAACCTATTTCCTCCCCGCCGTCCATGAGACCGATGATTTTTTTGCTTCCTAGAGTCAAAAGTAAGAGTTATATTAAACCAAAGTCTATCTGATCGCATCCCCAGGTAAATCTAGCAACCATAATGTCTACAGCTACTCGCATACATAAATGCATTGCAGACTTCCTAGAGAACAGTATTGACTTACCTGGGCTGGAGATGGTGGCTTCTATCTTCTGGCATCTATGGAAGAGCAGGAATGATTTTGTTTTCCGTCAACGAAGCCTAACAGTTGAACAGGTGGTGCAATTGGCTCTTGCCGATGTTAGATCATCTTCTCTCTGCCATCAGACGTCCGCGACTCGAAGGAGGACACAATCCGATTCTGACCAGCAGTGGCATCCACCAGATCTGGGTGTTCTTAAAATAAATATCGATGGAGCGTACCCAACCTCCCCACAGCAAGGAGCGATCGCTTCCGTGTGTCGCGACTCTGCAGGTCGCCTCATCATTGGATTTACAGAAACCATCAATGCCTCTTCTGCCCTACAATCAGAGATTCAAGCGCTGGTTCATACCTTAAAATTTCTGCTGCAGATAGGACTGGATAAAGATCATTTGTTGCTGGAGTCCGATTACTCAGTGATGGTGGATGCTGTGCGCAACCCTCTTTCGTTTCCATGGCAACAGCGCTCTCTGTTTGCAGAAGCTAGGGCACTTTTGCCCTCCTTTCCTTCTCTTCGCATTCGTTACTGTAGACGGGCCGCGAATTTCATAGCTGATTGGCTTGCTAAGTCCCATGGGCTTTCTATGCTTCCCCAGAATTGGCCCGTTTCTCCCCCTTCCCATCTTTTAGATCTTTTGTACTCCGAAGCTTTGTCTAGCGATTGTAATTCTGGCACTTAATCTATAATATCGCTGTTTTAGACCAAAAAAAAAAAAAGAGTTATATTAAACAGATCCATCTAATCAAAGATAGATTACACTTCATAAAGTCTTTGACAGCAAGAAGGTGATTTACGCAAATTGTTTGGTGTTCTTGGCAACGTGCCGGTTGGCCATTATCCATGGAGAGGGTGGATGCATTTGGTGAATTTGAGGTATATTGAGATCTGACGGGATCGAGATTTGCAAGCTATTTCTCAAATTGGATGGCGATTGAAATGAATTTAGATGTTGGTTTGGCATCGGAAGCTCAAAAATAATGGCTCTTAGATGATTGGACATGTAGGTCATTTTACTTTCGGTTCACATACCCGTGGATTGTGCTAGAGTTGTTTCAATATCATCTCTACCTTCCTTTTTAAAATTAAATTTGTACACCACAATGCCTTAATATGTCCCTCATACATATCCACATTCTCTCGCCTAATTTTTTTTTCTATAATTACAATTTAATGCGGTAATAGAGCCCGAGCAAATGAAAACTTCATGTGGCCAATATCTTAGTAAAATGAAAAAATTATCTAGAAAGTCCTAAATTTATTGCACGTTTACTCATTCAGTTATAAACATTTTAATTTTACAAATTCAGTTCTAAACCTTTTTCATTTTTTGTTAATTGAGTCCATTCGATCAATTTTGATTGGAAATCATTAGCGTGAACACCGGTAATACCAGAAATGATGGTTGCAATCGACATGGACAATATATTTTTTTATCATATTTTCATATATCTTGAATTTTTTTTCTCTCTTTTTCTTTTTGTTGGTGGCTGGGTTGGTTGGCCTTGCCATAGCTTGGGTGAAGCTAACTCTTGCCTAGGTGAGGATGAGCCCTATGAGAGTTGACCTCGCTTGGGCTTACCGGGTGAGGGCTCCCCTCACCCAAGTTTGCCTCACTTGTGGCGAGTGAGGTCAACCTGCTTAGTTATGGTTGATGCCGGCCATAGCCACTGCCAAAACAAAGCAGAAAGGAAAAAAAATCAGAAATAAATGAATAACTTGAAAAATATTATTAAAAATTATCTATATCAGCATTGGTCATTTAGCCAGCGTTGGCATCGACGTTAGCAAATTTTGATTACAATTGGCCGAATGAATTCAATTGGTAAATTGTGAAAAGTTATAGGATTGAATTTGCAAAAGTGGAACGGGGTTAGGATTTTTTGAACAATTTTATTAAAAACTAGGGAAAATCCCAAATAAGAGCATGAAATGCTCCAATTTTCTGAAATAAGGGTCCAAAGTAGATTTTGTTTTAAATAAGAGCTTGAAGTGGTTAAAGCATCTTAAATAAGATCTTGAAGTGTCTAGATGTCTTCTAAAGAGTATGTGAGGTGTGTGAAGTTAGGCTTAAGCTAAGATTCTACTCGTGAGCTTAACGATACAAGCTTGCCTGACTGTGAGACCGACTGGTCAAACAGAGACAAAAGTTGGCCATAATGATCCAGGAGTCCCGTTTGGAAGGGCTCTCACTCAATAGATCAAAGGTACACTAGGGATAATAGGCTGATGACTCCCAAGAGCTCTTATTGACAGAGTCGTTTGGCATCTCAATGTTGACTCATCGCATCCTAGAGGTGAAAAGGTTTCCAAGGGTTCGGTTGTTCATTGATCAAAGTGGAAGAAAATAAACTTCCATTTCCCCTAGTAAGAGTCTTAGCAAGAGATAGAAAAGGAATGGCTGCCTTTGCAAAGGAGAAGCTGCTTGATCAAGAGGCAAAGGAGCTGCATAACTTGATTCACATTTTCTTCTCGAATAGAGGAGGGCATTGGAAGAGAGGTATATTAGTTTTAAAAAAGAGCCTAATCTCTCAGACTGAAGGACATTTTCTTCTTTTACTTTTAAATTTTTTTGTAAGGAAAATTTCAAATAAGGACTTCAAGTGGAGCCATATTCTTAAAAGATGGTTTAAAGTGGACATTGTCTTAAATAAAAACCTCAAGTGGCCAATTTAATTTCAAATTAGAGCCGGACTTCATTTACTAGCCAAATCTTGTCCATATCCAAGGGCATTCTCTTCCAAGTACATTTGTTTCTTTATTTTTCTTTATTTTTCCCTCTTTGTTTCATGTTTTCATTTTTTTTTTTTCTTTCTCTACGCCATCATCTTCTGCGACTTCAAGTATAAACACGCTCGCAAATTTTTTTGTCCAACTCCTTGCTATATCTCTCGCACAGCTACAAAACTCCCCTTCCTGTTTGCTCTCTACGCAGCCAAAAATTCCTAACACTCTCAAAAGATTAATCGGCGATATTCAACAACCGTATACAAAATATTTCACAACCCTATACAACTTATGACCCGAGACAAAACTGTTTGTCGCCCCCTAAAAACTTTTCCACAGGAATCATAAGTTGATTCAACTGCTCTGTTTCAGGGAACACGGGAACTGTGTTGTGCAGCACAGTCGTCCCTCGAAAGACCATCATCCGACGATTTCTTCTTAATTGTTTCAACTGCAAAAGAAATGAATGTATGAGAGACCAAGCGTTTCAAATCTGCTTCTCAAGAGGGACAGATGAATGCACGTTCACAAACCTCCTCTGGGGTCATCTCGCCAAAATCAAATCGGTTTGTCCATGTCAATTCTGCTTCCTCTGCAGTAGGAAGCACGAGATTCTTCACATTGAGAGAATCAAGAAGCCTCCTGTGGGTTGAACTAAGAGAAGCCTTGCTAATGGTTTGCGTGCCAATGGATAGCGGGGTCGACTTAGTTGAGGAAGAAGAGAACCTTTACGAGGCATTGCTTGATAGTGACTATTTGGTAAAAGAACGCTTCAAGTGTCATAACTTTGCACAAAAGGACACTTAAGTACCATAACTTACGAAATGTATACTTTGAGAGTGCTAGTATGAACACTTAGAGGGGGTGAATAGGTGTTTAAGATAAATCTTGACAAATATATGCGGAATAAAATAAACTTCAAACAAAGGTGTTAGGGAAGAGAATAAGAACACAGAAATTATAGTAGTTCGGCTTAATCCAAGCCTACGTCCACTCTCCCACGCTAACAGCCTTCTTGGCTGGATTCCACTATGCAATCAACAAGAGATTACAACTTTGAGTGCAAACACTTAGTAGATCACACTATCTCACTAAGTCACTCTTTTGGTATTTCTCTCACGATCACAAACGTTTAAGCTCAAAAGAGACAAGTATATGATCGAAGGTCACTCAGACTTTGGAATTATAAATTCTACGCTCCGTCTCTTACTTGCTCATTGGTCCTTCATCTCCTTAAATACTCCTCCACTTCCAAACTACCCGTTGGACAGTATCCCGGAGAATCGTCTTCCAATATACCCATTGGACAGCTTTGTATCTAGAAGATTTGGTAGCCATTGAGTGACAAAGGTAAAATCCCAAATTGATTCCGATCGCCTATACAAACAAAATCTTTGTTTCCATAGGTAAAGCTTCTTCATATAGAAAGATCTTGTCTTCAAGATCCAATCGTCAATCAAATAGATTGAGTCAATCAAATCAATCTTGATGTGGAATCCAAACCAGATCACTAGCCATTATATGATTGGGCTTGAGTTACGTTTCATCGAATCTGGAAATAAAGTCTGAGAGCAATAGACTTTACAATCTGAGTCTGTAGACTTTATAATCTGGGTCTGAACATATCTGCTTCTGAACAGATTTAGCTTTAAGGTCTATACCCAGTTCAGCTTCAGCATAGTCTGTCTTCTGGTTCAGCTTCAGCATAGAGTCTGTCTTCTGGTTTATCATTCACGTTCAGTCTGGAATTTGTCAAAGTGAGCAGACTTCTGATGTAGAACAGACTTTGACACTAAAGTCTGGCAGTCTTCAGATTTTGACACAGAAGTCTAAAAATATTCAGAATATACTTTGGACATATGTTACGTTCAATCTTCTGGCCGTCTTCAAACTTTGACAATATCCTTTACATGTTCTATTATCTGCATGGCCTATTACTCAACCATCAAATACATTAGTAGCATTTAATTTATTTTGTCATCTTCAAAACATCATAAGGGATTTCCCTAACAATCTCCCCATTTTTAATGATGACAAAACAATCTCTGAATATGCAGATTTTAAACATGCTTTTATTAATTTAAATCAAAGGATATTAAAAGATAGCAAATAGATTGAGCATAACAATATATAGAAAAAATAATCGTAGCTCAATATTATGCAATAAATAATATCAACCAATCAGTACATATGCATATTCATATCTTCTCCCCCTTTTTGTCATAATCAAAAAACGATAACAATAGATTCACGTAGAGAATATAAAATGATAACAAATGTGTCTTGCGTGAATCACAATTTCCAAAAATCAGCTTTTATCGAATATTAAAGATATGCAATATAGCTCACTTCGATTATATCAGCAAATATCCAATAAAAATCACGGATGCATTATAAAATTCACTTGACCCATTTTGTCATAATAAAATGATGATATCAATAAGAGATTTGTTAATGACAAAAGGTAATAAAATATGCACTAACCAGATTTTTTAGATCTTAACAATTCTGACACATTTACTTTCCTTCTTTTCATAACAAGATCACGGTCAATCCAAAAATTTTTTTTCATAATTGATAAAAGCTCCCCCTCAATTTGTTACCTTTTTGAGATGATCACGATTCTTTTCCTTTTCTTTTGAATTTGCTTTCTCCCCCTATGATCATGACAACATTTGCGAATAGAAACAATTGTTGCTTGTGCACGTTGAACATAATCTATTTCCAGTATTTCCTTTGTAGCAACAACATCTGCAACGATCACTTGCATTTTGAAATTCGAGGCAAAAATTTATTTTCTTTAACCAAGTTCTTCTCAAATTCAACCTGCATCAACTTAACAAACTTTTGTACGATGCATAAGGGATTTCCTCAATAATTTGCAAAAATTTTGCATAAGGAATAGAATCTTTGAACTTCCAAAAGATAATATAGAATCTCCATAATTTTCAGATCGAACTTTCCAAAATTCATATGGAAGATTCTTTTGTGACCTGCAAATTCTTATATAACAGATAATAATCTTTGCGAAAATCTCACGTAATATATTCCTTTGATTTGCGGATCAAACTTGCTAGATATAATATATCTTCTAAGAATATAGCAAGAATATCCACAAATATGCAATACTATCTTTCAAGATCAAAGAGATTTCCTTGAGCATAAATTTCAGATATGCATTTTGCAAAAGGGAAATAGATTTTTCTGTCACGTGCTAAAATTGCAATATCTTATATTTATGACAAAAGATGTTCGCAATATAATAAACAATCATCCAAAATCATAATAAATGCACGTAGAAATTTGCAAGGCGGGATGATAAAAATATTCTCTTACCCATGGTATATGTTTGCAATATACCATTGATTAAAAAAATCATTACCAATTGTCGCAGAAGATATTTTCTGATTGCACCATGATTTTCATAGATTTGCGATCATTCATCCCTTATTGAATTTCCTGTAATCAACTCATTTCCCTTTTTGGTATCCATTAATTTGGATCCTTCCTTGACGTTAGAGTAAAATATGAAATCTCCATAAGCAAATATTCTTTCTTAATTCATCATAACAAAGTATTCAAAGAAAGAATATTATGCACAATAATATCTTGAAAAAGAAATTCTCACTTAGTCATAATATGATAAAATCAGAGAGAATAAAATCAAACCAAATAAATTCATTTGTCTTTAAGCATGATATCAAAAATGATCACACGTATCAAATCAAATCTCGAATCACAAAACATATCATGCGATTCTTTCAATAAAACAAATCAAGGAATATGATCATTATAAAATCTCAATCAACCAAGGATATATCGAATATCAAGTATAATGAGAATTATTGCCCAAATCAAATTGAGAATAAAAATTCCTTACCAAATCCTCTTTTTTCTTTCTTCTTCATATCCTGCAAAAATAACTCATCTTTTCTTTGGTACCCATTTTTTCTTGGGTCCATGAGAGTTAGTAAAATATGCTACTTTCACCCAATTTTTCTTAATAGGTCTCCAGACTTTAGGACATTCTTTCTCAAAGTGTTCTGAATCACCACAATTTAAACGCTTGAGGGCATTTTGACCAACAGGTTTTACAAACACTTTTTGAAAATGATTTTTGTAAAATGCCTTTGAAGGTCTTTGTCTAAGTCTCTCCTTGAGTTTAGGAAAATCAATTAGAGAATCTCTTTCCTTATTGAAACCAAGTCCCGACTTATTATAGTAAGGTACTTGTATAGAAAGAATATGCTCTAATGTTTTTGAACCATTTGAAAATCTTGTCGAAATATTTGAAAATTCTTTCTTTAAAGAATCATTTTCTTTGACAAGTAAATCTCAACTTTCTTTTGTTTGTAGAAAATCTTTTTGCAAAATTTCAAAATTTTCTCTTTGAGAAAGATCTTGTTGCCTAAGTCGAGAATTCTCCTTTTTAAGTTCGAAAATCCTTTTAAGAGAAAATTTGAGATTTGAACGAAGCTCATTTATATACTTTGAAACTTTGAGAGGAATTTTTAAATTGCTTACCTCGATTTCCTCATCGGATTCTGAGTCTGTGTCTGAGTCAGACTCTGATTCTGAGTCTGTGTCTGAGTCAGACTCAGATTCTGAATGTGCCATCAAGCATAAATTTCCTTGCTCATCATCTTTTTTCATTGTTCTTTTCTGGCCATTCTGCTTGTATTGTCTTCTTCCACTGAATTTGCTTCCTTTTCTACTCAACTTTTTGAATTTCTCAATCATAAAAGCAAGTTCTTCGTCGTCCATGTCATTTTCTGAGTTTGTTTCATCAAAAACAGCATTAGATATTAAAGCAATGGACTTCTTACCTTCGGGATCTTCATCGTTGAGTTGCTCCACTTCATAGGATTGAAGAGTGCCGATCAATTCATCAACGGAGAGTGGCATAATCCTCTGAGTCTCCCGGATTGAGGTCTTAACATGGTTCCAATCTTTTGAGAGACCTCGCAAGAGTTTGTTGACCTTCATTGGGGAAGAAATTGGATGACCTTGATATGCCAAATCATTTACAATTTCTGTAAAACGATCGAACATATCTCCAATCGACTCTCCTTGCTTCATCTTGAAGGATTCGTACTTGCTGAGCAGGAAGTTTACTTTTGTCTCTTTTACACGATCGGTCCCTTCATATGTAACATGAAGTTTATCCCAAACTTCTTTTGATGTTTCACATGAAGAGATTCTATTATATTAAGTAGGAGACAAAGCGCAGTATAAAGAATAGATTGCTTTCGCATCAAGCGCTTCTCTTTTAGACATCTCCATCCGAGACATAGGAGCGGGGGGTTTACTTTCTTTGTCTTTGCCATTCTTATTTGATGTAGACGCAGCGATGGGGTTGATTCCTCTTTCCACAACATCCCATTGCAAGGGATCTCTGGATCTTAGGAATGCTTTCATTTTGTTCTTCCACACGTCGTATTCCTTTCCATCAAAATATGGTAGCCTTGTGTTGCTTTGCCCTTCCATAAGTCCTGGTGTCAACATACTAGCCATAAAGAATCTTTAGCTCAAAAGTAAAAACACTTTTATAAACCGAGCACTTGGCTCTGATACTAATTGAGAGTGCTAGTATGAACACCTAGAGGGGGTGAATAGGTGTTTAAGATAAATCTTGGCAAATATATGCGAAATAAAATAAATTTCAAACAAAGGTGTTAGGGAAGAGAATAAGAATACAGAAATTATAGTAGTTCGGCTTAATCCAAGCCTACGTCCACTCTCTCACGCTAACAGCCTTCTTGGCTGGATTCCACTATGCAATCAACAAGGGATTACAACTTTGAGTGCAAACACTTAGTAGATCACACTATCTCACTAAGTCACTCTTTTGGTATTTCTCTCACGATCACAAATGTTTAAGCTCAAAAGAGACAAGTATATGATCAAAGGTCGCTCAGACTTTGGAATTATAAATTCTACGCTCCGTCTCTTACTTGCTCATTGGTCCTTCATCTCCTTAAATACTCCTCCACTTCCAAACTACCCGTTGGACGACAGTATCGGAGAATCGTCTTCCAATATACCCATTGGACAGCTCTGTATCTAGAAGATTTGGTAGCCGTTGAGTGACAAAGGTAAAATCCCAAATTGATTCTGATCGCCCATACAAACAAAATCTTAGTTTCCATAAGTAAAGCTTCTTCGTATAGAAAGATCTTGTCTTCAAGATCCAATTGTCAATTAAATAGATTGAGTCAATCAAATCAATCTTGATGTGGAATCCAAACCAGATCACTAGCCGTTATATGATTGGGCTTGAGTTACGTTTCATCGAATTTGGATGTAAAGCCGAGAGCAATAGACTTTACAATCTGAGTCGTAGACTTTACAATCTGGGTCGAACATATCCGCATCGACAGATTTAGCTTTAAGGTCTATACCCGAGTTTAGCTTCGATGTATAGAGTACGATCTTCCGGTTGCCTTCAAAGATAGAGTCTAGCTTCGGTTCATTATTCACGTTCGATCCGGAATTTGTCGAGTGAGCAAACTTCCGATGTAGAACAGACTTTGACACTAAAGTCTCCGGTCTTCAGACTTTCACACGAAGTCTAGAAATCTTTAGAATATACTTTGGACATATGTTACGTTCAGCCGCATCGCCCCCTTTCCTTTTTTTTTTTAAATTTTTTTAAAATTTTTAACTCATTATTTTTTAATATTTTAACTAAATTTAATTTTAAAATTATTATTATTTAATATTTTAACTAAATTTAATTCTAAATTAATTTTTTTATTTTTTTAACCACGTCAGCCCAAAACGACGCCGTTTTTGCATTATTTGGCCATGTTAACGTGCAAAACGGCATCATTTTGGGCTCGGTTCGCTGAAAAAATGCCGCATCGACGTTTTGGTCGGACTTTGGCCGGATTGGCACTCAAGTGATCCCTTTTACTCTGATTGTGGCACTTAATTGTACCTTTCGTAAGTTGTGGCACTTAAATGTCTCTTTGTGCAAAGTTATGGCACTCCAGGGGTCCGCACGTCATGACTATTCTGTTATTTATGACTCTAAAATGGTGGCAAAGGACCTCTCCACTTGGAAAATAGGAACAGAGCTCTTTGGTTTCATTTCTTTGATTTGGATGAGGTAGAGCGAAGATTGGTGAACGATAAATTGGGCAACTAAGCACTATTTTTGAGTCAAAATTATCCAGCATCCTTATTAACTTCTGAAATCCCAGGTTGCTGGAGAAACATCATTTGTTATCTTGATGGTTTCACAGTGAAAGGGGGCACCAACATGAAGAAGGGTTACGAATTGTGCGGATTTAACTTGAAAAGTAGAGCTACTCAACATGTTATTGCACTAATCTTACATGTAGCTGATCGTCGTTGCCCCTTTGGACGGGGCACTGGTTTATCCCCTTATCTGTAGGATCATGCTGTTTATGATTGTTTGTTAGCAAAAACATATTCAGATGCCACTATTGCATGATAAAGAAAACAAATACATGAAACAAAGAAAGAGAAAAAGAAAAATAAGTAAAAAATTGTACATGGACGAGAATGCCCCTAAACATGAACAAGATATGGTTAATTGGTGAAGACAGGGCCTTATTTGGGACTGAATTGCCAACTTGAGGCCCTCATTTGAGACAATGTCCACTTCTAACCCTCTTTTGAGAATACGGCTGCAATTCGTACTTTTATTTGAAAATTTCCCTTCTTTTTATTTAGTTCTTTTTCTTTCCTTTTTCTATTTTTTTTTCTTTTTCTTTGCCCCTTCCCTCCGCCAACCATGGGGGAGGTCATTGGACTTGGTTGAGGGCCACCTTACTAGTGTCAGGCGATGGTTGCCATCGCCTAGGCTAATGCTAGTGGGGGCTGCCCTTGCCAGATCCAGTGAGGGTTGGTGAGGGCTGCGCTTGCCAATGTTGGGTGAGGGTTATTGTCACTGAATCTGGTGAGGAATGCCCTCGCCTGACATCGGCGAGGATGGCCCTCGTCTAAGGTAGGCGACCTCGTCGGCCCATTGACAAAGTGATAGCCGGGTTCGGAAGAGAAAAAGGGGCAAAAGAAAAGAAAAGATAAAGATAAAGAAAAAAAAAAAAAAAAGAAAAAAGTATATAGTTACAATCTTTTTTGACCAAAATGCCCCTTCTTCGATGGCCGAAATAGTCACCGGCCAGCCAAAGGCCTTTATTTGAGACGATTTGGCTACTTCAAGCCTTTATCTGAGATAATTTGATTATCTCGGGCCTTTATTTGAGAAAACGATGGCACTTCAAACCTTTATTTAGAATTTTTCTTGTGTCTTAGGGTTCATTCGTTTTGTGAAAAATATCATGTTTTCGAAAAATATTTTCTAGGAAGTTATTTTCTTGGAAAATGACTATATTTTCCGTATTCGGCTGAAACTTGAACTTTGAGTGGAAAATATTTTCCACCGTTTGTTAGCTAATTTAATTGTTTAGGAAAAATTATCAAAAAATTGAATTTTAATATTTTTAATTGACCAAAAAAATTAGTTTTATTTTTTTAAAAAAATGAATTTTTAATTATTTGTATTTTAAAAAATCGAAATTTTTATTATTTTTTTTTTTCTTTCTTTTTCTTTTCCTTCCACCTTCCTCCTCCTTCTTCCTCCTCCTTCTTCCTCCTCCTTCCTCCACCACCACATGCTTGATGATGGCCGGCGGTCCGGTAGTCGACTAAGACACGGTCGCCAAATTCGGCGAGCTTGAGGCTTGGCCAATCTAGGCGAGCCGCAAGCTCGCTCGGATCCGACGACGAGCTCGGCTCGCCTAGATTGGGAGTTTGAGCTCTGCCACTAGATCCGGCGAGTTCGCAGCTCACTAGAGCCCAGTGAACCTCTGGTAAGCTTGAGGCTTGTTGATCCAAGCGAGTCGCGAGCTTGCCGGATCTGGCGGCAGAGCTCGAGCTTGCCTAGATCAGGAGCCCGAGCTCCGCCGCTAGATCCTAACGAACCTCTGGTGAGCTCAAGGCTCGGTCGATCCAAGCGAGCTATGAGCTTGCCGGATCTGGCGGTGGAGCTCGAGGGGAGCTCGAGCTCCGCCACCAGATCCAAGCGAACCTCTGGTGAGCTTGAGGCTCAGCCGATCCAGGCGAGCTGCGAGCTCGCCGAATCTAAAGGCAGAGCTCGGCCTCACTTGGATCGAGAGCTCGAGTTTCTTTGCCAGATCTGGCAAACCTCTGGTGAGGCCCTTGCTCCGCCCCAAGTGAGCAAGGTTCCGCGCCTTGCCCGATGCGGGCGAGGCCGAGCTCGCCGGGCTCGGGTGAGCTCGGCTTGCCGGATGGGGCTAGGTGGAGCCTCGCCGGCCTAAGGCAAGACTCAAGCTAGCTTGCGGTCGGTCGTTGGCTGCCGTCATGACGGCCCGGCCAAGGCCAAGAAGAAGATGAAAAGGAAAGAAAGAAAAGAAAAAAAAAATTAAAAACTAGATTTAAAAAAAAGAAAAAAAGAAAAAAAGAAAAAGAAAGCATAAAAATAAAATGAAAATGTGATTGGTGAAAAAAAGTAAGGTGAAAGAAGTTATGGAAAATGTTTTCCATTTTTGAAAAGCGGAATACATTTTCCTCACTTTTAAAGGTTGTTTTTTCCAATGATAGAAAACATTTTCCTGGACTAGTTCATTTTCCATGAAACGAGCATTGAAAAATTCAAAAAACATTTTCCTAAAAGTCATTTTTCGTGAAACGAATGGAGCCTTAATTCCATTACAACTCATTTTTACTCCACCCTCAAAGGAAGAAAATATCCTCTAACCACGCCCAAGAATTTATGGTGTAATGTCACCGGTGGTTTCTAACTTTCTGTTATTGACAAACTAACTGTTTTGCCCCAACAATTCCTTCTCGTTTTAAATTCGCCGGTAAATCGGAATTTAAACCCTAAGCAAAAACATCTATACTGTATGCCTCGACTTCTCATTTCTTAAGTTTTCAGAAACTACGGTCACTTTTTACTTAAAATCGGACGTCCGCATCGAATATTAAATTAGGCAAGATCGCTAATTTTTGTGAACCAGCCCATTGCGTTGCTCCAGGTCAAACCCACAAGCCCCGCCTCACCCACGGTGGGGCAAATGGCATGTATGTATGCCATACAAGGACCACTCTAAGCAAGGAAAGAATGAAGACATTCATGGAAGGTGAGCACGACCAAGATCAGTAGAGGTTAGAAAATGTTTCAATGAATTGCATAATTCTCTTCGTAACAATGAAAATATGGTTCTTTAGGATTAGATCGGTATTTAGCACACATACAGACGTTGTGCATTACATATCCGGCCTAGATGCAATCAAGGGGAGGAGTGAACCTAGCATGCTTCTATGCAACTTTGGGTCTACAGGTTTACTCTTTTGATATTTGTTCAGCTTGGTAGAATGAGGCATAGACGTGTCCATCCTCTTCTAATTCTCTATACCGCATTTATTTACAAGTTCCTAGGCATATTTTCCTTGGTGAATAAAGGTCCCAGCCTTGGTTTAAATTCATTTTGCATAACCTTTGCAAAATCGCATGAGTACAAATTTTGCATTTCATATACTTCCATAATTTTTTTTTTCGTTTTATCATTACTATTTCATATTACTGTGTATCATCATCATCATCATCATCATTATTTTTCCCGTTTGATTCTACTTAGAAAACAAACAAAAACCATTTGGAATTCGATGCAATATTATATGACATATAATTGGCCAAAGTCATGATAATGTAGTATAGTTGGTTATGGATATCTATCACTAGTGACAAACAACTTTAACTAGTATATGGACGTTAGTTTACGCTAATCCCTGTCAATGAGCTGTAAGAAAGGCACCCTTCTTTACATTATTCTAACGTCGATTTGCAAACATCTATAGTACATTGTTCTAACTACCTTTGTTGTCTGTATCTAAGCTTTGCATCGAGGCATCTTCAAGCTGCATCTTTCTTTCTATCCTGTAGACACACATCGTTACCCCAACTAAGAGGCATTTTCAAGTGGCATCTTGGACAAAAATGAATAATTTAAAAAATATTTTCCAAAAAATGATAGGTCATATTGCTTGAAATGATTAGTTAATAATTTTTTTTATTAATAGCAATAATTTATATCTAAGTGAAACAATCAGTTGATTTTAAGAAAATATTTCCAAATCATTTATTTTATGCGAAACAAATAAAGCAGTTTACTTCATTTTATATTTACTATTTAATGTTTAATCTTCTACGCATCTCCTTATTTATTTCTTTGATGACGTACCCTGTAGCCAGTAAATCATCATACTCATGAACTACAATGTCCACTATATTATCATGTCTCCTTCTTGTTTTTTTTTTTTTTTTTTTGGGTTTCGGAAATTGAGACAGTGTCTTAAACAGGTAAACAAAACTGATTCTACTTAGGAAACAAACAAAAGCCATTTGGTAATGATGCAATTTATATAACAACATACTTGGTCAAAGTCATATTATTGTAGTGTAGTTGGTTCCTAATATCCAATCACTGACAAACATGTAACTAGTAGGCAGCATGCCAAACTCCTAAAAATTGCCACCATCAATAGGCATTGCTAAAACAAATCAATAACACCTGTTTCAACTTAGCCTGCGTCAACTAGCCAACAGAATAGAGAAAACCAAACAAAGCTGATGTGACCCTTCAGCAATCGAGAAATTACACTGCAACTTCGTTCACTAATCACCATCGAATGAGCTATACGAAAGGCACCCTTTTTTCACATTACTCTAACGACAATTTGCCAACATATATGAGACATTGTTCTAACTACTTCTGTCTGTATGTATGCTTGGCATCAAGGCATCATCAAGTGGCATCTTTCTTTCCTCCTGTAGAAACGCAACTTATGTACCGCAATTGAAAGGAATACCCCCCTATTAAGTGAAAAAATGCATTTCATTTTTTTTTCTAAAATGTATTTGATTTTAGGGTGAATCTTACAAAAAACCAAAAACTGTTATATTTATGACAAATTTACTTAAACTAATTTTTTTACTACAAAAAATCACAAATCAATACACCTGTGACAAATAAAAGATAAAATACAAACCGATATACCTATCAACTATCATGTGTTGTCTAAGTCAGCAATTTAACAGTAAAATTTAATGGAAACTAATAGAAGGTAGATTTATCAGGGATATATTAGTTTGGGTTTTTTTTTTAATGATATTAATCTTTTCTTTTATCTTTTCTTTTGAACATTGTTATTATATGCATCTTCTTGTTTATTTTTTTCACAATGAAGCACATAACCAGTACACCGTCATCTTAACGAACTACGACGTCTACCGTATTATCACGTCTCATTTTTTTCAATCTGTGATTTGAGGTTGTGATGCAGTATTATATAACAATGTAATTAATCTAAGTCATGATATTGTAGTATAGTTGGTTCATAATATCCGATCACTAATAACATACAACTTTAACGGGTATTGCTCGTTAGGTTTTCTTTTATGTGTCTGTATTAATAGGAAAAAGAAAGTCAAGTGACGTGTGCCTGATCCCAAATTTCATTCAAAGCTTCCGGTGTTCTCTCAACAAAAACAGGTCTTCTTGTTGGGAGCAAAAGTAGAGCGGTCATATTCAGTTAGAAAATTATAAGATTCACCCAATTTAAGATCGTGCTTATAATGTCCCTTAATCACGACGATTAACCGTTTCGCGCGTTCATACCATGTACGAGAGGGGGGCGTTAATTTCTCGATCGATAATCATTGCAGCCCTCGCGACATTTTCCTCGGCCAGGGCCTCATGTCCAAAAGTCCCGCTAATTATTGACTTTTGACTGTCGTTTGACCAACGCTCGATTTTGACCCGAATTCCGAATTACGAACCTCATTTTCGCATCACCTGCCCCGTAATAATATTTACGAAAGCATGATTATTATCAGAGCCCCCGAGTAGAAGGGTAATAATCGAGACATCTTTTTTGTTGCTTGCTAAAACGTAATAATTGAGATATGATTCCGTACGTAGTTTTACGAAACGTTAAAATAATCGGAAATAATTTATGGGAAGTTCGCCAGCGGAACGAATACCCAGCCGTTCTCTCCCTATTCGCATCATTTTGTTTTTCTTTTATAAATTTCTAATTTAATTTTTCTTTTAAATTTCGTGTGGACATAGTCGCCGTAGCTCTCTCTCTCTCTCTCTCTTCCCCCAAAACCTTCGCTGTGCGCAGCTTTCAGTCAGTCCCCCTGTCGCACCTTCGGACTTCTCATGATCACCAGCCTTCGGAGCTTCGCTTCTCCTGATCACTAGGGGAGCCGGGACTCGCCCTCGCCCAGGCGAGGGTCGGCCTCCCTAGTCCCTAGGCCAGATTCAACGAGGTTGGCCCTCGCCGAGGCTGCTCTCACCCAAGCAAGGGTCGGCCTTGCCACTCGCCCAGGCCAGAGCTGGCGAGGCCAACCCTTGCCGAGGCTCAGCCTCGCCATGGCTAGATAAGGCCAGTCCACCTGGTTGTGGCCAATGGCCAGCCATTGCTTATGGCCAGTGGTTGATCACCGGCAAAATGAAGAAGAAGAACAAAGGAGAGAAAAAAAAAAAAAAGAAAAAAACCGAAAAATTATTAAATTTGTCCACGTTAATACTGGTGGTGTCACGTAAATAGGCCGGCATCCATGTTGGCAATATCCGGCCAAAATTAGTCGGAAGGACTAAATTAGCATCATGTTAAAACATTTAGAATTAAATTGACACTAATTCAAAAGGTTTAAGATTCGATTGGTATTATTGAAAGGTTTATGATTGAATTGATATAAACTTAAAAGGTTTATGATTGAATTGACACCATTAAAATGTTTAAGACTAAATTGGCACAAATGCAATAGATTTAGGATTTTTTTTTATACTTTTCCCCAATTATTATTGAAATTGCACAAAAATTTCAAAGGCTCTGTAGTTTTGTGCTAAGAAAGAAACTATAAGAAATTTTTCTAATTATGAAAAGCAATAAAAAAACAATAATCTACTTCCAGATGTGTGAAAAATTTCCTTATGAAGTTTTAAAAATGACAAAATAATCAAATGCTACTAATATGCGTATTGGTTGTGTAGAATTAGCTTGTCAATGCACAAACGAAAATGCAAATGAAGTATGGAACAAGTTCGTCTAAAGGTTGGTAGTCCTCTGCTTCCATAGAATGTGAATAAGATATTAGACGTGAAGAGTATCTAAGGCTAGATAGGTGAACAAGTTGTGAGGTTCCTCAAGGCTTGGATGAACCACTAGAACGTGAACAGTTTTGTGGAAATGGAAGATGACAGCATGCTTGGAGGGACCGGTATGTAGAGGTTGAACAGTGAATTCAACGTGAAGCGCCAAAAGACCTTTTTTTTTTTCTATGGATTATGCATGTAATAGTAAAGCATATATATTTTCAGGTCTCAATGCTAATAATATTTTTGAAGCAATTGACGCTGAATTTTTGAGCGTTTGACGATAAAAGATACTACGTCTTTCGAAACAGAAAAAAATTGGGAAAAGAAATTGTTTCTTAAGATAAAGGAAAACAAATTAAAATTGAACAAGATCCTTCTCATTTTAAAGCCTATTTTTCAGATAAAGAGAAACAATTACTTAGACAGAGAAAAAGAAGAGGAAGAGAAAAGTCTTGGGACCTTTCTTTACTTATGTTATTGATTTAGTGGATGATCAAAAGGGTTATAATGATGCCGAGTCTAGACTCTAGACCGGATGCACATGTGGAAAATGGCAATGGATCTTGAGATAAAAGCAAAATAATACATGCCTTCAACTAGTCCTCCTAAAACTAGAACTATAGGATCTACATGGGCGTTATAAGTAAAAAAATGAAAACCGGATTGTACGATACGTAAGGCAGGATTAGTGGCTAAGAGGTATAGCAAAACAGGACGTGACTATTTCGATGTTTAATCTCCGGTGAGAAGGCTTACAACAATTGCAATAAGAGACACGAAGACGACGATGAAGGAGTGTACTCGATGAAGGGGAAGACGAAGAAGGATTAGAGTGCTTTGTGGGAGAGAAATAGAATGAGCCCTATTTGTTTCCAAATTAAGGCTAATGAAGAGAGAGAGAGGTTGTCATATATTTTCCAGCTCGGCAATTTCACAATAAAAATTGACGGAAGTTAATGGAGAGTAAATATGCCAATCTATATCAGTTTGAGGTTTTGGGTGACTCAAATATAAGTTTGGGTAAATATGTTACATGTGGATCAACTTGTGATTCTTTTTTTTTTTTTTGTGATTCAAAAAATTAGTTTAAAGTAAATACATCACAAATGTAACTGCTTATAGTTTTTCGTATGGTAATCCTTTAACATTTAACAATTTCATAATATAAGAATTCAAAGGTTATCATCGACCAATTGCGTCCATTAGCGTCGGTGTGGTCTCTTTTTTCTATTTATCTATGGGCATCCTCTGAAAAACCAAAAACTAAAGATCACCATTAACTTTACTCTATCGTTTATTCCTTCTTCTCCTCTTCATCCCCTTCATCCCCTTCATGCATTCTCTATATTGGCTTTCACTTTGGGGCACTCAACCTTGTTATAAACGGTTCTTTTTTTGGACCTTCTACCCAACCTTGTTTGTACTAGACTCTATTTCGGAACCACCCTATTTTTCTAGTCTGATTTTAGGGTCAACTTTGTTTTCATTGAAACTTGTTTTGCGACCGCTCGATATTCTATATGGCTTCGAATTTTACATTAATACGCGAGAAAACATGGGAAAAGTACCAAAAAAGTCATAAACGTATTGTATTGGTACCAATTCAGTCCTAAACTTTTCAATTGGACCAATTCAGTCCTAAACCTTTTAATATTGGTACCAATTTAGTCCATCCGGCCAATTTTGGCTAGCCGATGCTGACGTGGACGTCGGCCGTGACCGGCACAGCGATGTGGCAATTTTTATGATTTTTTTTAATTTTTTATTAATTTATATTGATTTTTTTATTAAATTTTTCTTTTCTACCTTCTTCTTCTGGGGTGGCCGGCAAGCCTCACGCGAAGCCATCGCTTGCCGTTGGCGAGGTCGCGGCCCTCGCTTGGCCTCTCCCGGGATGCGATGAGGTGGCTTCGCCTCGGATCCGGGTTGGGTGAGGCTAGCCTCGCTCGCAGCCCGGTCAAGGCCAAGCGAGGGCCGCGACCCTCACCGACGGCTATCGAGGGCTCACGGCCCTCGCCTGCGCCCGGCCTCGCTAGCCGCGGGCGAGGCTGGCCTTGCCTAGATCCGGAGAAGCCGCCTCGCCGGCGGCTTGGGGAGGTCGGCCGAGGGCCGCGACCCTTGTCACCGCGAGGGCTTCACGGCCCTCGCCCGGTGGCGCCGAGCCTCACACGAGGCTCGCTGGCCACCCGAGGAAGAAGAGGCAGAAAAGAAAAAGAAAAAGAAAAAGAAAAAGAAAAAATTAATAAAAAATTAATAAAAAATTCGAAAAAAAATCATAAAAATTGCCACGTCAGTGTCCGGTCACCGGCTGACGTCCACGTTAGCACCGGCTGGCCAAAATTGGCCGGATGGACTAAATTGGTACCGATATTAAAAGGTTTAGGACTGAATTGGTTCAATTAAAAAGTTTAGGACTAAATTGGTACCAATGCAATAGGTTTAGGACTTTTTTGGTACTTTTCCCGAGAAAACATTGTAATCTTCCTAATTTGTATTGAATCATTATGCACATGTAATCAATTAGTACATGAACTTTTTGACTAAATGAAAAACTAAAGATCCACAAGACTAATTATCATAAACAAACATCATGAGGCAAAGCAAAAAATCCTATGCGATGGATGGTGCAACCGTGAGTCAACGAGGGAGGAAGAGGAATGACAAAGGAGGATCACTATGCGAGAGGAAAAACGCGATTTTAAGATTAGAAATTAGGGAAAAAAGGGTTTTGGACTTTTAAACTTATAAAACCAGTTCTCAAACGAGTTCCCAAATTGGTCTGGTCGATTCGGTTCCCAGGTGGGCATTTACTCAAAATCGGAAATCAGACCAGTTCAAACTAGTTTTGAATTTTGGGAATTGGTTCTCGGACCGATTTCAATGTAGACCGGTTTCCGGACTATTTTCGGGGTGGGCCGGTCTAGTTCTCAAGTAGACTTGGTTCGATTGGACATCCCTAAAATTTCATCTCTTTCCTCCCAACACATGGGTGAGTCATCTATGTAGGCACTGTTTGGCATCTTTTGTGGACTTGTATCTAAGGGTGTGCATGGTCCGGGCGGCGGTTCTCGACCTAGAATGGGAACCGCCCGCTAATGATTCGTTCCAAAAAATTGAAATCGGGATCCACCAATTAGTTGCATGAATCCACTCGGGAACCGGACCGCCGATCCGATTCGGTTCTTGGGTGGATCCATGGAACCGGTCTCACAATAATAATAATAATATCATTTTCTCAAAAGCTCCGATCTTGACGGAAAATAACTTTAGTTTTCGACCAAAATTGCTGGTTCTTTGCCGCCTCACCTATTCTTCTTCTCCTCCTCCCGCGGCCTTGCTTCTTCGCGTGCTTGCTTTATGCCCACCAATTGCTCGACGTTTTGTCAAGGTGCGCTTTGGACATTTTAGCTTCAGTGCCTCTCCATTTGGTTTGACTAGAGATTAGTGCCTCTCCATTTGGTGCGCTTTGGATTTTTTTCCCACTTTAATTAATTTTTTTAATTATTTGATTTGGGTTTGTTAATTTGTAATCATTTTTTAATATTAAAAATTAATATATTATTTTAATAGAATTGGTTTGGTCGGGTGGACAGATCCGCCCATAGAACCAGGAACCGGATTGGTACCCACCAGTTCCCATGAATTGGAACCAGGAACCGGACCGGTACCCATCGGTTTCCATGAATTGGAACCGGAAACCGGATCGGTACCCACCGGTTCCCATAAATTGGAACCGAGAATTGGACCGGTTCCCTCAAGAACCACCGGTTCTGGGTGGTTTCGGATGGTTCGAGTAGGTCCCGGTTCTTTTGCACACCCCTACTTGTATCTATCAAAAGTGGACTTTCTCATCATAAACATGCAGAACTAATCACCTTTTGCAAAGTTGTTTGATTTGTAGACACCTAAACAAAGGACATGTTAGGTAGTCGTGAGGGGCCTCCCTGTCGTTGATGACCAGAATTTCTTCAACACAGTCATAAACTTTTATTGAAAAGTGCAACTGCATTCTAGAATTGAGTACTGAATAACTTGCTGAAAAGTATTCTACACCTTTTAAAGTGCGATTTCTAGGTGATAAACAAAAAATGTTGATAACAAGACCAACAAGTCGGTTGAGAGATACTGTGCAAATCTATCACTTACAATGGGTGTACAAGCAAAAAGTACGAACAAATTTGCATAATGTCTCTCAATCGGGGCTACAAGGCCAACAAGTTGGTTGATAGACATTATGTAAAGCATAGGTCGACCTTGCAATGGGTGTTTCTCTCACCCCCTCCACCTTCACCGGCACTCACGGTTACTATATCGGTCTACTAATTCTTCAAATACCCCCTTACAAGGTGCGGTAGAGTCTACCCTCCCCACTTGAAGGGCCCCTTAATCACGAGCATAATTTTTTCTTCCCCACTTAGGAGGGAATACTTACGATTTTAGTCCTAGAGTTCACATGAAGCAGTTTTAGGATATACTCGAGTCTAAGGTGATTTCAAGTTAGAAAGGATGATAGAAGAGGGAGGTCTAAATTTTGACTATTATGATTTTTCCAAAAATTCTAGGTGATAAGCATTGGGAGGATGCTTGAAGTAAAAGTTGATATCAAGGAGGGAACAACACTAGTGGGTCCCCCGTGTAATGGTGGAAATAACCTATGCCAAGAAAGTTGATAACAACGACTTCAAATTCGATAATACTGGTTTTGAACAGTTAAAGATTCCATTACAGAACATAGGAATGTGCTTTATCTCATTGATGCAGGTCTCTCATGAAAAGGACTCTAGTATTTCGATTATAGCAATAGACACAAGTGTGAAGACCTTCCACTTCGTAATTCCCGAAGCTTACCGCTTTGTCTCCTCCCTTTGCAGATCGGGTTGTGCACAAAGGGACGTCAATCGAATGCCAAGCAGCTTGGTCTTAGCAAAGAAACTCAAGAGCCATAAGGGCTATAATCTGCCTTACACATTAAAACAAGTCGATGGTTCAAGCCCTAAAGGCCCTAATGGCCCTTTTTTTTATGGAAATGAAGTAGAGAGCTAGTAGAATCTAGTCACTTTCTCTCTAGAGGTTTGGCCATGTTTTGGCATTCTAATATAACAAATGGTCGACTTTATCGATACAATATGTATAGAGATAGGGAGAGGAAACTTTATATGTACATGCACCATCAATTCTTCAACTACAATTGTTAACCAATGCACAAGGGACTTTAATGAAACAATTCATACGATAAATAGCAGCAAGGGAATCGGATGAATAACCGTGAGGGGGATGACTTGGTTGAAAGGTTAGCTACACAAAGCTGAATGTGCAGATAGCAACTTTACAGTAGCAACTACAATTGTTAACCAATCAGACCAATAATTCAAATACGCAACTTTATAGCAGCAACTACAATTGCTAGTCAAGTTGAAAGGTTGCTACACAAAGCTGAAGGCAACTTTACGTAGCAACTACTAACCAACACAACACTTAGTAGTAGGTGGAACAGTATTGGGTGATGCGATCTAGGATCAATTGGCTCTGGTGGGATGATAAAAACACTAAATTCTTTCATACCACTACTATTCAACGCAGAAATAGAAATAAAATCAGGATGCTGCTTGATGATAACCAAGGATGGGTTCGAGATGATCAACTCCTCAAGGACATGACGCTGGAATTCTTCTCTAAACTCTACAAATCAGAAGGCTATCACGACTATGGGCCAATTCTTGCTAAATGTGAGTGTGTTGTGACTAATGATATGAATATGAAACTTATTTAAGTTGTTACCTGAGAGGAAGTTCGACTAGCTATTTTCCAGCTAGGGAAAACTCGAGCCCCGGGTCCCAATGGATTTAATGGCCTGTTTTACCAACATCACTGGGACATCTTAGAAGAAGAAGATTTTTCCTCGGTGCAGCAGTTTTTTCAATCTGGTATGATGCCCTCGGAACTAAACAAACCATTATCACACTCATACCAAAAGTCCCTAGCCCAAAATGTCTAGATCAATACCGACCCATTAGTCTTTGTAATTATGCCTACAAAATAATTTCCAAGGTGCTCGCCAACCGACTAAAACCTTTCCTTCCTGACATCATTTCTATGGAACAAAGTGCATTTGTAAGCGACCGTTACATACAAGACAATATCTTAATTGTGCAGGAGATTCTACATTAGCTGAAGATGAGAACTAGAAAGAGAAAATTCCAGGTTGTTGTCAAGATGGACATGAAAAAGGCGTATGACCACGTTGAGTGGGATTTCTCAAAAACTATCTATTCAGGTTAGGTTTCCATCATACTTGGGTTCAGTGGATTATGTAGTACATCACTACCGTTTCCATAAGTGTGAAATTTAATGGCGAATAGCTGAAATACTTCCAACTGACGCGAGGGATTCAACAGGGAGATATTCGACAGGGAGATCCTTTATCACCCTAACTTTTTATTCTAATGGCGAATGTGCTGACTACTCTCATCCATTAAGCTCTCCATATGGGAAACCTGAAGGGTATCCAGCTAAACAGGTGGTGTCCAACTCTGACTCATTTGTTTTTTTGCCGATGACACTATATTCTTCCTAGATGGGTCAATACAGGAATGCCACGAACTAGCCAATATTCTAAGTCAGTATTGTCTTACTGCAGGGCAGGCCATCAATCGAATAAGTTGGGTATTTTCTTCAGTAAAAACTGCCCTACCCGACTTCAGGTTAACTTAGCATAGGAAATTAGAATCCCGATATTAGCAAAAATTGGAAAATACCTTAGTATCCCGTCGGACTGGGGAAGATCTAAATGAGACATGTTTGCTTGGATACTCGGGAAAGTCAATGCCAAACTAGATGGTTAGAAAGAGAGTATCATTTCTAAGGGCGATTAGGAGATTCTTATTAAAAGTGTAGTACAGACAATCCCACAATAAGCTATGTCAATCTTTAAAATCCCTGTTTGACTTTGCAAGTCCATTGAAAAAAAGATAGCACGTTTTTGGTGGCAAAATGATAGCCGAAGGTCTGGTATCCATTGGAAAAATTGGGAAGTATTAAAGACTGGAAAGGAATTGGGAAGACTCGGGTTTTGAGACCTTGTGGCTTTTAATAAAGCCATGTTAGGTAAATAGGCCTAGCGACTATTACAATAGCCTACTTCTTTATGGGCCAAGCTTTTCAAAGGTCTATATTTTCACTCACGGGACTTCTTAAATGCCTCAAAAGGTACTCGATCTTCCTGGGGTTGGCAGAGCATACTAGTTGGACGGGATTCTATTTTACCAATGATTCAATGGTCAGTCGGAGATGGAACTAGCATCAAGATTAGAGAGGACCGCTGGCTTCCTAAAGGTAAAATAGGAGGATTAGCTGGTGTACATGAACTTGAAAAGGTTGCTGATTTGATTGAAAGAAAAACTAACCTATAGAATATGAATTTACTGGAATGTCTCTTTGATGGTGAGACTATTGCAGAAATCATTAAGTTCCTTATTAGACCTCATTATGTGTCAGATAAGATCATTTGGCCGTGCACAGCTCAAGGTGCTTTTATTGTGAAAAGTGCGTATACTGTTATTCGGCATGCAACTTCCACTACTATTATAAAAAGGGCATCTTCATCATATCAACCACCACAGCACCTTTGGAAAAGCATTTGGAGACTCCACATCCCTCCTAAAGTTAAAACTTTCCTTTGGTCTTTATGCCAAAACGCCCTGCCCACTAAGGACAACCTATTTCGCAGGAAAATTTGTGCCGATCCTATTTGTACCCTCTGCTTAACCCAGCAACCAGAGACTTTGGAACATTTCCTTTTACTATGCCCATGGACCTCCTAGGTTTGGTCTCGCCCCCAGATTAGTGTTCCTATACTACCGGTAGATATTCATTGCATAGAGGATTGGCTTGCTACTCTATTTGTTAAGAGGCAGACCTTACCTGGTTTTAAGCTGCTCGCCACACTGTTATGGTAGATTTGGAAGTCACGCAATTGGTCCATCTTCTGCCAACATACTCTTACTCCTTCTCACGTTGTTGTTGAAGCATTTAGCTAAGCTCGCATGGCTAATATCATTCCCATTCCTGTCCATGGGGTCAGACTAGATCGAAGACGTCCAGATCTTGACAACTCATGGAGGCCCTCGGATCCTGGAGTCCTAAAGATAAATATTGGTGGGGCTTTCCAGCCAGGAAGCACCAACAGATCAGTTGCCTACCTTTGTCGTGATCAGAATGGCAATCTGATAGAAGGATTCATGAAGACAGTACTTGCATCTTCGGCTTTGCAGGTGGAGGTTCAAGCTCTGTGTCTCGCCCTACATCACTTGATCAACGCCAACAAGAACATGGATCCTCTTATCATCGAGTCCGACTGCTTTGTGATGGTTGAAGTGGGGCACGATCTTGAAGCGTTGCCATGGGAGGTTTGTCATCTGCTCGTCGAAGCTGTTGCCCCGCTCCCTTGTCACACTCACTCGTGCGTTAGGTTTTGCCGAAGAGATGCGAATTTTGCTGCGGATTGGGTTGCTAAGGCCCATAACAATGGCTTTTTGCCACCTACTTAGGCTTTTTTACCCCCTACTCCCTTGTTAGACATTCTAGCTTTCGATGCCTTTCAAGCGGGTTGTAAAGTTCGTTTCAGTTAATACAATATTTATTTTCGACCACAAAAAAAAAAAAAACCTTATCCACGGCATCAACGTACCTTTTTTTAAGAAAAAAAAAAGAAAAGAACATATTGCGGAGACTAGGAAAATATATTTTAAAACTATGGCTGATTCAGAAATCATATTATGGCAAAAAGAAGAAAGAACAAATTAAGGCATCTGATTGCAAGAGACATTAAAAATACTTCATTTGGACCCGCGGTCATGAAGGTCTTGGCCTCGTGGGGCTGCAGATCTCCAACGGAGGTTCCGACTTCCATGGCTACGGCTCCCTCTCTCTCTGAAAATCAATCCATCGGCTGGAGAAGAGCCCGGCCGCCACGACCATGGAGGTTGTAGTGCTCACACGACCGTTGATGAAAAGTATATCTTCATAATTATATTAAAAAAATTTCAAGTGAAACTTCATTGAAATAACTAGAGTCAAGTTCACTTACGACCCATTTGATATGAGAAAACATCTTTAGGTCATTGAAAACAAAACCTGTTTTCAGTTTCCATTTTTTTTTTCACACATTTGGTATGAAATTCTTTTGTTGGAATTCGAACTGAGAATGTGTTTGGTGTGTTTTGCATAATATATCACAATTTATCAATTTCTAAACTATGAGTCTCCAGAAAAAGAATCTATTGATTCTCTCACAATTGGTTGGATTGTAAGTGCAACAATTTACTTAACAGGCGATATCTCTTTGGTCAAGTTGGGGATGGCTCAATTGCACCAAGGAAAAGAAAAGAATCATGCATGCTTCATTTGGCTCGAGGGATATAGCTCAATTCGTAAAACTCTACTCTTCCAATAGGGTCATTGCGAATACAGGTCTGAAGTTTCTTTATATACTACTGGTGTTTTTTTAGAAAGCAATGATAAATTTATCTCACCAACCGAAATTAAATCTTTTAAGTAATCCTTGCTTGGTGATCATCTTAATAAGTGGAAAATTACTTAAGTCATCTACCAATATATTTTTCTTCTTGGCTAATGAAAAGAATTTGTTTGTCCGTCATTAATATTAAACAACATTAGAATTTCAGAATTATCTCCCATGACATTATAAAAGACTATGAAACAAATTTTGAGGTGGAAACCTCTTTGAAGCTTCTTGTAGCTCCCGATGGAATTGAATTAACCCGTTTAGCTTAAAAAAATGCTTCAACCTTCGAAAAAGCTAGAGGACTTCGAAAAACACGGACATTGCTTCCGTAAATGACGGATTTGTGTTCCAAAGAATCCAATCTCATATCCTCGTAACAATTGAAATTTGATGGGACTGAACTGTTCTGGAGCTACGATTTTTTTTTTTGTCTTTTTCATAGCTCGTATGCATGAGCGTGGACCCCTATCTACTTGAAGCCTCATGCCATACTCAGCAAGTCCCATGATTCAGTTATGTTCAAGCATTTGTTTGTGCAAATGACCCCAACTCAGAGCAGTTTTGGTGAGATCTGAACATGTAACTCCAGTGTAAAAAATTATTCACATAATTTAACTTATTAATCAAGAAGAATCAGATTAATATATAATTGTAAAACACCGAGATTGATATGATAAGCACATCAAAATTAAAGTGTACTTGTTTGAGCCATTATTTCACTTGAAGAAAAATAGATCACTCTCATACTAGAGATCTATCGGAATGCCAAATCTTCCTCTTTATAATCTATTTCAGTATAGTAGCTTTTAATGGAATTAAAGCAACTCAAAGGTATAACCTATCTTTTTATAGGTTAGAGAGGGGATCTAGCAAACTCTAATCAATAGCATGTCAACTTGCCCTTCTTATTATGGGCTTCAATTAAACACAATTGCATACATTTTGCTGCTCAACTAGGGCCGTTATTAATAGATGCTAATACCTAATTCAATAAGATCACTATATGGTTTAACAAATATTTGAATATTCATTAATCCGATTATTTAAACTAGAAAATTAATTAATTAATGTAAACCCATATTATAAAAAATTTCCAACATTCTCCCACTTGGGCTATATTAATTAATTTATTTATATTTTGAAAAATATTTTATATTGAAAATGACATTATCAGGTTAATAACTGAAAATTTTGTTTTATATGGCCACAAATTAAAAAAAATAATATTTAATAATGGCATCTCAAAATCAATTCAATCTCATATAACCTCAATATAAGACTATGGGGATCAATATGTTAAAAAAATACCACTACACATGACCTTCCATAATCACATATAATAAGCATTATATTTTTATGGATCATGGGTCTAGTAGTGTAGTAAGAAATAATGCCAATATGTAATCAAAATATACACTATTTCTTATTAGTTCTCAATGTAATTTCTCAACGACATGAAACTATATTAACATAATTTCTAAACAACATGAAATTACATGACTATGTCACAATCAAACATGAGATCTCATAATCAATGAAATCCAGTCATCTTTAAACTAAAATTTGTTTAAAGATACGATTTTATACTTCTATTTCTTAGTCAATAGGAGAAAGAATAACAATAGAATCAATAATAATGATAATTGAAAATATATGTTTTAATAGACATCATGAAAGCATTATTAGTTTGCATATAACTATAATATCTAAAAATACAAATTATATAACTCCTACTTAAAAAAAAAAATCAAAAGAATCTAAAACACCTATATTTTTTAGATGTTCTTTAAACAAAATGAGTCATAAGCCTTTTGTTAGAGGATCAGCCGACATGGACTTAGTTCTAGTATTCTCAATCACAATATTTCCCTTTTTGACCAAGTCTTTAACAGTATAATATTTTATCAAATTAATATTTCAATCGTGGCATTATTGTTGTTTACAACAAAGGTAACTGCTTGCCACACATAATGCAATAAGATCAATTATGGGTAATAAGCAATTCAACAAAAATAATTAGTATATTATAAACTCCCCCTTAGGCAGAGTGTATAATGCACCATTATTTTCCATAGCATGAAGTTTATAAAGCAATAATATGGAGAATTACATATAATTGTCAAAGAATCCATCCCATTTGGGCAGACAAATTCTTTAAATTATACATCTCTATAATATCAATATAGAGGGGAATTATATATAATTTTCAAAACATTTATCCCCTTTGGTTAGATAAATATTTTTCAATTATACATCCCCATCTTTTAAATTTGGGAATTGATCTTCATGTTATTTTCCAAATTAATTTACACAATAACCCCCTTTAGGTGAGTTATTGTATATACTAATTTTTATCAATATGAAACTCCAATAAATTTTATAAATAATGTTCCATTTAATCAATGCCCAAAATTCATTTAATAATATGAAGCACTTTACAACATGTGCTTTCCAAGAACATATTGCATTTATCAATCAATAATTTTTGCCACAATTTTTTTAATGTAAACATAAATCCAAATTGAGTTTGTAAAAGGAATATATAAACTAAAACGAGCATGTGAGCACACTGACACATAGCATGTGTACACATACAAGCACACGTGTACCCAAAAAAAAGGTAGTCACATAGGCACTCACACACACGACATGCGAGGATGCTTGGTTGCAAAACAATTGGCCACCACATTTTTGCTATCAATTTTCCAGTCAAAACATCTAGCTTTTCGCACAAACCTAAGATCAAGATGACAATGTTCATGAAATTGATCCTTATTCAGATTCGGCACAGTTTGATGATTTAGAGGTTTATCAATAAAGATTAACAACGGCATGGCATTTTCTTTCATTGTTTTTGTGGTCGCCACAATGATAGAAACTAAGATCCTACTAATTTACCTAGCATTTTCAAGTGCTCTCCAGAGTCTGCACATCCGATGAGTTGCAGTCACCAGAACACATCCATTGGCCAAGAAAGAGTGCTAAATCCAAGCTAGCAAATTTCTGACCATGATGAAATTGTTCAGTCAAAATCTCAGCAATTTTCCAGAATTGGCTTCTTCCTTGTGTATACTTGCTAAATTTTTTAACTCACTATAATTTGTACTATGAGTGGGAAGAAACGCTCACGTACATTTGAAGGTAGAGAAGAGTCCTTAAAAATCTTCATGCCCAAATGACAACAAACTTGAGAATGTCAACATAATCTAGGCAATTTTACAAGATTCATTCTTTGACCCCATCAAGAAATATGATCACATCATATAAGTTATCCCAAAACATCGATTTGATTCATTGAGTTGACCAAATACTGCAAACAAACAGATAATGAAGTCTTGCAAAGCACTTTAGATAATACTATTTACCACGAAAGGATTTACAAAATTTTTTGATGCTGGCTCATTCTTTATCTATCATATATTTCTAACCTAATTTAGCCTTGTGCACTCCTAAAAGAACAAAAACAAACACACACAATTTGAGTGATTCTAATTTGAGCACTCTAGCCAATATTCTACTCCATATGTAGTTTCAAGACAAAGCCTATATAAAGAGGCACCACACACCTGCCGCTAGTAGTAAATGAGCCCGAACCAACCTTTTGAAACATATGGCGATCTAAATTGGAGAACAGATATTCCCACTCAGTATTCAGTTCTTGTTGAGCCGTAGCTAGGATGAGCTAAGTAGTTACGCACTGCACTAAGAGACCAGGGCACTTGGGCACGACGTATCTCGCATTGAGCGACATCATCAAGATGCGAAAAACCCTAACCGAGCTAGACTTAAAAAAAAAAAAAAAAAAACCATCATCGAAAAAGGATTTCCTCCTCGATCAAAATTCAAAAGGAAAAGGAAGCTTAATCTGAAAGAAATTAGTCATTTGTGTAGTAATGCCGAAGCATCATTCAGCCTCCATATGTAATGGTCAATTGCAACAATATATCAACCGTAGCTGCTGCAATATCTACAATAACTCTCCTGTGCTATCTAAAATAGACTAAAGGCAGCTCAACACTGGAGACTCTGATAAAAGACAAGACAATTGGAGCAAACGGATCATGGCCTTGCTCTGCCATCACAGGCAAAGTAGATCATCACCAAGGATCTAAAATTACCATCTCAAAATAGCTCCAAAATCCAATCTCGAATAATAATAATAACAAAAAAATAAAAAAAAAAACACGAACTTCACCAGTCCACGATTCATTCGGATCCTCCATGTATACATCAAAAAACAAGACGGACGACTGCCTCACGATGGGGAGAAATTACAAGTCCAAGACGAATCTTGCTACCGAAAAATTCTACATCCATATCCCAAAACAACATGTCGACAACACCACATAGCCTGCTCTCCACAACAGTTTCCTTCAATCAAGAAACAGTTTTAGCCATCATCTAAAATCTGTAGTATCTGAGTAACTACGAATAACTCCCGCGGGGTTAAAGGCATAATTTCGACTGCCCTCTAGTTTTAACATTCGAAGCTCCAATCTCAAATTATCAAATTTCAAACTTGCTGCCCAAATAGGTTGCAAGATCTGAATCTAGCCTAACACTACAAAGCAAGAACCGAACAAATCGTCAACACCTCTTCAGACCAAAATTATATATAATTTTCTACTCCATCTAGTTTCTGGTCTGAATATTCAGTGGTGGGTGCAGTTTGCAAAAAGAAGTGGGCTGCTTACATAGAAAAAATCATATTCTGTTTTGTATGATGCTTTACTTGCCTACGAACCTGAGAATTGATCATCTCTTAGCTGAGTGATAGTTTTTTGTGGTCAGCAATAATCATATAATTGCACCAACTGGTTTGTTATATATTGGAAATAGCTAAAATTCACGTGCAACAGTTTCTTACTAAGCATGAATTTGATATTGGGGATTTTTATAAATGCCACTGAAATGGAGATATTCTTCAAAAACATTACTGTAATTTGATAGTTTGACCACAGTGTCCTCCATATGTATCTGCTTATTATCCCAGCAGGATAAAGTTTCTGGGATAGTTTATGTATCATTTAGATTAGCGAGCATGCTAGTCAAATACCTTGAGCAGTTGGTTCTCTATTAGTGGCTGGTTTCTGTTTCTTGGATTATACGAACTCTCCATATTGAATGGAGCCTCTCAGCTTTATTGAAATCTTGGGAAAAGTAATATGATATTAATAGTGGTCCATGATGAAAAAGTTCTTACGGAGCCAACAAGCAGAAACGAACGACGGAGGAAGAGAGGAGAGAGGACCGAAGTACACGCAATGCGTATGGACTAATCTACTAACACCAATCGCATCGAAACTTAGAGATCAAGTCAACAAAATTGGCCGAAACCCTAATCACTCATCCAAAAGGGAACAAATGATCAGCTACAGTAATCTCCAAACCAACCATTGCTACCGTCGAATTGAAGAAAAAAACAAAGGTAACGCTAGAATGTAACTTAAAATTCTAGAACTTTTTTTTTTATTTTTATGTATAGACCCTAGAATTTAAAATTTAAAATTTTCACTTAGTTCTCAATGAAATTATACAAATTATATATGGTTAGAAAGATCTCGACATTTAGAACGAAAACCCTATGGTTTTAGGATCAATTGAGCAAAAAACCCATATGAAAAAATAATACCTATATTCGGCTCAAAGAGGAAAATTTTGAATTTGTTTTATAAAAAAAATTTGGGTTCTACAATCATATATGACTTGCTCTGATAACAAATTATTCACATAATTTAACTTATTAATTAAGAAGAATCGAATCTATATATGACTGTAAAACACCGAGATCAATAAGCATAGCGGAATTAAAGCATACCATTGCTTCACTTGAAGAAAAATAAATCACTCTGATACTAGAGATCTATCAGAATGCCAGATCTTTCTCTCTATGACCTATTTCAGTATAATAGCTTTTAATGAGATTAAAGCAATTGATAGGTATAATCTACCTTTTTATAGAGAGGAACCTAGCAAATCCTAATAAATAGTGTGTCAACTAGCCCTTCCCATTACGAAATTCGGTTAAACACAATTGCCTATATTTTGCTGCTCAACTAAGCATGTTATCAATAGATGCCAATACCTAATTCAATCATATCACTATAGGGTTCAACAAATATCGAATATTCATTAACTCGATTATTTAAATTAGAAAATTAATTAATTAATGTAAGCTCATATTATAGAAAATTTCCAATATCCAGTTCTCAAGATAATAATATTCGACTACCTGACTATTTGAGCCAACTTTAACGGATTGAACCTATGGTAGACGTAATCAGCATTAGGCTAAAATATATTTAACCTCTGTCGCATTATCTTATTTGACAAACCATGTTGATATTTTCATCTTGGGTTAAAAAAAAAACATTTTTTTTTTTATAATAAAGGTTCAAATTTATTTAGCTTTCTTTTAGATTCCAATTTCTAACCCACCCAGGAGCACAATCCACAGGAGATCCACAAGAAGCGTAAGACGCTCTCGCTTTATTATTATTTTTTCTTAAAAGACAGGATTAAAGCTGATTTTTATTCATCAAAGTGGGTGAGTCAAAAGTAGCAAAGTCACTTTCTCTGTAATGTAATGGAAATCACGCGTCCGCCTCCTCCTTGGCTCATCCATTTCCCGTGGAACTTACGCCAGTGTTCATTCAATTTATCTTCGGAAAATTTTTGGTGCCCACTTCTGCTTTACACCATTTTTGCACTTGATTATGACAATGTATCATGACATCACTCTGCATTATGATGTTTCGGTACTTAATTACTATGATCCGTCCTAAGGTTGTATATTATGACGTTAGCGTTTGTATCGTCTCTTTTATCTATTTGTCCGGATGCATCTTTAGAAAACCAGAAACTAGGAGATCACCATTAAGGCTACTCTATCCTCTGTTCGTTCTTCTCCTATTCGTCCCTTCATGCTTTCTCTATATTTGGCTATCTCTTTAAGGCTTGAATCCTGTTCATCCTTCGCTAGGTACGCAAACAACGCAAGGAAGCGAGGAAGATTAGAGTTTGGACATTGCTTCCTAGGAAGTGGATTTCAATTAGAGATGAATGCATTGGATCATGAGTCTTATTGGGGAAATCATTGTCTTTATTCGGAAATTTCATCTCTTTCCTCGAATCCCACAGCACATAGGTGGGTCATCCATGTGGGCACTGTTTGGCATCTTTTGTGAACTTATCTATATTATGTGGACTTTCTCTTCATAAAGATGCCGAACCTACTACCATTTGCAAAGTTATCTGATTCTTTAGACCAAAAAATAAATGCTATGTTAGGTGGTAGTGAGGGTCCTTTCTGTCGGTCATGAGACAAATTTCTTCAACAAAGTTGTAATCTCCTATGAAAAGTGCAACTGCATGTTGGAATAAAGTACCGAAAATCTCGCTGGTAAGTATAAACAGATTCAATACCTTTGAAAGTGCGATTTCTAGGTGATTTAAAAAACCAATGTTGATAAGGACTTTTTTTTGAACCGCTTATAAGATGGACTTGAAATCAGAAAACTGATTAAACAATTAAGTTTCAACTAGATAAATTGTTGGTAAGAGGTGACTTATCCCACATCGAAAGGATGTGAGTGCCCATGTTGATAAGATTTAACATTAATCAACGATCATTATTTTTTATTTATTAATATCCAAATCAATAATTATAAAGAATCAACTATAGTGTTCTATTGAAAAGATTTACAGTTATTTTATATTTATATTTATTTAATTTCGAATTTTGTTACTTCGGCTAGCAATTATCTCAGATATCATATCTATTCAGACATAATTTCTTAATTTTTGAAAGGTTGTGTATCTTCGAATATAATTTCTTATTTTTTTGCTATTAATTACTTAACGTGTCTATTCAATAACATCTTCTTCCATTTTAGTTTCTTCCAAAAGAAAAATACAACCATTATTTTCTATTGTTTTCTTTTGAGAGATCCTTCAAAAATACCTGAATTGCTATTTGATATTGTAATTGAGATTTTGTTTTATTTAGAAGGATTTTTGCTAATAACCACGAGTAATATTATGGGGTAAATAATTCTTAAAGAAAGTATTATCACGCTTTAAAGTTTGATTTCATTGTTCTTCTCCATTGATGGATTTTTTCCATAATATAAACTTTGCCCGCAAAATCGACGTACCTCTTTTCTTAGGATAAGAAGAAGAAAAGGACAAATTGCTGCGATCAGAAAAAAATGGGCAGGACAAGACTAACTTGAGATTTTTTCACCTTATTTAGGAGCTTCATGCGCTTGTGTGAAGGGAATAACCTTTCTGCATCCTAAACTTGACGGGATTGTGCTCCTTTTGTCCTAGAAGTTCTATTTTTTTGGGAGAATTATCAAAAAGTCCTAAATCTATTGTAATTGTGCCAATAGGGTCATATACCTTTTTTTTTTGGTCAATTAAGTCATAAACTTTTAAGATTTGTGCCAATTTAGTCTATCTTATCAATATTGACCAAAATTGCCGACATGGATACTGGTTATTCTACAGAACATGGTTGATATTGACATGGATAATTTTTAATAATTTTTAATATTTATTGAATTTATTTATTTATTATTCTTTTTTTTCCTCCTCTTCCTTCTTCCTCTAGTCAGTTGGTGGACTTTGGAAATCAGTGAGAGGTGAGGGTTAATAGGGGCAAGCTTTGCCCGCATCTAGCATGGTCGGCCTCGCCCAACCATTATGAGGCCAACCTCACCCTCACTAGTGGTCGGTGGGAACGAGCTTTGCTAGGGGTCGACAAGACTGCACCAGCCCTTGCCTCTAGTTTGGCGATTGGCTAGAGGAAGAAGAAAGGGCAGAAAGAGAAAGAAAAGAAAAGAAATGAAAAAGAAAAGAATAAAAAGATAAATAAATAATTCCAAAAATATTAAAATGTTATTTAAAATTGTTCACTTCAGTGTTGGTAGTGCCATGTAGGATGGCCACCCTTCATGTGAGCGAATTGATACAAATGCAAAATGTCTAGGATTTAATTGGCCAAAAAAGAAAGAGTTTAAGAACGAATTGACGTAATTGTAGTATGTTCATAAATTTTTTGGTAATTTTTCCTCCATTTTCCACGGCCCCAAGTTGAGCAAAATTGAATCACATTAGTAATGCATGTCTTGAAAGATCTCATCCCAAAAACAAAAATGAGTAGATTGTGAAAAATGAAATCATGGATTAATTTTTTTTTTTCTGAACCACAAGAGGCAATTAGAAAATGAGCCCATGCCTCAACTGATATTGGTAGATCTTGAGTGAGACCCGCATGATCTAACAATTGTAATGCATTGAGCTCACACTAAGCCAATGTCTCCAATGATTTCTTGAGCCCATTCAGGTAAGATAAATTGAATAAACGAAGGCCTCTATTTTCCAAGAGCCAGTCGCTTTGCTGGGGAAATGAACTGTAGTTCCCCATATGACTGCGCAATTAAAAGAAAGATGTACATGCTAACGTATATCGTAAAAATAATTTGGACCATAATTAGTTTTTGAGCGATGCATCTTAATTTTTCATTATTCTGGAAACCTCAAAGCATTTAGTCTTCTAGTGGGAACGAGAATAAAAAAGTCCATCTTAAGTGCGTTTATTTCTTAAAAAATGAATGATTTGAAAAGTATGTTTTTAGAAGTGACTGCTTCTATTATTTGAAATAATAGATGAACGAAAATTATTTTTATCATACATGAAAATATTTAGATAGAAATTATTATCGATAATGAAATTTTTTTTCTTTGACTAATTATTTCAAATGATACAAGTGATCATTTTTAGAAAAGTATTTTTCAAATTATTTATTTTTCACTAAACAAACGAAAACTTAGTTGAAAGAGAAAGCTAATGGAGTCCAGAAGCGATTCCTCTTCTAGATTAGGAGGCCACCATGGGCATTGCACAAATAGCCCCGATCGATCTTTCAATGCTTCAACATTTCTTTAATCTAAATAAATGACTACCCATTCATATATATTTCCAAATGAACAGGAAACCCTACCTATGTAACCAAATTCCCATTATTCAATCTAACAAGTGGAGTTTAGTTTCATTCACTCCAAATTTTGCCTTCCAAGCAAGTGAAAATCTAGGACTATTTCATTCAGTCTAAATTAAAGTCTAGATAGATAAATTCATTTCATTTTGTGTTTGCTATTCAGTCTTTCTTACATGCAATACGTACCGGTAAACCATCATCCTCGATTTATGGGCTTCGCACAAATAGCCCCGATCGATCTTCCAACGCCTCAACGTTTTTAGTCAAAATAAATCACTAACCAATCCATATATATTTCCGGATGAAGAGGATATAATTTCTATTATTTATTCTAATAATGGAAGTTTGGTTCATTCACTCTAAATATTTTGCCTTCCAAGCAAGTGAAAACGTAGGACCTCACTAATTTCATCCTTTTGCTGCTAGGGTTCTTGATCCTAAAAAAACTCTGAACAAACATTCATCTTTTCTCTAGATAATAAAAATGTCTGACGAAGTTTTCTTTGCCTTGATTACATCCTGGATTTCATTTTTTTTTCCCTTTCAGAGGGGGATTTATCCATTAAGCACGCCCGCCAATTACTAAAAGCACCGTCAGGAAAGAAAAAATTACACTACGTGAAAAAATTGCATTTAATATTCTTTCCTAAAATTTATTTCATTTATCTACAGTATATAATCTTTATTTTTAAATGCATCTAATTCTTTATTTCTTTGACGAAACACATAATGGGTAAACCGTCATCCTTATAAACTACAAATTCGACCATATTATCATGTTGTATTTTTTTATTATTTGTAATTTGAGGTAGTGTATTAAACATGTTAACAGAATTGATTCTACTTAGGATACAAACAAAAACCATTTGGCTATGATGGAATATTATAGAACAATATAATTAGTCAAAATCATGATATTTTAGTGTAGTTGGTTCATAATATCCGATCGCTAATGACAAATCACTTTAACGACTGTTTACTTGTTAGTTTTTGCTAATCCCGGTGGAATGAGCTGTAAGAAAGGCATCCTTTTTACGACAATCTAGCGTCAATCTGACAATATATGTAATAGGATTTTCTAATTAGTTTTGTCTGTTTGGGAGGTTCGCATCAAGGCATCTTCAAGCGGGATCTTTGATAACACATTGTCTGTACCGCAATTGAAAGGCTTAGCTATTACTTTATTTCATATTAACAAAGTGTCCTGCAATCTATTAACGAAATTGTACATAATCCATTTCAGCATCTTTTACTGCCTCTGTATTCGTACAATCCTCTCGGGATATAAAGAAAGGGAAGAACCCACTCATTCAGAAAATAAGAAATGCGGGGCGTTCTCCTCATCAACCTCTCCACATGTAGGTGATTATGAAGGTGGAACCTATTACTAAGAGAACCATTAGCAAAAAAGTTACACTACTGAGTAAAAATTGCATTTCATATATACTTCCCTATATTGATTCTGTTTTATCTTTACTATTTACAAGTTATTGTTGTATGCATCTTCTTAGGTATTTCTTTCTTGACGAAACCGGTTATCAGTACACTGTCATCCTCATGAATTACAATGTCCCTCATATTATCACGTCTTTATTTTTTCGTTTGTAATTTCAGGTAGTGTGTTAAACATGTTAACACAATTGATTCCACCTAGCAAAAAAAAAAAAAAAAACCATTTGTTTATGATGCAATATTATAGAACAATATAATTGGTCAAAGTCTTGATATTTTAGTATAGTTCGTTTATAGTATCCAACCATTAATGACAAACAACTGAAACAAGTGTTCATCGTTAGTTTTCTTTTCTATTTTTTTAATTAGTGGAAAAAAGCAATTCAAGTCAAGTGTGCTGGATCTCAAATTTCAATCAAAGCTTCACCTGCCCTTGCTCGAAGCTTCAGATCTATATATTTCATCGTTCACATGTAAGTTTGGATAACTAAAGGTTTGGGCAGAGAAAGTATGGCATTAACTTGTCTTCTCAAATATGAACTTGAGACTCCACCCACTTGAGAGGGGCCAACTATAATGCCTTGTGAGTGTGTAAAAAGGAAAAAGAAGGATTGATTACATTCATCTCATCATGTAATCAGATGAATTTAATATAAGACCACAACTCAATTATATGTTAATTGTGCAAACAATGTTGTCATAATTGTCCAATTTGTCCAAGGCAAGCACAAACAAAACCACTGATATTTACTATCTATCGATTGTCAATTGCCTTGATAATCCATATCCATATGCTGTAGATTCTTTGGCCACTGTTGATATATCAAATGTCCGAATATGCTTGTCACTCCCTTCAAATTGTAATACAAATTCTCACCCAATTCCACTTTTTGCTAAAACGTCCGCATCTAATCGTCAATCAACCTTAAACATCTTTAACAAGTGGTGACTAAGCATGAATTTGGTGGTTGTCTTCTTATTTTTTGATAAAATAAGTTTCTTTATCGCAAGTTAACAACTCTATGCTAATACAAATGACACCATCGTTAGGTGCTAACATGCACAAACAAGGCACCTTTGTGATATAATAAATCTTATCTGACATTGATTCTGCACATCCGTCCTACAAAAATAGAGTAGGTGTTATCAAAAATCTCATGTTTATTATATATATATATATAAGTCATATATATATATATATATATATATTTTAGTCAAAAAACGAAATTTTATTTATATCATAAATGGTGAGGATCCAGCAGCTCTCAGGAGTGGGGCATCATTACATAGCAGGGCCCAAACTCAAAGGGCTTAGGGTGGAGAAGAAAGCCAATTGGGCGGTAATGTCTGTTTCCTCTGCTCGCGCGGCTCAGTCTGCAACGGCATTTTCGGTTCTTTGACAGGAATGAAGGCCCACCAGCGGTAAGTTCCGAAGAAGGTCCTTGCACTCTGTCCATATAGCACGTGTGTCCCAGTTAAAGTCTCCCGCGCACTTGAGAGATCTTGCCAGACTTTTTGACAGTCGGGACCCCACCGAAACCACACCCGTCTGCTTCTTCTTGATGTACTTCAGAGCTTCTAACAGAGCCAGGGTTTCCAGCTGAGCAACGGAAGCCGCCCGAACTGTTTTGGTGAAACCGTCCACAAGGCAGCCTGAGAAGTCGCGGACGATGCAGGATATCGCGCCTTCCCTCGACCCTGCACAAATCGACCATCGACGTTGATCTTCATGGTCCCTGTCGCTGGAGCTACCCAAATCTGAGGTATCTCGGTTTCGTCTGACTTTCTTGCTTGAGGGTGTTGAAAGCCCCATTTTCCATAGCTTTTCTGCTGAAATCGGGCCAGATCTACTACTTTGCAGGCATCCGGCTGACTTCCCCGAAATATATAGTTATTCCGCCCCTTCCAAATTTGCCAGAGGATGTTTGAAATCGCTTCCAAGGAAGGTAAGTGAGTGTCTTTCCTTATAAAGAGCGCCAACCACGCATCAATTCGGGTGACGTCCTTATATTAGTCAGTGGAGAATATAGTGACCAACGAGCGACACTATTGCTCGTTGGTTTTCTTTCCTTTTTTTTTTCATTAATAGAATAAGCAAGTCAAGTCAAGAAGCAGCTGCATAGATTCCACGCACCTTCCACATAATGCTGCGATATTGCTCTCCTGTTCTTTTATTAGTAGGGAGTTTTGTGTGTTGGTAATAAAACGTGGAAGGCCGAGATCGGTGGAAAACAGCAGTGGCTGGATAGTGTTTTTTTTAGCACTTCTCAAATAGTCGGTCACTCCTTGCTCCTCTTCTCTGTTTTCCTGCTTTGATTGCTCCATTTTCTCCAGATGAGGGTGTGCGAGAGCTCTTGTATCTTTGTTTGAATTAATGTTGCTCCCAATCAAATTCTGAGATACATTTCTGCAATTTGCAGATCCGGGTCTGTGAAATCTGCCTTTCCTCTAGAGCTCTGCTTGATCAATCTCCTACTTTGAAAGAAAATAAAAGGTATTTTTTTTTTTGTCAATCACTGCATGATGTACATCCAAACAAGAAGAAGGGCAATGAAGAGTCCCTTCTCTTCCTTTTGGTTCAACTCCTTTCTTTTCTTTTCCCTTCATTTCCCTCTCAACTTAAATTGCCAAACAAAGTGGAAAAGAAAAGAACCCAATCATTTAGAAGATCCGAATTCCGGGGCCTCTTCCTCATCGACCCCCCTGCATGGAGGACATTACAAAGGCGGAGACAAACAGCAGAAAGGGAATGACTTCGAAGTGCTATTGAGCACTCCTCAGGTAATCAATGACTCCTTACTCTTCTCTTCCCCTCTGTTTGCAGCTTTGGTTGCTCCATTTTCTTCTGATGACTTGTGTGAGAGTTTTTTTTTTTTTTTTTTTCGAAGCAGCTCCGAATTGAGTTCTGATGACTTTTTGATCTGGGATTATATATATGTCTGTTTTCTGTTTCCTGCTTTCTTTTGAGTCTCTGCTTCATCAATCTCTTTTACTCTTTGAATTAGTATAATCCTCTCGAGGTGGAAAAGGAAAAACCCACTCATTTAGAAGATTCAATTTACGGGGCGTTTTCCTTATCCGCCTCTGCACATATTGGTGATTATGGAGGCAGAACCAAAAAGTCGAAAGGAAAAGGTTACTAAGTATATATGAACTTTAGAGGGCGAGACACCCATAAGGGTTTTGGCGATTATCTCTATACTAGCCTTGTCGATGCAGGAGTTCACGTGTTCAGAGATGAAGAGATCTGTGTTGGTGCAAAGATTGGTTTTGATTTTCCTTCTGTTATTGCACAGACTAAGATCTCGATTGTGATTATCTCTGAGAACTTCGCTTCCAGCGCATGGTGCCTTAAGGAGCTAGTTCATATATTAGAGTGCAGGAGAAGCAGAGGGCAACTAGTGTTGCCTATATATTACAAGGTGAAACCCTCACAATTGAAATATCTTACCGGGAGATTTATAGGTGCTATTGATGCACATAAAAGGAAAATGGGCGAAATGGTTGTGAATTACTGGATAGAAGCGCTCCGAGAAGTCACTTCGGTGAAAGGATGGAAATCAGAAGAATTTGGGTACATTATTCTCCACCAAAACATTATTCAATTTCTCATAAATAAATATTTTATAAAAAGAATATATATATATATATATATATATATATATATATATATATATATATATTGCCGTCCTATATTGACATTTATTGCTAATTAACAGACATGAAGGAGAATTGGTTAGAAGTGTTGTCAACGAAGTTATGATCACGTTAAATGGAACCAAAAGGATTATGAGCTCAATAGACAATAATGAAGTCCCAACCAAAAAGCCGAAAGCAAAGGTGTGTGAAGTGTTCTTAAGCTTTAGGGGGAAAGACACTGGTGAAGGTTTTACCAGTTATCTCTATACTATCCTCGAGGATGCAGGAATTCATGTGTTCAAGGAAGACAATGACCTCCGTGATGGTGAGCAGATTGGTTTGGAGCTTCTCGGCAGCATTATGCAATCGAAGATTGCGATCCCAATTATCTCAGAGAATTATGCTTCCAGCCAATGGTGCCTTCGTGAGCTGACTTTGATGTTGAATTGCATGAGAAGTGGAGACCAAAAGGTGTTTCCCATATTTTACAAAGTGGAAGTCTGGCAGGTGCGAAATCTTAGAGGGAGATACGGAGATGCTTTTAATAAGTGGAAAAAGAATTTGGGTGAAAAAGTTGTGGAGGAATGGAAAGAAGCGCTTCGAGCAGTCTGTTCCTTGAGAGGATGGAAGTTAGAGAACTATGAGAATGGGTACATTATTCTCCACCAAAACATTTTTAATTTCCCACAAATAGATCTTTCTTGAAAAAAATATAAATTTAGCCATTCTATGCTGAAATTGATTGTTATATGACAGGTATGAAGGAGCATTGGTAAAAACTATTATCAAAGAAATTAGGAGCGAGTTATATGGAACTTCTCAGCTAATAAAAGAGTTGATGGGAATTGGCGAACGTGTGGAACAAATTATGAGCTGGATAGATGTTAAATTTAATGATACAAGGATTGTTGGAATTTGGGGAAATATTGGCGTCGGTAAAACAACTCTTGCGAGGGTCCTGTACAACAAGCTTTCTAGTCATTTCAAACATCTTAGCTTTGTGGCAAATATTCGAGAAACATCTCTGCACAAGGGTATTGAATGTCTGCAAAGGCAGCTCATTGACGATATACTAAGGAGTCCACACGACATGTCTGTTGACAAAATCAGTGTCATCAAGTCTCAATTTATAGATAAGAAAGTTCTTGTACTTGATGATATAGATGCCATTACTGATTTTAATGCTTTGATTGGAGACATTAGTTGGGTTAAAGCAGGAAGTATAGTCATCGTCACAACGAGAAACAAGAAATTTCTTGATGAGGCTAAGGTGGACCATAAGTACGAAGTCAATAAGTTGACTTTGAATGAATCATTGATTTTATTTAGTAGACATGCATTTCAAAAGGATTATCCTATTAAAGGTTATGAGATTCTCTCTCATAGTATCGTATCTGTTGACACCTAAATTTTGGTGACCCGTTTAGTCATTTATTACATTAAAAAATTAAGGGTTAATTTTATCCTTGAAAAAATAGTCAATTGCATAACATATAGTTTTAGGTGCATTTATGTTTTAATTTGCATTTACATTGGGGCAGTGACAAATGGGTTCAAATTGATGGTTAAGAACTTTAACTTGATGAGTCGGGCTAAGCCCACGAAGGATGCAAATCGGCCCAAGCCCATATCCTCGGAGAGATTTTACAGATTTATCTTTGTGAGATTTCAATTCAAAAGCAAATATTACGTTTGAAAAAAAATAAATATTGCGTTTCGAAAAGAAATCTACGTGGAGATGAATTTGGAAAATTTTAAAACCCTAATCCGTGCCCTATAAATATGTAAAAAATACCTAGGGTTGGTGGAGGCCACAAAAAATTGAAAACATGGCCATATTGAAGGGGGTTCTCTGCGTCGAAGAAGAAAAAAAAGAAAACACAAAGAAAGGTCAAAAAGTGAAAAGAGAGAGAAAAGGGAAGAGTTTTCGGTTCTTCGGTGGAAAAGCAATAAAAAAAAAGGGTGCAGAAAGTACAAAGAGGGGACAGGGAGACGTGAGAGAGGGAGAGGACGGTGCGGCAGAGAAGAGAGAGAGAGAGAGAGAGAAAAAGAAAAAGAAGAAAAAGAAAAAAGAAAAGCCCCTGTTCATCGTCTTCTTCAAGTTTGCCCTCACCGGTCCGTCTGCCGGTCTTCGATCCGCCGGTCACCACCGTGCTAGCGACAGCCGCACCTACACAGTTCGCCTCCACTGTCGCTCCGCGCCCCCGCGTCCACCATCGTCGCTGCAGCGTCGAAGCCGTTCTTCACCCGCGCTGCGCTCGCACCGACGCAGCCCGGAGCCGAAGCCCACTGCAATTTCGCCCTACTGCTTCGGCGTTCCGCCCCTCGCCGTCGCGACCCGCCTTCGTCTGCCCGTGCCCCAGCAGGTTTTGAGCCCGGCTCCTCCCTGCTCTGTTCGTGAGTCACCCGAGACGCCTGTAGCCCTTTGTTCCCCCGACGACCGCTGCTGCTGCTGCCCAGCCCGACGCAGGAGCTCCGAAGTCTGCCGCTCCTGACCTCGCCGCGCCACCGCGCCGCTCGCCTTAGCCTAGCACCCGGTGCCTTCGTCGCCCGTCTCCACTCACCGGACGCCGCGCCTGCGCATCCGACGCCCTGCCTCTAGCCCTAGCCGGCCTGCGACGCCAGCCCGCGCCGAGCCCCGAAGCTCCTGTTGCTGTTCCGCCGTCGCGCCGCTCCCGGTGCCCTCGCCGGAACCCTAGCCGGCGATTTCCCCTTGCCGGACCGGCCACCAGATTTATTTTTCTTTTTCTTTTTCAGAAAAAAAGAAAAGAAAAAAAAGAGAAAAGCAAAAAGAAAATTAGTTATTTTCTTTATCTTATTTTTGTTTTATTATTTATGCTATTTTATTTTATCTTTTTAGTGTAATTATTCCTTTAATGTGAAATTGAAATTCCATGATATGAAATTCGCTTGAAATTAGTGATTGTGATCAGATTTTCGAAATCGAAATCCGATTCGCAATTACTTAAAAAATCGCTTAATCCGATCTCCCATTTCTTCGAGATTCGATTCATGATTTATGTGAAATTGGCAAACCCGATCTCATGCTCGAGATATGGTTCGTCGATTTGGTATCAATATGGTTTGATTTGCTGTGGTGTTACTTAAATTAGCTTTCTTAAAAAAAGAAAATAAAAAAAATGTAGTCTTAGGGTTTGCATGTTCATAATAGGTATTTTATTTCGAATTTTCAAAAAAATCAAATCAATTAATTTAGGTTGCTAGTTTTCTTTAAAACTTGGATTGCATGTTTAATTATTTGGCAATTATTAATTTCGAAATTTCAAAAAAAAAGGAGAAAAAAAAGGAAAAACATAAATAATCATCATGCATAATTCATGTAGAATTATGGTACATTTTGCACGTCATTGCATATTAGGATAGAAATTGTACTTAAGTTAATTTAGATAATTTCTTAATTTACCATAGGTTTAGGTATTTTATTAAATAGATTGCATTTTAGGATTATCTAGGTTAAGATAATATTTTAGTTTAAATTAGGATGTGGCTCAACCTAATTCCTAATATAAATTAAATAGGATCTTAATCTAATTAGGTAATTTTCACACTTCACCTAATTTCGAATTTCATAAAAAATACAAAAATGCCATAGGTTGATTTGGTTTTATTATTTAGGATAAAAAATGCATTCTTTTAGGAAAAAGAAAAATTGTCATATGCACGTCATTAGGGTTTGATTCATTGATATACATGTCATTTAGTATTTTTGCTAGGCCTATTTAATTATAAATTACATGTCATTAGATTAGGTTATTTAATAAATGTCGCGTGACATATAGCTCGCATATTAAATTGCAATGTTGCATGTCATTTTAGTTAAAATAATTTTGTACGTCATTGCATTGCATTGCACGTCATTAGAATTAAGTCATTTTGGTTAATTTAGGTTGCAATTGCATGTTCATTAAGAGATCATAAAAATTTTATTCATATGTTTAGGACATTTTGCCATGCCATATCATTTCATATTAGATTAAAAGCATTGCATTGCATATGGATTATAGTCTCGTTTAATAAGTGAAAACAAAAAGAAAAGAAATTGCGTGTTAATTATGAACCATATCAAGGATTGTTGATGTGGATTTTAATTTAATACTGCAGATGCTTTCGTTGCTTTGAGGTAAGTTATGCATCATTTAATTGCTTTATTGGGTGTTAAATTGGTGGTTTGCGCATCTGCATGAACACCTCACATGTTAGGAAAATTAGATTTAAAATTAATTCAAATTGCTTGCCAAGCATTTTTCAAAAATAAAAAGAAAGGTACCGAAAGGGCGTTAGAGAAATCTAACATAACCAAGTCCCCGTACCCATAATCTCTGGTTTGTAGGAGTAAAGTAAACCTCCCGTTGCTTTACTAGGGTTTCTAATCGACCCACCAAAAATAGATTAGTGGCGACTCCTAGTTAAAATTCAATTGCATGTTAATAATTCAAACCTAAGTCGCGAATTGGTATGGGCTTGGGAGAGCCCGAGTTAAGTCTAGGCTTAACAATCCATTAGCCAAACCCTAGGTGGTCCAAACCCTGAAAAATTGGTCGTGACAGTATCCATAACAGCTGGACTTCCCTTGGCTCTTAAAGTTATAGGTTCATGTTTATATGAACAAAGCAGAGGAGTATGGAATAATATATCAAAGAAATTAATGGAAGTGCCTCATCAGCAAGTACAAGAGATGTTGAGGATATGTTATGAAGAATTAGATGATATGGAGCAACAAATTTTTTTTAGATATAGCGTGTTTTTTTATTGGATCATCTAAGCAAAGTCCCACTTATATGTGGGATGCCTGTGGTTTTTTCCCGAGAAATGGGATTGAAGTATTGAGTCATATGTCTTTAATTGAGATTGACGAAGATGACAAGCTAAGGATGCATGATCAATTGAGAGATCTGGGACAGAAAATTATTCATCTAGAAAATCCAAAGGAACCACAAGAGCGTAGCTGATTATGGAAATATGAAGAAGCAGCGTATGTGCTTGACAGCAACAAAGTAAGTGTTTTCTCTACTCGTCTTACTCAATAAATGTGATTCCATTTTTCCTTTCTTGTTTGAGATTATAGTTAGTTTCGAATCCCCAAAACTAGCTGCTTCTACCAATAAAAGAGCTCGTACGATTAATTGTTGTTCTTGCCTGATTATAGGACATAACTGAGGATTGTGATTAGAACACTCTCCTTTTGGTAACTTCAATGCAAGAACAAAACTAAAAAAAGCGTTATGTTTGAAAGAGCACTTTCAGATAAAACCTGACAACTATAAATTATGGGGGGCCATGCTTTTCCCACATATTAGTTACACGCAAATGTTTGGATTCTTCTTTTGATTTTTTGTGAGGTCTTTTCTTTCTTTCTTTTCTTCTACTAAGTATTGACTTCTTTTGAGTCGTTTGCTATGATAAAGGAGACCACCATGCTTTCCACAGAATTCAATAGGTGTCCATGAGGTCGAATATGAAATTCTGTTTACTCACTTGAAATTCATTTGTAATGATTAGCTATCTTGGTTCATGTATTTTTCGAGTTGGATTAAGTACAGATTAGGTCCCCCATCTATTCTTTCTTCGCTCAAAGTTGTCCTTCATTTTTCGCAGTTTGTGCAAATAATTCCTTTATCGTCAATTGCTAGTTAACATCATCAAATTTACTCTTGGGACTTTCGTATTCATTTATGATATAAGCACCACTGTTAGTATAATGCTCTAAACATATACTATTTTCGTTCTATAGACATTTCATAATAGTGGATAATTTTATTTCTATGAATTTGCTAACAATTATTTTGTTTCTTTTGTGAAGATGGATAATTTTTCTATTCCCTGATAACAATTATTTGTTAAATATAGGCTATCAAGCTATAATAATTATTTCTGCATCTCTCAATTCTTAGTGAGTACCTTATTTAGCAAATATTTAGTTAATTTATATCACCATTTGTTAAATATATGCTATCATATTACATAATTTTTATCGATCTGTTATCATCACTTTTGTAAAACGAAAAAAATATTTTCTCATAATGAGTATCAACACAACTTTTCAATGATAACAGCTATTACTTATCATACATTTCGTTATATTCATTATTCAAATATATGTAGTGATGCAACAGAACTCTTTAAAAATGTACTTTTTTTCTTCTATGACGGCTAATTTCATTATGTTAATCTATTTCTAAAGCATGTTATATAATATTTTTTTTATGATGATGGATATCTTTTTTTATTTTATTATTATTGATCTTTTAATATTCTGTATTTGTCAAATTTGAGTCCAATATGATATTGATCTTTTTGATATTATTATTTGGTAAAATAATTATTTTAACGGTACTTATTGGTCACATATGAGCCCATTGCATATAATAAATGAAATATTCTGAAATTATATATATATATATATATATATATATATATATATATATATAAAACTAAGATTTAATATGTGTACAACTAAATGGCATATGTTTTGTGGTAAGACCTCTGGATTAAAATAAGGCATTAGAAGAAAAAAGTTGAAATTTTACAATAAACTGCATTGATAGAGCCATAAATATTTTACTTAGATATTTTAACACTCAAAAGCTGTTAGCTTTTGCTGCACACTCCAATCTCAAGATTTCGATCATCCATATTCTTAAAACTGTGGAAACAATAATGAAATTAAAATTGAGAAGAATCATGGGGAGAGAAAAAGTAAAATCCACTATAAATTCAATTATTCCAAAAGGTGGTTAAAAAATCTAAGACTCTTTCCGTTTTAAATTCTTAAGGTAATAACTTGAAAAAAATAATATTTATATTTCTTAGGCCCTAACATTGGCCCAAACCCATAAATAATTCAAGACAACTCAACAAACCTCCATCTTGGCTTGAATTTTACATAAGTAACAAAATCTTCTCCTCCCACTAGAGTAAAACTTTGTTGTGGCAAATATTAACCAAATCCAAGTGATGCTTGAATTTGGCAGCGGGCAAGGGCTTTGTCAACATATTAGCTAGATTGTTTTCTGTACCAGTCTTAGCCATCAAAAAGAATGTCTTGAATATAATAATACCAAACATCAATGTGCTTCGTTCGCTCATGATATATTTGATCTTTAGTAAGATGTATAACATTTTGACTATCACAATGGACAATAGTCACCATAATCCACACTGAGCTCCTCAAATAAATCTCTTGACCATATGGCCTCTTTAATTGCTTTTGCAATAATTATATACCTTGCTTTTATAGAAGATAAAGCAATTGTATATTGTAAAGTAGCTTTCCAACTTATTGTACAACATTCAATAGTAAAGATACACCCAATCAAAGACTTCCTTATATCAAGGTCACCAGCATAATCAGAATTAATATGTTTAGTATGACTGTCACTAGTTTTCCCAAACTCTAAACTAAAATCAGAAGTACCTTTCAAATATTTCAAAATCAACTTCACAGCTTGCCAATAAACTTTGCCTGAGCGTGATAAATATCTATTTACTATGTTAACAGTATGTAATATGTTGGGTTGAGTACAAACCATGAGATACATAAAGCTACCAATTATACTAAAGTATGGAACATGTGACATATATTTTATATCCTCATTAGTTTGTGGACATAAACTTGCTGATAATTTAATAGCAAGGGAAGTAGTTATTGGTTTGGCATCTTTCATATCAAAACAACGTAACACCTTTTTAATTTAGTTTTTTAGGGAGATACAAAAAAAAATTTCCCTTTTTCCGTCTCGCCAAATTTCCATGTCTAAGATATTCTTCGTTGCACCTAAATCTTTAATGTCAAATTCAGCGCTTAACTGTGCCTTCAAATTCTATAAATCAAATTTATCTTTTGCTGCAACCAACATATCATCAACATATAATAACAGATAAATAAAGGAGCCACTTGGAAGTTTGCGCAGATATAACAACTATTGTATTTGCTATTATAATAGCCAAATTGCACCATAACTAAATTGAACCTTTTATACCACTATCTAGGTGATTACATGGTCATATATAAAACTTTTTCAATAGACAAACATGATATTCCTTACCTTAAAATTGAAAACCCTTTGGTTGATTCATATAGATTTTCTTGTCAAGTTTACCATGCAAGAAAACTATTTTTACTTCAACTTGCTCCAACTATAAATCATGCATAACAATTGACGCAAGAAAAACCCGAATGGAGCTATATTTAACGACAGGTGAAAACACATCATTAAGATTATTCCCTCAATTTGATTATAGCCTTTAGCAACTAAACGAGCTTTGTACCCGATGTCTTCAAGTCCAAGAATACCTTCATTTCTTTTGAAAATCCATTTGCAACGTACCATTTTCTTCTCTTTTGGTGGCTTGACAAGCTTCCAAGTTTGATTTTTTCATGAAATTTCATCCGTTCATTCTTGGCAACTAACCACTTTGTTGAATCTTTTAAAGAGAAAGCTTCTTTGTAACTATACTCTACCGACTTTGTAATTGAAAGATCATACGCAACAAAATCTGAGAACCCATATTTCTATGGAGGCTCCACTGTCCTTCTTTGTCTATCTTTGATAACAAAAAAATTATTCCTCTTCAGGTTCTTCGAGCTCAATATTGTTAGTAGATGACTGAATTGTTTGCGACGAAAATGCTTCAAGCTCTACCTTCTCCACAATGCTTTCTTAATTTTCATCACAAGGAACATATGATTTATTCTTAGGAAGAAGCATAGCAAACTCATAAAAAATAACATCTTTACTACTAATAATCTTAAATAAATCGGTACTCCAAAATCTATATCCTTTACACTAGAACCAAGAAAGATAATTTTTTTTTATTTTTTTATTTTGCTCTAAGCTCTAGTTTGCCTTCACTAACATGTGCATACGCTGGACATCCAAATACTCGAATAGGAGAATAATTAATCTACCTTACCATTCCTTCTTAGGTATCTTGCACTCAATAGATGTGCAAAGAGAATGATATATCAACCAAAGAGCTGCATTGATTGCTCTAGCTATCAAAATCTACCGCTTCACAAAGTTGAAAGGGAGAAGCCTGCACGATAATAGTATATTAGTAAATGAAATCAGTATGTCTTCTCTTATATGCAGTTGGTCTCATGTCATCATTCAATCTTACAGTCTCCTCTATTTCCTAATTGTAGGGCATTTGTAAGATTGAGGCCCTTCGTTTTGACGAATATGGCTACAAAAGAAGCTACGAAGGTGAACAATTTAAAAAACTAGTCCACTTGAGGTACCTTCAAGTGTGTGGTGGGAATTTCATTGGAGATTTTCAAAATTTACTTCCTCAATTAAGATGGCTTCAATGGGAGCATTGTCCCTCGAATTTTGAAGCGGCCAATTTTCATCCAAAAAAATTAGTCGTGCTCAATCTATCGTGGAGTGAGATTTCAAAGGATTGGGGAGGATGGGATCCACTGAAGGTAAGATGAAGAAATGACATATCTCTTGTTAATAATCACATTTTGTCGAAGTCCCAATCGCACCAAGTTCTCCTTTCTTTCATTCAAAAAGGTTTAATATTCTTCCTCAAATTAAGAATCTTCCTCTAAATACAAGAGGAACTTGTAGGCATCTAAATATACCAGAAGCCTGTGCACATACTAAAAAGAACTTTTAAACTAAATTAATTAACATCTATTAAAAATATAATTATAGTATTTTGCCTATCGTGATTTTTTTAATCTAAATTGTTTTGGGCTTCTAAGCTAATTTCTCCCAGGTAAAAGTATGACTTTTTAATGATTCTTGTTATATATCTATATCTATCTTCTTTAATGGCAAATGAAAAGTTACAACTATCTGCCAATGGTTTGGTTACGATCACACAAATGCTCTAACTGCTTTTTACATGAAATACTATTTGAATAGTTAGAATAATTTATATTAGAAACAAAAGTTAAAGCTACTTCAAAAATAAGTGCATTGCTTTATAATTAATTTCGTGAGGGTGAACTATATGTCATTTTTGTGAGTGATAGAGGGCACTTTTATGTCGGTAACATTGTTTCTATAATAGACATTTATGTGTTGGTGACATAGCCAAACACTACTACTTAAGAAACATTTAAATAAAACAAATGTGAAGTAGTGGAGCATCATAGCAATGGTAGCATAAGATAAGGAGTAGTGGAGCGTGGGTTTTTCTGAGGAAATTTAAAATCACTAAAAGGACAAAGAGTAGTGGAAAATCTCATTGAGCTATCTCTTTCTTTCTTCGGATGGCAACCCAGCTCAAAGTTCTCAACCTTACAGGTTGTCTTTCTTTAAGAAGCACTCCTGACTTGTCTACTTTCGAAAGCTTGGGGCTTTTGATTCTTGAAGAATGTGAGAATCTGGAAATGATTCATCATTCTATCATGCACATCAAGTCCCTTATCTCTTTGAATGTCAACGATTGTAAGAGAATGGAGAAACTACCGATAGGAATAGGTAGAATGGAACAATTGAGGGAACTTCTCATAAATGACACTGCTATACGTGAGATTCCAATATCAAAAGGTGATTTGATGGAGCAGGAGATTTTATGTGCCTCATGGTGTCCACGACTTGCTCAACTTCCTGAATCCATAGGCTCACTTAAGTCGTTAACTCAGCTAGACTTATCTCATTCAGAGATTGATAAATTACCGGAATCCATGGACTCCCTTGAGTCGTTAACTCAGTTGGACGTATCTTATTCATATCTTGAAGAATTACCACACTCCATGGGCTCTCTTGGGTTACTAACTCAATTGGACCTATCTCATTCAGGGATTAGAAAATTTCCAGAGTCCATGGGCTCCTTCATGTCGTTGATTCAGTTGGACTTGTCTTATTCAGGGATTGAAGAATTACTCGAATCAATTGGTTCTTTGAAGAAGCTCGAAACCCACAATGCCTTTAATTGTGCATTATTGGCCCACATACACAGCTCCATAGGCAATCTAACATCTTTGTCTCTCCTTGATCTAAGGAAATGCCATAAAGTTGCTCAACTTCCACACTCCATAGACTCCCTAGTGTCTCTACAACGTTTGTTATTGCGAGGATGTCTCTTGTTGAAAGAGATCCCTGATTCGATCGGAAAGTTGGTATCATTGACTGAGCTAGACTTGAAATCTACATCAATTGCGGAATTACCTCAAAGCATTGAGAAACTGCAGAATTTGAGGATCTTGGACATTCGTGGAACTCACATAACAGAACTTCCAGGTGCCATGTTGACTCCTAGAATATTTAAACATTGAATATTTTAATACGTATGTTGGCTTGTCTTATGTCATAATTTCACGTCTAGGTAGCCTGTAAGATCTCCTGCTTTCTCTTCTTCGTCGAACATGTAGCTTTCAAGTGCAAACTCAGTAGGGAAATAAATGTTGCGAACACTGTATTTACTGTTAGTGCGGCACCAGTTCTGTTGCTTCAATTGAGCATAATATTTTTCAAGTGGTTGGTGAATGAAATTGAGGTTGAATTTACGCAAAGCCCGTACCAATGGTTCACAGATAAAGAGAAAGTCAATATCATACATTCATAAAAAATTTTAAGTCAATATACTCATTATAAATTTATCTCAAACTACATTTTTAACCACCAAAAACCCTAAAATAGTATGCTTATCACAAATTTACCATTCGTCAGTTTGCATTAGATTTACTATCAAATTGCTAAGTTAAATGATACTTGCAATTGACGGGTGTGCTAATTTAGGGTTTTACCCTCCGTTTATCACATGTCTACTAGTTTTGTGATTTTTCATATCATAAATGTATTAGTTTTGAGTTTTTAGTGGGTCAAAAAATTAATTTTGGATAAATTTATCATATATATATATCAATTTGAGGTTTTTGGTGGTCAAAAAATTAATTTTTATAGCCATTAACTTTATTGACTATGATTTGAAAGTTGCATCTGCTCTGAAGTTGCATATTTGCTTTTTATGGAAAATGGGGCCAAATTCAAATATTTAAAGTGTACATCTTTGTAATAAGGATTTTATCGATGAATGCCCCTTATTATTAAGTTAGACATCCACGTGTAAAATTTTTGTCATTTTCAACACTTTTTTTTTTTTTTTTTTTTTCATATGGTGCACAATCAATATATCCACTTATTAGGCGTGGGTTGGCTAACTGGTGCTCTGAGCAAGAACTTCCTAATAATAATCCTTGACTTGTCGCCTAATATTTTCTAACAAAGCCATTTCTCTCTAGTTTGGAAGCTATGTATTACCATTGGTGTTGATGTCTAGTCCAATCTTATGATCTCCATATTAACTCTAAATACTTTGAAACTCTTAAAGAATCTTTTGGTCAGCTAAGTCAATTTTAATTTCCTCAAATCATATCTCGATTTTTTGAGGTTTGGTTTGGTTTCAACTTTTGAGAAACCAAATCAAATTGCGAAATCGTATTGTATGGATTATTCATTTTGTCAATTAATTCTGCCATTTATATGTGAAATAGCCTATCGAAATAGGTTTGATTTTTATTTTGTGTGAAATTTATGACTTGTTGTGAGAAGTTACAATAGGTAAAGAGAAAACGATGAAAGAAGAAACAACAACTAAACCGAATCAATCCCCAAAAAATGGTTTGGCTTGGTTAATTCTTGACTATGATATGATTTAATTGGTTTCATTTTTGTCAAATTTTACTTATACAATTTGGTTTGGTTTGATATTCAAACTACGCCAATTGTCCTGTGCTAATCTGCTAATAGTTATCAATAAGGAAATAAGGTTGTAAAAAATTTGCACAAGTTTTTGCTTTTTAACACGACGGCATTAAGGCGAAGAAATGAAAATAAATACTCCATGGTGAATAGTACATATATGACGGGGAAGCGCTCATGTGGACCCTTTTTTGGGAGAATGAAGCTAATCCAACGTTTTGCAAAGGAGATTTTTCTAATTAGCCAGAATCTCGTGTGTTATCATGAGAGGTAATTCTTCAGGAACATTTCGTCAGAGAATCTTATTTTATTTATCCAAAAGTTAAAAAGTAGGTGAACGGATGTCGTCTACAGATAGAGCCATGTGACGAGCACGAAGAAAGAAGAAACTTGAAAGAAATTGGGCGCGTGAAAAGGTACATCGGCCCAAAAAAAAAAAAAAAAGGTACATCGGCCTTATGACGGAAAAAGAAAAAAAGATAGTATGTCGACCTAATAATGATGATGTGGTGGTAGGTGAGAGACTCTGCTGTTCTCGGAGGAGAGAGAGTGAAGGGAGAGAAAGAGGGATCGCTTGGATTTGTCACCCCCAATAATAAAATGAAATGGGGCCCACGGCAAAGAAAGAAAGAAAGCAAGCTCCAACGCCAACTAATACTAAACAAACGGATTTGAGACATGACAATGAAAATATACTGTAATATCGGTAAAAAATTATCAAAATAAAAATTTGACTATAAATATTTTAATTTGATCAATTTAACAATAATTTTTTTAATAATATATCAATTTCATTAGAAATTACTGACGTTGATGTTATTAAGATCATGTAGGACGATCATTGTTAATATAAATAAATCGGCCAGGATCGTAGTAGAAGAATCATCATAACTTTGACCAAGACCACAAAACCAAATGACTTCGTCTTAGAAGAATAATGAAAACTTCCCTAGAAATATTCATGATCACGAAAATTTAATGGAAGAATTGTTATTATGTTGTTTATGTGTATAAAGATATATCTAAAAATTAATTTCCAGGTCACGATTTCTGTAAAAAGTGTACACAAGAATATTTAGTGGTGAAATTATCGATTTATCTACGACATTATATTATATTTTTGCAAGACTATACATTTGCAATGATATGATCTCGATAATAATTTGTAATTTACTTTTAGAACATATATTAACAAACATACATCTTCAATCACATGATGACGAACCTTTCAATGTTGAAGAATTATCACAACTAAAATTTTTAACAACATATTTACTAAACATGTATACACGAATTTCTTTTATGGAGAATCATCGGAGTTTATATCTTAGTGATCGGGTAACCTTACATTGAAATGGTTTTAGAAATTTATGAGAGAACAATAGTGAGAAAAATAGAAAACAAATTTACAACCATCTGCCGACATCAAAGTAATATTAACATAATATATTACAATATAATTTTCAATCCAACAATCAAATTTAGGATAAGAATACTTTCGATTTTTCTTTTTTTTTAAATGATTATCACATAAGTTTGAGGACCATGTATTCATATAATAACAATTATTAATAACGTTATATTGGAATATGATTATATACACAGTTAGAGATAGCTCTTATCACCTGTGATACTTAAATTTAAGCCAATGTAATTTTTTTAATTAATTATATATGAGAATGTCGTCCATCATCTCATAAATTACTCGAAAAAGTGACGGATCAAATTTTGTTAATGAGATTAATCTGCATAATATCAATAAGACGTGGATAAATTCAAAGCAATGGCTCACTCAAATATTTTTAAATTTAACTTTTGTTGTCATGTAAAAAAAAAAATGTTTTGAATTTTATATGACGACGAGTTTTCATTATTAGTGTTAAAGTTAATATGGACGTAACTAAAAGCACTTATGACATATGGATGATTTGTTCAAGCACCACACAAGCACGTGCAAATGTCAAGAGCATCTTTAATTGACAAGTACCGCATATAAACATTGAGATGCAAAATATAATGAAGTAGCAATATTACTGAAAAATATTATATCGATGCTTTTCAGCAAGCAAATTTTTGGACAAATGGAAATCTAATCAACAATATAGAACATTGATTAGAACTAAAAGAAAGTTATCTATGAAGTTATTGAAAGAACACTATAAATTTACAAGGAACTTGTGAAGGAAAAGTAAGTAGCGTCTCATCTGAAAGAATACAAGTTTGAAGGAGAAATTGTATCTTCCAAACATAACAATTGAGCTCTTTAAACATCCAATTTAGTCGATCTTCATAGCCAATGTGTCTATTAGCACGATCTCATCAATCTATAGGCAAATTGATCAAACATATCAATGACTGCTATTTCACAACGCATGAGAAGAGAACATCAACCATCTGCAGTGACGAAAAGAAAAAATTAATTATATAATGTTTGATCGATGATTGGTTTTTCTTTCAAGTACAATGAAAATCACTCATAGAGGAAAAACATGACAGAAAAGGAATGTAAACATGTGCGTACTTTTTGGATGACATTCTTGTTTCACGTAGCTATTACCATGGGGATGGATGCCTTGATGGCAAGTTTGATAGATATATTTGCATTGTAAGGGTCGTCTTGCTTTGCGTATTAAGGATATGAGTTAGAGTTGCATTGTTTCGCATATAAAGGACATGAATTTTAATAAATATATTTGGAGCGGTGTATGCATGGAGACAGACATTCTATTCTATTTTTTTTTTTTTTTTTTTGGAAATTCAAAATGTTTAAATTGTGAAGGGCATAATGGAAGAGAATAAGTCATGAAACACCCTCCTTAGCCTTACATTTTTATACAGATGAGATATTTAATTATGCAATCAAAATCTACCGCTTCACAAAGTTGAAAGCGAAAAGCCTGCATGATAATAGTATATCAGTAAATGAAATCAGGATATCTTTTTTTATATGCAGTTGGTCTCATGTCATCATTTAAATCTTACGGTCTTCTATGTTTCCTAATTGTAGGGCACTTGTAAGATTGAGGCCCTTCATCTTGACAAATATGGCTACAAAAGAAGCTACACAGGCGAACAATTTAAAGAACTAGACCACTTGAGGTATCTTCAAGTGTGGTGTGAATTTCATCAGAGATTTTCAAAATTTACTTCCTCAATTAAGATGGCTTCATTGGGAGCGTTGTCCCTCAAATTTCGAAGCAGACAATTTTCATCCAAAAAAATTAGTCGTGCTCAATTTATCGTGGAGTAAGATTTCAGATGATTGGGGAGGATGGGATCCACTGAAGGTAAGATGAAGAAAGGACATATCTCTGGTTAATAATCACATTTTGTTGAAGTCCCAATCGCACCAAGTTCTCCTTTCTTTCATTTAGAAAGGTTCAATATTCTTCCTCAAAGTAAGAATCTTCCTGTAAATACAAGAGGAGCTTATAGGCATCTAAATATACTAGAAGCTTGTGCACCTTAACATCTTAAATTGATAACACCTTAACAACCAGTCATGCTTAATATTGGACATACTAAAAAGAACTTTTTAAACTATATTAATTAACATCTATTATAAATATAATTACAGTATTTTGCCTATCGTGATTCTTTTTTATCTAAATTGTTTTTGGCTTCTAGGCTAATTTCTCCCAGGTAAAAGTATGACTTTTTAACGATTCTTGTTATATATCTATATCTATCTTCTTTAATGGCAAATGAAAAGTTACGACTATTTACCTATCATTTGGTTACTATCACACAAATGCTCTAACTGCTTTTACATGAAATACTATTTGAATAGTTAGAATAATTTATATTAGAAACAAAAGTTAACGCTACTTCAAAATAAGTGCATTGCTTTATACTTATTTTTGTGAGGGGGAACTATATGTTATTTTTGTGAGTGCTAGAGGGCACTTTTATGTCCGTAACATTCTTTTTGTGATAGACATTTATGTGTTGGTGACATAGCCAAACACTACTACTTAAAAAACATTTAAATAAAACAAATGTGAAGTAGTGGAGCATCATAGCAATGGTAGCATAAGATAAGGAGTAGTGGAGCGTGGGTTTTTCCGAGGAATTTTAAAAAGTCTAAAAGAACAAAGAGTAGTGGAAAATCTCATTGAGGTATCTCTTTTTTTCTTCAGATGACAACCTAGCTCAAAGTTTTCAACCTTACAGGTTGTCTTTCTTTGAGAAGCACTCCTGACTTGTCTACTTTCGAAAGCTTAGAAAATTTGATTCTTGAAGAATGTGAGAATCTGGAAACGATTCATCATTCTATCATGCACATCAAGTCTCTTATCTCTTTGAATGTCAACAGTTGTAGGAGACTGGAGGAACTACCAATAGGAATAGGTAATTGAGGGAGCTTCTCATAAATGACACAGCTATACAAGAGATTCCAATATCAAAGGGTGATTTGATGAAGATGGAGATTTTATGTGCCTCGTGGTGTCCACGACTTGCTCAACTTCTTGAATCCATGGGCTCACTTAAGTCGTTAACTCAGCTAGACGTATCTCATTCAGAGATTGATAAATTACCTGAATCCATGGATTCCCTTAAGTCGTAAAATCAATTGGACTTATCTTATTCATATCTTGAAGAATTACCACACTCCATGGGCTCTTTTGGGTTGTTAACTCAATTGGACCTATCTCATTTAGGGATTAGAAATTTTCCAGAGTCCATGGGCTCGCTCATGTCATTGATTCAATTGGACTTGTCTTATTCAGGGATTCAAGAATTACCTAAATTAATTGGTTCTTTGAAGAAGCTCGAAACCCTTAATGCCTTTAATTGTGCATTGTTGGCCCACATACACAGCTCCATAGGCAATCTAACATTGTCTCTCCTTGATCTAAGAAAATGCAATAAACTTGCTTAACTTCCAGACTCCATAGACTCCCTAATGTCTCTACAACGCTTGTTATTATGAGGATGTCATTTGTTGAAAGAGATCCCCAACTTGATTGGAAAGTTGATATCGTTGACTGAGTTGGACTTGAAGTCAACATCAATTGCGGAATTACCTCAAAGCATTGAGAAACTGCAAAATTTGAGGATCTTGGACATTCGTGGAACTCACATCACAAAACTTCCAGGTGCCACGTTGACTCCTAGAATATTTAAACATTGAATATTTTAATACGTATGTTGGCTTGGCTTATGTCATAATTTCACGTCTAGGTAGCCTGTAAGATCTCCGTGCTTTCTCTTCTTTGTCGAACATGTGGTTTTCAAGTGCAAACTCAGTAGGGAAATAAATGTTGCGTACACTGTGTATGTACTGTTAGTGAGGCACCAGTTCTGTTGCTTCAACTGAGCATAATATTTTTCCAGTGGTTGGTGAATGAAATTGAGGTTGAATTTACCCAAAGCCCGTACCAATGGTTCACAGATAAAGAGAGTCAATTTCATACATTTATATCTCTCTTTTAATGGAGTGAAATTGGTCAGTTCTTTGATTTTGCTTGAATGGATCGCCAGACGGGGTGGGAAGGAATGTGATGTTGTATGCTCATTGTCCCGACCCGCTCGAGGGTGGTCGGCCAAGCAAGTTTTAGAAATCTTGCCTTGAGATGAGCTGATAAATTACCAAGTCCATGTAAGGTTCCTCTCACAAGGTGATGCTTGCGCTTGATTTGAACTCTCCCAAATCCTACCAATCACGACATTAATTGAATCAATTAGTTATGAAAATTTTGCTCTTTCTTTTGGAGTTGTCACTAACTTACTTAAGGCTGGTTAGAAGTTGACTGAAATGCAAGAGCTTGTTTCACTTCCAAGAACTCAAGATTATAGGAACGGGAATTATTTATGTCTAACTTGATATATTATCTCTTTATTTCGAAATTTTTTTGAACATGCAATCTTGCTCATTTTCTTTTATTCCTAGGCACATTCATCTAAATGAGCAAGCATTGCAATTTTGCACAGGAACAATTAACATTCACGTAACCCCATAATCCGAACAAGATAAAAGTACTTAATAGTGAGATGCAGAAATGATAGAGCGTCGGACAAATTATATACAATGCCATATTATTAAACCCTAGGACATGACCCTATGAGCTAAACCCTAATCTAATCATGCATGCGATTCTATTGAAGTGATGCTATCATCCTAGAATAAATTAATGATGCCATATTAAGGGAGCGTTTGTTTAATAGACAATATATGATTTAGAAAACATTTTCTAAAAAAAAATCGATTACAATGCTTATAAAATGAACGGACGACGTGCGTGAAAATATTTAGATATAAATTGTTGTCAATAATAAAAAATATTTTTCATTGACTAATTATTTCAAGTGATACAACTAATTATTTTAAGGAAAATATTTTTCATATCATTCATTTTCTATAAAACAAATCCAGCAAACAACAAACTAAATCCAACCCTAACATGCTATTCATTATCAAAACATGACCTCATTGTTTTTGTTATGCGATTCTAAAATGAAATATTACTAAGGCTCCAATTGTTTCATGAATAACATTTTCTAGGAAAATATGGTCCTCATTTTATGACAATTGATTTGCTTAAGAAAATGAGTCAATGAAAAATATTTTCATAGAACAAAAAATCTAGTCTTATTTTTTTTAAATGATTTTTTTCTTTAAAAATTAGAAATATTTTTTAAAATATAACTACATATCAGTGCTTGGACTCGAAATTCTACCCAAGTCCATTGAGGTCAGGCCCCAACCCTTGGTGCTCGTGCCCCATGCCCCATCACTCGAGCTCGAGTCATAAAGGCTATACTTGAGTCCTCGACACTCCAGCTCTGGTCCTCAGCACTCAAGCTTAAGTTTATAAAGGCCATGCATAGGTCCTTGACACTTGCGCTCAAATCTTCGTTCTTATGAAAATATTTTACAAAATCAAAATTATAATTATTTTTAATTTTTTCTTTTCTTTCTTTTTCTTTTTGCTTCTTCCTTGATTGGTCAACAACCACAACAACCGGTCATAGGTGAGCTTGAGCATCACTAGCCTATGGTGACCTTAGGCAAGCCTCAAGCCTCGCCTAGCTCACCAGTCTAGGGCGGGCGACAAGCTAGCCATCAACTGTCACCATCCCACCAAGGAAGAAGGAAAAAGGAAAAAAAAGAAAAGAAAAGAAAATAAATAAATATAATAAAATATAATAAAATATAATAAAATATGATTTTTTTTGGAAAATATTCCATATCGGTGGAAAATAATCTCTAATTCATTTTTAGGTTTTAGCTAAAAAACAAGAAAATATCATAAATTTCCTAGGAAACATTTTTAAAAAATGTCAGATTTTTGGTGAAACAAATGTAAGACTAAACATCTTACAACATGCCTAAGATCACAACCTTAATATAGTGTCTACTTATGTCTTTTCAAATTATTATTGTTTATCATTTTTCAATTAAAACCAAGACCTAACATTACTTGAACTGCCCTAAGACATGCCAAACACGCATTAACTCGGCATAACACACTGAAACACATTTGAAAAACAAGCACGGAAGATAGAAGTCATACTAAATAGGAATGACCATGCCAATCAAATACATTTTAACATGTAGACGACATCAAATGCACTAATCAAGATGACAATACTAACTAGATACCAATTCTGACCTAAACACGACCCCAATCCACCGAAACCGCTCAAGACCACCTCTGGACACCTCGAAGGGTTTCAACCGCTCCTCATCATACTCGAACCAACCATGGTTCACTGATTAGACTTGAACCAACCGTGATTCTATCATCAAACCCGGATCAACTGTGATTCAAATATTTGAGGGCCAAGCCGAATGGTCCCCCAGAGGACCAATTGACCTGTTATTCAACATAGAACACATGCAAACCAATAATCTACTCCAAATCATGCTATGTGAAGAACACCTGAATGTAATTTATGTTTTTTTAATCTTTTCAGTATCATCATCATTATTCATAACCCAAGTATCGACTTTTAATTATTGCACATCAAACACCACCTCGGCATGATCAACTCTTTGTTGCTCACAATACACTATCATCACCAACATAAGTTTTAAAGGAAGATGCAAGGAAGTGTCTCCTTCCCGACACTAGGAACTCAACAGCAAGAGTGGTGACCACTACAATGAGATTAGTGATTGTTTCGCCAGTTTTGGATCTTGCAGCAAAATATATTTCATCAAATGTTATATTTTGATTTTTATTAGAGGAGACTTAGGTTCCGTGCTAGTATTAGACAAAGATAGTTAAATGCTAACTGTCACACCCTAAATCTCGAGCGCACGCACATCCCTCATTGGTCGATCAAATTATGACGTTCCCAAGACGCGTTGCCGACCCATTCATTTTATACACATGTGGAAGCGAACTTAAACAATCTCCAGACAACAAACAAACACATGGGATAGAAGAAATAGGATGGCCAATTAACACAAATATATTTTATAAACAAACTTTATATACAATCAAGCTAAACCTAAGGTTTATGTACAGGAGTCTAGCTCAAAAAGAGCTACTGAGCCAACTAAACTCCGAACTCTTCAGTCATGGGCTCTGGGTCCTCCACGACACCGTCAGGGGTGTCGATATCCATAGGGTGCCCTATTTCCCACTCCTCGGTCTCAACAGGAGGCCTTTTAAAACCCTTTATGGGACCCTCTTGACCCTCGTTAGGAAAGTTAATGAATCACACTCTGAATCAATGAGGTACCAATTAAGGTAGGCCCTTTTCGACCCAGACCGTTGACTCAACTAACTCACGGGTTAGGTTAGTCCTCAGGATAGGGAAATAGGAGTGTTGAAAGTCCATCTCCTACGGGAACCCATATCGTACTAACGCACCTCCATCTAAGGACCTGTAAAAATTTAGACCACAACTGGGTGAGACGATGTCTCAGCGAGTCTACACCCTAAACCCCGATTAGGACGATAATTTACCTAAATGCAACCTAAACATATGTCATATAAGACTTACCTCACCTCAACACCTTCCTGCACATTAGTACATCTCATATAATATATGCATACAGTAAATGCATTCAATAATTAAAACACTTCAATTCAAATATGAATCACTCACAGTAGTCCCAATTATAAGGCCAAATTGTTATAACACGTCACATTCTGTGCCGCACAATTTAGTCCCATAATCAAGCGTGGCTATTTCACTCACTCAAGCGTGTCCTAATTAATTACGACCCAACGGCTACAGCCAACTCAATAGTTGGTGATCATCCGGCATAACTGGCGTCATCCTGTTTTATTGGGCATGGCAACGTCTACATCTAGATGGCATTCCCGAAGGAGCATCGGCCTAGCCTCCACTACAACCGATGTCCGTTGACGTAAGGTATTCCATATAGGAGCACCGCCCTCGATTTCATCGAGTAACGGGTTCTCATAGTGATCACACGCACATCCATTCTCGGCCAAGGATATCGTGCATTGCACTCAAATGGCTCAATTTCAAATAATGAACTTAGCCCATTTTCTTCATATTAAAAATACCCGATAAAATAATTATGCGTGGATACATGATCAGATTGAACCATAAAACGTTATATACCCTCTTTTAAAAATTTCACAATTTTATATAGTACTTAAAATATTTTTGGTGTCAAAACTCGACATCCGGTATTTTTCTAATTAAATACCAAAAATCCCTATTTTTGAAATAATAATTGAAAATCATCATTTAGCACTCAATTGCATAAATTGGCAATCAACTTAACAAATCAACACTTCCACGACGATCAACACGAAATTTTGACAACCGGCTATTATGCGGTATAATTTACGCTAATGAATAAATAATTAAATATATTATAATTAATTAAATACATTGTAAAATAATTAAATTAAACCACTTAATTACATTAAATAACTTAACCAAGCTAAACTAATTGAACCAACTAATTAATCTAACAATTCTAACTAATTTAATCTAATAGGATCCACTAACTAACTAATTAAACTAACTAACTAAACTAACTAAAATAGTTGGCCTAACTAAATTACTCTAATCTCAATTAAAGCTAACTAATCCCTTTAATATATACTTCGCCTAAACTGATCCTCTATAAATGTAATTAACCCTTAATTAGAGCTTAAGAGGTTAACTCACTAGTTTAGCAAGAAAACCGGTTCACGGCGACGGCGACCAAAACCCGAGCCTATGGCGACACCAAAAGAGGTCGAGAAAGGGCTGAAAACAACTAACAAGTCTCAGCCCAAACTGAGATTTGTTGTTGAATTGAGTTGGACCAAGGGCCTAGTGCGAGGAGGAACGGTGACTGACGGCTCGGGCTAGCTGCTGGCATAAGGAGGGGGTTGGTGGCAAATAGCTAGGCGGGCAGCGGACGGCGGCCTGGTCAAGCAACAGGGCGATCAGGCGACGGCGAGCTGGCATAGGCGATCAAGTAGCGCGACGGGCGGTTGGAGATGGATGCGAGTAGATAGGTTGACGGTGCTGGCCTGGGGCTAGCTTGGTCCTAGGTGTTTACAGCTTCAACAATGGAGGGAAATGGAGCTTTAAGGAAGAAGAAGAAGTTGAAACAGAAGTAGAAGCTGGTCTGCTAGGTGTGGTGGTTGATCAAGGAGGAGAAGGGAGGGAGAGAGGGGGAACCAAAGGGGTACAAGAGGCCAATAAGTCTTGCTGCTGTCCAATGAGAGCCAAGGGGGAAATATCATTCACTTGAGTGCAGCCACCAAAGTCTTTAGCCAGCCCCTAAAGTTCGAGGGTCATCCACAAGCAAGTTTTCTCTCCCAAAGCTTTACTAACAAGCCATCTTGAAGGCCAAAATAGACCCCCACCACAACGCTATGAATTTCCCTTGCTTTTCATTCGAATTCTCACCAATTCAAGTCAAATTGGTGACCAAGAAATCCCCTTGAAGCTGCCATACGAATTTCCACCATTTCTTCACAAATTAATTCAATTTGGTAGTCCAAAAATCCAATTAAAGAGGCCCCTCCGAATTTCTTGAATTTCCTCTTCAATTTCCCTCCAAACAACTTCAATTTAAAGCCCAAACTTGCTGAGGAGGATGCCCACATCAATTTCCACAATTGTCTTCACACCTAGTTCACTTTGAAGGCCAAAATGTAACTTAATTTTGCCCATCCAAATTTCCACCATTTAATTTGCCAAATTTTGATTTTCCACCAAAATCCCTGGCTTGCCGAAAATTCTTCAAAGAATGAGACGATCTCCTAAAAATAAATCGTGACATGCTTGAACTTTCGATTCCTGAATCCGAGTTCAATTTCGTGGTTAATTTTGATTGGACTCGATTTTAGCGTAACCTAACCCATCGGATAGCTTTTAGGGATTTTATTACATTTAACCCATGGTCGATAATTCTCAATCCACGTTTGTGCATCTTCAACTCATTGGCAACTCTCAGTTGTCATAAAAATCTCAAGGTTTCAATTACGGGCACTGGGTACAAAATCGATAGAAAAATTAGTTTAGTGCAGTTCGACATGAGTTTTGCAATCAGGTGGAGTCACCTACAATTTAAATACGTGCTTCTATCGAATCAACCTATCTCTAGTCTCTAATTGATTTTAACGGTGCAGTATTGACACTTGCCAATTAGCACGGTTGAGTAGTCGATTTCTGGTCGAATTCTCAAGCCTATCGCGTTTATATCCCTTAACGGCTTCACTTAATAGATTAGTTATCTCGTAAGTGATTAGCTCAGAGAAATAAACCATAGGCGCGTTGATGAAGAGCTCATTTCATTTAATCGAAATATGGTCAAAAATTAAGATGTTACACTAACAAAGATATATATTATATAGTTCCAACTCTTACAAAGTTGTGTAATAAGAGGTCAAAATCAATAATAACCAATGTCAAAATCCATTTAATAGTTTGATCCAAACTCACTTTAACATACTAATGAAAGCCCATTAAAATCAAAGTGGTTTGTACAATGTCGAAGCTAATTCGATAACGCTGGATATTAACAAAAGCACCTAGAAGGCGCTACTTTCAATTGAGTTTGAAGACACAATGTCGGAACCTAATCAACAACGATGGACAGTGGAAATAACACTTAATAGACATTACACCTAGATGAATATGATGATACAACGTTGGAATCTAATTGACGACACTAGATAGTGGTAACAATACCAAGCAGACACTACTCTTAGATGATGCAACATCAGAATCTAATCGATGAAACTGGATAGTAGGATAGCACTGTAATCTAATCAATAGCACTACCCATGATATAGACACTTGTTGGAATTGAATTTACGACGGGAATCTAAAGCTACAACTAAACGAGATTAAGCTAAGATAACTAAAGGATAAGATAAAGGAATTTTGTGTGTTGTTTGGGGGAGGCTTCTTATTGGATTGCCTATGGTATTTATAGGTCAATTTGATAATCATCAGTGGTCGGTTGCTTCCTCCTTAAAAGTCGCTCCACGTTCTTTGCTGAATCGCCTTATCCATATCTTGTTGCTTTCTAGCTTGTTCGATGATGTTCTCATGGCTTGTTCAGCAAATATTAACCGTTCATTTGAATTTGGCGCCCTTTTAAGCATCGACCATTCCTACCCAAATTTTGCCGTCAATTTCGTCTAAATGCAATGTCTTCAATAGCGTCTCTTGGCTTGGACATGTGGCAATCAACTTTTTTTTTTAATCAAATCATATATCTCTACTTGTAGATCCATTGAAATCTAGCCTGAAGGCTCATGAAATCCTTGGCCATCTTTCGTTTCCATGACTACCGTGGGCTAGGCTGATTTAAATCATAGCCCGCATGTGTCAACGAGGATGATTTCAAAGGTTTTTACCCCTCATGACCAACACGTGATGGTAAGGGTATTTTTGGGTGTCAACATACCCCCTCTTTTAAAAGAAATAAATTTCCCTTTTAAAAATTTATTTCTTTTAAAGGGGAGACCTCATTATGCATGCAATCCGCTCCAAATGATCATCATACCTTTCAATGTTCTGACATATCTGCAGGCAATATGAATCAACGGCTCCCGTTCTATTTTCAATTGTCGTCTTCTACTCCAAATAGAAGAATACATCCTATTGTCTATTTCTTTATACTCCTTTGTCTTCTTCCTTAAACCCTAAACCCTCTACATCCAATTCTCAAGTCTTCCATAGCAACCAAAGCTCCCACATTCGTCCTTGAGTCCTTTATCTCAAAATTTGATGATCTTCATCATACCGAAGAAGCTAACTATTGTCAAATTCAATTGTTGAGCACTGTAGAGGAGCATCTAGAATCACTGCTTCTTAGGCCTTGCCTCTTGGATCGCAATCATGTTTCATCATTTCATAAGCATTGCTTTTTGATCAAGAGGAATGAGAAACTTCTCATACTTCATTCTTCTATTAAAGATATATGGAAATCTACCCTACCAAATTTCGGAGTTTCCCTCTATTTGAAGAAAAATTCCACTCTTGATACTTACGATTAAAGCATGATTTGGGAATTTGACTATCATGGATGAATGTGGACATAGAGATGGCATTGGAGGCTAATATGCTACCCTACAACTTAAATAGGGGGTTATTTGATTCTATTGTTTGCTTATAGTCCACGTTGACCAATTGTTTCTTTTCCCTTGGGGCCCATGTCCATAACCTGTTGGACATCTTTACTATCTCTGGGTTCATACCAAATGCTTTCCTGTAGAACAAATTGAAGATTTCGAGGACTTTTTGATTCCTGATAGTGTCCTTGCTTATGGAACCTTCCTTGATCGGTACTACAAAACCTCTAGCCCTATTAGCATTAAGGAGCAAGCCATTTTTTTTTTTTGCTTTTTTGGCTTTCGAAATACGTATTCTTTAATCTAACCCTCAATGTCTCAAAAGATTTCCTTAAACTTGCTTCAAATATGGTGAGGGGAAAGAGATTAGTTCTTGGACCACTTGCTTTGGCAATCTTATATAGGAGCCTTAACCATGTTGCTCTTTCAATGATGTTTAAAGAGAGTAGAGTCTTATTTGGTCTGTTTTGGATTCACAAGCATAGATGACTCTCTATTTCCCCTTTCTATTCAATAAAGTTCCTCATGATCTTCTGCATAATTCATCATCAAAACCCAAACATCCAAAACTCCTGTGCTTATGATGTCGATTGCTTGCCTTGTCTCCTTTGAAGGTTCCTAATGATACTCGTCCTTTTATTCATTACATTCGGGAGATCTTGAATTTTGATCATGCACATATCAAACTCTTCCCTTATGAGGCCTCTGAGTTTTATTATCTTTTCTACTTGGATACTCAGTATCTGGATGATTTCGACACTCTGGTTATGTATACTTACCTTGGTGGATCTTCCAATACGGTTTTGTAAGGAGGGAATATTCTATCATGGATTTAAACCCCATTCTCCACAATACTACACCGGATAGTTTGGTCTCTGTTGAGGTGTACTGATGCCAATTGTGTACTTTATGGAGTACCCTTTAATGAATAGGCAGAAGAACAATCCAAAGAAACACTATCCCTTTGCTTGCCGTTCTTAAATAACTGCAACAATACGTGATCAGTTCTCTTAAGACTTTGATCCATTTCCAATTTCTCCAGGAGTTATATCCGAGTACACAAGCTGATGGATTTCTTTCTCATTTAAGAGTTCATATGAGGATGCCATCAAGATTGTTTTCCACTGAATAAAGCAATATCTTCTGAAGCTGAAAAGTGACTTACAAGGGTAAAGTTGTGCTTGAATACCCTCTAGAACTTGATCCTCCAATCGCATTGAAGGTACTTAGAATTGGCGTTCGATGAATTCCACAATACGAAGCAAGAGGAGTTGTCTGAAGAAGAAGACACCAACAAATTTGAGTATTTCATATGCGATGTGGTGGAGGCAGAGGAGCAAACTATAGCTGGTATTTTAGGGGCCTTCGTTTGAAAATTCCCGATGTTGTCCGATTACAGCCTTATTGGGCTTTTAATTAGGGCTTCAAATTATCAATGAAGGTGCAAAAGCAACTCAAGGAGAAAAGAGAGTTTGAGTCAAGAGCCATCAACCAAAGAAGGTGTTGGAGAAAACTTTCCTATTTGTTTTGAAGTTGATAAAACATTTCCATCACTCTAGTCTAAAGACTTAAAGACTCTATCATCAAAGTCTGAAGACCTCCAGACTCAACATTTAAAGTTTGCCCTCATTGACAGTTTCCAGACTAACGAAGAAAAGTATTATCCGTTAAAGAAGACTTATTCATATGTGGGTATATCTTTAAGGTTTTGATTTGTACGGTTGAAAAAGGTCTCACTGCTGGAGATTGCACCTCGAGATCTATTATTCGCTCTGAAATTAATTTGAGCGTTTTAGGACCCGTTGATTGGTAAAGTATACTTGGAAGATTCTACTTATTGAAACCTAGATCCTAATTATATAGGCGAGCATGATTGGTGGGCTATTATCATATTCTTTAAATAACTCGAGATCTCCCTAATTGATTTTGTCTAACGAGTTGATTATAAGAACTCCTTTGGAATGTGCCAACAGTTATGAAGGCATGGAGGAGTATATAAGGAAGATGCTTTAGTTATTCGAGTGTGTGAAAAGATAGAGAAATTCCAAAGTCAGAAACTTTTTGTTATTTGCTGTTTCAATTGTTGAGCTTAAATTTATACTCAAAAGAAAGATTAGATACTTGTGAAATCTTGAGGAAGTGTAGCAAAGTTTATATACTGTGAAATCAAAGACGTGAGACTGTAAAATCTCTTTTGATTCTTAGTGGAATTCAGCTAGTGGGTTATTAGTGTGGAAGAGTGGACGTAGGCTTGGTGTAAGCCGTACCACTATAAACCTTGTGTTTTGATTCTCTATCCCTAAACTCTTTACTTTAAATCGCAGTTCTATATAACAGTTTATAGTTGTTCACAACTTCAGTTTATTATTCTTAGAAGTCAATTTGTTTTGATAAGATTTACAAAAACTTTTTTGATCACCTATTCATCCCATGAAGGTGCTTGTATTAGCCATTTCAATTAGTATTAGAGCTTATGTACTCATTAAATTGAAGTGTTTTTACTTCTGAGTTAATGATCTATGGCTAGTATGTTGGCTTCAGGTTTGGTTGAAAGCCAAAGCAACACCATACCTCCTTACTTTGATGGAAATGCATACAACATATGAAAAAACAAGATGAAGGCATTCCTAAGATCGAAAGATCCTCTGGAATGGGATGTGGTAGAAAAAAAGAATCATTCCTAAAGCTACATCAGTCTCAGAGAGGGGAAAAGAAGTTGCAGAAGCTGGCGAGATGACTTAATAAGAGATAACCAAGAGACAAGCTCTTGATGCAAAAGCGATTTATTCTTTATATTATGTGTTATCTCCCACTGAATATAATATAATATCTTCTTGTGAAATAGCCAAAGAAGTCTAGAATAGACTGCACATTACCTATGAAAGAACTGATTGAATGAAAGAAAAAAGGATCAAAAAAAAAAAAAGAAAAAAGACAAAAGGATCAACATTCTACTCGGACAGCATAAAGCCTTCAAGATGAAGTCATGAGAATCCATCACTGATATGTTTAGTCGCTTCACTGAAATTATAAATGATCTAGAGTATCGGGGACAACCAATCTCAAGACCCATGAAAGTTAACAAATTGCTGTGTGGACTCTCCAAAGACTAGAATCACGTAAAGATTTCAATAAGGGAAACACAAATGATCATACCGCTCTCCATAAACGAACTAGTTGGCACACTTCAGTCCTATGAAGTAGAGCAAATCAATGATGAATAAGATCCTAAAGGTGAGAAATCTATTGCCTTAAAATATAATGATGATTTAGATATTACAGACTCTGAAGAAGATTTAGAAGATGAAGAGCTAGTGAGATAGTTAGTATAAGCACCTAGAGGGGGATGAATAGGTGCACAAACAATTTATTGAGATACAGAAGTAATTCTTGGCAAACGATAGAAAGGAAATTCTTTCTTGATTAACAAAATGAAATACGATCAAGGTAAATAGAGTAAGGAAGAGAAAATTGAACACAGGGTTTATAGTGGTTCGGCTTATTCCAAGCTTACGTCCACTCTTTCGCACTGACAGCCCACCAGCTGGATTTCACTATGAACAAAAGAGTAGTTACAGCACAGCTTTTCCTTGATTCCACAGTGTAGATGTTCTTTCACACCTTCTCAAGGTTTCTCACAAATATAGACTCTCTTTTGTATACAAGGTTTCGCTCAAAGGAATTGTCTAAATAACAAGGAGCTTCAGACTTTGGAATTCTTCTATCGCGCACACCTCGAACAACTTAGAACATCTTCCTTATATACTCCTTTATGCCATCATACCCATTGGCACTTACCAAAGGAATTCCTCTAATCTACTCGTTGGACGGAATCAATTAGGAAGATTATTTGAGCTATTAAAGGAACGTGTCGATAGCCCATCAATCTTGTTCGCCCATACAATCAGGATCTCGGTTTCCATAAGTAGATACTTCCAAGAATATTTAGGCAATCATCGGTTCCTTAATCTTCGAGTCAATCTCGATCAATCAAAGAATTCCGTTATGTCTTTTCCAGTCAAGAGATCTTCTTCAGTTGATAAGGTTAAATCCTTAACGAAACATCTAGTTCTGGATAACCTTTCTTCAACGGATTAGAAACTGTCAATGAGGATAGACTTTGAGTCTTGAGTCTAGTTGTCCGGAGGTCTTCATACTTTAAATAGCAAAGTCTGCAATCTTTCAGACTAGATTGATGGAAACGTTTTGTCAGTTTCAAAACACTTCAAGAAGATTTCTCCAACAATCTCTCCCTTTTTGATGGTGACAAAACTTTCCTGCAGATTTGGACAACTTTGACCTGCAAAACATTTCTCAAACACATATGCATATCTTATAGAGATAAATGGCTAAATGAATAACACTAGAGTCTGCAACCACAGAAAATAGGTTAGTCTAATAAGCGATAAAGCCATCCATAAGATATCAATAGTAGTAAATAGAAGCAGTCAAGTCCAAGTCTAGTTCAGTTCTCGTCCAGACACAAAAACAAAGTCAAACAAACAGAGTTCAAACATAAAAACAATCCAACAAACAGTCGAACAAATCATACGATTAAAAGTCAAATTGTTCAAATCTTGCATCTCTGCCCCTTTTTATCAGCATTAAAAAAGGTTGAGATGAAAATGGAATAAAGTCAAGATGGCTTAGGAACGCGGACAACCTGGAAATCTCCCATAGACTGAACGATGCCTTCCATCCTTTTCAAGTCTTCCTTCAGTTGTGCAATCTCCTCACCCTTGGCATTGGCCTGAATCTGAACAGAGAGGGCTTGGATTTTATCATTCAATGGACATGAAGAAACTTGACCCGCATTTTGCAAATTTTGAACCTCGCATCCCAAGGCATAAATTTGACCTCGAATCACCAAGAGAATATCCATAATTCTGCGAAAATCGGCTGAGCTATCGGTCTGCGTACTAGCTTCAGCACTGCAAATGATGGCATATCAGAATAATCTCGCAGGTTTGGCGATGAAGTTTCATGACCTTCTTCTGGAAATTGAAAGGCATAAACGTCCTCTAGGTCTGTAGGTGAGCGACCGACTCCTTCACTTGCATCAGGATATGAGGGATTCCCTCCTTTTTCTTGATCTCCCCCTGTTTCCATGCCTACATGTGGAGAAGAGTGTTCCTCAGGTTCTCCTTCTTCTCTTCTTTCTTCTTCAGGTCTTTCCTCCTCTGCTTCTTTTTCGCCAATTGCTCTTTCTTCTTCTTTCTCTTCTTCTTCTTAAACTTCTCTTTCCTCTTGGCCTTCTCTTTCCTTTCCTTCTGTCTCACGTTGTTCCATTGACTTTGGAACAGTATGACTTAGCTTCTTCAAAGCTATGGCCGAAATGGTAAGGTCATCATCTTCTTCATCTTTCACAATAAGAGCTCTTCTTTTCGGTTTTGAAGCAACCAATGGCTCCTTTCCTTTCCTTTTTGAAGAAGAGGTTTGATGAGCTTTGATTGGAGTCTTCTCCTTGAATTTCTCCAACTCCTTGTTCAGTTCCTTCAGACGCATTTTGGTCACTATCTTCAATCCTACCACCATATGATCGCACGATCGAACACAAAAGATTTGAGGAGGCTAAATATTCAGATGTCTGAATAACTTCGTAACAAGGCTTGGGTAAGGGAGTTGACGTCTGTCCTTCATCATTGCTCTATACATGTGGAACATGATAGTGTGAGGGAGAGAAAACCTTTTCCCAGTGAGGATGGCATACATCAACTTTGCCTCTGAACTTGAAACATCAGTCTTGGAGGTTGATTTCGGTCGGAGGCAATTGATCACAATCTTGTGAAGCATGATATTGAATGCACTCATCCTTAGGTAGGTGATCTTTTCCTCTGTTCTCCTATCCTTCACAAGTTCCAGTGTGGCCCGAGCAATGGAAACTTTGATCGGTTGATATCTTCTTCTTTCAACTCCTAACACATTTGCCAGCATATCCATATCCACAACATAGTCTTGATCTTTGACACTGAAAGAGAATCTATTCGCATCCAAAAAGCTAAGATTTGAATAGAAATATGCGGTTAATTCAGCATAGGCCTCTGTAGTGTCGGAGCAGAACTTTTTCAGTTGAAGATAATCGAACTTTTCCCTTAAGTTCACATTCACAGCATCCAGAAAATCAAAATCCACACTTCTAGGGTTTATCACCCCATGCTTCAGCAATTTTGAGTAAAAATCCTTTTGTTCCTTCGATCTGAATAAATCTCCCATTTTTCCTCGATTTTCAACCGCAACACCCATTCTTGATTGAAATTGGCTGTACAATTTGTCATTATCATTCCCATCTACAGGATTTGGTCCGCAATCACGAGGATCACTTGGGATATTCACAAGGGTTTCCTCAGCCACCCCTTTACGAGCAATTCCCAAACTTTCCATTTTCCGCATAAAGATATATTCGTTTCCATATCCTTTGTCTTTAAGAAAATCATCAACATAGTTTAAGGGAGTATGAGTTCCTAGAATCTATTCGCATCCAAAAAGCTAAGATTTGAATAGAAATATGCGGTTAATTCAGCATAGGCCTCTGTAGTGTTGGAGCAGAACTTTTCCAGTTGAAGATAATCGAACTTTTCCCTTAAGTTCACATTCACAGCATCCAGAAAATCAAAATCCACACTTCTAGGGTTTATCACCCCATGCTTCAGCAATTTTGAGTAAAAATTCTTTTGTTCCTTCGATCTGAATAAATCTCCCCTTTTTCCTCGATTTTCAACCGCAACACCCATTCTTGATTGAAATTGGCTGTACAATTTGTCATTATCATTCCCATCTACAGGATTCGGTCCGCAATCACAAGGATCACTTGGGATATTCGCAAGGGTTTCCTCAGCCACCCCTTTACGAGCAATTCCCAAACTTTCCATTTTCCACGTAAAGATATATTCGTTTCCATATCCTTTGTCTTTAAGAAAATCATCAACATAGTTTAAGGGAGTACGAGTTCCTTTTAAGGCACGATATAGCTTATAAATATAAGCGAGCTTTTGAACTCTTACTAGATCTGCATCCTTAATGATTTTTTCCTCTTGATGATGATCAACGCCTTGAGGACTAGATGGAGGAGAATGACGCTGCTGAGAATGTTGTGGGCTCTGTCGCTGTTCTGGAGACACTTCTTCTTCAATAAGATCGAAGTGCGTAGGCCCCTCACTCATTCGCCGTGGTTCCCTGCTTGCGATTCTCGAAGACTTTCTTGAAGATGACATCTTTCTTAGTTTTTTGGAAGATTCCTTGCTTGACTTTCCCAAGAAAGACGACAACTTTTTGAAGATTAAACAAGGGAAGAAAATGGGAATGGAGGATCGATGCTTTCTAGGGTTTTTGAGAGTAAAGTGAAGAAAAATTAGTAGTGCACGATAGGTTAAAAAGAGAGATAAACGAACCGTCACAAAGGAAAATAAAAAGATGCCTTTTCAAAATAACTGTCATTTTTCCGCGAAAATAGTCATTTCAAAAAATAACTTCTTTTTCAAAAAGGAAACGATGCAATAATTAAGCCGATTAAGGATAGCAATAAAACACGGTTCAAAATCGTACCTTTTCAAGATAAGATTTGAGAGAGAGAAAGACTAACTTATAGTCTGACGGTCGTACCAAGACTAACTTATAGTTAAAGTCTTATATGTCTGAGTCTGAGAGTCTTTAGACTTTGATCTCCTCATACCTTAAAATGTTGAGTCTGAAACTGATGGTTTCAAATTGATTTTTCTCCAAAGGCTTTGTAAATATATCCGCTAGTTGGTTCTTTGAATCAACAAATTGAATTGAAACATCTCAATTTTGAACATGGTCTCTAATAAAGTGATGTCGAATCTCTATATGCTTTGCTCTTGAGTGGAGAATTGGATTTTTGGTGAGGTTGATAGCGCTGGTGTTGTCGCAATTAATCTTCGTGCATGAGTCTTTAATTCCAAAGTCTCTCAGTTGTTGTTTTATTCATAAAATTTACGAACAACAACTTCCGAGAGCTATATACTCTGCTTCTGCTGTAGAGAGAGCTACTGTACTTTGCTTTCTTGAAAGCCAAGACACTGTCTTGCCTCCAAGTAGTTGATAGGTACCTGAGATGCTCTTTCTATCGACTCTGCATCCAGCAAGGTCTACGTCTGAGTCTCCAAGAAGAGTAAAGTCTCCCCTTTTTGGATACCAGAGACCAAAGCTTGAAGTTGATGAAACATATTTAATAATACACTTCGCAGCATTCAAATGAGATTTTTTTGGGTCTGATTGAAATCTGGCATAAATGCAAACACTAAACAGAATGTCAGGTCTAGAAGTAGTAAGATAAAGAAGTGATTCGATGATACTCCTCTACAGCTTTTGATCGACTTTCTTTCCTTCTTCATCTTTGTCTATCTTCAAGGAACTTGACATTGGTATGTCAGCATTTTTGCAATTGTCCAGTCCAAACTTTTTGACAAGATCATTTGCATACTTTTCTTGATGAATGAAGGTTCATTCCTCCAGTTGTTTTATTTGAAGTCCAAGAAAGAAGGTTAACTCACCCATCATGCTCATTTCAAATTCGTCCTGCATAGTCTTAGAAAATTTCTTGCACAGACTTTCATTAGAGGATCCAAAGATAATATCATCGACATATATTTGAACAAGCAGAAAACTTTTGCTTTCTCTTTTAATAAAAAAGAGTAGTGTCTTTTACCAAAAAAAAAAAGAGTAGTGTCTACTTTACCTTTAACAAATCCATTTCGAATTAAATACTTACTTAATTTGTCGTACCAGGCTCGAGGTGCTTGCTTTAAGCCATACAAGGCCTTTTTGAGTTTGAATACTGAGTCTAGTTTCTTTGGGTCTTCAAACCCTGGTGGTTGTTCCACATAGACTTCCTCATGGATGAATCTATTTAGGAAAGCACTTTTGACGTCCATTTAAAATAACCTGAAATTTTTATGACAAGCAAATGCAAGTAATAAACAAATTGCTTCTAACCTTGCTACCGGTGCATAAGTCTCGTCATAGTCGATCCCTTCTTCTTATGTGTATCCCTTGGCCACAAGTCTAGCCTTGTTTCTTATGACTTTTCCTTTCTCATCCATCTTGTTTCTGAAAACCCATTTAGCTCCAACAATTGATTTACCTTTTGGTTTAGGAGTCAGCTCCCAGACATCATTAATTCTGAATTGTCTGAGTTCTTCTTGCATAGCTTCAATCCTGCTCTCATCGGATAAAGCTTCTTCTATGCTCTTGAGTTCTATTTCAGAAATAAGAGCCACAGCACTAAACTCTTCTCGCCTTTTGGATCTTGTGCGAATTCGTTCATTGATGTCGCCAATAATAAGATCTTTGGGATGATTGGACTTATGTTTCCAGTTGCTTGTTAATTTGTCAGATTGATGGTTACTTCCTTCACTTGAATCTTCAACAGTCACTTGTTGCTGGTCCTTCAAAGTCTAAGCTGCTTCTTGAGATTTAGACTTTGTAGAGTTTGGAGCAGATTCGGTCTCTTCAAGATGAGTCTGAATAGATTCATTTTGAATAGAGTCTTGGAATTTGACATTCATTGATTCTTCCACAGTTTGAGTCTTCTTGTTGTAGACTCTGTACGCTTTGCTAGTGGTTGAATATCCGAGGAAGATGCCTTCATCTGACTTTTTTTCAAACTTACCCACTCGATCATTTGCATTTTTCATATGAAACATTTACATCCGAATACATGAAAATATGAAACAATGGACTTCTTTTCTTTAAATAGTTCATAAGGGGGGTTTTTTTTTTCTAGAATAGGTCTTAGAAAAACTCTATTGATAATATATCATAATGTTGAAACTGCTTCAGCCCAAAACCGTAAAGAGATATTGCTTTCAATTAAGAGAGTTCTAGCCATTTCTTGAAGAGATCTATTCTTTCTTTCCATAACTCCATTTTGCTCTGGAATATATGAAGAAGAGAACAAATGCTGAAAACCAGATTCTTCACAAAATTTAGCAAAATCTTGATCTTTAAATTCACCTCCATGGTCTGTTTTTATACTTAAAATAACATACCCCTTTTCATTCTGAACCTTCTTAGCAAATTTTTCAAAGTAAGAGAAGGTTTTAGACTTACTTGCTAAGAAATATACCCAAGTAAATCGTGAGTAGTCATCCACAATTACTAGGCAATATTTCTTACTTCCAATGCTTTGCGTTCTTGTTGGTCTGAAGAGATCCATATGCAAGAGCTGCAGTACACGGTTAGTGGAAACTTGATTTATTGACTTAAAGGAATTTCTTACATGTTTTCCCAATATACATGGTGTATATAGATCAGACTTTTGGTATGATAAATTGGGTAGATCAAGAACAAGCTTCTTTGCTGAGATTTTGACTATCTGCTTCATATTGATATGCCCAAGCTTTTTGTACCATAAGTTTGCTTCGTCTTGGATTGATATTAGACATTGCGATTCATCTAGTTTCACGTCCAAGCGGTAGATATTTCCATGTCTTTGACCCATGAATGACTGAGTAGAGTCTTTACTGGTTCCTGAACAAATACCCTCTTGAAAGTTGATTTTAAAACCGGCATCACAAAACTGACTGACACTGAGCAGATTGTAATTGAGTCCTTCAACTAACGAAACATTGCTTATTATGAGGTTCCCAATCTTTACAGTTCCAAATCCCACTATTTTTCCTTTGTTGTTTCCTCCAAATGAGACTTTTCCACCATTCACTTGAGCAAGCTTTATGAAACAATTTGAATTTCCTGTCATGTGTCTTGAGCATCCACTATCCAGATACCATTTCACTTTTTTCTTGATAGTGACCTGCATTTAAAAAGAAACTCAAGCTTTCTTTGGTACCCATATTTTCTTGGGTCCTTTTGAGTTAGTCTGATATACAGTTTTTGTCTAAACTTTATTGACAGGTCTCCAAACCATAGAACATTATTTCTCAAAGTGATCTGCACTATTGCATTTTGAACATCTAAGAGCATTACGACCTACTGGTTTTACAAAGTTCCTTTCAAAATGATTTTTATAAGCATTTCTTGTGGGTCTTTGTTTGATTCTTTCTTTCACTTTAAGAAAATCGATTAAAGGAATAGTTTCAGCATTCATTCCCAAACCAGATTTATTGAAGTACGGTCTTTGAACATAAAGTATTTTTTCTAGTTTCTCAGATCCTATAGAAATTTTTTTGGAAATATTTGAAATATCAATTTTCAAAAATGCATTTTCTTTTAAAAGATTATCTTTACTTTATCTGAGAGAAGAAACATTTTGATCTAAGCATTTCACTTTTTCTTCCAAAACATTCTCTTGTTGTTTGAAAGCAGAATTTTCTTTTTTGAGTTCGGAAATTCTTTTAAGAGAAGTCTTAAGACTAAAACATAATTCATCAATGTATTTTGAAACTTTAATAGGGATTTTGAAGTTACTTACCTCGAATTCACTTTCTGAATTTGAATCTGAATCAGTCTCAGAGTCTGATTCTGAGTCTGATTGTGCCATTAGACATATGTTGGCATAATCATCATCACTATCTTTGCACTCCGTATCACTCCAGGTTTCAACTTTGAGAGTTTTTCGATATTTTTCAGTTTTTCCTTTCTTCTTCCTCAGAAGAGGATAGTTGGGTCTGATGTGTCCCTTTTTCTTGCATTCAAAGCAAACTACATCTTTGTTTGATTCATCATCTTCAGCAGATTGGTCTGTTGCTTTTGAAAACTTGTTTCCTTAAATTGAATCTTCTTCCTTTTCTATTTAGCTTTCTGAATCTTCTTATCATGAGAGCAAATTCTTCATCATCCATGTCGTCTTCAGAATCTGTTACATCAGAATCATCATTAGATTTTAATGCAATAAATTTCTTACCTTTAGGATCTTCGTCTTCATTGATTCGTTCCACTTCATAAGACTGAAGGGTCCCAACCAACTCATCGACAGACAGTGGCATGATTCTTTGGGTCTCTCTGATTAAAGTCTTTATGTGATTCCAATCATTGGAGAGTCCACGCAGTAGCTTGTTCACTTTTATGGGATCATAAATTGGTTGACCTTGATTTTCAAGACGATTCACAATTTCTGTAAAACGATTAAACATGTCAGTTATAGATTCTCCTCGTTTCATTCTAAAGGCTTTGTATTGACCGAGAAGAATGTTGATTCTAGTTTCTTTCACTCAATCGGTTCCTTCATAGGTAATGTGTAATCTATCCCAGACTTCTTTGGCTGTATCACAAGAAAATATTCTGTTATATTCAGTAGGTGATAAAGCACAATATAAAGAATAAATTGCTTTTGCATCAAGAGCTTGTCTCTTGATTATCTCTTCCTGAGTCATTTCGCTAGACTCAACAGTGTCTTTTCCTCTTTCTAAGACAGTAGTAGCTTTAGGAACGATTCTTTTTTCTACAACATCCTATTCCAGAGGATCCTTTGATCTTAAAAACGCATTCATCTTGTTTTTCCATATGTTGTAGTCCTTTCCATCAAAGTAAGGTGGTCTGGTGTTGCTTTGCCCTTTTACCAACCCTGGAGCCAATAGACTAGCCATGGATCTTTAACTCTGAAGTAAAACACTTCAAACAAAGTGAGTACACGAGATCTGATACCAATTGAGATAGCTAGTATAAGCACCTAGAGGGGGTGAATAGGTGCACAAACAATTTATCGAGATACGGAAGCAATTCTTGGCAAACGATAGAAAGGAAATTCTTTCTTAATTAACAAAATGAAATACGATCAAGGTAAAGAGAGTAAGGAAGAGAAAATTGAACACAGGATTTATAGTGGTTTGGCTTATTCCAAGCCTACGTCCATTCTTCCGCATTGACAGCCCACCGGCTGGATTTCACTATGAACAAAAGAGTAGTTACAGCACAGCTTTTCCTTGATTCCATAGTGTAGATGTTCTTTCACACCTCCTCAAGGTTTCTCACAAATATAGACTCTCTTTTGTGTACAAGGTTTCGCTCAAAGGAATTGTCTAAACAACAAGGAGCTTCAGACTTTGGAATTCTTCTATCGCGCATGCCTCGAACAACTTAGAACGTCTTCCTTATACACTCCTTTATGCCATCATACCCGTTGGCACTTACCAAAGGAATTCCTCTAATCTACCCGTTGGACGGAATCAATTAGGAAGATTATTCGAGCTATTAAAGGAACATGTCAATAGCCCATCAATCATGTTCACTCATACAATCAGGATCTCGGTTTCCATAAGTAGAACCTGCCAAGAATATTTAGGCAATCATCGGTTCCTTAATCTTCGAGTCAATCTCGATTAATCAAAGAATTCCGTTATGTCTTTTCCGGCCACGAGATCTTCTCCAGTTGATAAGGTTAAATCCTTAACGAAACATCTAGTTCTGGATAACCTTTCTTCAACGGATTAGAGACTGTCAATGAGGATAGACTTTGAGTCTTGAGTCTGGCTATCTAGAGGTCTTCAGACTTTAAATAGCAGAGTCTGCAATCCTTCAGACTAGACTGATGGAAACGTTTTGTCAGCTTCAAAACACTTCAAGAAGATTTCTCCAACAGCTAGCACTTATGATAAGAAGGTTCAGGAAACTGAGCAAGAAGGGAAGAAGATTCAATTGGAAGAAACAAAGCACTCAAAGGTCTCAGAAAAAATCAACCAAGAATAATGAATCCAATAAAGATGTGATTTGCTTTGAATACAAGAAAAATGGATACATAAGATCCAACTGTCTTTTGTTGAAGAAAAAGTAAGGAAAAGTTGAGAAATACATAAATGCTCTCAAGGAAGAAACATGGAGTGATACTGAATGCGAAGAAAGTGATGATGATTATGCCAATATTTGTCTAATGGCAAAATCAGAATTAGGCTCAAACTTTGAGACAATTACAGATTCAGACTCAGATAGTGAAATTGAGGTAAGCAATTTAAAAATTTCTACTAAAGTCTCAAAATATATTAATGAACTTTGTCTTAATCTCAAAACTTCTCTTAAGAGGATTTTCGAGCTAAAAATGGAGAATTCTACACTGAAGCAACAGGAAATGTCTTGAAAAGAAAAGTTTGATAATTTATACAAAAATTTTGACATTTTGAACTAAAATGTAGACTCTCTTTCAAAAGAAAATACATGTTTAAAAAATGACATTTCAAATATTTCAAAAAGTTTTTCAATAAGATCTCAGAAGCTAGGAAAGATTCTTTCGATACAAAGACTTTACTTTAACAAATCAGGTTTGGGAATGAATTCTGAAACTATTCTTATAATTGATTTTCCGAAAGTGAAGAAAGAATCAAATAGAGACCTACAAAAGCCTTTTTATAGAAATCATTTTCAAAAAGTCTTTGTAAAACCTGTTGGTCAAAGTGCTCTCAAATGTTCTATGGTTTGGAGACCTGTTAAGAAGGATTGTGCAAAGATTGTATATTGAACTAACTCCACTGGACTAAAAAAAATGCGGGTACAAAAAAAAACTTGAGTTTCTTTTTTAATTGTAAGTCACTATTAAGAAGAAAATTAAATGGTATTTGGATAGTGGCTATTCAAGACACATGACTGAAGATTCAAGATGTTTCACAAAGCTTGTTCAAATCAATAGAGGAAAAGTCTATTTTGGTGGAAATAACAAAGGAAGAATTATTGGATGCAGAACAGTAAAGATTGGAGGTCTCACAATCAATAATGTCTCATTGGTGGGAGGACTAAACTACAATCGACTTGGCATAAACCAACTGTGCGACACTGGGTTCAAAATCAATTTTCAGGAAAGGACATGTTCAGGAACCAGTAGAGACCACTCTCAATCTTTTACCGAGTATAGACATGGAAATATTTATCTTCTGGATATAAAACCAGAAAGACCTCAATGCTTAATATCAATACAAGACAAAGCGAATCTCTAGTATCGAAAGTTTGACCATATCAACATGAAGCAAATTACCAAAATCTCTTTCAAGAAGCTTGTTCGAGATCTACCCAACCTAAAATACCTAAAATTTGACTTATGCACACCATGTGTGTCGGGAAAACATGTTAGAAGTTATTTTAAACCAATAAATCAAGTTTCCACTAACTGTGTGCTACAGCTCCTTCATATGGATCTCTTTGGACCAACTAGAACTCAAAGCATTAGTGGAAATAGATTTTACTTAGTAATAGTGGATGATTATTCGCGATTTACTTGGGTTTACATTCTGGCAAGTAAGTCTGAAACCTTCTCTCATTTTTCAAAGTTCGCTAAGAAAGTGCAGAATGAAAAATGTTATGATATTTCAAGAATACGAACAGACCATAGAGGTGAGTTTGAAAATCAAGACTTTGCCAAATTCTATGATGAATTTGGTTTTCAACACGTGTTCTCTTCTCCATACACTCCTGAATAAAATGGAATTGTGGAAAGGAAGATAGATCTTTACAAGAGATGGCAACAACTCTTTTAATTGAAAATAATATTTCTTCTCGTTTTTGGGTTGAAGCAATTTCTACAGTGTGTTATATTATTAACAGAGTATTTTTAAGGCATATTTTGGAGAAAACTCCCTATGAGTTATTCAAAGGAAATAAGCCAATTATTTCTTATTTTCATGTGTTTGGTTACAAATATTTTATCTTGAAAAATGCAAATGATCGAATTGGTAAGTTTGAAAAAAAAATTAGACGAATGAATCTTCCTTGGATATTCAACCTCTAGCAAAACTTACAAAATATTCAATAAAAAGACTTAGTCTATGGAAGAATCGATGAATGTCAAATTTCAATACTCTCTGGAAAATCAATTGATTCAGACTCAAACTGAAGAATCTAAACCTGCTCTAAACTCTACAAAGTTTACCTCCCCTGAAGCAACTCAAACTCCGGAAGAAAAATAACAAACGGATGTCGAAAATTCAATTGAAGAAGAAGATAAACAATCTGTCAGAATGACCAAAAACTAGAAGCATAAGTCTAGTCATCCCAAAGAACTCATTATTGGTGATATTAATGAAGGGATTCGTACCAGATCTAAAAGGCAAGAAGAGTCTAGCGCTGTGACACTTATTTCTAAAATAAAACCCAAAAGCATAGAAGAAGCTTTAACTGACGAAAATTGGATTGAAGCAATGCAAGAAGAACTCAGATAGTTCAGCATTAACAATATTTGGGAACTAACTCCTAAACAAAAAGGTAAGTATATTATTGGAGCTAAAAGGGTTTTCAATAACAAAATGGACGAAAAAGGAAAAGTGATAAGGAACAAAGCAAGACTCGTGGCCAAAGGATATACGCAAGAAGAAAGGATAGGCTATGATGAGACGCTCTTATAGCAAGGTTAGAAGCAATTAGATTATTACTTGCTTTTGCTTGTTATTCAAGAAGAAGTCTATATGAAATAACCTCCTGGATTTGAAGACCCAAGGAAATCAAATTCTATATTCAAATTGAAAAAGGCTCGATATGGATTAAAACAAGCACCTTGAGCTTGGTACGACAGGTTAAGTAAGTTTTTAATTCAAAATAGTTTTGTCAAAGGAAAAGTAAACACTACCTTATTTATTAAAAAGGAAGGTAAAAAAATTTTACTTGTTCAAACTTATGTTGATGATATCATATTTGATTCACCTAACGAAAACCTATGCAAGAAGTTTTCTAAGTCAATGTAGGACGAATTCGAAATGAGCATGACGGGTAAACTATCATTCTTTCTTGGACTATAAGTTAAAAAATTAAATGAAGGAATTTTCATTCACCAAGAAAAATATGCTGAAGAACTTGTTAAAAAGTTCGGATTGGAGATTTGCAAAAAGACCAATATACCAATGTCAAGTTCTTCGAAGTTGGACAAAGACGAAGGAGGAAAAAAAGTTGACTAGAAACTGTACAAGAGTATCATTGGTTCACTTCTTTATCTTACTGCTTCTAAACCTGATATTTTGTTTAGTGTTTGCATATGTGCTAAATTTCAATATGATCCAAAAGAGTCTCATCTAAGCGCCGCAAAATGCATCATCAAATACATTGCAATTACTTCAAGCTTAGGTTTGTGATATCTCAAAGAATGAGACTAACTCTCCTTGGATATTTAAACGCAGATTTAGCAGGTTGCGGAGTTGATAGGAAGAACACTTTAGGCACTTGTCAATTGCTTGGTAACATAACAGTATCTTGGTTTTCAAGGAAGCAAAGTACTGTAACTCTTTCAACAGCAAAAGCAGAGTATGTGGCTCTTGGAAGTTGTTGTTCTTAACTCTTATAGATAAAACAATAACTAAGAGACTTTGGAATCAAAGACTCATGCATCGAGATCAAATGTGACAACACCAGCACGATGAATCTCACAAAGAATCCAATTCTTCATTCAAGAGCAAAGCACATGGAGATTCAACACCATTTTATTAGAGATCATGCTCAAAATGGAGAAGTCTTGATTCAATTCATTGACTCAAAGAATCAGTTGGCGGACATATTCACAAAACCACTAGAGAAAAGCTTATTTCAGTCTATTTGCTCCAAACTTAACATCTTATCTCTTAAAGTCTGAAAAAGCTCAAACTTAGGGTTAAAGTTTGAAGATGCTCAGACTCAGAAGATCAAGAGTTACGACTATAAGTTATTTCGGTTTTAGCAATTTAGCTTTCGGATAAAAACTCGAAAAGGTATGATTGCTTGTTAATTGCCAATTGATTGATGTTATCTTTCCAAGTTTTTAAAGTTGTAGCAATTATTCTTTTTCGAAAAGGAAGTTATCTTTTTTGAAATGATAGTTATCTATTTTAAAAAATGTAGTTATTTATTTTTGAAAATGCATTTTTATTTGTCCTTTTATGACGATCTGTATACCTCGTTTCGACTGCTTTATATACTATCTTTCTTCTTCATTTTTACTCGCAAACCCCAGAGCACAGAACTTCACTTTCTTACTTTTTTCTCTCTAGTTTAATCCTTAAAGTTTTTATCATTCTCACGAATCGAGTTCGAAAATTCTCTCAAAGACTGGGGCAATGTCTTCCCAAAGAAAATCCTCAAGGATAGCAAGCAGGGGACCATAGCATATGCGTGAGGGTCCTACGCACTTTGATCTGACCGAGGAAGAAGACTCTTCAAGGCAGCAGCAAAGTCAACAACAACATTCTCAATCGTGACATTCTTCTTAGGCTAGACCACAAGAGCCTCAGCAATAACAGGCAGAGGAAGAAATTATTGAGGATGTCGAACCTATAAGGACTCTTAAGCCTGCATTTACTTTCAACTCTACACTGTCTTGAAGGAAGGTGGTTCTCGAATGACCTTTATTGATGAATTTTTGAAAGAAAATGGGTATTGAAATGAAACCAATTTTCTAAGAACGATGGAACATTTGGGAATCGCTCCTGTTGGTTCAGTAGAAAGGGCTTTTGCGAATTTCCCAAGTGATCCACGTTTTGGAGGATTTAATCAACCCAAGGGTAAAGATGACGATGAAAAGATGTTCACTCATTTTAAGCCTAGAATGGGTGTTGCTGCGAAAATTCGAGGAAATAGAACAAATCTGTTTCGTTCTGAGGAACACAAGCCAGTTTATACTAAACTGCTGAAGCGAGGGATGATGAACCCAAGGAGTGTGGATTTTGATTTTCTCGATTCATTGAACGTAAAATTACGGGAGAATTTTTCTTTACTTCAACTTGAACGATTCTACTCTGAGACAACTGTAGCTTATCCGGAACTTACATCATATTTCTATTCCAATCTAAGCTTTTTAGATGCGAATAGATTTTCTCACATTGTTAGAAATCAGGATTATGTGGTAGATATGGATACTCTAGCTTATGTGATTGGAGTGGAGAGAGGGATTTTTCAAACAATCAACGTGTCTGTTGGTCATGTCACTATGGAGCTTGTTCGAGATAGAATCGCAGAAGGCCGAATTTTGTATTTGAGGATGAGTGCCTCTAATGTCTTGCTCCATAAAATTGTGATTAACTGTCTCAGACCCAAATCCACATCAAAGACTGATGTCTTCAATTCTAAAGCGAAGCTGATGTACGCCATCAACATTAGTTACAAGTTCTCTCTGCCTCATACCATAATGTTTCACATGTATTGGTCAATGGTAAAGGACAAGGGACAACTTCCTTACTCTGCTCTTGTTACTTGTCTATTTAGACATCTTAACATTCAGCCTCCTAGAATTCTATGTGTTCGAACCAGTGTTCCAATGGTGGTAGGACTGAAGATAGTTTTAAAGATGCGTCTGAACGAGCTAAACAAGGCTTTAGAGAGATTTAAGGAGAACACACCTGTCAAGACTCGACAAAACCCTATGGCTGCAAAAAGAAAAGGGAAGGAGCCCATGACAGCTCCATCTAAGAAGAGGAGAGCACTCATCTTGCAAGATGAAGAAGATGAGGATGACATAACTATATCAACTCTTGCCTTAAAGAATTTACAGCGTCTTGTTCCTGAGATAGAGACTCAAGAAAACCAATATAGAGAGGAGACATAGCAAAGGAGTGAAGAGAGGGAAATGATGAGGAAAGAAGAAGAAGAAGAGCGAAGAGGAGAACAAATAGAAGGAGAAAGTCATGGTGATTCTCTAGCAGAGGAAGAAGAACAAGATCATCGTGACATTGGAGAATAGCTAGTGTAAGAAGAGTACTTTTTTCCACCTAAAGGCATTGAAACAGGGAAAGCTGCTGATAAAAGAGGTACTCCTTCACTTGCTTTTACTAGTGATGATGTTAGTCGTTCTCCCGTCGATCCAGAGGAAATGTATGCCTCTCACTTTCCTGAAGAAGGTAATGAGGCTTCATCTCCAAGTCTGGATGTTCGTGTTGAAGTTCCATCATCTGGCAACACTCCACAGACTGATCATGCTGAAGCAAGCACTCAAACTGACAATTCAGCATACTTTAAAAGATTGCTTAAACTTCTTCTGGAAATCAAATGTCAGATTTATGCCTTGGGATGTGAATTTCAAAGCATGCAGAATGCTCATCAAGCCACTTCAGTTTCTGTGCAAGATCAAGTTCAAGCCCTTAATCTTCAAGTTCAAGCTACCGCAAAGGGTGAGGATTTAGTGCAACTGAAGGAGGATCTAAAAATGCTGGAGGAGACTGTCAAGTCTATGGGAGATTTCTAGCTCATTCGCATTCCCAAACAATCTTAATTTTATCAAATTCTCTTTATATTCTCTACTTTTTACTGTTGACAAAAAATGGGGAGAAGTAGTGCGGATTTGACTATGATTTTGATTTGGCTTTAATCTTTTGTTTAGACCATGATTGGTTTGGACTGGTTTAACCTTTTTAAATGCTTGTAGTATCTTAAGCTATGTTGATGATTTTGGGAAGGATAGTTGATGTTACAAGACTAACTTGTTTTCTATGGATGCATAATCGCTACTATCTTTATCTACTTATCTTTTATAAGATATCCTTGTTTGCTTAAGTGATGTCTTGCAGGTCTAAAGTTTCCAAATCTACAGGAAAGTTTTGTCATTATAAAAAATGGGGAGATTATTGGAGAAAACTTTCCTATTTATTTTGAAGTTGACAAAATGTTTCCATCAGTCTAGTCTAAAGACTTGAAGACTCTATCATCAAAGTTTGAAGACCTCCAGACTCAAGATTTAAAGTCTACCCTCATTGATAGTTTCCAGACCGACAAAGGAAAGTATTATCCGTTGAAGAAGACTTATCCAGATGTGAGTATATCTTTAAGGATTTGATTCATATGGTTGAAGAAGGTCTCACGGCTAGAGATTACACCTCGAGATCTATCATTCACTCTAAAATTAATTCGAGTATTTTAGACCCGTTGATTGGCGAAGTATACTTGGAAGGTTTTACTTATGGAAACCTAAATCCCGATTGTACGAGCGAGCATGATTGGTAGGCTATCATCATATTCCTTAAATAATTCGAGATCTTCCTAATTAATTATGTCCAACGGATTGATTGGAAGAACTCCTTTGGAAGGTGCCAACAGTTATGAAGGCATGGATGAGTATATAAGGAAGACTCTTCAGTTATTCGAGTGTGAAAAGATAGAGAAATTCCACTGTCTGAAGCTCATTGTTCTTCGTTGTTTCAATTGTTGAGCTTAGATTTGTACTCAAAAGAGAGATTAGATACTTGTGAGACCTTGAGGAAGTGTAGCAAAGTCTTTACACTGTGAAATCAAGGACGTGAGACTGTAAAATCTCTTTTGATTCTTAGTGGAATTCAGCTAGTGGACTGTCAGTGCAGGAGAGTGGACGTAGGCTTGGTCTAAGCCAAACCACTATAAACCTTGTGCTTTGATTCTCTATCCCTAAACTCTTTACTTTAAATCGCAACTTTATATAACTGTTTATAGTTGTTTACGACTTCAATTTATTATTCATAGAAGTCAATTTGTTTTGATAAGATTTACAAAAACTTTTTTGATCACCTATTCACCCCCTCTAGGTGCTCGTATTAGCCCTTTCAGAGGGATCCTCTAATCTTGGGAGTTCAACTTTAAAACCTTTTTCGGGATCAAAGGAAGCTGTTGAACAGAGGAGCATCTAAACCAATTAGCCAAACGAAGCTAACAATAAATCAAGACTCTGTTTGAAATGTCATGGATTTGGTCGCATTGCCTCGAGTGTCCTAATAGAAAGATCATTTCTCTTGTGCGAGATGAGCAACAGGGAGAATCGCAATACAACCCTTTGCTTCAAGAAGATTCAACACATCCCTTCGCAGCACAACCCTTTGCTCTGAGAAGATTCAAGGAGCCGCGAAGAAATCGTTGACAGAGATCAAGGAGAAGCTCTTGTCATTCAAAGGTGCTTGCATGCTGCTCATCTCGAGGATGATGATTGGCTTTGCAACAACATACTCCATACAAGACTGTACTTCTTATTTTAAAGTACGTGATGTCACAATTGATCGTGGATGTTGTGAGAACGTTGCGTCGACCACCATGGGAGACAAGTTGCATCTCAAGGCGGAGGATCATCCACATCTTTACAAGCATTCTTGGCTCAAGAAAGGGAATGAGATAAAAGTAAATAACGGGTGCTTGATTTCATTCTCTATTGGCAAAAGATATAAAGATGAGATTATGTGTGATTTATAACACCTATCCCTTTGTCAAAGACCGCGTCAAGATTACGTTGGCCCCTTGAAAGACGGAGAGAGTTCCCAAGCCTCCTCATGGGAAAGGAACAAATCTTCTTTCCTAGTCTAAGTTTTCCTAAGCATCGGAGGATGCTTGTGAGGCTTACGCTTTTGTTATAGTGGAAGAAAATGAAGCAAAAGAGGAGATCCCAACCATTTTGCAGCCGTGGCTTGAGGATTTCTGTGAAGTCATGCCAATGAAATTCCATCCAACCTTCCTCCTTTGAGAGAGATTCAACATCATATCGATTTTGTGCCTGGTGCTTCTGTTCGATCGATTGAGCTTTGAGAAGCATAAAGAACTTCAAAGGCAAGTTGATAAACTCTTGGTTAAGGGAGCAATACAAGAAAGCTCGAGTCCTTTTGCTGTCCCGGCACTTCCAGTTCCAAAGAAAAATGGTTCTTGGCAAATGTGCATTGATAATAGATCGGTGAACAACATAACCATCAAGTTTTTTCCTTTTCCTTGCCTTGGTGTTTGCTTGAAACTTCAAGGAGCTTGTGTGTTTTTCCAAGATCATTCTTCGGAGCAGCTATTGTCAAATCCTGATGAAAGTAGGAGATTAAAGGATGACAGCTTTCAAAAATAAGAATGGTCTTCTTAAATGCATGGTGATGCCCTTTTGACGTTTCTAATACTTTTAGTACTTTTATGCGTCTTATGAATCATGGTTTTAAAACCTTTCATTGGCTAGTTTGTCGTGTATACTTTGATGACATCGTGATTTATAGCATAGCAAGGCGCAAGTGGAGCTTTTGGAGTATCAAATTCTTCAAGTGCTACGGGAACAACGTTTGTATGCCAACCTGAAGACGTGTCACTTTTACACAAGGAGCCCGGTGCTATGTTGTCTCCAACGATGGTGTTAGAGTAGATCTTAGAAAGATGGAGGCAATAAGAAGTTGGCCAATTCCTAGCTCGCTGAATGAGAGAAAAGCTCAAGAATGTTTTTGACCTTTTTTATTTTTCAAATATCGTCCGAATGTTATGTTACACAAATAAGGCCACTTACTCCATTTGGACATAGCATCTGAACTTTAAGCACATAGACCAAGCAACTAAACAGACAAAAAAAAGACGAGGAAATACACACCAAAAAAAGAAAAAAGAAAAAAAGAATAATAGTACAAGGACCAACATTGCCATGACGTCTCATCTTCCACTTTCAATTTCGAAGGACACTTGGTTACGTATGCTACCATCATTTCCTGATGCCATCACATTGGCTTGATGCCATCACATTGGCTTCTGAGGATGCCATCACATTGGCTTGATCTCTCACCAAGCAAATGCTCAGCTTCTTCAAGGTCACCGCTCCGATTCAACCAAGGATGCCTGTCCATCACCCTCATCAGTCCCTCCAATTCCATTGCCACTTCCTTCATGGTTGGCCGATCTTCGCCTTTCACTGTCAGGCATTGGTTTGCCAGCATCGCAACTTCTGTAATCTCTTCCGGGTTCCCCTCGTTCAGCACCATCGGGTTGATGATTTCGAACAGCCTCTCGCCCTTTATTGCAGAAGCAAAATACAAAGACAAGTTCCTCTCATTCTCGGCCCGCTCGAAGGACAAGGCCCTCAGTCCAGTCAGCAACTCAGCCAACACGACCCCGAAGCTATAGATATCACTCTTCTCAGTCAACTGGCTAGAGCAGAGGTACTCGGGGTCCAAGTACCCAAGCGTGCCTTGAACCAGCGTGGTCAGCTGTGTGCCGTCGAGGGGGACTAGCCTGGAGGCTCCAAAATCAGTGACCTTTGCGGTGTAGTTTTCATCCAACAATATGTTTGTGCTCTTTATGTCTCTGTGCAAAATCTGAGCGGATGCATCGGAGTGCAAGTACGAAAGCGCACCTGCGGTCTCCCCTGCAATGCGTAGACGAGCCCTCCAGGATAATGTGGACTCGTGGCCGCACTTGTGTATGTGGTCAGAAAGGGTGCCATTGGTCACAAACTCATAGACTAATAATGGGACCTCCGTCTCGAAGCAACAACCGATTAGCTTAACCACATTGTGGTGATTAATTTGAGAGAGGATGATCAGCTCGTTGATGAATTCTTCAACCTGACTTCGGTCCAAAATCTTGGCCTTCTTGATGGCGACAACCGTGTTGTCTGCTAAGATCCCTCGGTATACAGTTCCGTGGCCTCCCTGGCCTAGGATTCGGCTTTCATGGTAGTGGTCCGTGGCCTTCTTGAGCTCTTCATCGGTGAATATTCTCGCCGATTCAATGGAGCCTTCGTGCTCAGAAAGAATTTTCTGCAACATAAGGCGGCCCCCATTTTCTTGGAAGAACTTCTCTCTCTGTCCCCTGATTTTTCTTTCTCGAAGCCCCCAATATAACCAGGAAACGCCCAAAAGAACCAGCAGGAAGCTTATGCTCACGCCTAGTAAAAGACATTATATTCGGTGAACAAACAAATTAGTTGTCCATCACACTACATATGTTCTCACAACCAAGAAAAGAAAAAAAAAACAGAATCAAAATTTTCTTGACTCTTTCTTTTTCATTACTCAAACAATCTTGTGTTAATTTACTTCTCTGTCCTATTTTCTTTTTCTTCTCCATCAACTTGAAGCTTTCATTAAGAAAAACCTTGATAATAGCAAAATAAACCTAAATATTTAATTATGCTGAGAGTAACTTATGATAACAGGAACGATTTAATGCATCAAGTGGATAAAACGTGCTTGACTCTTTTTCAACAACAGAAGAGCAAGTGGTTGATTTTGTTAATATCGAATTGAATAACTAGAGATGACGACACAGGTATATAATATCAATTTAATCCATGGACACAATTAATTCAAAGAGAAAGATTTACATCCGAAAAACCTCAATAACTAATAGCAAAAGATGGAACAATGGCATAATAACAACATTTAAAGAAGGTGAATAAATTACAAGATAAAAGAAGCTTTTATATGATGAAAAAGTTTGAGCAATGTGTACGACTTACTGACCTAGCATGATGTCCATTGAGCGAAACCTCTTTGTAGGAGTACAACCGTTGCCATCTTTTTTTCCATCTCCTCGGGATCCCTTCGGACATGAACAATTATACGTTCCTGGCAAGTTCGTACATATTCTAACGCAGGGTTGTGAAATCTCGCATCCATTGATATCTGGAGGAATATATTCCAAATGGAAGAAGCAACCCGACACCATTTCAATTGGAAGAAACTTGAAAAAGTAAATAGAATTCCATGATTTGGCAACACTTTCAATTTTGAGAGGACACATCAAGTTAATTTGCTTTTTCTGAGATCGTGATACCTCACTGCGCTTTTTAAGTGATAGGTCATTATCTCAAGAGCCTAAGCGTAACCAAGCATTTGATCTTTGTTTAGAATAGAATATTTAAGAATTATCCAACAAAATTGTGCCATTACTAATTAGAATAATAGATTACACAGAAAAAAAATTCAAAAATAATTGTCTATAAATACAGAATAATGCTGGATGTATTAACATCGGTAGATGAAATTGATTTACAAGCTAACTTTACCGATTCATATTGAGGGTTCGGTATGGACCATCTGTTTATAAAGTCAATTGCACTCAACTGATTCAGTTTGTAAAACAATTGTACGGATTAAACTTAAGAAAGAAGAATGTCTAGCTATATCCGGAACGATAGCTGTGAAAATTTACAGATTATTACTAAGCGCTTCATAGGTCATATTAAATTTCAAGCAATGAAAATCCGTGCATCTGAAAGGAAAAAAAATATGATTGTGTTTAACAGCCTAGATTGTTATGATTTTTAAGATTATAAGTGGTACGTGATTACTAGGAGAATCGTTTGAAACATGTACCATTCATCAAGTCAAAATTTGGTCCTCTGACTTGAAGTTTCTAAGAATTTCTTTCTCTGGGTTTTTTATGCAATTGGATCCATTTAACATGGTCGCCCTTATGGGAATAATGATCCACGATTCTATACAGGAGCACTCGTTCGGATGTGAGGTGGGTCTAATGAAAAGACGGGAAAAGGTACCTTGACAACCATTTCGGAGATAGGGGTTCCCTTGAAAACCCTTCAAGCAGTGGCACTGGTAGCCATTTCCATTCTCAGCATCTGTACAATTGGAGTTCTCTCGGCACATATAGGTCGTTGTATTCTTCTGTGCATCATCGCATGTTTGATTTGGAATTAACCAATCGACAACTAGAGGGACCATATCAAATGGCGGCTCGCGCAGATTGTCCGTAGAGAAGCTAAAGAAGCCGTCTTGGGCAACGAAAGCGTATCCGCACGGATTGAAATCAGAGATGCCGCGATGATTGTTGTAGCTAGTGACAGAGATGTTGTATCGGTAGGCGTCTCGAGGAATGCTAGTCTGGCAGCAACCGATGCCCGAGCACGACCCATTAATCACGTCCAAGACGCTGTGGCATGAGGACAAGCACCCCGTCACATACGTGCTTCCGCTGAAGGTCGCGTGCATGTCGCATCCCACGGCGATAAATTTGTTCTTGGCAGAAGATATGGGGAATATGGGAAGATAGAAGTAAGGTTCATCATTGTACAAGAATGTGCCGGACGAATTATAACAATCTTTGGCTACAAACACCGCTACATTGATCTCGTGACTCTCCATAGATATATCGAGTACTCGGAAATCAGAATCTTTACTGTACATACGAGGAGTGGGAGGATCAGTCGAGTCGTTGCAAAAGATGAGGAAAGACTCTGATTCTTCTTTGAAGTAGCAGTCGTCGCCGGCATCATTCATCCCGAATGGGTACGGGAAGGTGAGGTTGCCACATCTGTTCGCGCATCCGGGCTTTGTTGTTTGGACTACATCCGCAGTAACTACTGAGAATAGAGCCACCAATGAGCACAACAACAGCACGACTCTCAAGGGAAGTCTATGGAGCAGCATGGATCCACCCATATTCTTCCTGAAATGAGATGATGTTTTGCAACAAGATGATGAGCTTCATAGCCCGATGACAACCTTTATAAGCATGATGGAGCTTCTGGAAAGCTAAGTAGTATATGCATTATTCATAGTCCCCACTAATTGTCTTCGCGGTGATTACATCATTACTAATCAATCATACGGTTTTGTCCACTCTCTATGGCTCTTCACTAAAGAAGCCTTGACAAGCCTGTTGTGATTCACGTTGTGGCGTCGCAATCATTCGTAGGAATTTCCAAACTGACTTGCAAATAATAAAAGTCGTGATTAGATAGATATTTTTTTCTTTTAAATCTCAGAATTAGTTTCGACGGGTGGTGCTCATAAACTATTGCATGCACATCTCTAATGTATGAACTCCTTAAATATTTGTACAAATATCAACATCATATTTAAATCTTTATGCGCAGAGTAATATTTTAATTTATGCTATGTACAATTAAAAAAAAAAATTAGGTACATCGATGGTAAGTACTAAAGATTAGTTAGATAAAGCAAGAAACTGTTGATTCGGGTCGGTTCGAATTTGAATTTGAAAATCAAAACAGCACTGGACAACCCAAATATAGAAGATGAATGAGAACGAAATTTGCGGTGTTTAGATATGATTTGCTAAGTAAAAGGACTTCAAGAGTCCAAAATTGATTTTGAAAATTTTCTCAGATTCGCCTATAAAGTTTCAAGTAAATCCTAAGTCAATGCGATCAGTTTTCTTGGCAATTTCTCACGCACGAGAGTATGTCTCATCAGGGTGCTTTCATTATCCTGCCAAGACTTGAAAGGTCAAGCAAGTATGAAGCGTATGCAATGGGAGATCACAACGCTAAAATTCGTTAAAGGACTCATTGCCCTCAAGGAAAACTTAAGAGGTTTTATAATACAAAATTATCAAGAAAAAAATTCTAAACCTATTATACTTGTACAAATTCAGTCATAAAATCTTCAATTGTGCTAATTAAAACTCAAACCTTTTGAAAATTTACCAATTTAATTTTTTTGATCAAATTTGACCAAAAATCGCTATAGTATATAATTTTTATAATTTTTGGGAAATTGATTTGGGACTTTGGGAGTCTAAAATTGATTTTCAGAAATTTCTGGTGGTCGAACTAAAGTTCCAGGTAAATGCCAAGTCAATGGGGTCAGTTTCCTCGACAATTTCTTATGTAGCACAATATGTCACATCAGAATTTGTTACTGCCTGCTAACTTTGACTGCCTCTTGATAGATGCAGGATGCTTTCATTACATTGCCAAGACTTGAGAAGTCTAGCAAATCAACGGTAAGCGTATGCAGTGGGGGAGAGACCACAACCACAAAAAAGAGAATGAGACAGAAGAAAAATCAACAAGAGCAGAGTGGTTTGAGCTGGGGATTGTCTGCATGAAATGTGTTTCAAGTTGGATGGATTTTATAATCTGAAAATTTGTATTTTCCTGTTTCTAGTCTGTATATATGCATTCTAAAATGGAGTAATCGGTAGCTTCAAAATAATTAATCAACTAGCTTCAAAGAGGTAAAATATCAACTTTTTTAATTGTTGTGTTACAAAATTAAGATGTTGAAATAAGATTCCGTTATGTACTTTTAAACTAAGAAAAGATACGTTGCATGTGGATATTTTTTTCCTTTCTCTAGGCTAACATTTCCAACTAATATGGATTGTGAAGGGAACATTATCCGAATAGTCTAAACCAATTTAGTCCTAAACTTTTCAATTTTGTCAATTGAGTCATAAACATTTTCACATTTTGCCAATTCAATTCTAAACATTTTTCACTTCTTGCTAATTGAGTCCATTCAACCAATTTTGGCTAAAAATTACTAACGTGGAAGTCCGGTGCTAACATGGCACTTTTTAAATAAACATTTTTGATATTTTTTTATGATTTTTCTACTTTTTTTTTTTGGTTTTGGATCTAGTCGGCAAAGGTTGTCGGCCAACCCTCGCCAGCCACAAGCGAGGGCCAACGAGCAAGAGCCGACCAACCCCCACCAACTCTGGGCGAGGGCGCACAAGCCCTCGCCTAGAAATAACGAGGCTTGTGATGCCCTCACCAAATCTAGCAAGGCGAGGGCTTGGCAACCCTCGTTGGCTCCAAGCAAGGGGGGTGACCTCGCTCAAGGCCTTTGCCTAGTTAGATCTAGCGAGGGCAATGACCTCGCTTGAGGCCTTTGCCTTGCATGCCCTCACCTTCGCTGGCGAGGGTGTCACGACCCTCGACCAAAGCTCGCGAAGGGTACAGCACCCTCGCCCAAAGTTGGCGAGGGTCAACTGGCCCTCACCTATGGCTAGTGAGGGTTGCCGACCCTCGCCTATGACCGACACTGGCCCTCACCTATGGCCAAGGCCGGCTAAATCCGAACCCCCCCAAAAAAGCGAAAAAAAAGTTAAAAAAGAAAAATCATAAAAATTCAAAATATTATTAAAATATGATTTAAAAAGTGCCACGTCAGCACCAGCCATCCATGTTAGCAATTTCTAGCCAAAATTGGCTAGATAGATTGAATTGATAAGAAGTGAAAAGATTTATGATTGAATTAGTAAAATTGAAATATTTATGATTGAATTGGTAAAAGTGTAATAGGTTGATAACCTTTTGGATAATTTTCCCAATTGTGGTTGATATGCATTTGTGGAGAATTATCAGCATCAAGAATTTAATTTTTCTTTTCCTTTTTATGGTCCAGTGACTGTAGTTATTAGCTTATTTTAAGCTGTGGAGTTAACAACGGCAGGTCTTGGAGACTTTCATGAGACGATTCCACTACAAATCCTTGTGTGACGAAGTCTTTGTGCCTCCCTCTCTGCTTCGTCGGAGATGATCCCTCTCGCTGGTAGAGACACCCTCTTCCGATTCTATGGAAGTTTTCGCCACAAATCCACACTCTCTCGGTAAGAACCCAATCCTCTAAATGTAGCTTTCTCTCCACTTGCTCTGGATACCCACCTTCGAATGTAGCTCTTCCCCTACGCCATGAACACCCATTTGCCAAACCCTAAACCCCCTTCTAATCCCCCTTCGAATGGATTTTCTCCTTCGGCTAGGCCTCAATGGCGATGAAGCAATTGTTCACAAACCATTCGAAGGCCCCTCCTAGCAAACCCTAATTCTTTTTCCACTGCTACAATCCTTAATCCCCCTTCTGCTGGATCTCCATAGTGCTGAAGTAATCAGTTACAGACTTCGTATTCTACCACAAAACCTTCGGAGCTTATTCAATCTTCTCCTCTCCAAAATCACAAACCTCAACTAGTTGAAAATGCTTGTAATCTGCTACCGGTATGGACCTTCAGGATGAGAACCAACGTCACCTTACTGCCCTGTGCAAAAGTTTAGGCCGTTTATGGTCAGATGGTGATGTGGTCGAAGTGCAATAGGAAATCCCTCCCAACAAACGAATTGAATGCAGCCATACTCTCTTCGGTAAGCTATACTCGAAACCCAATGTGAACTTTCCAGCATTCAGTACAACTATGAAGAAGGCGTGGAAAACAGAGGCTATTGTGTTTATACAAAAAGAACCGGGGTTATTTTCCTTTGTATTTGAATCAGAGGAAGACAAGGAGAGAGTTCTGAAGTTTGGACCATGGTCCTTTAATAGCAACCTATTAGTGTTAAAGCAATGTGAGCCAGAAATCCCAGAACACTGCTATGATTTTTCTAAATCAGATTTTTGGGTGCGTATTGTTGGTTTACCCCCGGGATGGCTTATAGAAGAAGTTTTTGCTGAAGTTGCTGGAAAAGTAGGAGTAGTCAAGGAAATACAACTAGAATCTAGAGGAATCGGTCCCTACAAAACTGGTAAAGTCAAAGTGGAGTTGGAACTTTCAGCCCCTCTCAAAACAGGGGCGTTAGTGAAGATCGGGAACAAGAATCTATGGGTGGAATTCAAATATGAACGTCTCCCTCACTTCTGCTACTCATGTGGTCGAATCGGGCACTACGCATCATATTGCGAGGAGATATCATATGAAACAACTAATTGGGCAGCTAACAAGGTTGGTCAGTATGGACCTTGGCTCAAAGCAAAAGTAAGAGATTGTAGCTCACACTAGGGAGTATTTTATGGTAAGGATGCTCTAAATCAGGAAGAAGAAGAATCAGTCCCTGAAACGCCCCTAATGACAGTTAATATGGAAGTTGCTACTCGCACAGAAGCTGAAACAAATACAAACCCTCGGAACAAAAAAAATGGTTGATAGCCCATCATCAAAGGAAGGCAGAGAGGAAAGAGACAAAAACACAGTAGTAAAAGAGGGGAGTGGAAAACAAATATTGTACCTAGAAGGCCCATCAAAACCTACAGGAGGAGATGTTAAGAAAATGCTGAAGTACCAACAAGCAAAAAAACAGAAAAGAGTTGACTTCACCAGCTCTGACGTTCTTGATGATATGGAGCTATTAGAGACCCCTATACAACTGGTCAAAGAGGGGAAAGACTAGGCTTTGGTGGCTAGCCTTAATAAGCCAGCCAAGACGCCATGAAGATCCTAAGCTGGAACTGTCAGGGGCTGGGCAACCCCCTGACAGTCCAGGAAATTAGAGCTTTAACAACTCAAGAACGGCCCAATATGGTCTTCTTAATGGAGACCAAAAACAAGAAGATGGTGGTAGAAAAGACCGGAAGAAAGCTACAATTTCAGCACATGTTTACAGAGCAACCAATCGACATAGCATGTGGTTTGGTGCTTATGTGGAATGAGGAGGCGGAAGTTAAAATAAATTCAAGTTCGAAAGAATATATAGATGTGGAATGCAAGGATCCTTCAAGTGGTCATATCATGGAAGTTACTTTCATACATGCTCCCACAACTTTTTCAGAGAGACTTCTATTATGGCAAAAAATACGGGATATGCACTCCGACAATCATAATCCATGGCTTTGTGTGGGGGACTTTAATGAAATCCTATATAGCTGGGAGAAGGTAGGGAAGAGGGAAGCGGATCAACATCGAATTGTAGCCTTTCGGGAATTACTGAATGATTGCTCTTTAATGGATATTGATACAAAATGGTGTGCTTTCACTTGGGCAAATAATAGAGATGGTGAAAATTTAGTGAAAAAGAGGCTAGACAGAGCATTATGCACAATGAAATGGAGAATTACCTTCCCAAATGCTGAAGTGGTGGCTCTCCCAGCAGTTGGCTCAGACCATAGCCCACTTTTATTATCTTTACATCCTGTTAGAGAGAAAAGAAGAAAGCAATTTAAATTTGAAGCCTACTGGATGGAGGAAGAAGAGTGTGGGGAGATTATTAAATGTTGTTGGGAAGGTGACCAGCACTATCAAACGAACTTCGCTTAGAAAATACAGCATGTAACAAGGGAATTGACAGCATGGAGTAAAACTAAATTCTCTAATGCCTCTCTCCAAATTAGAAATCTCAAAAAGAAACTCATGGATATCACCAATGGGAACACTGAATTTTCTAGCAAAGAGGAATGCCAAGAAATCAAAGAAAATATTGAGCGGCTTTGGCATCGGGAGGAGATGTACTGGGGTATGAGGTCTCGTATAAATTGGCTGCATTGGGGAGATAGGAACTCAAAATACTTCCACGCCACCACGGTCCAATGAAGACAACAAAACAGAATCTCTATCTTTGCGCCTTAATGAAGACACTTGGTGTAGGGACCAAACAACATTAAAACAGCACATTGAAGAGTTCTACTGCTCATTATATGAATCAGAGGGTCCCAGAGAGTTTCAGCCTATTCTGGACATGTGTCCAACGGTCATTAACGCACAAATGAATGAGAGCCTCCTGACCCCAATCTCTATGGAAGAGGTAAAAGAAGCAGTTTTTCAGCTGTGATCATTAAAAGCTCCGGGCCCAGATGGTCTGAATGGACAATTTTACCAACATTACTGGGAGGAAATCAAGATAGATGAGCTGAATATCGTCAGAAACTTCTTTGAATCAGGTGAGTTCGACTCCCATCTTAATAAGACTTACATAACCCTCATTCCCAAAGTCAAAACCCCAGAAAGTATTTGTTAGTTCAGGCCAATTAGTCTATGCAACTTCAGCTACAAAATCATCTCAAAGGTCTTAGCAAACAGATTGAAACCATGGCTTGATGAGATAATAGCCAATGAACAAAGCGCCTTTGTTAAAGGAAGACAAATACAAGATAACATTTTTATAGTTCAAGAAGTGTTGCACCAACTGAGAATTAGAGAAAAAAAGAAGAAATTCCAAGCGGTTCTCAAAATGGATATGAAAAAGGCTTACGATAGGGTGGAATGGGACTTCTTAAAAATGAGTATGCTGCAGATGGGGTTTAGTGCAAGATGGGTTGAGCTGGTAATGATATGTGTCTCTACGGTGACATTTAGCGTCAAAGTGAATGGTGATCAAACCCGGTTTTTTACACCCACACGGGACTTAAGACAAGGAGATCCATTGTCACCCTACCTATTCATCTTAATGGCTAATGTTTTCTACTGGATGATGCACAAAGCAATTGAAGATGGGAGCCTCAAAGGAATAAAACTAAACAGGTATTGCTCTACATTGTCTCACCTCTTATTTGCCGATGATGCAATAATTTTTATGGATGGGATAGTGAGAGAATGCCAAAATTTGTCAAATCTCTTGAACCGATATTGTTATGCTACTGGTCAAGCTATCAATCTAAACAAATCAGGAGTGTTTTTCAGCAAGGGTTGCCTCGAATCCTTAAAGAGTAATATGGCCTATGAGTTGCGAGTACCTATTATTGACAAAATAGGGAAATACCTGGGAATTCCATCTGATTGGGGACAAACAAAAAAGGAGATGTTTTCATGGATTCTGGCGAGGGTGAACATGAAGCTGGAAGGTTGGAAAGAAAAGCTATTATCTAAAGCTGGCAAATAAATATTAATAAAAGCTATGGTACAGACTCTTCCTCAATATGCTATGTCAATTTTCAAAATTCCAATCTCAGTTTGTAAAGCCATAGAACAATGGATAGCAACTTTCTGGTGGAAACAAAATGAGTCCAAGAGAGGAATGCACTGGAAGAAATGGGAAATTTTGAAATGCAGGAAAGACGAAGGGGGTCTTGGGTTCAAAGACCTAATTATATTCAACAAGGCAATGTTAGCCAAACAAGCTTGGAGACTTTCACAATCACCCTCAGCTCTATGGGGCCAAATCCTAAAAGGAATATACTATCCAAATGGAGACTTATGGAAAGCTCATATAGGACAAAGACCCTCATGGGGGTGGCGCAGTCTTCTCATTGGCCGAGACACTTTAGAACCGGAGGTGAAATGGATAGTGGGAGATGGACATAGCATTAACATATGGAGAGACAGATGGCTTCCAAGAGGCGTAATAGGAGGACCGATAAACAAGGATGATCCTGAGATAGTAGCTAAACTAATGAACGCTGAAAGGAGACTATGGGAGGAGTCTAAAGTTCAAACGCTCTTTGATGAACAAATTGCTCAGGAAATTCTTTCAACTCCACTCAGTGCTCAATCACAACCAGATAAACTCATCTGGACGGGGAATCATTCAGGGTCGTACACAGTAAAAAGTGGCTATAATAGAGTGCGCTCAACAACCAATCATCCCGACCCCAACAGTGCAACAACCTCCTATCAGCCACCTAGATCCCTCTAGATTAGACTATGGGACACGCCAATTCCCCCCAAAATAGAATTCTTTCTTTGGAGCATATGCCAAAATGCACTCCCAACCAAGGAAAATCTCTACAGAAGGCGCATATTACCTGATCCCTTGTGTCCACTCTATCTCCACCACCCAGAAATAGCAGAACACCTGTTCTTCTTGTGCAAAAAGACAAGGAAACTATGGCTGGACCCGCGCCTTAACCTATATGACAAAACAAGTTCAGTAACACGCATAGACAAGTGGTTTGCAGAGTTCTTGAATGCAAAAACAGAGGTACCTTCGGCAGACCTGGTGGCAAGCACGATCTGGTTGATATGGAAACTCCGAAACGACTACATCTTCAGATCTCGATCTCCCAATGCCGAATCAATTGTAGATCTTGCCCACTCCCAGACCCGAGCCTTCCTCAGATGGAGCCGAAAGAAAGTTCTGCAGACATCCAGCAAGTCAGCCACAACAGAGCACTGGACGGCTCCAAACAGCACCAGATTCAAGCTAAATGTAGACTGCTCGTGGAAGGAAGGAGAAGAACTAAGCTCGATTGCTGGGCTCATCCGGGACTCGAGTGGATTATTGATTGGCAGATTTGTAGCTGAGATTCGGGCGGCCTCTCCTCTGCATGCCAAAACCCTAGCACTCCTGCACGCGTTGAACTTTCTGAACCAACGAAGAGAAAGTCAAGTGGGGGCTATTCAGTTCGAAGACAGAAGCTGCGAAGTACAGTGCGACAATTATGCACTCGTGGAGGCCAGTTTGGGCTGGGCTGATGCACCTTGGGCCATAATGCATTTAGTGACCGAAATCAGAGAACTCCTTCAACAGATTTCATTTGTAACTCTCGCCTACTGCTCCCAGGACGCAAACCACGTAGCTGATTGGACCGCCAAAGCGCATCGCCGTAAGTCTTTACCCACAGATTGGTTAAATGTGCCACCTCAACCCCTTCTGAATAATTTATGTTCTGAAGTCAAGTTACCATCTACTTGTAATCCGTGTTTTAAATGAAAGTAAGTATCATTTTCGACCAAAAAAAAAAAAAAAGTCTTTGTGCGGTGCGGGGCGAGTTTAAATTTTCCAAATGCACAATTTATTTGACATATATTTCTTCAATCTTTCGTCGCTGCTCATCCGAAAAAACAGGCCATTGTGGGCCAGAGACTGGTGCACAATTGTCACGGAAGAGCTGCTCTTACTTTCCAAATAATCCGTGGGAAACAATAAGTCTTGGTCTTCTCCTTTCGCAATTGATTTTTATAGTATGGTACATTGGGGATGTTACTTCTCCGCAGGGCAAATTTTTTCTTTTGAGGTGTTGATTAATGCAAAAAGTGAAAGTTGATAGCGAAAGGAGAAGACCTAACCTCTCTCTTTCATCAAGAAAGAGACTTCTTGTTTAACTCTATATTTGAATAATTCCAAAACTTAATAATGCACCTTAACTCTCAGTCGTCGGACAGCAATTATCAGTGAAAAAGGCACACTAGTTCGTAAATTTCATCAGTTAATTTACAGTAATATATAATTATCTTTGGCAATGTCTCCCTACAAATCCTTAGAATTCTCTGGAGAGACTAATTGAAAATCCCAGCCGCCAACGTAATTGGACGATGCATTGAGAGATGATGTGCATCCAAACTCAATAACTTATTAATGAGGGCTTTGACACTCTCCATCATAAGCATCTACAAACTTTTCAAACGGGTTCTTTGCCAACTAATAAGCTAAGTACCATTGTCAAATTTCCAATAGAAATCTAGCCACAGGAAATTTTTTCAACACTCACAAATTGACGCATGATGCCTACATGGGCAGGTCAAATTACTTCGATAATCTAAATCTATCAGTAAGAAAATCGACATTATTTGGAGTCTTTCCTTGGGTAATAGTAAAATTGTATCAGTTGATAACAGAGCCTGAATCTGGCTGGTCAACATCTCCAACAAGAATTGGAGCAATCTTGATTGTTAATGTCATGCCCCGAACTCCGAGCGCACGCACATCTCTCAGCGGTCGATTAAAAATTTGCGACGTCCCAAGACGCGTCGCCGACCCATTCTTTTTATCTTTCAATTAAGCACATGTGAGTGAATTAAATACACCACCCAGTCAAATTTGACCAAAAATCGCTAGAGTATATAATTTTTATAATTTTTGGGAAAAGGCTAAGTCAAGGCAGTCGGTTTCCTTGGCAATTTCTCATGTGCAACAATATATCTCGTCCGGAGTTATTGCCCACCAACTTTGGGTGCATCATTGATAGAGAGTATAAATGAGACAGGATGCTTACTGCATCAGGACTTGAAAAGTTAAGCAAGTACTAAGCGTATGCAATGGGAGATCACAACTAGAAGTGATTGGTTCTCGGATGATTTGGTTCCCACCCCAAAAATCAAGAATTGGACCAAAAGGATTCTAGAACCATGAATCGAACTAGTGCCCCTAAAACTGAACTGACCAATCTAGTTCAGTTCCTACGTGGATCATGGAACCGGTGGCATGTTCAGATTTTTTTTTTTTTAACTGTTATTTGTCATTAATGTTCAAGACAAATTGAAGATGTTCTTGATAACAAGACATTTCTACAATCAGCAAATTATGTGTAGCATTGGAGGTTTCACATAACTTTTTTTCCAATTTGTGGCAAAACTTGGTTAGAATGAGTAACTATTATTTATGTTTTGATTTGTTCTTGTCATCTTACTCACATGCATGAGTGAAATAGGAGTTGTGAGACTCGTGCTTGTCTGCATGCGTGAGTGAAGTTCAAAATATAAGATAGATTAGGGTTTTTTTTTACAAATTAAAGGAAATTAAAAAAAAAAATTGGTCTAACCCATGTAGGCAATTCCACGCCTGAAACTAGGAATCAGATTGAAATTCACTGGTTTCAATTTTATAGAATTGAGAACTAGATCAGTGCCCCCAAGAACCGCCCAAAACTGGCCGATCTAGTCCCATTTAAGTGGCTCCTTTTGCTTACCCCTAGTCATAACTCTAAAATAGAAGAATGCCGAAGAAAAATCATGAAGAGCAAACTGCTTTGAGCTGGCGATTGGTGATGGGGTTTACACTCCTAGGAGTGAAATTTCTATTGCATTCTGGAAAAGAATAACGCATATTTCAGAGTGATTAATCAACTAGTTTTAAAGAGGTAAAAAGTAAACATTTGCCATTGCCGTGCTACGAAAAATAAGATTCTTAGATAACATTTCATTCTATACTTTTACATTAAGATAAGATACGTTGAACGTAGGTTTGTTTTTTTATTTTATTTTATTTTTTATCTTGGTTGTTGGCCTAGGATTTCTAATTAAAAATATGGACTGTGGTGATACGTATTTGTGGAGAATCATCATTCCAAGGAATTTATTTTTCCTTCCATCTGGTATCCGTGTTGTAAATCTTTTGTTGCATTTCCATAATTTTGAGGAAAACACCATCTTGCTGACATCGTGGTAACGAAGAAAAACGCAATCATTATTGCCAAAAGTCATTTTTGAAGAAACTAGGCTAATCGAATTAGGAGCAAAATAGTGTCTCATATTGGACCTTAGTGTAAATGTGACTTAAACCGGAAAAAGTAAAAAAAAAAAAAAAAAAGAAGTATTAAATCTATTGTCATGATACCAATTCAGCTCTTAACCTTTTAAATAATCAATTTAACTCTAAACATTTTCATATTGATACCAATTTAGTCCATCCAACCAATTTAAGCTAAAAATTGCCAATGTGAACGCCAATTGTCCTACGTAGCATAACTGATAGTGGCGTGGATATTTTTAATAATATTTTAATATTTTTTGAATTTTTAAAATCTTTTTTGCTTTTTCTTTTTTCGACCTCCCTCTTCTTTGCTTTTTCTTTTTGCCAGTGGCCATTGCTAGCCACCGACCATAGCCATGGTCGGCGAGGGCTGGCCTTGGTCAGCCTCACTGACCATAGCCATGGTCGGCATGGCTGGCCTTGGTCGACCCCACCGGCCACAAGCAATGATTGGCCTCACTGGGTCGCCCTTGAGCGAGGGCAATCGCCAGTCGTCCTAGCGAGGCCCCCTCGCCAGATCTAATGACCAACCATCGCACAGGTGAGGGCGAGGTTAGTTGGGCCTCGCCATCACCCACGTGGGGCTCACCAAGCCTCATCCCCGCCCAAGCGAGCCTCGATGAGGCCGACCCTTACTTAGGCGAGGTGCAATGAGGCCACTCTGGCCTAGGAGATGGTCGGCCTCCTCAAATCTAGTGAGGGGGCCTCACCTAGCCACACCTGGACGGCTGACGCTCCCCCTTGACCACGCCCTTGCCCAAAGAAATTACCATCGGATAGTTGCATATATGTCGCATTGCTATGTATACAAAGAAATTACCACTATGCAAGGCGCCTATTTAAGCAAAAACATACGTTCCTCATTCAAATTATTTGATGGCAAATTGAATATTAGTATTGTGTTGCTAATTGGAGAGCTTACCTTGTACTCTAACGATTATACCACACATAAATAGATAATGTTTCCTTTCGACAGATTAGTTCTAGAATATATAGAATTAATGAGTGTAATATCTTTTAACACACTGTCATAAGGGCTTTGTGGCAGAACGTCAATTAGATATAACAAATGTGATTGTCCATCAAAAAATCAACCTAGCCTGAACCAGTCAACCTACCCTAGCTAAAAACTATTGATTCAGGTTGGTTCCGTTTCAATTTGAAATCTGAAAAGAACAAAATCTAACCAACCTATATATAGCAGAAGAACAAAATCTGCAGTGTCCTAATCTACACAATAGAAAACATAATCCTCAAATCAAATTACATTTTCCAGTTCAAAGTAAAACCACAGATATGGTCTGAGATCTGTTCATTGCTAACTAAAAGGACTTTGGGAGTCTAAAATTGATTTTCAAAATTTTTTGATGGTCGACCGAAAGTTCCAGGTAAATGCCAAGTCAATGGGGTCGGTTCCTCGACAATTTCTTATGTAGCACAGTAGGTCGCATCAAAATTTGTTATTGCCCGCCAACTTTGACTGCGTCATTGATAGATGCAGGGTGCTTTCATTACATTGCCAAGACTTGAGAAGTCTAGCAAATCAACGGTAAGCGTATGCAGTGGGGGAGAGATCACAACCCCAAAACAAGAGAACGAGAAAGAAGAAAAATCAACCAGAGCAGAGTGGTTTGAGCTGGGGATTGTCTGCATGAAATGTGTTTCAAGGTGGATGGATTTTATAATTTCAAAATTTGTATTTTCCTGTTTCTGCACTATATATATGCATTCTAAAAAGGAGTAACCGGTAGCTTCAAAATAATTAACCAACTAACTTCAAAGAGGTAAAATATCAACTTTTTTAATTGTTGTGTTACAAAAATCAGATGTTGAAATAAGATTCCGTTATATACTTTTAAACTAAGAAACGATACGTCGCATGTGGATTTTTTTTTTCCTTTTTCTAGGCTAACATTTCCATCTAATATGGATTGTGAAGGGAAAATTGTCCAAATAGTTCTAAACTTTTCAATTTTGCCAATTGAGTTCTAAACATTTTCACATTTTGCCAATTCAGTCAAAAACATTTTCACTTCTTGCCAATGGAGTCCATTCAACCAATTTTGGCCAAAAATTATTGATATGGATAACCAGCGCTGACGTGGCACTTTTTAATAATATTTTTAAATATTTTTATGGTTTTTTACTCTTTTTTCTTTTTTTTGGATCTAGTCGGCAAAGGTTGTCGGCCAACCCTCTCTAGCCACAAGTGTTCGTAAAATTCTAAACGCAAATGAACATGTCAAACAAGTAATATAATGATAAGAAAAAGTATCGTCCTACGAAGATCGATGATTAATAAACTAATTAAATACTAAAATAAATTAATTCTAAAATTTATCTAACATATCAAAATATAATTTAGAATAAATTAAAAACAAAATTTGAAGACTAAATGCAGTAAATCTATCAGATAGAGTATCTAATTTCACCATAACTACTAGATATGAATTTTAGATTGTTGTGGGTTCAAGAATGATATCAAATATGTGATAGCGGAATTTCCTAATCTATTTAGCAAACCTACTCAGCTTATTAATCCACTATATCTCCATGTAAATTAAAATAAACCTGAGTGCATTAAAAACTATGAATATTCCTAGCTTACAGTGAGTCTTTTAGATCACCTTATCACCAAAAGTTACATAAATAATGCGGTATATCTCTATCCACATTTAATTCATGATTATATATTATAATGAGCAATTGCCTATTATCACTTCTCAGTCTCAAATATACATATCAGATCATTCAAATGGTGGACAGTCACTCAAAAGCATTAAGCACAATAATATATAACTCACATAAATGAAATCAATTGCAAAACATAAAAATCATGAAATTCACATCATCCTGGTTAGGCTACAATGTACGTCTAAAGGTTAGCACTGCTCTACTTTCATAAAAGGTGAATAAGATCTAAGACATGAAGAGGATCTGAGGCAAGATGGGTGAACAAATCGTAGAGGTTCTTTAAGGCTTGGATGGACTCGTAGAAGGTGATTAGTTTTGTGGAACTAGAAGCCTGACAACATGCTTGGAGGAAGTAGCATGTAGAAGGTCAACAGTCAATTCAACGTGAAGGGTGAAAAGATTTTTTTTTTTTTTTTTGGGTTATGCATTAAATAGTAAAGCATATAGATTTTCTAATCTCGGTACTAATCCTATTTTTGAAGCAATTGACGCTGAATTTTTGAACGTTTAACAATAAAAGATACTAAGTCTCTCGAAATAGACAAAATATTAGGAAATTAAAGTTTCTCTTTAGATAAAGGAAAACAAGTTATAATTGAACAATATCCTTCTTTTCTAAAGAATCTTCCTCAATCAAAGAAAAACAAGTCTACGACGGATGCACACATATGGAAGATGGCATTGGATGATGAGATAAAATCTATCAAGCGAAATAATACAGGGTCATCAACTAATCTTCCTCCTAACAATAGAACTATACGTATGGCAGGATTCGTGGCTAAAAGGTATTGTGAAAAAGGAGGACTTGACTACTTTGATGTTTATTCTCTGGTAACAAGGCTTACAACAATTAGAAAAATGATGGCTTTAGGTTCAAAAGTAGTTTGGTAATTGATCGAATGGACGTTTAAACTGCCTCTCAAAATGGTGATTTAGATGGAGAAATTTATATCCACAGGGGCTATATAGAAATTGGTCAAGAAGATATAGTTTGTAAATTGAATAAATATTTGTGTGGACTCGAACAATCACCTAGACAATAGTATAAAAAGTTTAATGGAGAAATTGAATATTCTGATTTTAAAGCCAGTAAAGCCGTGAATTGTGCTTTCGCAAAAGTCACAAATAACGGTTGTGTTGTTATTACTCTTTATATTAATGAGTTACTTATTTTTGGATCAAATTTGGAAATTGTTGAGAAGACTGCATCTTACACATATAATTATTTTAGAGTTCAAAAGATTGGTATTGTGGATGTGATTTTGGGAATAAAGGTCAAGTCAGACTGGGCCTTTTGCTTTTGATCGCCAATCAGAAAATATATAAATAAAATGTTTTTGACTCAATCACATTTTAAGGAAAAAGCGCTTAGTAGATTAGGTTTTCCTAATTGTGAAACAAGTGGTGTGCCTTTGGGTCCTATTGAGTTAATATAATGATAAATCAACTGATCAAGAACACCATGCTAAAATAACCTGATGTCTTATGTATGCTAGGAATGCCACAAGACCTGATATTGCACATGCGGGAGGAAAAGTAAGTTGATTTACTTCTAATTTTCAGTGCATCTCATTTGAAGGTATTTGACAAATTAATGCAAAATTTAAAAGAAGAAATTATTTGGGCTGAGTGATTATTAAGAAATACTCTCTTTTCTGCATACTCCTTTGCGTCCTATAACGATCTATTGTGACAAAAAGGCAACGATTTACATTGCCATATGAAGTATCACCATATTGGGAAAATGGTGAAGGAAGGTAAAAGTTGTAGTTGAGTACATGCCAATCGAGTCAATGTTGGTCGATCCTCTTACAAAGAGATCAATTTGTGCAAACCAATCAAAAGCTTTGAAGGAGATGCGACTAGCACCAATCATTTAAGGATTTGTTGATTGTAGCATTCTGTTTGTTTGTATTGCATACGAGTTGAGAGTTTAGTGTAAATTTAAAGGCAAATTGTCCTATTAGTCATAAATCTACTATATGAATTAAAATAGTCATCTAATCAATTTTCGCTGAAAAATCTCTGAAATGGTGGTGTGAACGTAGGATGACTGGTGATAATTGAACTCTCCCGTCAGCAATCTTTGATGAAAATTGATCAAAAGAATTATATTAGAATTTTGAGCAAATGTTTAGGATTAAATTGGCAAGATAAGACCAATTATGACAAAATTGACTTTTATATAATAAGTTTAGAATTGACTGGGTAATTTTTCCAAAATTTTAATCAATTGATTGATATGTTAACGATTACATTTCCAGTGCAGATTACTATGGAATAGTGGGGCTAATAATATTATGCCACAAAGTGAGATTGAACTTAATAGTTCTTAATGAACCCATAGCACAAGTGGAGCAAAAATGGCGGTTCGAATGCTTATGACGGAATTTGCTTTTATTAGTTTGGTCTAATGTACAATGCGGTTCGTGAACTTTTAATACACGTTTAATATGGTCCTTGGAAGTTATGAAAATGTTCAATGTTATTCGTGGTCTATTAATGGAAGGACAATATTGAATATTTCATAAAATTCAAGGACCATATTAAACATGCATTAAAAGTTCAAGGGTTACAAATAAATTAAAAGTTCAAGAAACACATTAGACTAATTGAATAAATTAAAATTTTAAGGATTATATTGTATATAGACCATTTGCGTCATTTTCCCTATGATCTATAATACATTGCCTTTAAAAGTTTGCTCACGGCGTCAACGTACCTTTTTTTCTAAGATAAAAAGAAGAAAAGGACAAATTGCTAGGACAAGGAAAAAGAATTTTAAAGGTAGATTAACATAAATGGTCCATGTACTTTGACTCAATCTACCATGTGATTCTCAACCTTTTAATCTATTTGATGTGATCCTTAAACATTAATCCAATGTGCAATGTTATTTTTGAATTTTTAATTTTTTCAATGTGGTCCATAGATTTTTTGTATATGTTCGATTTAGTCAATGGACTATATAAAAATTTTTCTCTGAAGATAACTTAATAAAACTCAACATTGAACATTTTCATATAATTTAAGAACTATATTGAACATGTACTAAAAGTTTAGAGATCACATTGAACAAATTAAAAATTCATTGGACTATATTAAATAAATTAAAAATTGAAAGACCACATTGCACATTAGAATAAAATTCATTGAATATTTATGTTATTATTCCGATTTTAAAAAGACTGCTAATTCAAAAACAACTTTATGGCCAAAAAGTAAGGCATCTAATTCTTGGCCTCCTCCGATGGTGTAAGTCCAGGATAACCCTGGGCGAACCTCGCCCGGCCCAACAAGGGCCCCCCCTCCTGTCGCCTATGGCCAGTGAGGTCGCCGGCCTCCTCCGATGGTGGCAGCAGCAACAGCGCCTAGCCACCGGCCCTCCCTCCTTTTTTTTTCTTCATATATTTATATTTTGACCCTTCAAGTATTAGAAATTTCTAAAATTAACCCTATGCGTGTTGGAATTCCAGACTCGCGTGTCGGAACGTGTTGGAGAGAGTTGACCACGTGTCAGATTTTTCAACACTCGTTGATCGCGTGTCGGAGCGTGTCGGTCACGTGTCGAAGTGTTGGACACGATACAAAGGCTCCCGGAGAGTATCGGTACTACATAGGTCCTACACATGCATCCTACAAAAAGAGAGTGGGCTTTATCCCAATCTAATTTACATTAAATTAGTTGGTGGAGAATGTGATTACCCAATAGGAGCAGCCGTATTGCTCTTTGGTTTTCTTTCCTATATGTTCTTTTATTAACAGAACAAAGCAAGTCAAGTCAAGTGTGCTGTTGACAAAAAAACAAGAAGAAGGTCGAAGTGTGCTGGATCTCAAGTTTCTATCCAAAGCACGTGCCAGGCACCTACCGCATACTGCTGCGTAGGAGATTACTCTTTTTATTATTATTATTATTATTATTATTATTATTATTGGAGTCTTGTGTTGAAGATATAAAATGGAAGGCTGAGAATCCGCGGAGATCACAGCAGTGGGGCGGATTGTGTGGCTGAGCACTCCTCAGGTAACCTGTGGTTCCTTGCTCGTTTTATACTGTTTCGGCTGCTCTATTTTCTTCTGACGAGTTGAACGAGAGTTTTTATTTATGTTTGATCGTAGATCCGAATTCAGTTACGAGAGACATTTCTGCAGTTCCCGGATCTCGGATATCCATATTCATCTTCTCTGTTTCCTGCTTTCTTTTGAGGCTCTTCTCCGTCAATCTCCATTACTGCCTTTGTATTAGGACAATTCTGATGGACAGAAAAAAACCCCCTCCTTCAAAAGATCCGACGCACGGGGGGTGTTTTTCATCGACCTCTTGGCATAGAAGCTACTATGGAGGCGGAACGCAAAAACCAGAAGGAAACGACGTGTTCTTGAGCTGGATAGGTAAATCGTCGTACTACCCGCCGCCGCTCACCGGTGATCTCCAAAATGGCCTGCGCAAGGCAGGAATTGACACGTTCTGCCATCCCTGGAGTCCCAAGAGGTTTCCGCAGTCTAAGATCTCGATCCTGATTTTCGGGCGGGACTTCACTCGGTCCATAGTGGACCTTCCCCAGCTTGTTCACATACTGAAATGCAAGAGAAGCAGCGGGCAAATAGTGCTGCCCATATTCTCTAGAAATGAAGGTGGGGTGGACGAAATGGAACTAGGGGAATGGAGAAAAGCGCTCGCCGAAGTCGGTTCCTTGAGAGGATGGGAAGCAGAGAAATTTCCCCATGGGTACATTATTTCACCGAAACATTATTTAATTTCTCATGAATCGATCCTTCTTGATAAATAATTTAAATATTGCCCTCCTATAGCTGAAATTCAGCGTTATTTGACAGGAAGAAAGGAGCATTGATTGAACTAGTTGTCGCACGAGTTGTGAGCTTGTTGAAAACAACTTTCAAGCTTCCCACAGAGTTGGTTGGAATTGATGATCATGTGAAATATATTATGAGCTCAATAGATCCTAAATATAATGATACAAGAATTATCGGAATCCATGGAGTGCGTGGGAGCGGTAAGACAACTCTTGCTAAGGTCTTGTGGAATAATCTCTCTGGTGATTTCGAACATCTTAGCTTTGTACGAAATATTCGAGAAGTATCACTACGCATGGGTATTAAGTACTTACAAGAAGAGCTCATTTGCGATATACTAAGAAGTCCACATTCATTCTCTAATGTCGATGAGGGAATCAACATCATTAGGTCTCAATTTACAAGTAAGAAAGTCCTCATTATTCTCGATGATATGGATGATAATATTCACTTAGATGCCCTGGTCGGAGATTGTAGTTGGTTAAAAGCAGGGAGTATAATCATAATAACTACTAGAAAAATGAGTATTCTTGATAAGGCCAAGGCAGACCCCAAGCACGAACTCGGCGAGTTGACTCATGATCAAGCATCGGCGTTATTTAGTAGATATTTATTTGGAGAGGATTCTCCTCCCAATCGTTTTATGCGTATATGTCGTGATGTCGTAGTTGGTATACCGAGGATTCCCCTAATTCTGGAACTTATAGGTTCATCCTTCCACCAAAGAACTGAGGAAGTACGCCAAGACACATTGATGAATTTAATGGACGATGTGAAAAATAAGAAGGATCAAGATGTGCTGCATATAACTTACGATTCTTTGGATTATAAGCAGCAACAGATATTTTTGGACATTGCATGTTTTTTTATTGGATCATCTAAACAATATCCGACTTATATGTGGGATTCCTGTGGTTTTTTACCAAAGAAGGGGATTGAAGTATTGAGATATATGTCCCTAATTGAAAATGACAAAGACGACAAGCTAATAATGCGTGATCAATTGAGAGATTTTGCAAGGGAAATTGTTAGTCTAGAACATCAAGAGGAGCTTCAGCAGCGCAGTAGGTTATGGATTTGTGAGGAAGCCCAACATGTGCTTGACAACAACAAGGTAAGAGTTTTCTCTACTTGTCTTATACGCTGAACGGGAGTCCATCTTCTATTTATTGTTTGTGATAAAAATTGTCGCCAATCTCAACTCCCCAAAACTTGCCGCTTCTACTGGAAAAAATTGATTGTTGTTCTTACCTGATTACAGGACATGATTGAGGAGCAATTTGTTAGTTATTGATGATTGATATATATATATATATATATTGTTACCTTATAGTATTGTCCCAACAACAAAATTACAAAAACAGAATATTTGACAAACCACTTTTAGAGAAACCTAACACACGTCAAATGATTGATGAAATAGTTGGTGACTAAGCAAATATGTCATGAAACATACTCATGCAATTCACCATCTCATATTCTTCTTATTATCCATGCATTCTTTCTTCTTCGACTTATCAAATTAAGGTAATCACGTATTTATATTATAGTTAATCCTCGAAATTATGAGATATTACATTATAGTAGAAAATGCGAAGTATTTCTTAAATCTTGTGCATAACACAAGACTTCTACGATCTACAACACTTGAAAAATAAAGAATTTAATCATTCTTCCCATGCGATATAAAGAAGAAAAAATGTATTGAGAGAAATCATCACACAAAAAAAAAAAAAAAAAAAGTTAAGTAAGTTAGTAATATACACATTTAATGTGGAGATCAAATGGTTTGAGGAATGACCTAAAATCAGAAACAACATTATTTCTAATCCTAAAATTGGATGATTGAACTAAAAAGTAATGTGGCAATATTATGTTAATATTACTTTGTTGAAGTTTATATTCAAATGATAAAATATCCTTACATTTACAAATTTTTTAGAAATTTATAAAAGAATCATAATTAGTAATAATACTAAAAAAACATAAAAATATGTTTACATCAAGTAATATTAACATAATTTTTCCATATTTCTTTTTAGTTCAATCATCCAATTTTAGGATAAAAAATAATGTCGTTTCTATTTTTTTTTTAAATGATCATCACATAAGTTTTAAAACCATGTATTCTCATAATAATAGTTAATAACATCTTTATATTCTATTATTATCAAATGCACAATTAGGGATAGCTTTTCGTCCCATATATTTATGAAGCAATATTCATTGGTGAAAAAGCAACAGATCAAAATTTTCTTTAATGAGATTAATATGCGATATATCTGTAAAAAGTGGGTAAATTCAAGCTAGTGAGTCATTCCAATACTTTTAAGTTTAACTTTTGTTGTCATGTAACTAAATATGATTTTGAATCTTTTGTGATGATTAATTATGCTAAAAGGTAAAAAGTACACAACTAAAAGCAATCATATCATATGGATGATTTGTTCAGGCATCAAGCAAGCATGTGCGAATGTCATGAGTATCTTTAATTAAAAAAAGTTGAATATAAATGTTGAGATGCGAAATAATATAATGAAGTAGCAAGATTGTTGAATAACATGCTACTGATGCTTTTCAGCGAGCAGATTTTTGCGCAAATGAAAATGTAATCAACGAATACAACATTGATTAGAACTAGAAAAAAGGTATCTATGAAATTATTTTTTAAAAAAAAAATACAGTAAAGATACATGAAACTTCTGAGGCAAAATTAAGAATGGTCTCATCTGAAAGAATAAAAGCTTGAAGTTAAAATTCAAACATCCAGAGAATTTCCATACTATGATCCTCACGATTTGTGCTCAATGTGCAATTCATCACCTAAAACAAAACACAAATTTGAGCTCCTAAAATATTTGGTTACAGCAAGAAGAATGCAAAAGACTTAAGTTCCTTAAGTATTCAATTTATTCAAATTTCATATCCAATTTTTCTGTAAGCAAGATCTCATTAATCTATGGGCAAATTGATCAAACATGTAGATGACTGCTATCTCACCTTAACAAAATCAACGTGATAATGAAGAGAGAACTTCAAACATCTATAGTATTCAAATGAGGAGTGAAAATCATTTTATCACATATAATCTATGATCAATTTTGCTTCCATGTACAAAGAAAAATACTCATGGAAGGAAAACATGAAAAAAAGAATCTCAAACGTGGGTACCTTCTGGGATGACATTCCAGTTTTTATTTTTCTATTGAGAATTGCAAAAAGGTACAGCAGAAAAAAAGAATGGGCGTGAGGGGATTCAACAATTAGCATATTCTAATTTTGATACCTGTTTTAATGGTGAGTTATATAGATGTATGGGTTGTAAGAGTCATGTTGTGTTACATATAAAGGATATGGAAGTAGAGTTTTGTTATTTCACATATAAAGGAAACAAGTTTTGGTGTATAAATTAGAATTAGCGTGTGCACGAAGGGAGACATTTTATTGTAATTTTGAAAGGATGCAAACATTTTATTGTAATTTTGAAAGGATGCAATTTTTGGGAATTCAAAAGGTGGAAATTGTGAGGGGCATAATTAGGGGAGGAAAAGTCAGGAAACATCCCTTTAAGCTTCACAATTTAACATAGATTAGATAAATAATATGCAACCACAATCTATCATTTTACAATGTTGAGTGAGAAGCCTACACCATAGTAGTATCACAATAAATTGAAATTAGTATGTCTTTTCTCACGTATAGTTGGCTCCATCTCATCATTTAAAACTCATGCTCCACAATATTTCTTATTCATAGGGCACTAATATGATTCATGCCATCTGTGTCGACGAATATGACTCCAAAAGAAGCTACACAAGTGAAAACTTTGAAGGACTCACCAACTTGAAGTTCCTTAAAGTATGTGGTGCAAATTTCACCGGAGATTTCAAGAACATGCTTAGTGAACTTAGATGGCTTCATTGGGAGCGTTGTCCCTCAAATTTTGTAGCGGCCAACTTTCATCCGAAGAAATTAGTTGTGCTCAATCTGTCAGGGAGTGAGATTTCAGAGGATTGGGGAGGATGGGGTCCAATCAAGGTAAGATGTAAAGAAGGCATATCTTTATGAATAATGACGTGTTATCTAAGGGCCAATTGCACAAATTCTCATTTCTTTCTTTCGGAAAAGATTAATATCCTTCCTCAGATCTAGGATTTTCCTTTAAATATAAGAGGATTTTATAGGCACCTAAATATACCAGAAACTTCGGCCCCTTAAAATCTTAAACTAATAGTATCCTAACAACCTATCATGCGTAACATTAGGCGTGCTTTTTCAACTAATCTATTAAAAATATAGTTACAGTATTTTTGCATGTTCTGATATTTTTAATTAAAATGGTTTATGGCTTCTAAGATAAATTCTCCCCTAGTAAAAGTATGTCTCTATGGCGATTCTTGTTATATTCTATGTCAATCTTCTTACATGAGAAATGAAAAGTTACAACTACTTAGTCAACGTTCGGTTACGTTCACACAAACGCAACTGTTTTGCACGAATTACTATTTGAATTATCATATTCAGGATAATTATTTTAGAAACAAAAAGTTGACCCCACTACTTCAAAATAAGTGCATTGCTTTATTATAGTTCTGTGAAGGGCGAACCATGTGTTATTTTTGTGAGGGCTAACCAGTTGATATTTGTTTCAGTCAAATTGGAAGGTATGCCTAATGCAATAAGAAAATATAGTTAGCACTTGTGTATTACTAACATTCTTTATGCAATGGGTATGTTAAAAAAAACACTATTACTTAAGAAATATCTGAACAAAACAAATGTGAGGTAACGGAGAATCATAGCAATGACAGCATGTGAACCGAGTTATGAAACATTTATATTTCTTTTTTATAAATTAAAAAAAAAAGGATAGTGAAAAATCAAGTATTGCAGCAACTAATCTTAGAGGTAACCTCTCTTTCTTTCAGATGGCAACAAATGTCAAAGTCCTCAACCTTTCGAGTTGTCCATTTTCAAGAAATCTTGACTTGTCTACTTTTGAAAGTTTGGAGATTTTGATTCTTGAAAAATGTGAGAATTTGGAAGAGATTCATCCTTCTATCCAGGATAGCAAATCCCTCATCTCTTTGAATGTCAATGGTTGTAGGAGACTGGAGAAGCTACCCATTGGAGTTGGTAGATTGGAAGAATTGAAGGAGCTTCTCATAAATGACACTGCTATACGAGAGATTCCGATGTCGGGAAGGGGTTTGAAGAAGCTACAAACTCTAAGTGCCTCGAGTTGCAGGAGTCTAGAGGAGCTTCCAACTGGAGTAGGTAGCATGCAAGAATTGAGAGAGCTTCTCATAAATGACACTGCTATACGAAAGATTCCAATAAGTGAAGGTGGTTTGCAAAGGCTAGAGACTCTGTGTGCCTCGTATTGTGAAGAACTTGCTCAACTTCCAATACCTTCTAAGTCCCTTCGGTTATTAACTAAGCTAGACCTATCTCATTCTGGGATTGAAGAATTTCCTGAAGGCATTGTCGATCTTAGGCATTTAACTCGATTGGACCTATCTTATTCATGGATTGAAAAATTACCAAGATCCTTCGAATCTCGTTTCTCTTTAACTCAGTTGAACCTATCTTATTCAGGGATTAGAGAATTTCCATATTTCGAGGGCTACAGGATGCCGTTAACTCAGTTGAACCTATCTCATTCAGGGATTAGAGAATTTCCAATTTTCAAGAGGTACATGATGTCGGTAACTCAATTGGACCTATCTCATACAAGGATTGAAGAATTACCAAAATCCATGAACTTCCTTAGAGCGTTAAGTCATTTGAACCTATCTTATTTAGGGATTGAACAATTACCCCAATCCGTGGGAGACCTCGTGTCTCTAGAATGCCTGTTATTACGAGGATGCTACTTGTTAAGACACTTACCTGATTCGATCAAAAGGTTGATATCGTCAACTAAGTTGGATTTGCAATCTACAAGAATTGCGAAGTTACCCCACGGAATGCGGAATACGAAGAATTTAAAGATCTTGGACATTCGTGGAACTAACATAACAAGATTGCCTGTTCAATTCAGTTTTGCCCTACAAGATCGCGAGATAAGTTGGGAACCAATGTGATGTCATATGCCTAATCAATTCAGATCATGTTATGTTAGTCTACGTCCAGATTTGCAAGCTTCGATATCGTGATGTTGTATTAGTTGATTCATAGTTTTTGAATGATTCTTCAGTATGATTGAATTAGAACACATCACGTCTCGGATCACTTGAAGATTATGTCATACTGCTTACTTTTTGAATCGCCTCTAGGTCAGGTCTCTCGTGTAAAACTACGTGCGAGCGGGGTTGATTAGAAGATTGATCACATTATGATTTTCTTGCTGGACTAAATAAAAGGAATAGGGGCATTGCGTGTTTTCAAAGCAAAGAGAAGAATTGAGACTCGAAGATCATTTTCGGCCGAATTCATTCGAGAATCGGCTGAATTTGTTTGTACCCAGCGTCTAAACCTCAAAACCCAGAAAGCTATGTTTCAGTGGGTAACCTCAGTATCTGTGCACAAACATCGACTCCGACATGTGAAATACATTCACGATAGATGAACCATTAGAAACGGCTCTTATGATGAGACGAGATCAGCGTCGCATCACACAAATCCCGTGTATGCTCTTCGCGAATTCCATGGATAATTCGCACGATTACCCGTGAAAAAATGAGATTTCTGGGAGGCCGGAAATAGTAGCAACAGAAGTTTCGATCAAGAGAATGTGTCAAACACAGCATGGAGCTCAGGACAGGTGAGTCCCCTGAAAATTAACAATCGTTCGTCATATTTTCCCAACACAGTTCCCTGATATTTCGGAGATGATTCTCTGCCGACCCGTTTGCTTCTTTTTTTTTTTTTCCTCATTACAGGATGGCTGCAGAGGTTCCCTTTAACATCCCAAGCGTCTCTGCTAGACGATCTTCTGGGGGGTCATTTGGGTCTTGGAGCAAGTTGATGATGAGGATGCTGAGATGGCTTTGAATGGAAGGGTTTTGTACGATGAGTGCTCGAGTCGAGCCGCGTAGCTTATGTTTTAAGGAAAGCCTGGGCTGGTACTGGTGAGATTACCATAAACCCTCAAATTCATAGGATATACAGTTGGGAAGGGAGGCATTCCAGCCCAACATACTCCCATCCTCGCCTTGCATAGATCATGCCGAAATGAAAATCGAAGTAACATGCCCGCCCGCACAGGATGAGGATACTGATGGTGGGCCAATGCCGGATCAATGCTTTTGGCGGCGGCAGCAGTGGCGTTCCATGGTCTTCAAGCAGGGCATCGGTCTCCATTCATCCCAATTGCGGGTGCGGCTTGGTCTGGATTGTGCATTGCTTCTTCATGCCCCAGGCGACGCCAAAAAATGGCTTCGTGATCGATGGAGCCGACCTCCCATGGCCTTTGCTATGGAGTTCACCGGCCTCATGTGATCGTAGATCTTCATTGGAATGAATCGACATAGGCGAGAGATACAATTTACACGCACAGGCCATCTTTGAAATGGAGAAATCTATACCCATCCTCCCCAACTATTCCTCGGTTATAAATTTTGGGCATGAACTTGGTAGGAGAGAGGCAATTCACACCAGCAACATGAATCTGCGATGTTGAGAGGGAGGTGAATCTACGTACGAGCTTGTTGGCGTTGATGGTGAGTGAGGATTGCATTTGAAGAACCGGGTTGGACTCGGAATGATTTCTTCCGAGTTCCGTTGTTCGTCGAAGTCCGCTCTCGCAAGAATCAGTCGCCGAGCCCGGACTGCAGTCCCTGTCCTCTCTCTCTCTCTCTCTCTCTCTCTCTCTCTCTCTCTGTGCCCCTACGACAGGCTGTTCGGTCAAAGATGATCGGCCGCACGTGGCGCCACATCTGGCTCCATCATCGCTGGCTCGACCTTATCGCAGCTTTGTCGAGAGAAAAAGGGAAGTGAGAAGACCAAGAACCAAGAAGACAGGAACCGCCGACGAAGAAGAAGAAGAAGAAGCAGATGATGAAGAAGAAGAGAGGGGAGAAGGGATCTCCATTCAGTTCCCGAGAGAGAGAGTGCAAGAGTGGCGGCGAGAATGAGAGAGAGGCTGTCATGTGAGTAAAAGATGAAACCTTTAGATACGTTTTCTTGGCTCATGAGATTAGTTCCAGCACAAGCACTACCGGACACAGTAGCAGATTCATGTTGCTGGTGTGAGAAAGTGTGGAACTCTTCCTCAAAATGGATGCTCTCCATCTGGTATGCACTGGACTATTATATGTGCACGCGCATGCTAATCACTTCCCTGTTGCCTCTGTTTTCTGTGGTCGATTTAACAGCTATATCTCCCTTTTATTATGAATCATTCTGTAATTCCATCTCGCTTGTGTGGATATATAGAAAATTGTTCAACTGAATTCTGATTCCTCGTGACCTAGATCAGTTTAGCTAAAATCAAGCGCCTTCACCTGCCTTGCCCTGTTGCTTCCTTTGATATTTCATCTTATTGCTATCTTTGTGTGCAACTTGTCCATTTGTTTTGATCTTACCTGGCATCATAAGTGGAGAAGTTTTTTGTGTCATACCTGCTGCTGTTGGAGCTGTATTTGGTTGCTTTTGATTGCTGATTAGGAGGAATTCGTGTTTGCTAGAAATTTAATGGGTTTATGAACCCAATATGGAAAAGAAAGTTACTTTCATCTAACGAATTACTTGAGCTTTTACGGTATAGTCACATGAGCATAAAGGTGCCACCGATTGCATGAGTTCTGAGCTTGTAAAAGGCTAACTGCAAGATATCTGATCTGATCACTCATGCAGATAATAAAGAATAAAAGAAAAAGTTCTCGCTTATCTGACAGGGATTGTTTACAACTGGTACAAACATGAATTTTGGTGCAGCTAAGAAGATGAGAACAATGAATAAATCCCAGTCACAGAGAGTAACAATGATGGACTTCCTGTATTTGAATGAATTTCCCTGGGGTTGCCAAACTCAACGGAGGTTCTTAGTTAACATTGCTTGCTTTATGCTGGATTCGGTTGAAGCAAGTTTGTACTCCCTGCTCTCTCTCTCTCTCTCTCTCTCGCTCACTCTCGCTCTCTCTCTCTCTCTCTGTGTCGGATAACTTTATAGCTATAGATGTGGGACTTCTTTCCAGCACTTGTGAGATAAGCACACCTTAAATACCTTAAATTTTATAAGAAGGATGGCTTATTACTCCCAACTTGATCTTGTAGTCCAGGGATGCATCACTTCTAGGTTAAGGAGTAGCTTGAAGTTCTGAATGATGACTCGCGGCATGTACTTTTGTTTTTTACTTGCAGCATGTACTTTCCAAGTACGAAATCATTACTTCTGGAACTTCAGTTCAGTTAGAGAAAACTTGGCCAAAATCTTCTGGCTCCACGCCAAATGTCAAAGGTCCATTAATTGATTTTTGAGATAACAGCAAAGAGCCTAATGAGAGGTAACTGGTTCATAAGTCATGATTCCTATATATAAACCCCAAATACTTGTTATGTAGCAAGATATGAAGTTCAGCTAAGTCCCGTTAACTGTCACATTGCTACTCTCATGATAAGTTGACCTGCATATTGTTTGCTAATTTTCAGCTGTTTGGTATAGATTTCATAGTTATTTATTCAGGATAGCGGTGTCTTCTTGGGGCATGGTTAAAGGAGTTCATCATCTATGTTTCTACTTTGTTTGGTGTAGCCTTTTCACAGTAGATGCAGCTGTCAAAAAGTGTGTCTCAACTTTTATGGGCTGTTTGGCAAATTCTTCACAGCTGCAGCACCCTTGAAGCTGCAGCAGTCATAACAGTTTCTGGAACAGTGCCTCACCCAGCTTTTCATTGCGAATGCACTTATGTTATTGTTGCAGTTTTTGAAGCAATGTAGTAATCGTAGGGTGTTGGTCCCACTTTGGCTCTGAGGAAATGTTTGGTAGCGGTGAAATAGATACATTTAATTAATACCAGTATAAGGGCACAAACATATGTAAGTGCGAGAAGGGATAGAAGGAAAAAGGATCTAGTAAGTGGTTATCAGCTATTAAGGAGATGAAAGAATGGTGAAGAAAGTGGATAAATGGTTATTTAAGAAGAGATAAGAGGGATATTTGCTCATGTTCAACAATTATGGTGACCTTATGACTATAAAAAAACTGAACTTCTCACAAATAGCAAATTATGGGATATTACAGTTCAATTTAATATTTAAAAGCTGCTCACAGGTTTTTAGTGAATGGAGAGATATAACAAAAGGTTCTATGTGGGTGTGTCTTTTGCGATTTCGAGGTTCAATGCCTTGGGATACTTATATCAGGTAATAGTTACTCAAAGATTTCCTTAGAGTGTATTTGAAGATCCATGTTCTGTTGTGGCCTAGAAATAGTAGATATGAGAAGCAGAAGCCAGTCAAACAAGAATCATGAGCCACCTGAAGCGGTCTAATAGTTTTGAATGCTGAAAAGGGTCCAGAGTACAAGAATATGCTTGTAATAATTTAGGAAATTTTCTATTATGCTAATTCTGTGTCTTGTTTGGTTCACTAAAGTGAAGATGCATTAGAGGTTTTAAATGTTGTGGATGAACTTATTTTGTTCTAAAAGCACCATCTGTAATCTGATATACCTGCTGTGGAAGTTTTATATCTTAGTGTTTTCTTGATCCTATGAAATCTTGTCATTTGAGTGTATAGGCGATGTGGTAACCTTGTTTGCTTTGTGCAATATGTTTCCGTTCAGTCACAGGAAGGAGATTTTAGAAAGGGGAGCAATTTACGTTATTCTGTTGTATTGACTGAGAATTGCATTTGCATACCTACACTTTTTTTCTTTGGAAAAGTTTGTTCATTTGATGGAGTATCTGAATTGATTTGCACATTGTATGGACAGGAACTCTGCGCTAGGTCCTTATGAATTCTTTTTTCCTGGATTAAATGCTTGTTGGATCTTTGTCTAATGCAGATCAGTTGGATTTTTTTTGTCTTATTTGTTATCGGAGACAATTTTAAGGAATTGTGGAGACATTGTTCAAATGCATGTAGCTGAGAGAGATGTTCTTCATGAGATGGTGAAAATAGTGAAGAAGGTAAGAAATTTTAATGCATTTGGATGCTGAAAGGTACCTGTTGGGTAAAACTTCATGGTATTCCTGATTGTTCAGCCCGATATCCATGTCAAAGAGAAGATACTGATCTTGATAGATACTTGGTGAGAAGCTTTTGGAGGACCAAGGGCTAGTATCCTCAATACCGTGCTGCCTACCAGTGGTTGCTGGTATTTATTTTTCCTTCTCTTAAGAAAAGACTTATTTTATTTGTGATTTGGATGATGTTTTTAGGTCTTGACAGTACCATACCATCTACCTTCTTCTGGTATTGGTCGTTATGTTTTTTTAGTTATTAATCACTAAGTCCACTCATTTTCATACAGTGAGCAGGAGCAGTGTTCCCTCAGAGGGAGGAGGCTCCTGCGCTGGTTTTTACACCTTTACAGACAGAACCTCTTTCATCATATCCGCAAAATATCCGCAATGCTGATATCCGGTCAGAGCCATCTGAGTCTTCTGCTGAGTCCGAGTTTCCCACATTGAGGTGCATTTATATGTAGAAATACTGATACCTTTTCTCTTGTCTTTCAAAAAAATTTATTTCTTACAGATTTAGGTCAAAAGAATTTGAAACCTGCTGTTTGTATTATAGTACTGTGTGGAACTTAACATTTGTCTTTACTTCTAAGCGGCAAAATCTGTTCTTCGAAAGACAGAGTTTGTTTGGTAAGACTTTTGTTGAGTACTTTTTATTTTCTTTAATCCTGTGGCTTACTCAATTTGACTTTTGTTAACGCGAGGCACCTGAATTTTTTTTTTTTTCAAAATATGCAAATAATAATTAATTTTTTTCAAGCGAATTCAAACAAGCTCACTATTGCCTTCTAGCTCGTATGTATCACAGAGGTCCTATCTTTGTGATCCTTAGACAGTCTGTATGATTTTGCTGAAATGAACACTTTGATTATTGTTTTACGTACTTTTTTGGTACACTGATGATTAAAGGATTGTAGCCCTAGGCAAATGGGATAATTTAGTATCCTGTTAAAGGACAATTTTGCAGCACCTTGCTTCTTTAATTTACTTTGAGGTTCTTGAGGCATAACTTAATGTTCTTGTGTAGCTTGACAGAAATACAGAATGCACGGGGGATCATGGATGTGCTTGCGGAAATGCTGAATGCCACAGATGCTGGAAACAAGGAGGTATATTTTTCAATTTGTGATGCTTAATTGAGGATGTATTTTTATGCATCAAGCAGTTGAATTAGTGGGAGCTGATAGTATCTTATCGAAATAATATAAGGTTGAAGTTCACCTTTTTTTTTTAAAAGTTTTTCCATTCATTTGGAAACCATCCGGTGGTGTTTCTTTTGCAGTTACAATTGTTCTCTTATTGGCTTTTTTTTTTTTTTAATTAAAAGAAATATTTGCAGGGGCTTAGGCAGGATTTGATTGTTTACTTGGGAGAGCAGTGCTCCACCTGCAAGCAGAGAGTGGTGCAACTTGTAAATTCAACATCGTAAGGCTCAGATGCCCTTTTTGCTGAATGTATTTTGATGCTTGTCATCTTCTCCAGCTTTCCTTTTTGGTGTTTAAATACTCTTGCTACCATGTCCATAGGTGGGACATTTTAGTGGTTGTCCTTTTTCTTCGTTTGGTGAAGAGGAAACCTTTATATATGTTTTCTTTGCTTAAAAGACTAGTTCCAGCATAAGCACTATAGATGCAGTGGCAGATTCATGATGTTGGCGTGAGACAGTGCGAACTCTTTCACTCTTCCTCAAGATAAAAACTGCTTTTCATATGGTTTGCACTGGCCTATTTTATGTGCCCACTAATTACTTGGTTGCTGTCTCTGTATTATGTGAAGTTCAATAGCTATATCTCTGTTTTATAATAAATTTTTTTGTATTTTATCTAACTTGTGTGGATATCAACTTTTGTCTTATCTGGTGAACACTATAATAGACAATTGCTTGACTGATTTCTGATTCTTAATGACCTTAATTAGTTTTGCTAAAATCAGTGTATTCATATGCCTTGTCCTGTTGCTTCCTTTGATAATTAATCTGATTGCTATCTTTGTGGTGCAAACTATCCATTTTAGTAGCATAAATGGACGTATAGCATGTTGCTAGATGAAGGGTCAAGAATTAAGAGATATTTCGTGAGGAATGGAGAAGATTGTGTGTCATTCCTGTTGCATTGGAGCCGGGGTGTTTTTAATTACTGATATGGAGGAAGTCATGTATGCTACAAATTTAAGAGGTTTATGGATCCGATACAGAAAAAAGAAAAGTTACTTTCGTCTAACTAATAACTTGCACTTGCATCTAATTTATAAGCACAAGTGCAGATGATTTCTGTGTGGTTTCCTATTTTCATCCACTACCTTGCAGTTTTTTAGGGTATAATAACATGAGGATACATGTGCCAACGGTTGCATTAAACCAAGCTTATGAACGGCTAACTGTGAGATATCTTGTCTGATTACTCATGGGAGGAAATAAAAGATTAAATAAAAGAAGCTCTCACTCATCTGACGAGAATTGTTCACAGGCAGTGAAAGAATGAATTTTGGTGCAGCTAAGAAGATGAGAATTTGAAGAAAAGAATCTGTTTTCTTATTTCTCATAGAGTGATTACAATGAGTATAAATACATGAATAGAGAACCTAAATTAGGTAAGAAATCTATTTAGGTAAAGATCCTAAGTAGCCTTTAATCTCTATCAATATCTAATTTACAGCTAACAAAATAAAATCAAATCACATAATATCACGTAATATAATCACGTAATATAATCAGGGAGAAATTCTAAAAGATTTCCTAATACATTCCAACACTCCCTCTCAAGCTGGCTTGAAGATGTCTTCCATAGATAGCTTGTTCACTAGACAAACGAATTGCCTTTTATCCAATCCCTTGGTCAGAATGTCAGCAGCCTGATCATCACTTGAAATATACAGCATACAAATTAGTCCACTATCAAGTTTTTCTTTGACGAAGTGTTTATCAACTTCCACATGCTTTGTCCATTCATGTAACACGGGATTATGAGCAATTGCGATTGCTGCCTTATTGTCGCCATACACTTTCACTGGTATGGAACTTGGAATCTGTTGTTCATCCAAGATACCTTTAATCCATAAAACTTCGCATACACCATGTGCTACTTACCAAAATTCAGCTTCAACACTGCTTCTTGCCACCACACTCTACTTTTTACTCTTCCAAGTGACTAAATTACCACTAACAAATGTGCAGTAGCCTAAAGTAGATCTCCTATTCATATTGCTTCCAGCCCAATTTGCATCAGTAAACACTTCAATTTCCATATGTCCATGTTTTTCAAACATTAGATCCTTACCAAGACTTCCCTTCAAGTAGCGTAGAATTCTATATACTGCTTCAAAATGCCTTGGCCCTGGTGAGTGCATGAACTAGCTCACCATACTTACAGCAAACGATATATCAGGTTGAGTATGAGATAAATAAATAAGTCAACCAACAAGCCTTTGATACCTTTCTCGGTCTATCACTTCTTCAGCCTTGGCAAGTTCAAGCTTCATATTTAGTTCCATGGGGGTCTCTGCCGCTTTACATCCTAATAGACCTATCTCTTTGAGCAGATCAATAATATATTTGCGTTGGTTTATAAAAATGCCCTTCTTGGATCTGGCAAATTCTATTCCAAGAAAATATTTCAAGACACCCAAATCCTTAACCTCAAACTCCTCAACCAGCTTCCCTCACAAGCTTTCCAACTCAACTTTGTCATCACCAGTCAATATTATATTATCAACATAGACGATTAAAATTGCACGCTTACCTTCCTTTGAGTGTTTATAAAATAGAGTGTGATCTTCTCGACTTTGGTGATAGTGATGTGAATCGTTGTGGAAGGATTGTTCTATGAAGGCCCAGATGGTATGAATTGCAAACCTCGACCTCCAATCAAACCTGTGATTGGCAACCTCGGTATGAACGTAACCTGTTGACGAACACGTGTCAACCAACCAACGTTATAGACGCCACGAGCGAAAGAATTCGCTATCTTGCTCGATAAGTCGAATCGACTGTCACAAAGGAACCTTGATTAGGTCACGTCCTCAAAAGAACAGTAGAAGAGAATTTCTCAACTTTTTCCTCAAAAATAAAATATATCCGTCCCCAAAGAAATTTGCCAAATCCTTTATATTGGCTTTCTAGCCGCCACACAAATCCTAAAAATCTAATGCATTATATTCTAGAATATTCCTAAACAAAAAGATATATATTGACTTGGTCAAATATTTGGTGACCGGACAATCAAAATGCGCAAAGATTTTCAGGATTCTTCAAGATTTAATCCAAGGTCATCTCCACGCCAAAGATCACGAACCATGACGCCAACAGCTTACCTAAATTGCTTGGCCCGTGCTCGAGTAATCGAACTAGTAGGAATAGACAATAGATCCCTAGCACCTCCTCCTCGATATGGCTCGATGTCCATATCATTTTCTCCCCCGTGCAAAGGATTTGCCCTCAAATCATTACTGGCATCGAAAAGAGTCAAGTCAGAAACATTAAATGTGGCACTAACGTCATACTTACCTGGAAGATCAAGCTTGTAGGCATTATTGTTAACTCTTTCCAACACCATGAATGGCCCATCCCCTCGCGATAATAACTTAGAATGTCACTGCTCAGGAAATTGCTCTTTGCGCATATGAATCCAAACCCAATCGTCGGGTTCAAACACCACTTCCTTGCGCCCTTTGTTGGCTTGCCTTACATATTGCTCAGTTTTGCGCTCAATATTTGCGCGCGTCTTCTTATGCAACGCCTTGACAAATTCAGCTTTCTTTGCTCCATCTAAATCCACACGCTCATTAACAAGTAAAGGGGTTAAATCTAATGGAGTTAACGGATTAAAATCATAGACAACCTTAAATGGTGTAAATTTAGTAGCAGAATGCATGCTCCTATTATATGCAAATTCAACATGTGGCAGACAATCTTCCCAAGATTTTATGTTCTTTTTTATAATAGCACGCAATAATACCTTTAAAGTTCTATTAACTACCTCGGTTTGACCATCGGTCTGTAGATGACAAGTAGTAGAAAATAGCAATCATGTTCCTAGTTTTTTCCACAATGTTTTCCAAAAGTAGCTAAGAAATTTAGAATCTCGATCTGAAACAATCGATCTAGATATACTATGCAAACGTACAACCTCCTTAAAGAACAAATCAGCAATATGAGATAGATCATCAGTTTTATGAGAAGGTATAAAATGAGTCATCTTTGAAAACCGATCAACAACCACATAAATAGAATCTCTATCATACTTAGATCTAGGCAAACCTAACACAAAATCCATAGAAATATCATTCTAAGGATACGTTGGAATAGGTAATGGTGTATACAATTCATGCGGTTTAGTTCTAGACTTCGATTGCTTACAAGTAATGCATCTCTCACAGACACATGTGACATCTCTCTTCATATGTAGCCAATAAAAATATTTATGTAGCACTTCATAAGTCTTATTAATACCAAAATGTCCCATTAAACCACCACTATGCACTTCTCGCACCAACAATTCACGCAAAGAACACTTAGGCAAACATAGTTTGTTTTCACGGAAAAGATAACCTTCACGCCTATAGAATTTATCAAATGCAGTATGTTCACATGCTTCAAATACTCTCCCAAAGTCATCATCATCAGTATATAAGTCCTTGATATGCTTAAAACCTAAACACGTTGCTTCTAAAGTAATTAGGATTACATACCTTCGAGAAGGTGCATCGGCTACCACATTCTCCTTACCTTTCTTGTACTTAATCACATATGGAAAAGTCTCGATGAACTCCATCCATTTGGCATGTTTTTTATTCAACTTTTGCTACCCTTTCAAGTACTTCAAGGTCTCATGGTTGGTGTGGATCACAAACTCCTTCAACCATAAGTAATGTTATCAAGTCTCCAAAGCTCGCACTAAAGCATACATTTTCTTATCATAGGTAGGATAATTCAATGTTGCTCTACTCAATTTTTCACTGAAATAAGCTATGGGATGCCCTCCTTGCATCAACACGGCTTCAATTCCTGTATTAGAAGCATTGCACTCTATCTCAAAAATAGCATTGAAATTTGGCAAAGATAACAAAGGAGCATTAGTCAACTTATCTTTTAGCATATTAAATGCTTCATCTTGCTCTTCTCCCCACATGAAAGATAACCTCAGTTAAAGGTGATATAGCTAGTACGAGTACCTAGAGAGGGGTGAATAGGTATATAAAAGATTTTTCTTGATAATTGCACAATACAAGACAGTTGAAGGATTTGCAACAAATAATAATTAACGTAAGACTGAGTAAAGGAATGAGAGAATTGAACACGCAGTTTATAGTGGTTCGGCTTGATTCAAGCCTATGTCCACTCTTCTGCACTGACAGCCAATTGGCTGGATTCCACTATGAACAAAGAGATGTTACAGCGTTGATCTTCTTTGATTTCTAGGTGTAGATGATCTACCACACTCGCTCAAGGTATCACTAAGTATAGACACTCTCTGTGTATATAATTTCGCTCAAAATGTATCGACTAATAATCAAGGTGTTTCAGACTTTGAAATTCCTCTATCAATCACACACTAAAACAACGAGAACGTCTTCCTTTTTATACTCCTTTATGCCATCATACCCGTTGGCACTTACCAAAGGAATTCCTCCAATCTACTCGTTGGACGGAATCAATTAAGAAGATCATTCGAGCTATTAAAGGAACCTGATGATAGCCCATCAATCCTATTCGCCCATACAATCAGGATCTTGGTTTCCAAGAATAGAACCTTCCAAGAATATTTCGTCGACCATCGGATCTTCAATCGATCTAGATACGAATAAAAGAATCCGTTATATTTATCCAGCCAAGAGATCTTCTCCAGAGGATAGGATTAAATCCTCAACCATATACTTCGGCTCTGGATTTCCTTCGTCACTGGATTAGAAAGACTGTCAATGAGAATAATCTTGAGTCTTGAGTCTTGAGTCTTGTGATCAGAAAGTCTTTAGACTCAAAACAGAAGGTCTGCGAATATCCATACTAGACTGATAGAAACGTTTTGTCAGCTTCAAAATATTCTGGAAAGATTTCTCCAACAATCTCCCCATTTTTGATAGTGACAAAACTTTCCTGTAGATTTGAACAACTTTGACCTGCAAAAAATTTCTCAAGTAATATGGCTATCTCATAAAGATTAATAAAACAACCAGACTCTGCATCCACAGAAAATTGGTTAGTCTTTCATGAGTAATACCATACAACAACACTTGATATAAATGCAAATAGTCAAACATCAAAATCTACAGCCAATTCAGTCAAATTCAAGTTCACACCCAAGTTCACTCAAGTCATACTAAAAAACAAACATATTCAGCCACAAAAACAAATTTAAAGTCAAAGTTTAAAGTTCAAATTGGTTCAAATTGCTTCTCCCCATTTTTGTCATCATTAAAAAGGTGAGAAAAGAGTCAGGTCTGCTTGGGAATGCGCACGATCTGGAAATCTCCCATCGATTGGACTATGCCTTCTAGCCTCTTCAAGTATTCCCTTAGATGAGCTACCTCTTCTCCTTTGGCATTGTCTTGAATTTGTAGAGCAAGGTCTTTCATTTTATCCTCCAGGGTAACCAAAGATGCTTGTCCAGCATTCTTCATGGCTTGAATTTCACAGTCCAGAGCATAGATTTGACCCCGCATTTCCAGAAGAACATCAAGAATACGACGAAAATCTGCAGAATTGTCCGTCTGTGTACTTGCATGTGCTTTCTCGGATGGAGTGAATGCAGACAATGGAGCTTCTGTATAATCTTGCAGATTTGGTGTTGATGTATCATGTCCTTCTTCAGGCATTTGAGAAGCCTGAAAATCTTCTGAATCTACTGGCGATCGTCTTAGACCTTCACTGATGGCAGCATAAAGTGTGGACCTTCCTTGCTCGCCAACTCCCCCTGTCTCTAGGACCTCAAATGGGGAAGAGTGATGATCATGCTCTTCTGCATCTTGATTCCCCTTCTCTCTAGCTGCAGACTTTTCTTTCTCTTCTTCTCTTTCTTCTTTAGCTTCTTTCTCCTTCTCTCGCTGCTCTTCTTCTTCTCTGTTCTTGGCTTGCTCCTCTTCTTCTCTCTGTTCTTCTGCTTCTTTCCCTTTCTTCTGATGTTCTGTCAATTCAAGTACAGAACGTTTGGTCCTTATCAAGGCAAAGATTGTGAGATCTTCCTCTTCATCTTCATCCTCCAAGATTAAAGTTCTTTTTTTCGTAGATGGGGCACCAATGGCCTCCTTCCCTTTTCTCTTTGAAGCAGACGGTACTGGAGTCTTCACTCTGAATTTCTTCATTGCCTTGGAAAGCTCTTTCAGACGCATCTTCGTCAGCATCTTCAAACCTACCACCATTTTATCGCATGGTCGAGCACAGAGAGTATGTGGAGGTTCAATATTTAAGTGTCTGAAGATCTTGGTCACAAGACCAGGGTAAGGCAATTGGCCTTTGTCCTTCGTTATTGCTCTATACATGTGAAAGAGAATGGTGTGAGGAAGAGAGAATTTCTTCCCGAGTTGATTGCGTACATCAATTTTGTCTCGGAATTAGACACATCAGTCTTTGATGTAGACTTGGGCCTGATGCAATTGATCACAATTTTACGTAGCACGATATTGATGGCATGTATCCTTGAATAAATGATTCTTCCATTTGTATCTCTATCTTTGACAAGTTCTAATGAGGCACGAGCAATTGAGACTTTGATTGGTTGATAGCGTCCTCGTTCAATTCCAATTATGTCCGCCAACATGTCCACGTCTATCACATAGTCTTGGTCTCGAACACTGAATGATATTCTATTCGCTTCTAAAAAGCTGAGATTCGAATATAAGTATACTGTCAATTGCGTATAACCATATGTGGTATCGGTGCAAAATTGTTCAAGTTGAAGCAGATTGAACTTCTCCCTTAAGTTTACATTAATGGCATCCAAGAAATCGAAATCAACACTCCTAGGGGTTATCACCCTCGTTTGATAGATCGAAGAACAGATTCTCCTGTTCCTTCGATTTAAACAACTCCATTCTTTTTCCCTTCACCCTTGCAGCAACACCCATTCTAGGTTGAAAATCACTGAACATTTTATCATCATCGTTCCTGTCAGTCGAATTTGGTCCCGATATACGAGGGTCACTTGGAATGTTCGCAAGTGCTTCCTCAGCCTTTCCCTTGGGAGCAATTCCCAAATCCTCCATTCGTCGTAGAAAGATATACTCATTCCCATAATTCTTATCTTTAAGAAAATCATCCATGTAGTTCAATGGAGTCTCAGTACTTTTCAACGCACAGTAGAGTTTGTAAATAAAAGAGGGTTTTTGGACTCTTATAGGGTCTGCGTCCTCGATTATTTCTTCCTCCTGTTGTTGACTCGCACCTTGTGGGGTAGATAGCGTTGAGTGACGTGGTGGAGAGTGAATCGGGCTCTGTTGCTGACTCGATAATTCTTTCTCTTCGATGAGATCGAAATGGGTAGGTCCCTCCTTCATTCTCTGTGGTCCCCTGTTCGCGATTCTTGAAGACTTCCTCAAAGAAGACATCCTTCCTTGTCGTTGAAAGATTCCTTTACTTGCTTTCCCAAGAAAAGATGACAACTTTCTCGAAGATGAACACGAAGTAGAAACAGGTTTGGGAGGAGAATGCCTTTTAGGGTTTTGAAGATTGGGCAAAAAAGAAAACTGTATATATATAACTCAGTTTTGAAAAGAAAAGTTCAATCGACACAAGGAAAGTAAAAAGACACTTCTTTAAAATCAATAACTGCCAAATAGAAGTTAATCCTTTTGAAAAGACAAGATTTCGTTTTTCACGGAGACTATAAAATAACTGAACGAAAGATCGTACCTTTTCGAGTTTAGATAAAATAGCAACTTACAGTCTATAACCATGAATGTCTGAGTCTGAGGATTTAGAGTCTGAGGGTTGGAGAGTCTCTAGACTTTAACTTCTTCAAGCTTCAAAATGTTGAGTCTGGAACGGATAAAATCGAATTGATTTTTATCCAAAGGCTTTGTGAATATATCCGCTAGTTGACTTTTTGAATCAACAAATTGAATCGAGATTTCTCCATTTTGAATATAATCTTTAATGAAGTGATGTCGAATCTCTATATGCTTTGATCTTGAATGAAGGATTGGATTTTTGGTAAGATTGATTGCGCTGGTGTTGTCATATTTGATCTCTGTGCATGAGTCTTCAATCCCAAAGTCTTGTAGCTGTTGTTTTATCCATAGAATTTGCGAACAGCAGCTTTAAAGAGCTACATACTCTGCTTTTGTTGTTGAGAGAGCCATAGTGCTTTGTTTCCTTGAAAACCAAGACATCATCCTGCTTCCAAGCAACTGGCAAGTTCCTGAAGTACTCTTTCTATCGACTCTGCAACCGGCCAGATCTGCGTCTGAATATCCCAGAAGATTAAAGTCTCCCTTCTTAGGATACCACAGACTGATGCTTGAAGATGAAGCAACGTATTTAATAATGCGTTTCGCAGCATTGAGATGGGATTCTCTAGGATCTGATTGAAACCTAGCACAGATGCAAACACTCAACAAAATGTCAGGTCTAGAAGCAGTAAGATAAAGAAGTGAACCAATGATGCTCCTGTACAGCTTTTGATCAACTTTCTTCCCTTCTTCATCTTTGTCTATCTTCAAAGAACTTGACATCGGTATATTAGTCTTTTTGCAATTTTCCAATTCAAACCTTTTGACAAGATCATTAGCATATTTTTCTTGATAAATAAAAGTTCCTTCCTTCAATTGCTTTACTTGAAGATCAAGAAAGAATGTTAACTCTTCCATCATACTCATTTCAAACTCATCTTGCATAGACTCAGAAAACTTCTTGCACAGACTTTTATTAGAGGATCCAAAAATAATATCATCCACATATATTTGAACAAGTTAAAAGCTTTTGTTTTCATTTTTGATAAATAAAGTAGTATCTACTTTACCTTTAACAAAACCATTCTGTAATAAGAACTTACTTAGTCTGTCGTACCAAGCTCGAGGTGCTTGCTTTAAATCATACAATGCCTTTTTCAGTCTGAAGACTGAGTTTGGCTTCTTTGGGTCTTCAAACCCAGGTGGTTGTTCCACATAAACTTCCTCATGGATAAATCCATTTAGGAACGCACTTTTGACGTCCATTTGGAATAACCTGAAATTTTTATAACAAGCAAACGCAAGTAATAGTCGAATAGCTTCTAACCTTGCTACTGAAGTATAAGTCTCATCATAGTCTATTCCTTCTTCTTGCATGTATCCTTTAGCCACGAGTCTTGCTTTGTTTCGTACGACTTTTCCTTTCTCATTCATCTTATTTCTGAACACCCATTTAGCTCCAATAACAATTTTGCCTTTTGGTTTAGATGTCAATTCCCAGATATCATTAATGTTGAACTGTCTGAGCTCTTCTTGCATAGCTTCAATCCAGCTTTCATCAGATAAAGCTTTTTCTATGCTCTTTGGCTCAATTTTGGAAATAAGAGCTGCAGCACTAGACTTTTCACGCCTTTTAGATCTGGTGCGGATTCCTTTATTAATTTCGCCGATAATGAGATCTTTGGGATGATTGGATTTATGCTTCCAGTTACTGGTTGATGATCTCTTTCTTTATTTGAATCTTCATGAATAGCTTAATGCTGGTCTTCCAGAGCCTGAGATGCTTCTTGAGTTGTAAGCTTTGGAGGGTCTGGAGTAGGTTCAGACTCTTCATGATGAGTCAGAATGGATTCATCTTGCGTAGAGTCTTGAAATTTGACATGCATTGACTCCTCCACAGACTGGCTCTTCTTGTTATAGACTCTGTAGGCTTTTCTTGATGTAGAATATCCAAGGAAGATGCCTTCTTCTAATCTTTCTTCAAACTTACTAACTCGATCTTTTGCATTTTTGAAAATAAAGCATTTGCAACCGAACACATGAAAGTATGAAACAATGGGCTTCTTACCTTTGAATAACTCATAAAGGGTTTTCTCTAGAATAGGTCTTAAGAAGACTCTATTAATGATATAGCACGCTGTTGAAACAGCTTCAGCCCAAAATCATAAAGAAATCTTACTTTCAATTAAAAGAGTTCTAACCATTTCTTGAAAAGATCTATTCTTTCTTTCTACAACTCCATTTTGTTCCGAAGTATATGAAGAAGAAAACATATGCTTAAAGCCAGATTCATCACAAAATTTTGTAAATCTTGATTTTCAAATTCACTTCCATGATCTGTTCTTATACTTGAGATAACACAACCTTTTTCATTTTGAACCTTTTTAGCAAATTTTTCAAAATACGAGAAGGTTTCAGACTTACTTGCAAGGAAATATACCTAAGTAAAGCAGGAGTAATCGTCCACAATTACTAGACAATATTTCTTACCTCCAATGCTCTAGGTTCTAATTGGTCCGAAGAGATCCATATGCAGCAACTGTAGTACATGATTAGTAGAGACATGATTTATTGACTTGAATGAATTTCTTACCTGCTTTCCCAGAATACATGGTGTGCATGGATCGGACTTTTGGTATGGTAATTTGGGTAGACCTCGAACAAGCTGCTTTGATGAGATTTTGGCTAATTGCTTCATGTTGACATGACCAAGCTTTATGTGCCATAAGCTTGCTTCATCTTGAATTGAGATTAGGCATTGCGATTCATTTGGTTTCATGTCTAAGAGGTAGATATTTCCATGTCTTCGACCCATGAAGGACTGAGTAGAGTCTTTACTGATTCTAGAGCATATTCCTTCTTGAAAGGAGATCTTGAAACCAGTATCACACAATTGGCTAATGCTGAGAAGATTATAGTTGAGTCCTTCCACTAGAGAAACATTACTTATTGTGAGATTTCTAATTTTCACAGTTCCAAATCCCACAATACTTCATTTGCCGTTTCCTTCAATTGAAACTTTTCCACCATTTACTTGAATAAGCTTTATGAAGCAATTTGAGTCTTCTGTCATGTGTCTTGAACATCCGCTGTCAAGATATCACTTTACCTTTTTCTTGACGGAGACCTCAAATTCACTGTATAAGTCTGATCCAGAGTCTGAGTCTGAGTCTGATTGTGCCATTAGACATAGGTTGGCATATTCTTCATCACTTTCTTCACACTCTGTATCACTCTATGTTTCAGCTTTGAGAGCTTTACAAAACTTTTCAGCTTTTCCTTTCTTCTTCTTTAGAAGAGGACAGTTGGGTCTGATGTGTTCCTTTTTCTTACATTCGAAGCAAACTACATCTTTGTTTGGTTCCTCATCATCTACAGACTTGGTCTGCTGTCTTTGGAAACTTTGTTTCTTTGAGTTGAACCTTCTTCCTTTTCTATTTAGCTTTCTGAACCTTCTTATCATAAGAGCAAGCTCCTCATGGTCTAGATCATCTCCAGAATCTGTATCATCAGAGTCATCATTTGATTTTAATGCAATGGATTTCTTACCTTTTGGATCTTCGTCTTCATTAACTCGTTCCACTTCATAAGACTGAAGAGTTCCAATCAGCTCGTGGACAGATAGTGGCATAATTCTTTGCGTCTCTCTTATTGAAGTCTTTATATGATTCCAATCCTTGGAGAGTCCACGCAATAGCTTGTTTACCTTCATGGGATCAGAAATTTTTTGTCCTTGGTTCTCAAGACCATTGACAATATTTGTAAAACGACTAAACATGTCAGTTATAGATTCTCCTGGTTTCATTTTGAAGGCTTCATATTGACCGAGGAGAATGTTAATTCTGGTCTCCTTCACTCGATCTGTTCCTTCATAGGTGATATGTAATCTGTCCCATACTTCTTTTGCTGTAACACAAGAAGATATTCTGTTATATTCAATTAGTGACAAAGCACAATATAAAGAGTAAATTGCTTTTGCATCGAGTGCTTATCTCTTGATTATCTCTTCTTGATTCATTCCGCTTGTCTCAACAGTTTCTTTCCCTCTTTCAAAGACTAATGCAGCTGTAGGAGTAATTCCTCTTTCCACAACGTCCCATTCCAGAGGATCCTTTGATCGTAGGAAAGCTTTCATCTTATTCTTCCAGATGTTATAATCCTTTCCATCAAAGTAGGGTGGTCTGGTATTGCTTTGTCCTTCCACCAGCCCTGGTGCTAGTATACTAGCCATGGATCTTTTACTCTAAAGTAAAACACTTCAAATAAAGTAAGAACACGAGCTTTGATACCAATTGATATAGCTAGTACGAATACCTAGAGGGGGTGAATAGGTATATAAAAGATTTTTCTTGATAATTGCACAATACTGACAGTTGAAGGATTTGCGACAAATAATAATCAACGTAAGCGAGTAAAGGAAAGAGAGAATTGAACACGCGGTTTATAGTGGTTCGGCTTGATTCAAGCCTACGTCCACTCTTCGCACCGACAGCCAATTGGCTGGATTCCACTATGAACAAAGAGATGTTACAGCGTTGATCTTCCTTGATTTCTAGGTGTAGATGATCTACCACACTCGCTCAAGGTATCACCAAGTATAGACACTCTCTGTGTATACAATTTCGCTCAAAATGTATCGACTAATAATCAAGGTGTTTCAGACTTTGAAATTTCTCTATCGATCACACACTAAAACAACTAGAACGTCTTCATTTTTATACTCCTTTATGCCATCATACCCGTTGGCACTTACCAAAGGAATTCCTCCAATCTACCCGTTGGACGGAATTAATTAAGAAGATCATTCGAGCTATTAAAGGAACCTGATGATAACCCATCAATCCTGTTCGCCCATACAATCAGGATCTTGGTTTCCAATAATAGAACCTTCCAAGAATATTTCGTCGACCATCGGATCTTCAATCGATCTAGATACGAATAAAAGAATCCGTTATATTTATCCAACCAAGAGATCTTCTCCAGATGATAGGATTAAATCCTCAACCATATACTTCGGCTCTGGATTTCCTTCGTCACTGGATTAGAAAGATTGTCAATGAGAATAGTCTTGAGTCTTGAGTCTTGAGTCTTGAGTCTTGTGATCAGAAAGTCTTCAGACTAAAAACAGAAGGTCTGCGAATATCCAGACTAGACTGATAAAAACGTTTTGTCAGCTTCAAAATATTCTGGAAAGATTTCTCCAACAAAAGGTGCAGCAATGGTGCTGAAATTTCTCACGAATCACCGATAAAAACTTGCTAATCCATGAAAGCTACGCACGTTTCCTATGGCCTTAGGCATTGACCATTCACGGATTACTTTGACATTTTCTTCATCAACCTGTATACCATCAGCACTAACGACAAATCCTAGAAATACTAATTTGTTAGTAACAAAAGAGCATTTCTTTAGATTAGCGTATAATTGCTCGGCCTTAAAACCTGCAAGACAGCTCGCACATATTCAATATGGTCATCAGGGCTTCAGCTATATATCAAGATGTCATTGAAATAAACAACCATAAATCAACCAATAAAAGCACGCAAAATATGATTCATAAGTCACATAAACGTGCTCGATGCATTAGTTAATCAAAATGGCATAACTAGCCACTCATATAATCCATACTTGGTCTTAAATGCAGTTTTCCATTCATCATCTTCTTTCATCCTAATTTGATAATAGCCATTTTTCAAATCGATCTTAGTGAAAATGCAAGAACCATGCAAGTCATCCAACATGTCATCTAACTTAGGAATAGGATGTCGATACTTTACCATAATATTATTGATTGCTTGGCAATCGATACACATTTGCCAAGTTCCATCCTTCTTTGACACCAACAAAACAGGGACGGCACATGGGCTAAGACTCTCTCTTACATACCCCTGTTCCAATAATTCGCTAAGTTGCCGCTAAAGTTTCTTTGTCTCTTCGAGATTGCTCTGATATGTGGGTCGATTAAGTAATGGTGAACCAGCAATCAAGTCAATTTGATGTTCTATGCATCGAATCGGTGGTATCCCTCCAGGAAGTTCATCAGGAAATACATTTTCAAATTCCTGCAATAAAGACATAATAGGACTAGGCAAACTTGAGTCAAGATCGTTAGTAGAAAACAAAACCTCATTGTACAAAAGTACAAGCATTGGTCGATCTAGAACTAAAGCTCTCCTCACCTCACTCGATTTTGCATAAAAATTCTTTTGTTTATTTTCTTTCCTCTCTTCTTTTCCCTCGGTTTTTACCACAATTTTTCTTTCAGCCTCTCATTTTCCTTACATCTCAGACACACCACGCAAGCGTCAGATTTCTTACATTTTCTCTATCTCTCGGCTTATCGTTGTAACTTTAACTGATCTTGATACACCTTACTAGGCGTCATTGGTACTAAGGTATAAGTTTTTTGATTCATCATCAATGAATAAAGATTAGTATACCCATCATGATGTACCTTTCAATCATATTGCCATGGTCTTCCAAGTAAGATATGACCTGCTTGCATAGGTACAACATCACACTCTATCTCGTCCTTGTATCTCCCTATCTCAAATAGAATTCGAACTTGCTTTAATACTTTCACCTCACCACTATCATTTAACCATTGAAGTTTATAAGGCCTAGGGTGCTTTGTCGTTTTTAAACCCAATTTATCCATCATAATACAACTTGCCACATTTGTACAACTACCTTAATCAATTATCATACTATAGATCTTACCATTCACCACCTATCTTGTATAAAACAAGTTATCTCTTTGTTGGTGATACTCCTCCTCCTTTTACTTACACACTCAGAGAACGTCTAACCACCAATAAGTCTCCTTTTATAGCCACTTCTCTATCATTACAATCCTCCAATTGTGGCATCTCATCATCCTCTTCTTCCGTTTCACTTTCGGACTCAATAACACCATGTCCAACCATGATCATCACCCTCCTATTAGGGCATTGATTCGCCATATGACCCATGCCCAAACACTTAAAACATTTAATCTCACGAGTTCTAATGTTAGGGTTTTCGATTTTATATGAAACCGGATTCGTTCCAACTTTACCGGCCCTCTTCTTCTTATTTGAAGTTTCGGTTTTGGTGTTATTTCCTCTCCAATTTGACTTCTCATCTCTTTTCTAATTGGATTTCTAATTGGATCTCTAATTCTGATTTGAATTTCCTCCACTCTTGTGATTTCGGTCCAACTTCAATTGCCGCTCAATTTTGATAGCTTTGTCCACCAATTCCTCGAATTCAACAGTGTTGCAGCTCCACCACCCTTGCTATGTGTTGGCTCAAACCACTCAAAAATCTTGACATTGTGGCCTTACGATCCTCCACCACATTAGCACGGATTATGGCAATCTCCATCTCTTTGTGATACTCTTCCACACTTTTATTGCCTTGTGTGAGATTTTGTAACTTTTGAAACAAATCTCGATGGTACCGACTTGGTACAAAATGTCTCATCATCACCGCTTTCATCTCATTTCACATCTTTATTGGTCTTTCACCATTGCGCCTCCTACTAATCACAAGTTGATCTCACCAAATTATAGCATAATCAGTAAATTCAACAGCTGCAATTTTTACCTTTTTGAGCTCGGAGTATCGTTGGCAATCAAATACCATCTCGGAGTATCGTTGGAAAGAAGGAATCTTCATCTTAATATTGCTAAGTTCATTATCTTCTCGGTGTCTAAGCTCTTGGACTCCATTCCACCTTCCAAATCGAACATCTCGATCATCCTTCATGTCGGCCTCATCATCATCATAATGCCGCTGCCTTCTAGGTTGTGTTCTAGAGGCGTCTCGCTGATGTTGCGACCTTCCCCGCGGTAGCTCTCAGTCACCGTTTCCCATCATTCGACCACTAAGCTCCTTCACTACGGTTCTCAATTGCTAGATGCTTTCCACGAGTGCTTCATCCCTTCATATTGAGTCAACCGCCCTTTAATTCATGCTTTTTTCGCGCGATACATTTTAGACCTGCAAGTAAATGTTAATCACAGAAATCCTCACCAATCGCTCCCTCACGTGTTTCTCTCAAAGTGTTTGTCACTCTCCTCGTGTTTAACTCAAGTCTAGGCTTTTTCCACCATCAATTAAGCTTACACAATCTTGCATTTTCTCTCTCGTATTCTCTTTTCATAAGCTCTTTATTGGATTCAAAACCTGTCTCTCAACCCCCTTACGACAATCAATCAAACTAATCAAACAAGATTAGATCACTATTGAGTTTGTTTCAATAAGTAATAATTTCAAACGAACAAGTACAACTTTCAAAATTCCAATTGAAACGCAAATCACTATTGATTTTGTTTCAATTCGGTCTACTAACAAACGAGTCGCCTTCTTGATTTTTTTTTTGTTCGGCTAATTTTTTTTGCCGAATCTTTTTTTTCTCTTGCGCACTTTTTTTTCTCTTTTTTTTTTGACGAACTCAGATCCAATTTAAGATGCTAGAAAAGAAAATTTAAAACTAACAGCAAACAACTACGTATGGAAGCACAAAAGCAATCGGATCCCTAAATTAGCTAGAATCAAAACTTTAACTCAATAAATCTCAAATTGTTGAATATCAATAGAAAATTAAAGATGAATAGACCTTGTAGAAGTAGGCTCTAATACCAAATGATGTGAATCGTTGCGAAAGGATCGTTCTATGAAGGCTTAGATAGTGTGAATTGCAAACCTCGACCTCCAATCAAACCTGTGATTGGCAACCTCGGTATGAACGTGACCTATTGACGAACGCGTGTCAACCAACCAACGTTATAGACGCCATGAGTAAAAGAATTCGCTATCTCGCTCGATAAGTTGAATCGATTGTCACAAGGGAACCCTGATTAGGTCAAGTCCTCAAAAGAATAGTAGAAGAGAATCTCTCAACTTTTTCATCAAAAATAAAATATATCTGTCTCCAAAGAAATTTGGCAAATCCTTTATAAAGGTTTTGTAGCCGCCATACAAACCCTAAAAATCTAATACGTCATATTCTAGAATATTCCTAAACAAGAAGATATATATATATTGACTTGGTCAAATATTTGGTGACCAGATAATTAAATTGCGCCAAGATGTTCAAGATTCTTCAAGATTTGATCCAAGGTTATCTCTACGCCAAAGATCACGAACCATGATGCCAATAGCTTGCCTAAATTGCTTGGCCCGCGCTTGAGTAATCAAACTAGTAGAAATAGATAATGGGTCCCTAGCACTTCCTCCTTAATATGGCTCGATGTCCACATCAGATAGCCAAACCTTTTAACCACCTTCCCGAACCATTTAAACCACACTCTTGGAGATTGTTTAAGTCCATACAACAGCTTTTTTAATCTGCAAACTTTGCCTTCAATTTCTGCAAAACCCAGTGGTAAACTCATAAACACTTCCTCCTCCAAGTCACCATTCAAGAATGCATTCTGCACGTCTAACTGATGTAAGGGCCAATCAAATGCAGTAGCCAAAGATAGTAAAATCTAAACAGAATTTATCTTGGCAACTGGGGCAAAAGTCTCCTGATAGTCCATTCCATAAGTCTAAGTGAACCCCTTTGTCACCAGCCTTGCTTTATATCGCTCAACACTCCCATCAGGTTTACATTTTACAGTAAATACCCATTTACAGCCAACAATCTTTTTTCCTTCTAGTGCATCAACCAATTCCCATGTGCCATTCTTCTTAAGTGCAAGCATTTCATCCTCAACTGCCATCTTTCACTTTAGATCCTTCAAAGCTTCATGGATATTTCTAGGAATAGATATGTGAGACAGATTTGACACAAATGCTCAATGATGATGAGGCAACTTTTAGAATGACACATGTTTTGATATAGGATGTTGAGTACATGATCTAACTCATTTTCTAAGAGCTATAGGCATATCAAGATTAGAAGCATTAGTATCAGAATTTAAGACAGGAATGGAGGAAAAATAAGTACTACTAGGATCACCTAATGACGAAGGCAAAAGATCATCTCTCGGGGCTGCAGACGGATGAGCCTCCAAGATAAAGTTCTGATCTACAACATTTTGAAGAATTTTTCTTCTAGTATAAACCTGAAGCTCTGGCTTATTGATCACATTGTGATCTTGAACTTTTTCTCCCCTTATCCTTGACACATCAAGATTCAGCATAGGTGTTTTCGAAGATTCAAACAAAGGAGTAGGAAGGATAGGAGACTTAATCTCTTCACTAACTTCGCCATTCTCCCCCTGAAGAGATTTGTTAAAAAAAAAAATGGTTGTGACTCAATAAAGGTTACATCCATAGTAATATGAGTTTTACCGGTATGTCGATTGTAACACTTGTAACCTCTTTGACTAGGTGCATACCCTATAAACACTCACTTTTCAGCCCGAGGATCTAATTTGGATCAACACTTAATTGGGAGATGGACAAATGTGGTACAACCAAACACCCTTAGAGGAATATAAGAAAAAATAAGGTTGCGGGACACACTTTTTTGAAACAATTTAAGGGAGTAGTGTAGTTTAATACCCGAGTAGGCAACCTGTTAATTAGATAAGATGCTGTTAGCATAGCTTCCCCTCATAAGTATTTGAGTACATGCATTGAAAAACAGAGGGCACACGATACTTCAAGGAGATGGCGATTTTTGCGTTCAATAATGCCATTCGGTTGAGGTGTAGTTCGATAAGTTGACTAGTGAAGGATGCCTTTTTCTGTCAAAAAACTCCCCAAAAGCTAGTTATAATATTCAGTACCATTATCAGTATAAAGAATACTAATAGTAGTATGGAATTGAGTCATAACCATTTGATAAAAAATTTTGAACAATGACTCAACTTCAAACTTGGCGCTCATCAAGTATGTCCAACATAAACGGGTATGATCATCTATAAAGGTAACAAACCATCGTTTTCCGGTTTTTGTTGGCATGGGTGAAGGGTTCCAAACATCACTATGTATTAAGTAAAAAGGGGATAATGCACGATACTATTTTGGATTATAATGAGCACAATGACTTTTAAAAAAAAAGACAATTGTCACAATGTAGTGAAGAAACATCCACATCTTTGAACAAATAAGAAAACAAATGTTTAAAATATCCAAAGCTAGGATGGCCTAATCTATGGTGCCAAACCATTATTTGTTCTTGAACAGGGGAAGAACTGAAAGTTCCATACGCCTGAGCTTTTTTATTAGAGACAAAATCTTCAAAATAGTAGAGACCATCCCTTATCTTAGCATTGCCAACCGTCTTCCCCGAGATCTGATCTTGAAACTCACAATGGGAAGCAAAAAAGACAACACGGCAGTTAGACTCTTTGGAAAGTTTACTGACAGACAAGAGGCTACAGGCTAACTTAGGAACATGCAGTACATTATGAAGTTTAGTAGAATCAGAAAGTGAAACTGATCCTTTGCCTGCAATAGATGAAAAACTCCCATCAGCAATTCGAATTTTTTGGTTGCCTGGACAAGGAATATAGGATTTGAACAAATATGGAATATTAGTCATATGATCGGACGCCCCTAAATCAATGATCCAAGGTACAAATTGTGAACAACAAGAGAGGGCATTTAGATTTCTACCTTGGTGGGCAATCGAAGCAGTAGGATTACTCGATACGGACCCAGTCTGAAGTAGCTTTAGAAGATGGTTTAGTTGTTTTTTGCTGAAAAGGAATGCAGTGGCCTCATTAGCTATAGGAGGCATACACTGAGAAGACTTATTATCACGGCTGAATGAAGTTGGTCTCCTTGCCTCACTAGTTGTAGAAGCTAGACGGCCATGAATCCTCCAACAGATCTCCTGTGTATGATGGGGTTTGTTGCAGAAATCACACTAAATACGAGGTTTCCCATCTGATCTTCGCAAGTTAATGGGGATCTTGCTTACATTTGCCTCGGAGACTATTGTTGCAGGAACATGGCCCTTCTTGTCTTCGAATATAGTCAATGCTGAACCTTCCGATGATCCATCCTTTGCGCCTATAGCTGACTTGCCCAGCATTATTCCCTGTCTACTTTCTTCTCTCCGAACCTCTGAGAAGACCTCTCCTCTCCAATAGGTGGAAGAGGCTGCTTCCCAAGTATTTTGCCGCGTACCTCATCAAACTCATCTCTAAGCTTTGCTAGAAAAGCGTAAATATGTTTTGCTTCTACAATTTTCCTGTATCGATTACCATCTTCAATACACGTCCACTCATGATCATTGAATACATCCAACTCCTTCCACAAACGTTTTAAAGAGTGAAAGTATTTCGTGACAGTTTCTTCTCCTTGTCGCATCTTCCCCAGCTTCAAGGTTAACTCAATCTGAATATATCTCACACACCGCATCCCAGAGTTCCTTTGCAGTATAATAGCCCAGATAATTTGCACCAATGTCTTCTTCCATGGAGTTGGTCAGCCACGTCATAATCGCTGAATTCTTTGCATCCCAGACAACCCAAGTGGGATCATCTGTCGCTGGTTCTGCATTATCTTCAGTCAAATAGCCAATTTTTCCTCTACCCAGTATATACATTCGAACGGATTGAGACCATCGTAAAAAATTATCACCATTCAGCTTTATGGAAGTGATCTGAATGGGATGAGGTTCGGTGGACTTTGTGAGAAGTGATGGGGGGTTAGACTAGGTGGTTGATGATTCATCCGACATAGTGATAGAACGATAAAAAAAAAAAATTACTCGGGGTGAATAGATAAAGGACCTTTGAGCTCCGATACCATGAAGAAAAGAATATGTTTTCTTATTTCTCATAGAGTGATTACAATGAGTATAAATACATGAACAGAGAACCTAAATTAGGTAAGAAACCTATTTAGGTAAAGATCCTAAGTAGCCTCTAATCTCTATCAGTATCTAATTTACAGCTAACAAAATAAAATCAAATCACATAATATCACGTAATATAATCACGTAATATAATCAGGGAGAAATTCTAGAAGATTTCCTAATACATTCCAACAGAATTATAAATAAAGCACAAGTGTAGAGACTATCAATAGTTAATCTTCCTGAATTTGAATGAAATTTAAAAGAAAAATTCCCTTGGGGTTTGCCAAACTTGAAGGAGGTTCTTAGTTAACATTATTTTCTTTATGTCGGGTTTGGTTGAAGTGAGTTTATATCCCCACCTCTCTCTCTCTCTCTCTCTCTCTCCAGGGTAATTCCATAACTCATAGGTGTGGAACTTCTTTCTAGTAGTCATTAGAAATGCACATGCTAAATCTCATAAGAAGGGATGGCTTATTAGTTCCAATTTGATCTTGTAATCCAGGGATGAATCACTTCTACGTCAAGGATTAGCTTTGAATGATGACTTTCAGTGTGTACTTGCCAAGCATGAAGTCATTGCTTCTGGAAGTTCAGTTCAGGCTGAGAAAACCCCGCTGGGACCTTCTGGCACCATGACGGATGTCAAAGGTCCTCTACTTGATATTGTAGATAACAGCACAAAGCCTGATGAAAGGTAACTGGTTCATTAGTCATGATTGCAATATATAAACCCCAAATACTTGTTCTGTGGCAAATTATGAAGTTCAGCTGAAGTCTGTGAACTGAGCAGTGCTACTCTTATGATAAGTCGATATGGATATTTTTTGCTAGTTTTCTGCTGTTTGGTAAAACTTGGTGGATATTTATACATTGAGGCTCCGTTTGTTTCATGAAAAATGACTGGTTTGGAAATTTTTTGCTGAAAATGACTGTTTATATTGCTTACAGAAAGGAACGAACGAAAAATATTTTCATCGTCCACGAAAATGTTTAGACACAAATTGTCGTCGACAATGAGAACATTTTCTGTTGACTAATTATTTTAAGCAAAACAAGCTATTGATGAAAATGTTTTCCAAATCATGTATTTTCCTCAAAACAAATGTAGTGGAAATTTATCATCTATCTTTTGATCCTTCAGTTGTCAAGACCTTGTCTGGTGCAACTTTTTCACAGCAGATTTGACTGAAAAAGGCGTGTCTGCAGCTTTTATGAGCTGTTTGTCAAATTCCTTACTGCTCCAGCGCCCTCAAAATTGCAGCAGTTATAACAGTTTCGAGAAAACTGCCTTGCCCAATTTTGAGGTGTTGCAGCTGTAAAGGATATATTCCAAACATAGAAGTTACAGTGCTTCACAGCACAACCACCACGTGTGCTACGATGCAAACACAGGCCCACAGCTTTACCAGGCAGATCCTTAGTAGTACTATTGATGTGATTTAGGTCTTGAGAGAAGAAGAAAGGAGAGAAAGGGAGAAATGTACCAATGCATCTTGTACATGTGCTCATTATATATATGCAAGTACAAAATGATTGAAGCATGCTGCATTAAACATTTATCTTGTGGCTTAAATTGATCTAAGATCTCAAATATTTGCTGTGGAAACTTTGTGTCTAAAAGGCTGATTAAACTTTGGGAGATTGCTGTCCAACATTGTGCATTCGGTTCTTGAGTTCCGAGTGTTTCTGTCTCCCAATTTGCTCATGGGATCGCTAGGGATCATACTTAAAAAGCTAGTCTAGATTGACAAGAGAGCAGCCATTTTTTTGGGTTAAACACCTACTGTCCCTCTCCACTTATTACTTGAGATTTACACAAAGATCGGTTCTGTTAGTGTTATACAGAAAGAAATTTATTCGACACAGGATAAGCATTAGTATACATAAGAATTCGGATTTAATATAGTAGAATGTAAAATGAAGTTATCACGACTTCACACAAATTCTATTCTAATGGAAAAGATTTACGTGGTAGAATAAGACCATTTAAATAACAGACTTTGTAAAAATATTATATTTAATAATTGAATTTTGTTATATTTTTGTGCTATCTTATGAAAGTTAATATGAATATTATACTTGTTCTTGTGGATGTGATACTATATAATCACTTATTGATAATTGGCATGTTATATCATTAATAGACTAATAATAAGATACAAAATAAGTTTCAAGTTCAGCAAACACCCAGGAGAGGGAAGTAAAACTGAAAATCATGTACATATGTGCACTTTTACCTAAAAGTACCAGTAATTTACTGATGATCTTGATTTAAATTTTTAACTATTGAGCACCAGTTTCTGGCCAATTGAGCTATAAGAAGTGGGATTTTCTGCAGATCAACATCAAGTGCCGGTACAGGGTCCAGCTAAACTTGATCCAAAAACGGACCTTCTCAGTGGAGAGGACTACAGCTCTCCTAAGGCAGAGACTTTCACTAGCACTAGTGCCTGTTGGACACCCACAGTCAACTGCATCTCAGTCACAGCAGAATGCACTTGTTCTTTTCAATGTGTTTTCAGACAGTAACAACAAGCCCAATACTATCGATACCCAGAGTGGCTATCCAACTGCACAAAGCAATCCTTCTACTCCTCAATTCCAACAGTAGCAGAATCTGCAAGCTCCACAACTTGGGGTTTATACTAATGGCAACATGCCAAACACGGGATCGGACGAGCATGATCAATCACCTTATTCTCAAAGCTCTGTTCTTGTTTGGAATGGCCATATTGCGCAGCAGCAACAGCCTCCCTCTCCTGTCTATGGTGCACTTCTGCTTCTTCATCAGTACCTGACATTACTTTCTTAGTGATGCGTATTTTGTCGGTTGGCTTGTGGTGTACAACCTTATTTGGCATGTATTCCAGATTACTGAGTTGCTATGAGACTTAAGTCCTTTTGGTGAGAGTTGACCTCTTCTTTGTGGACATAGCTGAACTCCTAACAAACAATCTTACAATCTGTGAGCCTACAATTTTGTGGTGTTTCGCAGGTGCTCAAACTAGTGATTCGCTACCACCGCCCCCTTGGGAAGCTCAGTCAGTGGAAAACAGTCAGGTGATGGGCACTCAGTACCCCCAACCAATGCAAGGTTCACAGGTGGTCGTCCTGCATGCACAACCTGCACTGAGTGGATTGCATCTCCAGGCACCTTATCCAATGGGGAATGAGCAAACGATGGGCATGTACTTGCAACCAGTCGCAGGTGGCCTCATGCCATTGCTGAATAGTCAGGTTGTTCCGACAAACCAAATGGTAGGACTTACCACCTCAGCCCATCCAAGGACCTTATGTGGGGATGGTTCCTCAGCCAATGCAAGTAGGTCAGATGGCTTATTTATATCCCCAGTAAATGTATGGCAGCCAGGTGGCAGCCTACGGCTATGGCCAACAAGGTGCTCAGTACCTTGACCAGCGGATGTATGGGCTATCGGTTAGAGATGACAGTAGCTTAAGGAACTCTTCATACCAGGTGTCCACTTCATCATATGTGCCGCCCATGAAGCCTTTGAAGCCGGAGGACAAGCTATTCGGAGATCTCGTTGATATGGCTAAAGTGAAATCGTCTGCAAAATCTACTCCAGCCAGAGCTGGTAGCATGTAGCAGTAGTATTTGCCAACAGTGTTTTGCTTGTTAAGCTGATTTCTTTTGATTTTCTTATTTCAAAATTTTCTAATATACATATTTGGCAGTTTCTTCTGTTTGTGGCACTACTTGTTTGGCATTGAGATCATGTACATTCTTTGTAAAGGGAAAGAAAAGGAAATCTCCTCGACCTTTTATCTCTTATTGGGGCAGAACCGTTAATAAGTGCACGTCATTAAGTTGGTATAATTCTTATAGAATTTCGTTGTTAGAGTTGGTGCTACAGCAGATTTTTATGAGAATTAGAGTGTGCTGAGAGAAGAATTTGTCAGAATGATACCAGGATTTTCAATCTAGCATGATTTTTGGCTTTTGATTTTGAGCATACCGTCATCGCAATGGGCTCTCTTATCTTCAGAAGATGTACTTGTCATTGAAGGTTGGATGAGTGAGTTTGTATAGGTGTGTGTACATTTGAGGAACTCTTCTTCAGTAGGGGAAACTATGTCTTACTGTTCTGATCTCATTTTTGTGAAATGTAAATTGCTTGGCTTTTAGTGGTGTTCATATTATGCTATACTTGGTATCATCGCTATATTTGTAGAATGTTTTGGCCGAAAGTTAAGCTCCGTCGTTTTTCTTAGATTTTATGTATTCTCGGATTTAGCAATTCTTGGCAAAGTTTAAGGTACAAGACCTTTCCTGGGGTGGCTGTCTATTTTATTTTTTTAATTGCCCTAAAAAGAAACAGTGGTGTTGTTTTCCATCAATGATGCTTCAAACTTTCATAATTTTGGCTAGATGGACCTCCTAGGTTGACCCCATGACCTTTACTTCAAAATGAGGGGTGATTCTCCCGTGATCAGAGCAGGGACTGACTTCATTGCAAAGGTGAAACTTTCTTTTCGTTTTTGCTTTCAAATGATGTCTTTCCTCGTAGCATATCAAGACGAAATGGTACGTTCTCATCGCATCCCATCATAGATGTACTAATTAAGTACTACAGTTCATTTACAGAGTGCACGAAGCACTTGATATGGATTTCATGGTCCAAATTTATGGCGGGACGTCAATCACAAAGTTCGGATCGTTTAGGGTTTGCACGGAGATGGGATGACATTAAAATGTGTTGCCAAGTATGAACCCATAATTCCACCCACTTGGGAGGGCCCAACTATAATAATGCCTTGTGAATCTTGGGAAAGGAAAATGATGGGTCAACTTGAATCTATCTTGTTTAAGATATGAGATGAATTTATCATATTGCCGCAACTCAATTAGATGTTGGTTGTGCAAATAAGATGGTCATTATTGCCCAACTTGCCCAAGACAAGGACATACGAAACCTTCTATAATTACTATGAATTGATTGTCGATTGCCTAGATAATCCAATATTCATATACTATAGATACTTCCGCCATTGTTGGTATATTAAAGATCCTAATATTCTTGTAGCTCTTTTTGAATTGGGATATAGAATCTCACTCAATTACACTTTTTAGTAAATTTTCTATGTCTTATCTTCAATAGATCCTCAACCATTGTAATGAGTGGTGACTCTAAGCGTAAGTGTGGTAGTCATCGTCTGATTTTTTTTGATAAAATAAGTTTCTTTTTCCAGAACTCTTTACTAATACACATGCCATCATCATTCGGCGCTGACTTGCGCAAGTAAAAGAGACCCTCGTGATATTCGGATCCGACCTTGTCCTAAAAAAAAAAAAAAAGAGAGAGAATAGGCTTTACCCCAATCTAATTTATACTAAATTAGTCGGTGGAGGATATGATTACCCAGTAGGAGCATCCGTATTGCTATTTGGTTTTCTTTCCTATATGTATTTTTTTGTATTAACAGAACAAAGCAAGTCGAGTCAAGTGTGCTGTTGACAAAAAGACAAAAAGAAGAAGGTTGAAGTGTGCTGGATCTCAAATTTCTATCTAAAGCACGTGCCAGGCACCTACTGTATAATGCTGCGGAAAAAATTATTATCTTTTTTTTTTAAATTAGTAGAGAGTCTTGTGTTGAAGATATAAAATGGAAGGCTGAGAATCCGTGGAGATCACAGCAGAGGGGCGGAGTGTGTGGCTGAGGACTCCTCAGGTAACTTGTGGTTCCTTGCTCTTCTCCGTTCACTGTTTCGACTGCTCTATTTTCTTCTGACGAGTTGAACGAGAGTTTTTATTTATGTTTGATCGTAGATCCGAATTCAGTTACGAGAGACATTTCTGCAGTTCCCGGATCTCGGATATCCATATTCATCTTCTCTGGTTCCTGCTTTCTTTGGAGGCTCTGCTCCGTCAAACTCCATTACTGCCTTTGTATTAGGACAATTCTCTCGAGATGGAAAGAAAAGAACCCACTCCTTCAGAAGATCCTACACATGGGACGTCTTCCTCATCGACCTCTCTGCATAGAGGTGACTATGGAGGCGGAACGCAAAAACCGAAAGGAAATGATCGCTAAGTGTTCTTGATCTGCATAGGTGGGGACCGGACGCTCTTCGATGATCTCCATAATGGCCTCGTCGATGCAGGAATTGACACGTTCCGCTTTAACGACCATATGACTGAGGAGAGTACCAGCATACATCACAGCGATAAGAGGATTATCGACAGTCTTCCGCAGTCTAAGATCTCGATCCCGATTTTGGGGCAACACGTTTATGGCGACAAGTTGGGCATTCGCTTGCTTGTTCACACGTTGAAATGTAAGAGAAGCAGTGGGCAAATAGTGTTGCCCATATTTGATAGAGTGGGAACATTCCGGGATGTGCAACTTCCATGGAGATATGGAAGTTCTGTGGACAAAATGGAACTAGGGGAATGGAAAAAAGCGCTCACCGAAGTCGGTTCCTTGAGACGATGGGAAGCAAAGAAAATTGCCTACGGGTACATTATTTTTCACCGAAACATTATTTAATTTCTCATGAATAGATCCTTTTGAATAATAAATTAAATATTGCCCTCCTATAGCTGAAATTCTGTGTTATTTAACAGGAATAGAGGAACATTGATTGAACTAGTTGTCGCACGACTTGTGAGTTTATTGAAAAAAACTTTCAAGCTTCCTGCAAAGTTGGTTGGAATTGATGATCATGTTAAATCTATTAAGAGCTCAATTGATGCTAAATATAATGATAGAAGGATTATCGGAATCCGTGGAGTGCGTGGAAGTGGTAAGACAACTCTTGCAAAGGTCTTGTGGAAGGATCTCTCTGGTGATTTCGAACATCTTAGCTTTGTACCAAATATTCGAGAAGTATCATTACGCATGGGTATTAAGTACTTACAAGAAGAGCTCATTCGCGATATACTAAGAAGTCCACATGCATTGTCTAATGTCGACGAGGGAATCGGCATCATTACGTCTCAATTTATAAATAAGAAAGTCCTTATTATTCTTGATGATATGGATGATAATATTCATTTAGATGCCTTGATTGGAGATGGCAGTTGGCTAAAAGCAGGGAGTATGGTCATAATAACTACTCGAAACGTGAGTATTCTTGATGAGGCCAAGGCAGACTCCAAGCACGAACTCGGCGAGTTGACTCATGATCAAGCATTGACGTTATTTAGTAGACATTTATTTGGAAAAGATTCTCCTCCCGAGGCTTTTGAGCATATATGTCGTGATGTCGTAGTTGGTATACCGAGAATTCCCCTAATTCTGAAACTTATAGGTTCATCCTTCCGCCAAAGAATAGATGCAGTATGCATAGATACATTGATGAAATTAAAGGACGATGTGAATAATAAGAAGGATCAAGATGTGCTGCGTATAACTTATGAAACTTTAGATTATGAGCAGCAACAGATATTTTTGGATATTGCATGTTTTTTTATTGGATCATCTAAAAAATATCCGACTTATATGTGGGATTCCTGTGGTTTTTTTACCAAAGAAAGGGATTGAAGTATTGAGAGATATGTCCCTAATTGAAAATGACAAAGACGACAATTTAAAAATGCATGATCAACTGAGAGATTTTGCAAGGGAAATTGTTTGTCTAGAACATCAAAAGGAGCTTCAGCAGTGCACTAGGTTATGGATTTGTGAGGAGGCCCAACATGTGCTTGACAACAACAAGGTAAGAGTTTTCTCTAATTGTCTTAGACGTTGAACGGGAGTCCATCTTCTCTTTATTGTTTGTGACAAAAATCGTCGCCAATCTCGAGTCCCAAAACTTGCCGCTTCTACCTGCAAAAATTGATTGTTGTTCTTGCCTGATTACGGGACATGATTGAGGAGCAATTTGTTAGTTATTGATGATATATATTGTTACCTTATAGTATTGTCACAACAACAAAATTACAAAAACAGAATATTTGACCGACCACTTTTAGAGAAACCTGACACTAATCAAATGATTGATGAAATAATTGGTGACTAAGCAATTATGTCATGAAACATACTCATGCAACTCACCGTCTCATATTCTTCTTATGATCCATGCGTTCTTTCTTCTGAGAATTATCAAATTAAGTTAATCACATATTTGTATTATAATTAATCCTTGAAATTACGAGATATTGCATTATAGTAGAAAACGCGAAGTATATCTTAAATCTTGTGCATAACACAAGACTTCTACAATCTACAACACTTGAAAAATAAAGAATTTAATCATTCTTCCCATGCGATATAAAGAAGAAAAATGTATAGAGAGAAGTCATCACTAAAAAAAAAAAAAAAAGTAAGTAATATACACATTTAATGTGGAGATCAAATGGTTTGAGGAATGACCTAAAATCAGAAACAACATTATTTCTAATCCTAAAATTGGATGATTGAACTAAAGTAATATGGAAATATTATGTTAATATTACTTTGTTGAAGTTTATATTGTAATGATAAAATTTCCTTACATTTATAAGTTTTTTAGAAATTTGTAAAAGAATGATAATTAGTAATAAAACTAAAAAAAAAAACATAACAATATGTTTACATCGAAGTAATATTAACATAATATTTTCATATTTCTTTTTAGTTCAATCATCCAATTTTAGGATCAGAAATAATGTTGTTTCTAATTTTATTTTTTTTAAATGATCATCACATAAGTTTTAAAACCATGTATTCTCAAAATAATATTTAGTAACATCTTTATATTCTACTATTATCAATTGCACAATTTGGGATAGCTCTTCGTTCCATATATTTACGAAGCAATATTCATTGGTGAAAAAGCAACAGATCAAAATTTTCTTTAATGAGATTAATATGCGATATATTTGTAAAAAGTGGGTAAATTCACGCCAGCTAGTCATTCCAATACTTTTAAGTTTAACTTTTGTTGTCATGTAACTAAATATGATTTTGAATCTTTTGTGATGATTAATTATGCTAAAAGGTAAAAAGTACACAACTAAAAGCAATCATAACATATGGATGATTTGTTCAAGCATCAAGTAAGCATGTGCGAATGTCATGACCATCTTAAATTTAAAAAAAAAATTGAATATAAATGTTGAGATGCAAAATAATATAATAAAGTAGCAAGATTGTTGAATAACATGCTACTGATGCTTTTCAGTGAGCAGATTTTTGCACAAATGAAAATGTAATCAATGAATACAACATTGCTTAGAACTAAAAAAAAAAGGTATCCATGAAATTATTGAAAAAAAAAATGCAATAGAGATACATGAAACTTCTGAGGCAAAATTAAGTATGGTCTCACCTGAAAGAATAAAGCTTGAATTTAAAATTCAAACATCCAAAGAATTTCCATATTATGACCCTCACGATTTGTGCTCAATCTGTAATTCATCACCTAAAACAAAACACAAATTTGAGCTCCTAAAATATTTGATTACAACAAAGAAGAATGCGAAAGACTTTAAAGTATTCAATTTAATCAAATTTCACATCCAATTTTTTGTAAGCAAGATCTCATTAATCTATGGGCAAATTGATCGAACATTTAGATGACTACTATATCACCTTTAACAAAATCAACGTGGCAATGAAAAGGGAACATTAAACATCTATAGTATTAAAAGGAGGAGTGAAAATCATTTTATCACATATAATCTATGATCGATTTTACTTCCATGTACAAATAAAAACACTCATGGAAGAAAAACATGATAAAAAAGGAATGTCAAACGTGGGTACCTGTTGGGACGACATTCAAGTTTTTCTTTTGCTATTGAGAATTGCGAAAAAGTACAACAGGAAAAGAGAATGGGCGTGGGGGTATTCAACAATTAGCATATTCCAATATTGATACCTGTTTTAATGGTAACTTTGATCGATGTATTTGGGTCGTAAGAGTCATGTTGTTTTACATATAAAGGAAACAAGTCTTGGCAGATATATTAAAACTATCGTGTGCACGAAGAGCGATATTTTATTGTAATTTTGAAAGGATGCAATTTTTGGGAATTCAAAACGTGGAAATTGCGAAGGGCATAATTGGAGGAGGAAAAGTCAAGGAACACCCTATCGAGCTTCATATTTACATAGATTAGATAAATAACTTGCGATCACAATCTATCATTTCACAATGTTGAAGTGAGAAGCCTACACCAAAATAGTATCACAACAAATTAAAATTAGTATGTCTTTTCTCATATGCAGTTGGCTTCATCTCATCATTTAAAACTTATGCTCCACAATATTTCTTATTCGTAGGGCACTAATATGATTCAGGCCATTTGTCTCGAAGAACATGACTCCAAAAGAAGCTACACAGGTGAAAACTTTAAAGGACTGACCAACTTGAGGTTCCTTAAAGTATGTGGTGCAAATTTCACTGGAGATTTCGAGAACATGCTTAGTGAATTTAGATGGCTTCACTGGGAGTGTTGTCCCTCGAATTTTGTAGCGGCCAACTTTCATCCAAAGCAATTAGTTGTGCTCAATCTGTCAAAAAGTGAGATTTCAAAGGATTGGGGAGGATGGGGTCCAATCAAGGTAAGATTTAAAGAAGGCATATCTTTTGTGAATAATCACATGTTATCCAAGGGTCAATTGCGCAAATTCTCTTTTTTTTTTTCTTTCAGAAAAGGTTAATATCCTTTTTTTAGATTCAGGATTTTCCTTTAAATAGAAGAGGTTTTTATAGGCACCTAAATATACCAGACACTTCCGCCCCTTAAAATCTTAAACTAATGGTATCTTGACAACCAATCATGCGTAACATTTGGCATACTATTTCAACTAATCTATTAAGAATAAAGTTACAGTATTTGTGTGTGTCCTGATTTTTTTTTTTAACTAAATGGTTTATTGCTTCTAAGACAATTTCTCCCCTTGTAAAAGTATGTCTGTATGGTGATTCTTGTTATATTTCTATGTTAATCTTCCTACATGAGAAATGAAAAGTTGCAACCGCTTTTGCACGAAATACTATTTGAATTATTGTAGACAGGATAATTATTTTAGAAACAAAAATTGACCCCACTACTTCAAAATAAGTGCATTGCTTTATCATAGTTCTGTGAGGGTGAACTATGTGTTATTTTTGTGAGTGCTAACCGGTTGATATTTATTTCAGTCAAATTGGAAGGTAAGCCTAATACAATAAGAAAATATAGTTAGCACTTGTGTATTACTAACATTCTTTATGCAATGGGTATGTTAAAAAAACACTACTACATAAGAAACATTTAAACAAAACAAACGTGAAGCAAAGGAGAATTATAGCAATGACAGCATGCGAACCGAGTTATGAAACATATATATATATATATATATATATATATATATATATAAATTAAAAAAAAAAAAAGGATAGTGAAAAATCAGTGTCTAATCTTAGAGGTAACCTCTCTTTCTTTCAGATTGCAGCAAAGCTCAAAGTTCTCAACCTTTCGAGTTGTCCATTTTTTAAGAACTCCTTACTTGTCTACTTTCGAAAGCTTGGAGATTTTGATTCTTGAAAAATTTGAGAATTTGGAAGAGATTCATCCTTCTATCGGGGATAACAAATCCCTCGTCTCCTTGAATGTTAGCGGTTGTAGGAGACTAGAGAAGCTACCCATTGGAGTTGGTAAATTGAAAGAATTGAAGGAGCTTCTCATAAATGATATTGCTATACAAGAGATTCCGATGTCGGGAGATGGACTGGTGAAGTTGGAGACTCTAAATGCCTCGTGTTGTGGGAGATTGGAGGAGCTACTTGCAGGAGTACGTAGAATGAGAAATTTAAGGGAGCTTCTCATAAATGGCACTTCTATACGAAATATTCCGACAATGTTTTGGAAGAAGCTAAAAACTCTAAGTGCCTCGTATTGTGAAGACCTTGCTCAACTTCCAATGTATATGGCCTCCCTTCGGTCATTAACTAAACTTGACCTATCTCATTCTGGGATTACAGAATTATGTATAACCAGTCACTCTCTTACGTCTTTAACTCAATTGGACCTATCTTATTTATGGATTGAAATATTACCAAAACGCTTGGGCGATCTTCGCTTTTTAACTTAGTTGGATCTATCTCATTCAAGGATTAGAGCATTTCCATATTTCAAGTACGACATGGTGCGTTTAACTAAATTGGACCTATCTCATACAGGGATTGAAGAATTACCAGAATCCATGGACTCCCTTAAAGCGTTAATTCATTTGAACTTATCTTATTTAGGGATTAAACATTTACCCCAATCCATGGGAAACCTCGTGTCTCTACAACACCTGTTATTACAAGGATGCTATTTGTTAAGACACTTACCCGATTCGATCGAAAGGTTGACATCATTGACTAAGTTGGATTTGCAATCTACAGGAATTGCGGGGTTACCCCACGGAATGCGGAATATGAAGAATTTAAAGACCTTGGACATTTATAGAACTAACATAACAAGATTGCCTGATAGATTCAATTTTGCCCTACCTGACCTCGAGATTAGTTGGGAACAAATGTGATGTCATATGTCTGATCAATTCAGATCACATTGTGTTACTCTACGTCCAGATTTGCAAGCTTCGATATCGTGATGTTGTATTAGTTCATTCATAGTTTTTGAATGATTCTTCAATATGATTGAATTAGAACACATCACGTCTCGGATCACTTGAAGATTATGTCATACTGCTTACTTTTTGAGTCGCCTCTAGGTCAGGTCTCTCGTGTAAAACTACGTGTGAGCGGGGTTGATTAGAAGATTGATCACATTATGATTTTCTTGCTGGACTAAATAAAAGGAATAGCATTGCGAGTTTTCAAAGCAAAGAGAAGAATTGAGACTCGAAGAGCATTTTCGGCCGAATTCATTCGAGAATCAGCTGAATTTGTTTGTACCCAGCGTCTAAACCTCAAAATCCAGACAGCTATGTTTCAGTGTGTAACCTCAGTATCTGTGCACAAAAATCGACTCCAACATGTGAAATACATTCGCGATAGATGAACCATTAGAAACGACTCTTATGATGAGACGAGATCAGTGTCGCATCGCACAAATCCTGTGTATGCTCTTCGCGGATTCCATGGATAATTCGCACGATTACCTGTGAAAAAATGAGATTTCTGGGAGGCCGGAAATAGTAGCAACAGAAGTTTCGATCAAGAGAATGTGTCAAACACAGCATGGAGCTCAGGACAGGTGAGTCCCCTGAAAATTAAAATCGCTCGTCATATTTTCCCAACACAGTTCCCTGATATTTCGGAGATGATTCTCTGCCGACCCGTTTGCTTTTTTTTCCTCATTACAGGATGGCTGCAGAGGTTCCCTTTAACATCCCAAGCATCTCTGCTGGACGATCTTCTGGGGGGTCATTTGGGTCTTGGAGCAAGTTGATGATGAGGATGCTAAGATGGCTTTGAATGGAAGGGTTTTGTACGAAGAGTGCTCTGAGTCGAGCCGCGTAGCTTATGTTTTAAGGAAAGCCTGGGCTGGTACTGGTGAGATTACCATAAACCCTCAAATTCATAGAATATACAGTTGGGAAGGGAGGCATTCCAGCCCAACATACTCCCATCCTCGCCTTGCATAGATCATGCCCAAATGAAGACCGAAGTAACATGCCCGCCCGCCCAGGATGAGGATACTGGTGGTGGGCCAATGCCGGACCAATGCTTTTGGCGGCGGCAGCAGTGGCGTTCCATGGTCTTCAAGCAGGGCATCGGCTTCCATTCATCCCAATTGCGGGTGCGGTTTGGTCTGGATTGTGGATTGCTTCTTCATGCCCCAGGCGATGCCAAAAAATGGCTTCGTGATCGATGGAGCCGACCTCCCATGGCCGTTGCTATGGAGTTCACCGGGCTCATGTGATCGTAGATCTCCATTGGAATGAATCGACAGAGGTGAGAGATACAATTTACACGCACAGGCCATCTTTGAAATGGAGGAATCTATACCCATCATCCCCAACTATTCCTCGGTTATAAATTTTGGGGATGAACTTGGTAGGAGAGAGGCAATTCACACCAGCAACATGAATCTGCGATGTTGAGAGGGAGGTGAATCTACGTACGAGCTTGTTGGCGTTGATGGTGAGTGAGGATGGCATTTGAAGAACCGGGTTGGACTCGGAATGAATTCTTCCGAGTTCCGTTGTTCGTCGAAGTCCGCTCTCGCAAGAATCGGTCAAAGATGATCGACCGCACACGGCGCCACATCTGGCTCCATCATCGCTGGCTCGACCTTATCGCCACTTCGTCGAGAGAAAAAGGGGAGTGAGAAGACCAAGAACCAAGAAGACACGAACCGCCGACGAAGAAGAAGAAGAAGCAGATGATGAAGAAGAAGAGAGGGGAGAAGGGATCTCCATTCAGTTCCCGAGAGAGAGAGAGAGAGAGAGAGAACCCAAGAATGGTGGCGAGAATGAGAGCGAGGCTGTCATGTGAGTAAAAGATGAAACCTTTAGATACGTTTTCTTGGCTCATGAGATTAGTTCCAGCATAAGCACTACCGGACAGAGTGGCAGATTCATGTTGCTGGTGTGAGAAACTGTGGAACTCTTCCTCAAAATGGATGCTCTCCATCTGGTATGCACTGGACTATCATATGCGCGTGCGCATGCTAGTCACTTTTTCTGTTGCCTCTGTTTTCTGTGGTCGATTTAACAGCTATATCTCCCTTTTATTATGAATCATTCTGTAATTCCATCTCGCTTGTGTGGATATATAGAAAGTTGTTTGGCTGAATTCTGATTCCTAGTGACATAGATCGGTTTAGCTAAAATCAAGTGCATTCGGCTGCCTTGCCCTGTTGCTTCCTTTGATATTTCATCTTATTGCTATCTTTGTGTGCAACTTGTCCATTTGTTTTAGTCTTACCTAGCATCATAAGTGGAGAAGTTTTTTGTGTCGTACCTGCTGCTGTTGGAGCTGTATTTGGTTGCTTTTGATTGCTGATTAGGAGGAATTCGTGTTTGCTAGAAATTTAATGGGTTTATGAACCCAATCCTGAAAAGAAAGTTACTTTCATCTAACAAATTACTTGAGCTTTTACGGTATAGTCACATGAGCATATAGGTGCCAACGATTGCATGAGTTCTGAGCTTGTAAAAGGCTAACTGCAAGATCTCTGATCTGATCACTCATGGCAGATAATAAAGAATAAACGAAAAAGTTCTCGCTCATCTGACAAGATTGTTTACAACTGGTACAAACATGAATTTTGGTGCAGCTAAGAAGATGAGAACAATGAATAAATCCCAGTCACAGAGAGTAACAATGATGGACTTCCTGTATTTGAATGAATTTCCCAGGGTTGCCAATATCAACAGAGGTTCTTAGTTAACATTGCTTGCTTTATGCTGGATTCGGTTGAAGCAAGTTTGTACTCTCTGCTTTCTCTCTCTCTCTCTGTTGGATAACTTTATAGCTCATGGATGTGGGACTTCTTTCTAGCACTCGTGAGATAACCACACATTAAATTTCATAAGAAGGATGGCTTATTACTCCCAACTTGATCTTGTAGTCCAGGGATGAATCACTTCTAAGCTAAGGAGTAGCTTGAAGTTCAGAATGATGACTCGCAGCATGTACTTTTGTTTTTTACTTGCAGCATGTACTTTCCAAGGACGAAGTCATTGCTTCTGGAACTTCAGTTCAGTTAGAAAAAACCTGGCCAAGATCTTCTGGCTCCACACCAAATGTCAAAGGTCCTCTACTTGATTTTAGAGATAACAGCAAAGAGCCTCATGAGAGCTAACTGGTTCATAAGTCATGATTCCTATATATAAACCCAAATAATTGTTATGTAGCAGGATATGAAGTTCAGCTAAGTCCTGTTAATTGTCACATTGCTACTCTCATGATAAGTTGACCTGCATATTGTTTGCTAATTTTCAACTGTTTAGGGCGCGTTTGGTAACGATTCTGTTCTCAGGAGTAGATTATAATGAGAACTGATTCTTTTTTATTCTGTTCCCGAGAACTGATTCTAAACATTTTAAGCAGTTTGATAACTGTCCAAAATTTCTAATTCTGAAATAGAATTGCGTTTGGTACTGTGCTCATTAATTCTGTTCCAAATCAATTTCTTTTAATTTTTAAATAAATTTTTTCCTTTTTTGTCTTTTCTTTTTTTCCTTTTTCTCAGGCGACCGGCTAGACGCAAGCCGACGACCTCACCAGAGCATCGTCGGCCCTCGGCGAGGCCGGCCCTCGTCAGGCGAGCCTCGCTGGCAGCTAGGCGAGGCTGGCCTAGCCCCGCTGAGGCTCGGCCTCGCCAGATCTGGCCAAGCCGAGCCCTACCGGTGGTCAGGCCGGCCTCATCGGGGCTGGGCGAGGCCTGCCAGTGAGGTCTGCCAGGCCACCGGCGGGGCTGGGCAAGCCTCGCCCGGCCACCGGTGGGGTTGGGCGTTGCGAGACTTGCCCAGCCCCTGCCCAGCCCCGGCGAGGCTCGGCCTCGCCAGATCTAGCGAGGCCGAGCCTCGCCGGTAGCTGGGCAAGCCTCCAGCGAGCTTGCCGGACCGGCGGACGGTGGCGGTGGACGGCGGCGGCGGACGGCGGACGGTGGCGGGCGGTGGTGGACGGCGGTTGCGAGATAGCCGAAGGGAAGAAAAAGAGTTCTCGATTTTGATTCTCAAATTCGTTCCCGGAACAAAAATCAACTTTTTTTTTGTTCTTGATTCTATTCCCAATCTGTTCCCGGGAACAAATTTGTTTCCGGAAATAAAAATTTTACCAAACGCGATTCTAGGCCCAAACTGATTCCGAAAACAAAGAATCAGAGTTTGGCCATGTTTGGATGGTTACCAAACAGGGCCTTAGTATAGATTTCATAGTTATTTATTCAAGATAGTGGTGTCTTCTGGGGGCATAGTTAAAGGAGTTCATCATCTATGTTTCTACTTTGTTTGGTGTAGCTTTTTCACAGTAGATGCAGCTGTCAAAAAGTGTTTCTCAACTTTTATGGGCTGTTTGGCAAATTCTTCACAGCTGCAGCACCCTCAAATCTGCAGCAGTCATAACAGTTTCTGGAACCGTGCCTCACCCAGCTTTTCATTGCGAATGCGCTTGTGTTATTGTTGCGGTTTTTGAAGCAATATAGTAATCATAAGGTGTTGATCCCACTTTGGCTCTGAGGAAATGTTTGGTAGCGGTGAAATAGATACATTTAATTAATACCAGTATAAGGGCACAGACATATGTAAGTGCGAGAAGAAATAGAAGGAAAAAGGATCTAGTAAGTGGTTATCAGCTATTAAGGAGATGAAAGAATGGTGAAGAAAGTGGATAAATGGTTATTTAAGAAAAGATAAGAGGGGCATTTGCTCTTGTTCAACAATTATGGTGACCTTATGACTATAAAAAACTGAACTTCTCACAAAGAGCAATTTATGGGATATTACAGTTCAATTTGATATTTAAAAGCTGCTCACAAGTTTTTAGCGAATGTAGAGATATAACAAAAGGTTCTATGTGGGTGTCTTTTTCGATTTCGAGGTTCAATGCCTTGGGATGCTTATGTCAGGAAATAGTTACTCAAAGAGTTCCTTAGTGTATTTGAAGATCCATGTTCTGTTGTCGCCTAGAACAGTAGATATGAGAAGCAGAAGCCAGTCAAACAAGAATCATGAGCCACCCGAAGCAGTCTAATAGTTTTGAATGCTGAAAAAGGTCCAGAGTATGAGAATGTGCTTGTAATAATTTGGGAAATTTTTTATTATGCTAATCCTGTGTCTTGTTTGGTTCACTAAAGTGAAGATGCATTAGAGGTTTTAAACGTTGTGGATGAACTTATTTTGTTCTAAAAGCACCGTCTATAATCTGATATTCCTACTGTGGAAGTTTCGTATCTTAGTGTTTTCTTGATCCTATGAAATCTTGTCATTTGAGTGTATAGGGGATGTGGCAACCTTGTTTGCTTTGTGCAATATGTTTCCGTTCAGTCACAGGAAGGAGATTTTAGAGAGGGGTGCAATTTACGTTATTCTGTTGTATTGACTGAGAATTGCATTTGCATACCTACACTTTGTTTTCTTTGGAAAAGTTTTGTTCATTTTATGGAGTATCTGAATTGATTTGCATATTGTATGGATAGGAACTCTGCTCTAGTTCCTTACGAATTCTTTTTTCCTGGATTAAATGCTTGTTGGATCTTTGTCTAATGCAGGTCAGTTGGGTTTTCTTTGTCTTATTAGTTATCAGAGACAATTATAAGGAATTGTGGAGACATTGTTCATGTGCATGTAGCTGGAAGAGAAGTTCTTCATGAGATGGTGAAAATAGTGAAGAAGAAGGTAAGAAATTTTAATGCATTTGGATGCTGAAAGGTACCTGTTGGCTAAAACTTCATGGTTTTCCTGATTCTTCAGCCCGATATCCATGTCAAAGAGAAGATACTGATTTTGATAGATACTTGGCAAGAAGCTTTTGGAGGACCGAGGGCTAGATATCCTTAATAACATGCTGCCTACCAGGGGTTGCTGGTATTTATTTCTCCTTCTCTTGAGAAAAGACTTATTTTATTTGTGATTTGGATGATGTCTTTAGGTCTTGACAGTATCATACCATTTACCTTTTTCTGGTATTGGTCGTTATGTTATTTTATCTATTAATCACTAAGTCCACTCATTTTCGTACAGCGAGCAGGAGCAGTGTTCGCTCAGAGAGAGGAGGGTCCTGCGCTGGTTTTTAAACCTCCACAGACACAGCCTCTTTCATCATATCCGCAAAATATCTGCAATGCTGATATCCGGCCAGAGCCATCTGAGTCTTCTGCTGAGTCTGAGTTTCCCACATTGAGGTGCATTTATACATAGAAATGCTGATACCTTTTCTCTTGTCTTTCAAAATTTTTTATTTCTTACAGATTTAGGTCGTAAGAATTTTAAACCTGCTGTTTGTATTATAGTACTGTGCGGAACTTAACATTTGTCTTTACTTCTAGGTGGCAAAACCTGTTCTTTGAAAGACAGAGTTTGTTTGGTAAGACTTTTGTTGAGTACTTTTTATTTTCTTTAATCCTGTGGCTTACTCAATTTGACTTTTGTTAACGTAAGGCACCTGAATTTTATTTTCAAAATATGCAAATAGTGACACGTAATTCACATATAATGATTTTCTTTTTTTCAAGCGAATTCAAACAAGCTCACTATTGCCTTCTAGCTTGTATGTATCGCAGAGGTCCTATCTTTGTGATCCTTAGACAGTCGGTATGATTTTGTTGAAACAAACACTTTGATTATTGTTTTACGTACTTTTTTAGTACACTGATGATTAAAGGATTGTAGCCCTAGGCAAATGGGATAATTTAGTATCCTGCTAAAGGACAATTTTGCAGCACCTTGCTTCTTTCATATACTTTGAGGTTCTTAAGGCATGACTTAATGTTCTTGTGTAGCTTGACAGAAATACAGAATGCACGGGGGATCATGGATGTGCTCGCAGAAATGCTGATTGCCATAGATGCTGGAAACGAGGAAGAATATTTTTCAATTTGTGATGCTTAATTGAGGATGTATTTTTATGCATCAAGCAGTTGAATTAGTGGGAGCTGATAGTATCTTATTGAAATAATATAAGGTTGAAGTTCACCTTTTTTTTAGCTTTTCCATTCATTTGGAAACCATCCGGTGGTGTTTCTTTTGCAGTTACAATTGTTCTCTTATTGGCTTTTTATTTATTTATTTATTATATATATATATATTTGCAGGGGCTTAGGCAGGAGATCATTGTTGACTTGGCAGAGCAGTGGTGCACCTTGTAAATTCAACATTGTAAGGCTCAGATGCCCTTTTTGCTGAATGTATTTTGATGCTTATCATCTTCTCCAGCTTTCCTTTTTGGTGTTTAAATACTCTTGCTACCATGTCCAGAGGTGGGACATTTAAGTGGTTGTCCTTTTTCTCGTTTGGTGAAAAGGAAACCTTTATATATGTTTTCTTTGCTTATAAGACTAGTTCCAGCACAAGCAATATAGATGCAGTGGCAGATTCATGATGTTGGCGTGAGGCAGTGGGAACTCTTTCACTCTTCCTCAAGATGAAAAATGCTTTTCATCTGGCTTGCACTGGACTATTTTATGTGTGCCCACTAATTACTTGGCTGCTGTCTCTGTATCATGTGGAGTTCAATAGCTATATCTCTGTTTTATAATAAATTGTTTTGTATTTTATCTAACTTGTGTGGATATCAACTTTTGTCTTATCTGGTGAAGAGGACACTATAATAGACAATTGCTGGACTGATTTCTGATTCTTAATGACCTTAATTAGTTTAGCTAAAATCAGTGTATTCATATGCCTTGTCCTGTTGCTTCCTTTGATATTTCATCTGATTGCTATCTTTGTGGTGCAAAATTGTCCATTTTAGTAGCATAAATGGACGTATAGCATGTTGCTAGATGAAGGGTCAAGAATTAAGAGATATTTCGTGAGGTATGGAGAAGATTGTGTGTCATACCTGTTGCATTGGAGCTGGGGTGTTTTTAATTACTGATATGGAGGAAGTCGTGTATGCTACAAATTTAAAAGGTTTATGGATCCGATACAGTTAAAAGAAAAGTTACTTTCGTCTAACTAATAACTTGCACTTGCATCGAATTTATAAGCACAGGTGCAGATGATTTCTGTGTGGTTTCCTATTTTCATCCACTACCTTGCAGTTTTTTAGGGTATAATAACATGAGGATACATGTGCCAATGGTTGCATTAATACCAAGCTTATGAAAAGCTAATTGTGAGATATCTTGTCTGATTACTCATGGGAGGAAATAAAAGATTAAATAAAATAAGCTCTCGCTCATCTGACAGGAATTGTTCACAGCCAGTGAAAGAATGAATTTTGGTGCAGCTAAGAATATGAGAATTATAAATAAAGCACAATTGCAGAGACTATTAACAGTAGATCTTCCTGAATTTGAATGAAATTTAAAAGAAAAATTCCCTCGGGGGTTGCCAAACTTGAAGGAGGTTCTTAGTTAACATTATTTTCTTTATGTCAGGTTCGGTTGAAGTGAGTTTATATCCCCACCTCTCTCTCTTTCTCTCTCCAGGGTAATTCCATAACTCATAGGTGTGGAACTTCTTCCTAGTAGTCATTAGAAATGCACATGCTAAATTTCATAAGAAGGGATGGCTTATTAGTTCCAACTTGATCTTGTAATCCAGGGATGAATCACTTCTACGTCAAGGATTAGCTTTGAATGATGACTTGCAGCGTGTACTTGCCAAGCATGGAGTCATTGCTTCTGGAACTTCAGTTCAGGCTGAGAAAACCCCGCTGGGAACTTCTGGCACCACGACGGATGTCAAAGGTCCTCTACTTGATATTGGAGATAACAGCGAAAAGCCTGATGAAAGATAACTGGTTCATTAGTCATGATTGCAATATATAAACCCCAAATACTTGTTCTGTGGCAAATTATGAAGTTCAGCTGAAGTCTGTGAACTGAGCAGTGCTACTCTTATGATAAGTTGATCTGGATATTTTTCGCTAATTTTCTGCTGTTTAGTAAATCTTGGTGGATATTTATATATTGAGGCTTTGTTTGTTTCATGAAAAATGACTGATTTGAAATTTTTTTGCTGAAAATGACCATTTATATTGCTTACAAAAAGAAACGAACGAAAAATATTGACCGCATTCATCTCATTATGCCTTGTGAGTGTGCAAAAAGGAAAAAGAAGGATTGACCGCATTCATCTCATTATGTAATCAGATGAATTTAATATGAGACCACAACTCAATTATATGTTAATTGTGCAAACAACGTTGTCATAATTGTCCAACTTGTCCAAGGCAAGCACAAACAAAACAACTGATATTTACTATCTACCGATTGTCAATTGCCTTGATAATCCATATCCATATGCTGTAGATTCTTTGGTCACTGTTGATATATAAAATGTCCGAATATGCTTGTCACTCCCTTCAAATTGCAATACAAATTCTCACGCAATTCCACTTTTTGCTAAAACGTCCGCATCTAATCGTCAATCAACCTTAAACATCTTTAACAAGTGGTGACTAAGCATGAATTTGGTGATCATCTTCTTATTTTCTGATAAAATAAGTTTCTTTGTCGCAAGTTCACAACTCTATGCCAATACAAATGACATCATCGTTAGGCACTACCATGCACAAGCAAGGGACCTTTGTGATATAATAAATCTTATCTGACATTGATTCTGCACATCCGTCCCGCAAAAATAGAGCAGGCGTTATCAAAATCTCATGTTTATATATATATATATATATATATATATATATATATATATAGGTTAAAAAACAAAATTTTATTATTATCCAACAGCTCCCAAGAGTAGAGCGTCATTACATAGTAGGGTCCAAGGGGCTTGGGGTGGAAAAGAAAGTCAATTGGGCGGTAAAGTCTGTTTCCTCTGCTCGCGTGCGGCCCAGTCCGCGACGACATTTGCGGTTCTTTGACAGCAATGAAGGCCCACCAGCGGTAAGTTCTGAAGAAGGTCTTTGCACTCTGTCCATATAGCACGTGTGTCCCAGTTAAAGTCTCCCGCGCACTTGAGAGATCATACCAGACTTTTGACGGTCGGGACTCCACCGAAACCACACCCATCTGCTTCTTCTTGATGTACTTCAGAGCTTCTAACAGAGCTAGGTTTCCAGCTGAGCAACGGAAGCCGCCCGAACTGTTTTGGTGAAACCGTCCACGAGGCAGCCTTCGAAGTCACGGATGATGCAGGAAATCGCACCTTCTGTCGACCCTGCACAAACCGACCATTGACGTTGATCTTCACGGTCCCTGTCGCTGGAGCTACCCAAATCTGAGGTATCTCGGTTTCGTCTGACTTTCTTGCTTGAGGGTGTTGAAAGGCCCATTTTCCATTGCTTTTCTACTAGAATCAGGCCAGATCTATTACTTTGCAGGCATCCGGCTGACTTCCCCGAAATATATAGTTATTCCGCCCCCTTCCAAATTTGCCAGAGGACATTTGAAATTGCTTCCAAGGAAGGTAAGTGAGTGTCTTTCCTTATAAAGAGCGCCAACCACGCATCAATTCGGGTAACTTCCTTATATTAGTCAGTGGAGAATATGGTGACCAACGAGCGACGCTATTGTTCGTTGGTTTTCTTTCCTTTTTATTTTTTATTTTTTCATTAATAGAAAAAGCAAGTCAAGTCAAGAAGCAGCTGCATCGATTCCAAGCACTTTCCACATGATGCTGCGAAATTGCTCTCCTGTTCTTTTATTAGTAGAGAGTGTTGTGTGTTGGTAATAAAACGTCGAAGGCCGAGATCGGTGGAAAACAGCAGTGGCTGGATAGTGTTTTTTTAGCACTCCTCAAATAGTCGGTCACTCCTTGCTCCTCTTCTCCGTTTTCGTGCTTTGATTGCTCCATTTTCTCCAGATTAGGGTGTGTGAGAGCTCTTGTATCTTTGTTTGAATTAATGTTGCTCCCAATCAAATTCTGAGATACATTTCCGCAATTTGCAGATCCGGGTCTGTGAAATCTGGCTTTCCTCTAGGGCTCTCTGCTTAATCAATCTCCTACTTTTTTTTTTTAATCAATCTCCTACTTTGAAAGACAATAAAAGGTATTTTTTTTTGTCAATCACTGCATGATGTGTTGGAAATTAATCCAGAGAAGACACAACATTGTTTGTTGTAATCAGAACATCAATGTAAAGAAGATGATAATAACTTTATAATATTCTTCCTTTTACGAAGAAAATAATATATTATTGAAAAATAACATAAAATTGGAGGTGAAGTATGAATATCTAAATCTCCTTAAGGCGATTAGTTCCTGTCAATGGTGCTTCACAGATTCACGAACTATGCCTCCCAAGATACAATATCTCGAACCTGTTTGGATTACACTATGCAAACAGGACTTAGTTGAACTGTTTAATTGAACCAACACATCTAGAAAATTCAGAAGAGTAGAAAAGTGTATCAGAGCCTTTTTGAAATCGAGTCGGAAAAACCAAAAACCCTAATGAAGCTCTATGCTCATATCTATTTATAGAGCTTTTAAGTTCATGTACTACAAAGATACATGAATTAAATAGATGCGTGTATCCACGAGATTCATGAATAAAGAGATACGTGAATCCAAGAGATTCATGTATCCAAAGATACATGAATTCAAGAGATTTATGAACTCAATAAATACATGAACTAAAAGATACGTGAATTTAAGAAATTCATGAATTCAATAGATACGTGAACATAAAAATTTAGGAATTCATGAATCCAAAAGAGATACGTGAATAGAAAAAACGTATCTTAATTTATTGGCTTTTCTTGATCCATTAACCATAATTATAATCATAATTACAACATGATGTACATCCAAACAAGAAGAAGGGCAATGAAGAGTCCCTTCTCTTCCTTTTGGTCCAACTCCTTTCTTTTCTTTTCCCTTCATTTCCCTCTCAACTTAAATTGCCAAACAAAGTGGAAAAGAAAAGAACCCAATCATTTAGAAGATCCGAATTCCGGGGCCTCTTCCTCATCGACCCCCCTGCATGGAGGACATTACAAAGGCGGAGAAAAACAGCAGAAAGGGAATGACTTCGAAGTGCTGTTGAGCACTCCTCAGGTAATCAATGACTCCTTACTCTTCTCTTCCCCTCTGTTTCCAGCTTTGGTTGCTCCATTTTCTTCTGATGACTTGTGTGAGAGTTTTTTTTTTTTTTTTTTTTTTTTTTTTTTTTTTCGAAGTAGCTCCGAATTGAGTTCTGATGAGTTTTTGATCTGGGATTATATATATGTCTGTTTTCTGTTTCCTGCTTTCTTTTGAGTCTCTGCTTCATCAATCTCTTTGACTCTTTGAATTAGTATAATCCTCTCGAGGTGGAAAAAGAAAAACCCACTCATTTAGAAGATTCAATTTACGGGGCGTCTTCCTTATCCGCCCCTGCACACAGTGGTGATTATGGAGGCAGAACCAAAAAGTCGAAAGCAAAAGGTTACGAGGTATATATGAACTTTAGAGGGCCAGACACCCGTAAGGGTTTTGCCGATTATCTCTATACTAGCCTTGTCGATGCAGGAGTTCACGTGTTCAGAGATGAAGAGATCTGTGTTGGTGCAAAGATTGGTTTCGCTTTTCCTTCCGTTATTGCACAGACTAAGATCTCGATTGTGATTATCTCTGAGAACTTCGCTTCCAGGGCATGGTGCCTTAAGGAGCTAGTTCATATATTAGAGTGCAGGAGAAGCAGAGGGCAACTAGTGTTGCCTATATATTACAAGGTGAAACCCTCACAATTGAAATATCTTACCGGGAGATTTAGAGGTGCTATTGATGCACATAAAAGGAAAATGGGCGAAATGGTTGTGAATTACTGGATAGAAGTGCTCCGAGAAATCACTTCAGTGAAAGGATGGAAATCGGAAGAATTTGGGTACATTATTCTCCACCAAAACATTATTCAATTTCTCATAAATATAATATTTTATAAAAAAATATTAATATTGCTATCCTATATTGACATTTATTGCTATTTAACAGGCATGAAGGAGAATTGGTTAGAAGTGTTGTCAACGAAGTTATGATCGCGTTAAATGGAACCAAAAGGATTATGAGCTCGATAGACAATAATGAAGTCCCAACCAAAAAGCTGAAAGCAAAGGCGTGTGAAGTGTTCTTAAGCTTTAGGGGGAAAGACATTGGTGAAGGTTTTACCAGTTATCTCTATAATATCCTCGTGGATGCAGGAATTCACGTGTTCAAGGAAGACAATGACCTCCGTGATGGTGAGCAAATTGGTTTGGAGCTTCTCGGCAGCATTATGCAATCGAAGATTGCGATCCCAATTATCTCAGAGAATTACGCTTCCAGCCAATGGTGCCTTCATGAGCTGGCTTTGATGTTGAATTGCATGAGAAGTGGAGGCCAAAAGGTGTTTCCCATATTTTACAAAGTGGAAGTCTGGCAGGTGCGAAATCTTAGAGGGAGATACGGAGATGCTTTTAATAAGTGGAAAAAGAATTTGGGTGAAAAAGTTGTGGAGGAATGGAAAGAAGCGCTTCGAGCAGTCTGTTCCTTGAGAGGATGGAAGTCACAGAACTATGAGAATGGGTACATTATTCTCCACCAAAACATTTTTAATTTCCCATAAATAGATCTTTCTTGAAAAAAATATAAATTTAGCCATTCTATACTGAAATTGATTGTTATATGACAGGTATGAAGGAGCATTGGTAAAAACTATTGTCGAAGAAATAAGGAGCGAGTTATATGGAACTTCTCAGCTAATAAAAGAGTTGATGGGAATTGACGAACGTGTGGAACAGATTACGAGCTGGATAGATGTTAAATTTAATGATACAAGGATTGTCGGAATTTGGGGAAATATTGGCGTCGGTAAAACAACTCTTGCGAGGGTCCTGTACAACAAGCTTTCTAGTCATTTCAAACATCGTAGCTTTGTGGCAAATATTCGAGAAACATCTCTGCACAAGGGTATTGAATGTCTGCAAAAGCAGCTCATTGACGATATACTAAGGAGTCCAAACGACATGTCTATCGACAAAATCAGTGTCATCAAGTCTCAATTTATAGATAAGAAAGTTCTTGTACTTCTTGATGATATAGATGCCATTACTGATTTTAATGCTTTGATTGGAGACATTAGTTGGGTTAAAATAGGAAGTATAGTCATCGTCACAATGAGAAACAAGAAATTTCTTGATGAGGCTAAGGTGGACCATAAGTACGAAGTCAATAAGTTGACTTTGAATGAATCATTGATTTTATTTAGTAGACATGCATTTCAAAAGGATTATCCTATTAAAGGTTATGAGATTCTCTCTCATAGTATCGTATCCATAACAGCTGGACTTCCCTTGGCTCTTAAAGTTATAGGTTCATGTATATGAACAGAGCATAGGAGTACGGAATAATATATCAAAGAAATTAATGGAAGTGCCTCATCAGCAAGTACAAGAGATGTTGAGGATATGTTATGAAGAATTAGATGATATGGAGGAACAATTTTTTTAGATATAGCATGTCTTTTTATTGGATCATCTAAGCAAAGTCCTACTTATATGTGGGATGCCTGTGGTTTTTTCCCGAGAAATGGGATTGAAGTATTGAGTCGTATGTCTTTAATTGAGATTGACGAAGGTGACAAGCTAAGGATGCATGATCAACTGAGAGATCTGGGACAGAAAATTGTTCATCTAGAAAATCCAAAGGAACCACATGAGCGTAGCAGATTATGGAAGTATGAAGAAGCAGCGTATGTGCTTGACAGCAACAAAGTAAGTGTTTTCTCTACTTGTCTTACTCAATAAATGTGATTCCATTTTTCCTTTCTTGTTTGAGATTATAGTTAGTTTCGAATCCCCAAAACGAGCTGCTTCTACCAATAAAAGAGCTCGTACGATTAATTGTTGTTCTTGCCTGATTATAGGACATAACTGAGGATTGTGATTAGAACACTCTCCTTTTGGTAACTTCAATGCAAGAACAAAACTAAAAAAGCGTTATGTTTGAAAGAGCACTTTCAGATAAAACCTGACAACTATAAATTATGGGGGGCCATGCTTTTCCCACATATTAGTTACACGCAAATGTTTGGATTCTTCTTTTGATTTTTTGTGAGGTCTTTCCTTTCTTTCTTTTCTTGTACTAAGTATTGACTTCTTTTGAGTTGTTTGCTATGATAAAGGAGACCACCATGTTTTCCACAGAATTCAATACGTATCCATGAGATCGAATATGGAATTTTGTTTACTCACTTGAAATTCATTTGTAATGATTAGCTATCCTGGTTCATGTATTTTTTGAGTTGGATTAAGTACAGATTAGGTCCCCCATCTATTCTTTCTTCGCTCAAAGTAGTCCTTCATTTTTCGCAGTTTGTGCAAATAATTCCTTTATCGTCAATTGCTAGTTAACATCATCAAATTTACTCTTGGGGCTTTCGTATTCATTTATGATATATGCACCACTGTTAGTATAACGCTCTAAACATATACTATTTTCGTTCTATAGACATTTCATAATAGTGGATAATTTTATTTCTATGAATTTGCTAACAATTTTTTTGTTTCTTTTGTGAAGATGGATAACTTTTCTATTCCGTGATAACATTTATTTGTTAAATATAGGCTATCAAGCTATAATAATTATTTCTGCATCTCTCAATTCTTAGTGAGTACCTTATTTAGCAAATATTTACTTAATTTATATCATCATTTGTTAAATATGTGCTATCATATTACATAATTTTTTATCGATCTGTTATCATCACTTTTGTAAAACGAAAAAAATATTTTCTCATAATGAGTATCAACACAACTTTTCAATCATAACAGCTATTACTTATCATACATTTCGTTATATTCATTATTCAAATATATGTAGTGATGCAACAGAACTCTTTAAGGCTCCGTTCGTTTCACGGAAAATGGACCATCTCCGGAAAATATTTTCCCGGAAGTCATTTTCCAGGAAAATAGCTATATTTTCCGGTGTTCGGCTAAAACTTAAATTTTGAGTGGAAAATATTTTCCGCCGTTCGTTAACTAATTTCTTTTTTCTTTTTTTTTTTCCTTTTCTTTTGCCTTCTCCTTCCTCCTTCCTCCTCCTTCTTCCTCTTCCTTCCTCCTTCTTCCGCCGCCGCTCCTCCTTCCTCCTCCTTCCTCCTTCCTCCACCGCCGCTCCTCCTTCTTCCTCCTTCTTCCTCCGCCGCCGCTCCTCCTTCCTCCTCCTTCCTCCTTCCTCCGCCGCCGCTCCTCCTTCTTCCTCCTCCTTCCTCCTTCCTCCTTCCTCCGCCGCCGCTCCTCCTTCTTCCTCCTCCTTCCTCTGCTGCCGCACGCCCGAAGATGGTGAGCCGACCAAGATCTGGTCGCCAGATCCGGCCGACCAAGGTTCGGTCGCCAGATCGCGAGCGGGCGGGGCGGGCCTCGCCCGGCTCGCCAGGGCCTCGCCCGAGCTCGCCGGATCTAGCGGCGGAGCTCGGGCTCATCGGGAGCCCGAGCCCGCTCCGCCGAGCGAGCCGCCCGCCCTGGCGAGCTCGGGCCGGCTCGCCGGATCTAGTGAGGACGAGCTCCGCCCCAAGCCGGCGAGGCTCCGCCTCGCCCGTCCGGTGAGGCTCGAGCTCGCCGAGCTCGGGCGAGCTGGCCTTCCACCGTCGGGCTAGGCGGAGCCTCGCCAGCCCGGGCGGAGCTAGGCGGCTCGCGACCGCGGCCGGTCGCCGTCGCCGGTCGCCGCCGCTGTCGGGGCCGGCCACCGTCAAGCTAAAGGAATAAAAATAAAAAGGAAAGAAAGAAAAAAAAAGAAGTAGGGGAAGTTGTGGAAAATGTTTTCCACTTTTCAGAAGTGGAAAACATTTTCCACAACTTTACATGTAAATTTTCCGGTCAACGGAAAATGTTTTCCGTTGACCGTGATTTTCCGCCACCCGAACACCGGAAAATCCGGAAAATATTTTCCTGAAAGTTATTTTCCGCGAAACGAACGGAGCCTAAAAATGTACTTTTTTTTCTTCTATGACGGCTAATTTCATTATATTAATTTATTTCTAAAGCATGTTATATAATATATATGTATATATATTTATGATGATCGATATCTTTTTATTTATTGATCTTTTAATATTCTGTATTTGTCAAATTTGAGTCCAATATGATATTGATATTTTTGATATTATTATTTGGTAAAAAAATTATTTTAACGGTACTTATTGGTCACATATGAGCCCATTGCACATAATAAATGAAATATGGAGAAATTGTATATATATATATATATATATATAGATATAACTAAAATTTAATATGTGTACAACTAAATGGCATATGTTTTGTTGTAAGACCTCTGGAATAAAATAAGGCATTAGAAGAAAAAAGTTGAAATTTTACAATAAACTGGATTGATAGAGCCATAAATATTTTACTTAGATATTTTAACACTCAAAAGCTGTTAGCTTTTGCTGCACACCCCAATCTCAAGATTTCAATCATCCAATTCTTAAAACTGTGGAAACAATAATGAAATTAAAATTGAGAAGAATCATGGGGAGAGAAAAAGTAAAATCCACTATAAAAATTCAATTATTACAAAAGGTGGTTAAAAATTCTAAGACTCTTTTCGTTTTAAATTCTTAAGGTAATAACTTGAGTAAAATAATATTTATATTGCTCTTAGGCCCTAACATTGGCCCAAACCCATAAATAATTCAAGACAACTCAACAAACCTCCATCTTGGCTTGAATTTTACATAAGTAACAAAATCTTCTCCTCCCACCAGAGTAAAACTTTGTTGCAGCAAATATTAACCAAATCCAAGCATCTCAAATATTAACCAAATCCAAGTGATGCTTGAATTTGGTAGTGGGCAAGGGCTTTGTCAACATATTAGCTAGATTGTTTTCTGTACCAATCTTAGCCATCGAAAAGAATGTCTTGAATATAATAATACCAAACATCAATGTGCTTCGTTCACTCATGATATATTTGATCTTTTGTAAGATGTATAACATTTTGACCATCACAATGGACAATAGTCACAACATAATCCACACTGAGCTCCTCAAATAAATCTCTTGATCATATGGCCTCTTTAATTGCTTTTGCAATAACTATATACCTTGCTTTTATAGTAGATAAAGCAATTGTATATTGTAAAGTAGCTTTCCAACTTATTGTACAACATTCAATAGTAAAGATACACCCAATCAAAGACTTCCTTATATCAAGGTCACCAACATAATCAGAATTAACATGTTTAGTATGACTGTCACTAGTTTTCCTAAACTCTAAACTAAAATCAAAAGTACCTTTCAAATATTTCGAAATCAACTTCACAGCTTGCCAATAAACTTTGCTTGAGCATGATAAATATCTACTTCTATGTTAATAGTATGTAATATGTTGGGTCGAGTACAAACCATGGCATACATAAGGCTACCAATTATACTAAAGTATGGAACATGTGACATATATTTTATATCCTCATCAGTTTGTGGACATAAACTTGTTGATAATTTAATAGCAAGAGAAGTAGTTACCGGTTTGGCATCTTTCATATCAAAACAACGTAACACCTTTTCAATTTAGTTTTTTAGGGAGAGATACAAAATATTTTCCCTTGTTCCGTCTCGCCAAATTTCCATGTCTAACATATTCTTCGCTGCACCTAAATCTTTAATGTCAAATTCAGCGCTTAATTGTGCCTTCAAATTCTATAAATCAGATTTATCTTTTGTTGCAATCAACATACATCAACATATAATAACAGATAAATAAAGAAGCCACTTGGAAGTTTGCGCAGATATAACAACTATCTTATTTGCTATTATAATAGCCAAATTGCACCATAACTAAATTGAACCTTTTATATCACTATCTAGGCGATTACAGGGTCACATATAAACTTTTTAATAGACAAACATGATCTTCCTTATCTTAAAATCCTTTGGTTGATTCATATAGATTTTCTCGTCAAGTTCACCATGCAAGAAAACTATTTTTACTTCAACTTGTTCCAACTATAAATCATACATAGCAACTGACGCAAGAAAAACCCGAATGGAGCTATATTAATGACAGGTGAAAGCACATCATTAAGATTATTCCCTCAAATTGATTATAGCATTTGGCAACTAAACGAGCTTTGTACCCGATGTCTTCAAGTCCAGGAATACCTTCATTTCTTTTGAAAATCCATTTACAACGTACCATTTTCTTCTCTTTTGGTGGCTTGACAAGCTTCCAAGTTTGATTTTTCCAAGAAATTCCATTTGTTCATTCTTGGCAATTGACCACTTTGTTGAATCTTTTAAAGAGAAAGCTTCTTTGTAACTATACTCTACCGACTTTGTAATTGAAAGATCATACGCAACAAAATCTGAGAACCCATATTTCGATGGAGGCTCCACTGTCTTTCTTTGTCTATCTTTGATAACAAAAAAATTATTCCTCTTTAGGTTCTTCGAGCTCAATATTGTTAGTAAATGACTCAATTGTTTGTGATGAAAATGCTTCAAGCTCTACCTTCTCCACAATGTTTTCTGAATTTTCATCACAAGGAACATATGATTCATTCTTAGGAAGAAGCATAGCAAACTCATCAAAAATAACATATTTACTACCGATAATCTTAAATAAATCAGTACTCCAAAATCTATAACCTTTACACTAGAAACATAACCAAGAAAGATGAATTTTTTTTTTTTTTTATTTTGCTCTAGGTTTTAGTTTGCCTTCACTAACATGTGCATATGCTGGACATCCAAATACTCGAAGAGGAGAATAATTAATCTACCTTACCATTCCTTCTTAGGTATCTTGCACTCAATATATGTGCAAAGAGAATGTTATATCAACCAAAAAGCTGCATTGATTGGTTTAGCAATCAAAATCTACTGCTTCACAAAGTTGAAAGGGAGAAGCCTGCACGATAATAGTATATCAGTAAATGAAATCAGTATGTCTTTTCTTATATGCAGTTGGTCTCATGTCATCATTAAATCTTACAGTCTCCTCTATTTTCTAGTTGTAGGGCACTTGTAAGATTGAGGCCCTTTGTTTTGACGAATATGGCTACAAAAGAAGCTACAAAGGTAAACAATTTAAAGAACTAGCCCACTTGAGGTACCTTCAAGTGTGTGGTGGGAATTTCATTGGAGATTTTCAAAATTTACTTCCTCAATTAAGATGGCTTCAATGGGAGCGTTGTCCCTCGAATTTTGAAGCGGCCAATTTTCATCCAAAAAAATTAGTTATGCTCAATCTATCGTGGAGTGAGATTTCAGAGGATTGGGGAGGATGGGATCCACTGAAGGTAAGATGAAGAAATGACATATCTCTTGTTAATAATCACATTGTAAGATGAAGAAATGACATATCTCTTGTTAATAATCACATTTTGTCGAAGTCCCAATCGCACCAAGTTCTCCTTTCTTTCATTAATAAAGGTTTGATATTCTTCCTCAAATTAAGAATCTTCCTCTAAATACAAGAGGAGCTTGTAGGCATCTAAATATACCAGAAGCTTGTGCACATACTAAAAAGAACTTTTAAACTAAATTAATTAACGTCTATTAAAAATATAATTGTAGTATTTTTCCTATCGTGATTTTTTTTAATCTAAATTGTTTTGGCTTCTAAGCTAATTTCTCCCAGGTAAAAGTATGACTTTTTAACGATTCTTGATATATATATGTATCTATCTTCTTTAATGGCAAATGAAAAGTTACAACTATTTACCAATCATTTGGTTATGATCACATAAATGCTCTAACTGCTTTTTACATGAAATACTATTTGAATAGTTAGAATAATTTATATTAGAAACAAAAGTTAACGCTACTTCAAAATAAGTGCATTGCTTTAAAATTAATTTTGTGGGGTGAACTATATGTTATTTTTGTGAGTGCTAGAGGGCACTTTTATGTCGGTAACATTGTTTTTGTAATAGACATTTATGTGTTGGTGACATAGCCAAACACTACTACTTAAGAAACATTTAAATAAAACAAATGTGAAGTAGTGGAGCATCATAGCAATGGTAGCATAAGATAAGAAGTAGTCGAGCGTGGGTTTTTCTAAGGAAATTTAAAATGTCTAAAAGAACAAAGAGTAGTGGAAAATCTCATTAAGCTATCTCTTTCTTTCTTCAGATGGCAACCCAGCTCAAAGTTCTCAACCTTACAGGTTGTCTTTCTTTAAGAAGCACTCCTGACTTATTTGCTTTTGAAAGCTTGGAGATTTTGATTCTTGAAGAATGTGAGAATTTGGAAATGATTCATCATTCTATCATGCACGTCAAGTCCCTTATCTCTTTGAATGTCAACGGTTGTAGGAGACTGGAGGAACTACCGATAGGAATAGGTAGAATGGAACAATTGAGGGAGCTTCTCATAAATGACATCGCTATACGAGAGATTCCAATATCAAAAGGTGATTTGATGAAACTGGAGATTTTGTGTGCCTCATGGTGTCCACGACTTGCTCAACTTCCTGAATCCATAGGCTCACTTAAGTCATTAACTTAGCTAGACTTATCTCATTTAGAGATTGATAAATTACCTGAATCCGTGGACTCCATTGAGTCGTTAACTCAGTTGGACCTATCTTATTCATATCTTGAAGAGTTACCACACTCCATGGGCTCTCTTGGGTTGTTAACTCAACTAGACCTATCTCATTCAGGGATTAGATAATTTCCAGAGTCCATGGGCTCCCTCATGTCATTGATTCAGTTGGACTTGTCTTATTCAGGGATTGAAGAATTACCCGAATCAATTGGTTCTTTGAAGAAGCTCGAAACCCTCAATGCCTTTAATTGTGCATTATTGGCTCACATACATAGCTCCAGAGGCAATCTAACATCTTTGTCTCTCCTTGATCTAAGGAAATGCCATAAACTTGCTCAACTTCCAGACTCCATAGATTCCCTAGTGTCTCTACAACGCTTGTTATTACGAGGATGTCTCTTGTTGAAAGAGATCCCTGACTCGATCAGAAAGTTGGTATCATTGACTGAGCTAGACTTGAAATTTACATCAATTGCGGAATTACCTCAAAGCATTGAGAAACTGCAGAATTTGAGGATCTTGGACATTCGTGGAACTCACATAACAGAACTTCCAGGTGCCATGTTGACTCCTAGAATATTTAAACATTGAATATTTTAATACGTATGTTGGCTTGGCTTATGTCATAATTTCACATCTAGGTAGCCTGTAAGATCTCCTGCTTTCTCTTCTTCATCGAACATGTGGCTTTCAAGTGCTAACTCAGTAGGGAAATAAATGTTGCGAACACTGTATGTACTGTTAGTGCGGCACCAGTTCTGTTGCTTCAACTGAGCATAATATTTTTCAAATGGTTGGTGAATGAAATTGAGGTTGAATTTATGCAAAGCCCGTACCAATGGTTAACAGATAAAGAGAAAGTCAATATCATACATTCATAAAAAAATTTAAATCAATATACTCATTATAAATTTATCTCAATTTAAATTTTTAACCACCAAAAACCCTAAACTGGTACGCTTATCACAAATTTACCATTCGTTAGTTTGCATTAGATTTACTACCATTCATTAGTTTGCATTAGATTTACTATCAAATTGTTGAGTTAAATGATACTTGCAATTGACGGGTGTGCTAATTTAGGGTTTTACCCTCCATTTATCACATGTCTACTAGTTTTGTGATTTTTCATATCATAAATGTATTAGTTTTGAGTTTTTAGTGGATCAAAAAATTATTTTTGGATAAATTTATCATAGGTATATCAATTTGAGGTTTTTGGTGGTCAAAAAATTTGTTTAGGATAAATTTATTACATATATACTAGTTTGAAGTTTTTGGCTTAGGGTAAATTTGTTATATGTGAGCTAGTTTGAGATTCTTCGTAATACTAACCCTATTTTTAAAGTCATTAACTTTATTGGCTATAATTTGAAAGTTGCATTTGCTCTGAAGTTGCATATTTGCTTTTTATGGAAAATGGGTCAAATTCAAATATTTAAAGTGTACATTTTTGTAATAAAGATTTTATCGACGAATGCCCCTTATTATTAAGTTAGACATACACGTGTAGAATTTGTCATTTTCAAAACACTTTTTTCTTTTTTTTCATATGGTGCATAATCAAAAAAATCCACTTATTAGGTGTGGGTTGCTAACTGGTGCTCTGAGCAAGAACTTCCTAATAATAATACTCGACTTGTCACCGTAGCATGTCCTGTTCACGATTTGGAAGCAAATGTGTCAAAAATTTTCTGACAAAGCCATTTCTCTCTAGTTTGGAAGCTATGTATTACCATTGTTGTTGATGTCTAGTCCAATCTTATGATATCCATATTAACTCTAAATACTTCAAAACTCAAAGAATCTTTTGGTCAGCTAAGTCAATTTTAATTTCCTCCAATCATATCTTGATTTTTTGAGGTTTGGTTTGGTTTCAACTTTTGGGAAACCAAATCAAACTGCGAAATCGTATTGTATAAATTATTCATTTTGTCAATTAATTCTGCCATTTATATGTGAAGTAACCTATCTAAATAGGTTTGATTTTTATTTTGTGTGAAATTTATGACTTGTTGTGAGTATAGAACTTTTTTTTTCAATGAAGTTACAAAAGGTAAAGAGAAAAAGATGAAAGAAGAAACAACAACTAAACCGAATCAATCCCCAAAAAATGGTTTGGCTTGGTTAATTCTTGACTATGATATGATTTAATTGGTTTCATTTTTTGTCAAATTTTACTTATACAGTTTGGTTGGGTTTGACATTCAAATTACGCCAACTGTCCCGTGCTCATCTCCTAATAGTTATCAACAAGGAAATAAGGTTGTAAAAAATTTGCACAATTTTTTGCTTTTTAACACAAAGGCACGGTTTCGAGAAAATGTCAGAGGTCAAATATAATTAATGATAATATAAACAAAGTCATTAAGACGAAGAAATGAAAATAAATACTCCATGGTGAATAGTACATATACTTGTAAAAAAAAAAAAGAATGGTACATATATGACGGGGAAGCGCTCATGTGGACCATTTTTTTGGAGAATTAAGCAAATCCAACGTTTGCAAATGAGATTTTTCTAATTATCCAGAATCTCATGTGTTATCAAGAGAGGCGATTCTTCAGGAACATTTCGTCAGAGAATCTTATTTTATTTATCCAAAAGTTAAAAAGTAGGTCAACGGATGTCGTCTACATAGTCAGAGCCATGTGACGAGCACGAAGAGGAAACTCGAAAGAAATTGGGCGCATGAAAAGGTACATCGGCCTTATTACGGAAAAAAAAAAAGAGAGTATGTCGACCTGATAATGATGATGTGGTGGTAGGTGAGAGACTCTGCTGTTCTAGGAGGAGAGAGAGTGAAGGGAGAGAAAGAGGGATCGCTTGGATTTGTCACCCCCAATAATAAAGTGAAATGGGGCCCACGGCAAAGAAGGAAAGCAAGCTCCAACGCCAACTAATACTAAACAAACGGATTTGACATGACAATGAAAATATACTGTAATATCGGTAAAAAATTATCAAAATAAGAATTTAATTATAAATATTTTAATTTGATCAATTTACCAATAAATTTTTAATGATATATCACTTTAATTGGAAATTACTAAGGTTGATACTAATAGTATCACGTAGGACGTCATTGTTAATATAAATAAATCGGCCAGGATCATAGTAGAAGAATCATCATAACTTTGACCAAGACCACAAAACTAAATGACTTCCTCTTAGAAGAATAATGAAAACTTCCCTAGAAATATTCATGATTACGAAAATTAATGGAAGAATTGTTATTATGTTGTCTATGTGTATAAAGATATTTCTAAAAATTAATTTCCAGGCAATGATTTCTATAAAAAGTGTACACAAGAATATTTAGTGGTGAAATTATTGATTTATCAACGACATTATATTATATTTTTGCAAGATTATACATTTGGAATGACATGGTCTCGATAATAATTTGTAATTTACTTTTAGAACATATATTAACAAACATACATCTTCAATCACATGATGACGAACCTTTCAATGTCGAAGAATTATCACAACTAAAATTTTTAACTACATATTTACTAAACATGTATACACGAATTTCTTTTATGGAGAATCATCGGAGTTTATATTTTAGTGATCAGGTAACCTTACATTTACAATGGTTTTAGAAATTTATGAGAGAACAATAGTGAGAAAAATAGAAAACAAATTTACAACCATCTGTCGACATCAAAGTAATATCAACATAATATATTACAATATAATTTTCAATTCAACAATCAAATTTAGGATAACAATACTTTCGATTTTTCTATTTTTGTTTAAAAAATGATTATCACATAAGTTTGAGGACCATGTATTCATATAATAACGATTATTAACAACGTTATATTGGAATATGATTATATACACCATTAGAGATAGCTCTTATCACCTGTAATACTTAAATTTAAGCCAATGTAATTTTTTTTAATTAAATATATATGAGAATGTTGCCCATCATCTCATAAATTACTCGAAAAAGTGACGGATCAAATTTTGTTAATGAGATTAATCTGCATAATATCAATAAGACGTGGAAAAATTCAAAGCAATGGCTTACTCAAATATTTTTAAATTTAACTTTTGTTGTCATGTAAAAAAAAAATGTTTTGAATTTTATCTGACGACGAGTTTTCATTATTAGTGTTAAAGTTAATGTGGACGTAACTAAAAGCACTTATGACATATGGATGATTCGTTCAAGCACCACACAAGCACGTGCAAATGTCAAGAGCATCTTTAATTGACAAGTACCACATATAAACATTGAGATGCAAAATATAATGAAGTAGCAATATTACTTGAAAAATATTATATCGATGCTTTTCAGCAAGCAAATTTTTGCACAAATGGAAATCTAATCAACAATATAGAACATTGATTAGAACTAAAAGAAAGTTATCTATGAAGTTATTGAAAGAACACTATAAATTTACAAGGAACTTTTGAAGGAAAAGTAAGCAGCGTGTCATCTGAAAGAATACAAGTTTGAAGGAGAAATTGTATCCTCCAAACATAACGATTGAGCTCTTTAAACATCCAATTTAGTCGATCTTCATAGCCAATGTGTCTATTAGCAAGATCTCATCAATCTATGGGCAAATTGATCAAACATATCAATGACTGCTATTTCACAACGCATGAGAAGAGAACATCAACCATCTACAGTGACGAAAAGAGGAGTAAAAATTAATTATATAATGTTTGATCGATGATTGGTTTTTCTTTCAAGTACAATGAAAATCACTCATAGAGGAAAAACATGACAAAAAAGGAATGTAAACATGTGCGTACTTTTTGGATGACATTCTTGTTTCACTTAGATATTACCATGGGGATTCTCTAATTTTGATGGATGCCTTGATGGCAAGTTTGATAGATATATGTGCATTGTAAGGGTCGTCTTGTTTTGTGTATTAAGGATATGAGTTAGAGTTGCATTGTTTCGCATATAAAGGACATGCATTTTAATAGATATATTTGGAGTGGTGTGTGCATGGAGAGAGACATTCTATTCTTTTTTTTTCTTTTTTTTTTGGAAATTCAAAATGTGTAAATTGTGAAGGGCATAATTGGAAGAGAATAAGTCACAAAACACCCTCCTTAGCCTTACATTTTTATACATATGAGATATTTAATTATGCAATCAAAATCTACCGCTTCACAAAGTTGAAAGGGAGAAGCCTGCACGATAATAGTATATCAGTAAATGAAATCAGTATATCTTTTCTTATATGCAGTTGGTCTCATGTCATCATTCAAATCTTATGGTCTCCTATGTTTCCTAATTGTAGGGCACTTGTAAGATGGAGGCCCTTCATCTTGATGAATATGGCTACAAAAGAAGCTACACAGGTGAACAATTTAAAGAACTAGCCCACTTGAGGTACCTTCAAGTGTGTGGTGTGAATTTCATTGGAGATATTCAAAATTTACTTCCTCAATTAAGATGGCTTCATTGGGAGCGTTATCCCTCGAATTTCGAAGCAGCCAACTTTCATCCAAAAAAATTAGTCGTGCTCAATTTATCGTGGAGTGAGATTTTAGATGATTGGGGAGGATGGGATCCACTGAAGGTAAGATGAAGAAAGGGCATATCTCTTGTTAATAATCACATTTTGTTGAAGTCCCAATCGCACCAAGTTCTCCTTTCTTTCATTAAGAAAAGGTTTAATATTCTTCCTCAAATTAAAAATCTTCCTCTAAATATAGGCATCTAAATATACCAGAAGCTTGTGCACCTTAACATCTTAAATTGATAATACCTTAACAACCAGTCATGCTTAATATTGGACACACTAAAAAGAAATTTTTAAACTATATTAATTAACATCTATTAAAAATATAATTACAGTATTTTGCCTATCGTGATTTTTTTTATCTAAATTGTTTTTGGCTTCTAAGCTAATTTCTCCCAGGTAAAAGTTCTCAACCTCACGGGTTGTCTTTCTTTGAGAAGCACTCCTGACTTGTCTGCTTTCAAAAGCTTGGAGATTTTGATTCTTGAAGAATGTGAGAATCTGGAAACGATTCATCATTCCATCATGCAAATCAAGTCCCTTATCTCTTTTAATGTCAACGGTTGTAGGAGACTGGAGGAACTACTGATAGGAATAGGTAGAATGGAACAATTGAGGGAGATTCTCATAAATGACACAGCTATACGAGAGATTCCAATATCAAAGGGTGATTTGATGAAGATGGAGATTTTATGTGCCTTGTGGTGTCCACGACTTGCTCAACTTCCTGAATTCATGGGCTCACTTAAGTCGTTAACTTAGCTAGACCTATCTCATTCAGAGATTGATAAATTGCCTAAATCCATGGACTCCCTTAAGTTGTTAACTCAATTGGACCTATCTTATTCATATCTTGAAGAATTACCACACTCCACAGGCTCTCTTGGGTTGTTAACTCAATTGGACCTATCTCATTCGGGGACTAGAAATTTTCCAGAGTCCATGGGCTCCCTCATGTCATTGATTTAGTTGGACTTGTCTTATTCAGGGATTGAAGAATTACCTAAATCAATTGGTTCTTTGAAGAAGCTCGAAACCCCTAATGCCTTTAATTGTGCATTGTTGGCCCACATACATAGCTCCATAGGCAATCTAACATTGTCTCTCCTTGATCTAAGAAAATGCAATAAACTTGCTCAACTTCCAGACTCCATAGACTCTCTAATGTCTCTACAACGCTTGTTATTATGAGGATGTCATTTGTTGAAAGAGATCCCCGACTCGATCGGACAGTTGATATCGTTGACTGAGTTGGACTTGAAGTCAACATCAATTGCGGAATTACCTCATGTGAATGCTAGTATGAACACCTAGAGGGGGGTGAATAGGTATAAAAACAAATTGTTGAGATAAGTGTGCAACACTATTCAATAATAGATTATGAAAAGGAAATTTGTTTCTTGTCAACAAAACAAGTTACAATCAAAGTAAAAGAGTGTAGGGAAGAGAATATGAACACAAAATTTATAGTGGTTCGGCTTAATCCAAGCCTACGTCTGCTCTTCCACACCGATAGCCCACAGGCAGGATTTCACTATGAACAAAAGAGTTATTATAGTAAAGCTCTTCCTTGATTCCACAGTGTAGAGACTCTGCTACACTTCCTTAAGGTCTCTTAAAGATACAGACTCTCTTTTGCATACAAGATTTCGCTCAACAAATGAATTGACTAAGAACAAAGAGTTTCAGACTTTGGAATTCTTCCATCGCGCACGCACTCGAACAACTGGAACGTCTTCCTTATATACTCCTTTATGCCATCACACCCGTTGGCACTTACCAAAAGAATTCTTCCAATCTACCCGTTGGACAAAATCAATTAGGAAGATCTTCGAGCTATTTAAGAAACATGACGATAGCTCATCAATATTGCTTACCCGTACAATCAGGATCTTGGTTTCCATAAGTAAAACCTTCAAAGTATACTTCGTCATTTATCGGATCCACAATCCCTGAATCAATCTTGATTTGAATAATGGATTCCGTCATCCTATATCCGGCCAAGAGATCTTCTCCAGTCGATAAAGTTAAATCCTTAACGAAACATTTGGTTCTGGATAAGTCTTCTTCGACGGTCTAGAAACTGTCAATGAGAATAGACTTTGAGTTTTGAGTCTGGTAGTCCGGAGGTCTTCAGATTTTGATAGTAGAGTCTGCAAGTCTTCAGATTAGACTGATGAAAACGTTTTGTTAGCTCCAAAACACTCAATGAAGTTTTATCCAACAATCTCTCCCTTTTTTTATGGTGACAAAACTTTCCTGCAGATTTGGATAACTTTGATCAGCAAAACATTACTCGAGCAAATATGGATATCTCCCAAAGATAAATGGCTTAGTAACAATAACACTAGAATCCGCATCCATAGAAGGTAGATTAGTTCTATAAATAAGCACAGCCATGAGATATCAACAGTGCTTAAGATAAACAAACATTTAAAAAGTAACAAACATTTAAACAGTCAAACCCAAATCGAATCCAAATCCAAACAGCCAAACACAAAAGTCAAGTCAATCAAACATAATCGACACAAAGGTTCAAAAAGTGAGTTCAAAGTTCAAATTTGCACCACATCTCTCCCCCCTTTTGTCTTCATTAAAAAGGTAGAGATGAAAAGAGAATGAAATTAAGATTGTTTGGGAACACGAACAAATTGGAAATCTCCCATTGACTGGACAATCCCTTCTAGCTTTTTCAAATTCTCCTTCAGTTGCTCCACATTTTCACCCTTAGCATTTGCTTGAACTTGAAGAGTAAGGGCTTGAATTTGATCATTTAAAGAAACTTAAGAAGCTTTTCCTGCATTCTGCAAGTTCTGTATTTTGCATCCTAGAGCATAGATTTGATCCCGCATCTCTAAGAGAACATTAAGTATTCTGCGAAAGTCTATTGAATTATCAGTCTGAGTACATGCTTCTGCATGATCAGACGATGTATAGGCCAATGATGGCCAATCAACATGGTCACGTAGATTGGGTGATGAAACATCATGTTCCTCCTCAAGAAATTGAGCGGCATAGATGTCCTTTGGATCTGTTGAAGAGCGGCTTACTCCTTCACTGGTGGCAGGGAATGAGGACGTTCCTCTTTTCTCAAGATCTCCCCCTGTTTCCATGCCTTCAGGTGGAGAAGAGTGTTCCTCATGCTTTGCTTCCACTTGATCTTCTCTCTCTTCTTCTTCTTCTTCTTCCTCAATTCTTTCCTCCTCTGCATCTCTCTCCTCTGCTTCTTTCTCCAAATCTTCTCTCACTTCAGTCCTCTGTTCTGTCTCATCCATGTCTTTTTCCTGTCTCTCCGTTGATTCTAGAGCAGAATGACTCAAGTTCTTCAATGCCATTGCAGAAATGGTGATATCATCATCATCCTTTTTATCCTCAATGATGAGAGCTCTTCTTTTCTTGAATGGAGCAACCATTGAATCCTTCTCTTTCTTCTTTGCAGCCGAAGAGATTTGATGAGTCTTAACAAGGGTTTTCTCCTTGAATTGCTCAAACACCTTGTTAAGTTCCTTCATATGCATTTTAGAGATCATTTTCAGTCCCATTGCCATTTGATCGTATGTTCGAACACAGAGAATTCGGGGAGGCTGAACGTTCAAATGTCTGAATAACTTGATCACAAGAGCTGTGTACGGGATTGACCATTGTCCTTCACCACTGTCCTGTACATGTGGAACATAATAGTGTGTGGAATAGAGAACTTTTTCCCAGCATTGATGGCATACATTAGCTTTGCCTCCAAGTTTGAAACATCCGTTTTTGAAGTAGATTTTGGTCTGAGATAGTTAATCACAATCTTGTGAAGCAAAATGTTAAACGCATTCATCCTTGAATAGGAAATATTTCATTCCGTCCTTTTATCTTTAACAAGTTCCAACGTTACACGAGCAATAGACACACTGATAGATTGATATCTCCCTCTTTCAACCCCAATCACATCAGCCAATGTATTCATGTCAACCACATAGTCCTGATCTCAAACACTAAAAGAGAATCTATTCGCATCCAAGAAACTAAGATTTGAATATAAATAAGCAGTAAGTTCAGCATAGGCTTATGTACTTTCAGAACAAAACTGTTCGAGTTGAAGAAGACTGAATTTTCCCACGGATTGACATTCACAGAATCAAGAAAATCAAAATCCACACTTCTAGGGTTTATCACCCCACGCTTCAGCAACTTAGAGTACAGTTGCTCGTGTTCCTCCGATCGAAATAAGTCTGTCATTTTGCTTCGGATTTTTGCCGCAACACCCATTCTCGATTTAAACTGACTGAACATCCTATCATCGCCATTCCCATCAAGCTGACTTAGTCCTCAAACACGTGGATCGCTTGGGATATTTGCCAATGCTTCTTCCACCAACCCAATAGGGGCAATTCCAAATTGTTCCATTGTGCGTAAAAAGAAAGTTTTATTTCTATACCCTTTGTCTTTCAGAAATTCATCAATGTAGTTCAAAGAAGTACCACCCCTCTTCAAAGCACGATAAAACTTGTAGGTAAAAGTGGGCTTAAGAGTTCTTACGAGTTCTGCATCTTCAATGATTTCTTCCTCTTCTTGATGTATAGCATCCTGAGGTCTAGATGGAAGAGATGGACGCTGCTGAGAATGTTGTGGGCTCTGCTGCTGACTAGAAGATTCTTCTTCCTCGGTGAGATCAAAGTGCGTAGGCCCCTCATGCATTTGCTGTGGTCCCCTGTTCGTGATCCTTGAAGACTTTCTTTGGGACGACATTTTTCACAGTCTTTGAGAGATTCCAAGCTTATTTCCCAAGAAAGATGAAAACTTTTTTAGGATTAAACAAGAGAAGAAGACAGAAATGGAAGATTAGTGCTCTCTTATGATTTTTGTGAGTAAAACGAAGAAGAGCCGACAGTATATAAGGCAATCGAAGTGAGGCATACGAAATGCCGTAAAAAGGAAATATAAAGGTGCCTTTTAAAATAACTGCATTTTCAAAAATTATATAACTATCATTTCAAAAATAACTTCTTTTTCGAAAAGGAAAGATTGCAATAATCACGGAAATAGCAACAATCAATTACGGATAGATGATCGTACCTTTTTGAGATTTGATTCGAGAGATAATTTTCTAAAATAAAGATAACTTACAATCGAGAATCTTAATCGTTTGAGTTTGACTGACTTTAAATTTTCAGCCCAGAGTCTGAACTTCCTCAGACTTTAAGATATTGAGTCTGGAACGAATAGCTTCAAATTGATTTTTCTCCAAAGGCTTTATAAATATATCTGCAAGTTGATTCTTTGAATCAATAAACTGAATCGAAACTTTTTCATTTTGAACATGATCTCTAATGAAATGATGTTGAATCTCTATATGTTTTGCTCTTGAGTGAAGAATCAGATTCTTGATGAGATTGATTGTTCTGGTGTTGTCACATTTGATTTCAGTGCATAAATCTTTAATTCCAAAGTCTCGGCAAAAGAACGCTTTAAGTTCCATAACTTTGGCCAAAGGGACATTTAAGTGCTATAACTTACAAAAGGTACACTTCAGTGCCACATTCGAAGAAAAACAAATCACTTGAGTGCCAATCCGGCCAAAGTCCGGCTAAAACGCCAATGTGGCGTTTTTTGGCGAAGCGCACCCAAAATGACGTCGTTTTGCACGCTAACGTGGCCAAAACGGCGTCGTTTTGGGCTGAAGTGGAAAAAAAAGTTAAAAAATTAATTAAATTAATTTTAAAATTAAATTTAGTTAAAATATTAAAAAATAATAATTTTAAAATTAAATTTAGTTCAAATATTTAAAAATAATAATTTTAAAATTAAATTTAGTTGAAATATTAAAAAATTAAAATTTTAAGAAAAAAATTTAAAAAAAAAAAGGAAAATGGGGTAGGCGGCTGAGGGATTAGCCTTCAGCCGCCGCCGCTGCTGCCTCGCTTGCGCCGCCGGGAAGGGCCATCAACGGTGGGGGAGGGTCGGCTGGGGTTGCCGGGCCCTAGCCGGGGTTGGCGACCCGGCTAGCGGGCGGCGAGGGCTCACGAGCCCTCGCCCGGATCCGGCGAGGGTCGGCGGCCCCCTTAGCGAGCAGCGGCCCTTGGCTCGGCCAGGCGAGGGCCGCCGACCCTCGCCGAATGCGGGCGAGGGCCGCGATCCTCCCTAGATTTGTGGCGAGGGCTTGCGGCCCTCGCCTAGATCCGAGTGAGGGTCGGCGGCCCTCGCCGAATCTGGGTGAGGGCTGCGACCCTCGCCCCGATCTGGGGCAAGGGCTTGCGAGCCCTCGCTGCCAGTCAGCCGGGGTCTCTAGCCCTTGGCCAAGGCCTGGCGACCCCGGCCGACCCTCCCCCCGCCGTCACAAGCCCTTCCCGGCCGCGCGGCGAGGCGGCGGCGGCGGGCCGAGGGCTTACTCCTCGCCCGCCTCCCCTTTTTCCTTTTTTTAATTATTAATTTTTTAATATTTCAACTAAATTTAATTTAAAATATTTTAACTAAATTTAATTTTTAAATTATTATTTTAAAATATTTTAAATAAATTAAATTTAATTAATTATTTTATTTTATTTTTTTGCCACGTCAGCCCAAAATAACGCCGTTTTTGCCACGTCAATGTGCAAAACAACGTTATTTTGAGCTCGGTTCGCCGGTAAAGTGCCACATTGACATTTTGGCCGGATTTTGGCCGGATTGGCACTTAAGTGATCCATTTCACTCCGATTTTGGCACCTAAGTGTACTTTTCGTAAATTATGACACTTAAGTGTCCCTTTGGCCAAAGTTAAGGCACTTTAGGGGTCTGCGCGTCGCAAAGTCTCTTAGTTGTTGTTTTATCCACAAAATTTGTGAAGAACAACTTTCAAGAGCTACTTACTTTGTTTCCGCTGTAGAAAGAGTTATTGTACTTTGCTTCCTTGAAAACCAAGACATTGTCATTCTTCTAAGTAGTTGACAGGTGCCCGAGGTACTCTTTTTATCAACTCTGCATCCAGCTAAGTCTACGTCTGAGTATCCAAGAAGAGTAAACTCTCATTCTTTAGGATACTAGAGACCCAAATTTGAAGTTGAGGTAATGTATTTGATAATACGCTTTGCAGCACTTAGAAGAGATTCTTTAGGGTTTGATTGAAATTTGACACAAATACAAACACTAAACAATTGTTAGATTTAGAAGCAGTAAGATAAAGAAGTGAACCAATGATACTCCTGTATAACTTCCGATCAACTTTCTTTTCTCCTTTATCTTTGTCCAGCTTCAAGGAACTTGACATTAGTATAGTAGTCTTTTTGCAATTCTCTAGCCCAAACTTTTTGACAAGATCTTTAGCATACTTTTCTTGATGAATAAAGGTTCATTCCTTCAGTTGTTTCATTTGGAGCCCGAGAAAGAAGGTTAGTTCACCCATCATGTTCATTTCAAATTCATCCTGCATAGACTTAGAAAATTTCTTGCATAGACTTTCATTAGAAAATCCAAAAATAATATCATCGACATAAATTTGAACAAGTAAAAATTTTTTGCTTTCTCTTTTGATAAACAATGTAATATCTACTTTACCTTTGACAAAACCGTTCTGAATTAAAAACTTACTTAGTTTGTCGTACTAAGCTTGAGATGCTTACTTTAAACCATATAAAGCCTTTTTCAGTCTGAATACAGAGTCTGATTTCCTTGGGTCTTCAAAATCGGGTGGTTGTTCCACATATACTTCCTTTTGGATAAATCCATTTAGAAAAGCACTTTTGACATCCATTTGGAATAACCTGAAATTCTTATGACAAGTAAAAGCAAGTAATAATCTAATGGTTTCTAACCTTACTACTGGTGCGCAAGTCTCATCATAGTATATCCCTTCTTTTTGCATAAATCCCTTGGTCATGAGTCTTACTTTGTTTCTCACGATTTTTCCTTTTTCGTTCATCTTGTTTCCGTAAACCCATTTAGCTCCAATGATAGATTTACCTTTCGGTTTAGGAGTTAATTCCCAGACATCATTGATACTGAATTGCCTGAGTTCTTCTTGTATAGCTTCAATCTAGCTTTCATTAGTTAAAGCTTCTTCTATGCTTTTGGGTTATGTTTCAGAAATAAGAGCCATAGCACTAGACTCTTCGTGCCTTTTGGATCTTGTGCGAATTCCTTCATTAATATCACCAATAATGAGATCTTTGGGATGACTGGACTTATGCTTCCAGTTGCTGGTTAATTTGTCAAACTGTTGATCTTTTTTCTCATTTGAATCTTCGACGATCATTTGTTGCTAGTCTTCTGAAGTCTAAGCTACTTTTGGAGATTTAAACTTTGTAGAGTCTAGAGCAGGTTCAAATTCTTCAAGTTGAGTCTGAATCGATTCATTTTGCATAAAGTCTGAAATTTGACATTCATTGATTCCTCCATAGACTGAGTCTTCTTATTGTAAACTCTGTAAGCTTTGCTTGTGGTTGAATATCCAAAGAAGATACCTTCATCTGATTTTTCTTTAAACTTACCAACTTGATCATTTGTATTTTTCAAAATAAAACATTTACGTCCAAACACATGAAAATACGAAACAATTGGCTTTTTTTTTTAATAACTTATATGGAGTTTTCTTCAGAATATGCTTTAGAAAAACTCCATTAATAATATAACAAGTTATAGGAACAGCTTCAGCCCAAAAACGAGAAGAAATGTTACTTTATATTAAAAGAGTTCTAGCAATTTCTTGCAAATATCTATTATTCCTTTTCACAACTCCATTCTGTTCTGGAGTATAATGAGAGGAGAATACATGCTGAAAACCATATTCATCACAGAACTTAGTAAAATCTTGATTTTCAAATTCACCTCCATGGTCTGTCCATATACTTGAAATAACATTTCCTTTTTCATTTTGAACCTTTTTAACAAACTTTATAAAATAAGAAAACGTTTCAGACTTCTTGCCAAAAAATATACCCAAGTGAATCGTGAGTAATTATCCACAATTACTAAGCAGTATTTCTTACCTCCAATGTTCTGAGTTCTAGTTGGTCCAAAAAGATCCATATGCAAAAGCTGCAGTACACGATTAGTAGAAACTTGATTTATTGGTTTAAATGAGTTTCTTACATGTTTTCCCAACACGCATGATGTGCATAGATCAGACTTTTGATATGGTAGATTGGGTAGACCACGAACAAGCTTTTTTGCTAAAATTTTGGCTATTTGCTTCATATTGATGTGCTGAAGTTTTCTATGCCATAAGTTTGCTTCTTCTTGAATTGAGATTAGACATTGGGTTTCATCTGGTTTAATATCCAAGAGGTAGATATTTCCATGTTTTCGACCCGTGAAAGACTGAGAGAAGTCTTTACTTGTTCTTGAACATATTCCCTCTTGAAAATTGATTTTGAAACCGGTATCGCACAGCTGATTGATACTTAGCAAATTGTAATTGAGTCATTCCACTAAGGAAACATTACTGATCGTGAGACTTCCAATCTTTACAGTTCCGTATCCTACAATTCTTCCTTTGCTATTTCCTTCAAATGAAACTTTTCCACCATTAACTTGAACAAGTTTTATGAAGCAATTTGAATCTCCTGTCATATGCCTTGAGCATCAACTATCCAAGTACCATTTAGTCTTTTCCTTGATGATGACTCGCATTTAAAGAAGAAACTTATGTTTTCTTTGGTACCCATATTTTCTTAGGTCCATTGGTGTTAGTGTGATATACAGTCTTTGTCCATACTTTCTTAATAGGTTTCCAAACAATAGGACATTCTTTCTCAAAATGATTTGAACTATTACACTTAGAACATCTAAGAGCATTGCGACCTATTGGTTTCACAAAAACTTTTTGAAAATGACTTTTGTAAGCATCTCTTGTAGGTCTTTACTTAATTTTTCCTTTACTTTAGGAAAATCAATTAGAGGAATGGTTTCCGCGGTCATTCCCAAACCAGATTTATTGAAATAAGGTCTTTGTACAGAAAGAATTTTTTCCAGTTTCTCAGATCCTATTAAAAATCTTTTAGAAATACTTGAGATGTCATTTTTCAAGAGTGCATTTTCTTTTGAAAGATTGTCTTCATTTCTTTCAAAATAATAACACTTTTGTCTAAATTTTTGAGTTTTCTTTCCAAACATTTTTTTGTTGTTTTAGTGCAGAATTTTCTCTTTTAAATTCGGAAATTTTTTTAAGAGAAGTTTTAAGACTAAGACACAATTCATCAATGTATTTAGAGACTTTAGGAGGGATTTTCAAATTACTTACCTCGATTTCACTATTTGAATCTGAGTCTGATTGTGCTATGAGACAAATATTGGCATAATCATTATCACTTTCTTCACATTTTGTATCACTCCAAGTTTCTGCTTTGAGTGCCTTTCGATATTTCTCAGTTTTTTCTTTCTTTTTCCTCAGAAGGGGATAGTTGGGTCTGATGTGTCCATTTTTTTTACATTCACAGCAGACTACATCTTTATTAGATTCATCATCCTCAGCAGACTTAGTCTGTTGGTTTTGAAAACTTTGTTTCTTTGGATTGAATCTTCTTCCATTTCTGTTTAGCTTTCTGAATCTTCTTATCATGAGAGTAAGCTCTTTAGGATCTTCATTTTCATTGATTCGCTCCACTTCATAAGACTGAAGAGTCCCAATAAATTCATCAATAGAGAATGGCATGATTCTTTGTGTCTCTCTTATCGAGGTATTTATGTGATTACAATCCTTGGAGAGTTCACGCAGTAGCTTGTTTACTTTCATGGGATCAGAAATTAGTTGACCTTGATTTTCAAGACCATTTACGATTTTTGTAAAACGACTAAACATGTCAGTGATAGATTCTCCTGATTTCATTTTGAATGCTTCGTATTGATTGAACAGAATGTTGATTTTAGTTTCTTTCACTCAATCAGTTCCTTCATAGGTGATGTATAATCTATCACAGACTACTTTAGCTGTAACATAAGAAGATATTCAGTTATATTTAGTAGGTGATAATGCATAATATAAAGAATAAATTGCTTTTACATCAAGAGCTTGTCTCTTGGTTATCTCTTCTTGAGTCATTTTGCTAGACTCAATAGCTTCATTTCCTCTTTCTGAGACAGGTGTAGCTTTAAGAATGATTCATTTGTCTACCACATCCCATTCCAGAGGATCCTTTGATCTTAGAAATGCCTTCATTTGTTTTTCCATATGTTGTATTCTTTTCCATCAAAACAAGCCGGTCTGGTATTGCTTTGTTCTTCAACCAGTCCTGGAGCCAACATACTAGCCATGGATCTTTAACTCTAAAGTAAAACACTTCAACTTAAGTGAGTACACAAGTTTTGATACCAATTGCGAATGCTAGTATAAACACCTAGAGGGGGTGAATAGGTATAAAAACAAATTTTTGAGATAAGTGTGTAGCACTATTCAATAATAGATTATGAAAAGGAAATTTGTTTCTTGTCAACAAAACAAGTTATGATCAAAGTAAAAGAGTGTAGGCAAGAGAATATGAACACACAGTTTATAGTAGTTCGGCTTAATCCAAGCCTACGTTCGCTCTTCCGCACCGATAGCCCACAGGTAGGATTTTACTATGAACAAAAGAGTTGTTATAGTAAAGCTCTTCCTTGATTCCACAGTGTAGAGACTCTACTACACTTCCTCAAGGTCTCTTAAAGATATAGACTTTCTTTTGCATACAAGATTTCGCTCAACAAATGAATTGACTAAGAACAAAGAGTTTCAGACTTTGGAATTTTTCTATCGCGCACACACTCGAACAATTGGAACGTCTTCCTTATATACTCCTTTATGCCATCACACCCATTGGCACTTACCAAAGGAATTCTTCCAATCTACCTGTTGGACAGAATCAATTAGGAAGATCTTCGAGCTATTTAAGGAACATGACGATAGCCCATCAATCATTCTTGTCCATACAATCAGGATCTTGGTTTCCATAAATAAAACCTTCAAGTATACTTCGTCAATCATCGGATCTATAATCCTTGAATCAATCTTGATTTGAATAATGGATTCCATCATCCTATATCTAGCCAAGAAATCTTCTCCAGTCGATAAAGTCAAATCCTTAACGAAACATCCAGTTTTGGATAAGTCTTCTTCGACGGTCTAGAAACTGTCAATGAGGATAGACTTTGAGTCTTGAGTCTGGTAGTCTGGAGGTCTTCAAACTTTGATAGTAGAGTTTGCAAGTCTTCGGACTAGACTGATGAAAACATTTGGTCAGCTTCAAAACACTCAATGAAGTTTTCTCCAACACCTCAAAGCGTTGAGAAACTGCAGAATTTGAGGATCTTGGACATTCGTGAACTCACCTCACATAACTTCCAGGTGCCACGTTGACTCCTAAAATATTTAAACATAGAATATTTTAATATGTATGTTGGCTTGGCTTATGTCATAATTTCACGTCTAGGTAGCCTATAAGATCTTCGTGCTTTCTCTTCTTTGTCGAACATGTAATTTTCAAGTGCAAACTTAGTAGGGAAATAAATGTTGCGAACACTGTGTATGTACTGTTAGTGAGGCACCAGTTATGTTGCTTCAACTGAGCATAATATTTTTCAAGTGGTTGGTGAATGAAATTGAGGTTGAATTTACGCAAAGCCCGTACCAATGGTTCACAGATAAAGAGAGTCAATTTCATACATTTATATCTCTCTTTTAATGGAGTGAAATTGGTCAGTTCTTTGATTTTGCTTGAATGGATCGCCGGACGGGGTGGGAAGGAATGTGATGTTGTATGCTCATTGTCCCGACCCACTCGAGGGTGGTCGGCCAAGCAAGTTTTAGAAATCTTGCCTTGAAATGAGCTGATAAATTACCAAGTCCATGTAAGGTTCCTCTCACAAGGTGATGCTCGCACTTGATTTGAACTCTCCCAAATCCTACCAATCACGACATTAATTGAATCAATTAGTTATGAAAATTTTGCTCTTTCTTTTGGAGTTGTCACTAACGTATTTAAGGCTGGTTAGAAGTTGACTGAAATGCAAGAGCTTGTTTTCCAAGAACTCAAGATTATAGGAACGGGAATTATTTATGTCTAACTTGATATATTATCTCTTTATTTCAAAAAAACTTTGAACATGCAATCTTGCTCATTTTCTTTTATTCCTAGGCACATTCATCTAAATGAGCAAGCATTGCAATTTTGCACAGGAACAATTAACATTCACGTAACCCCATAATCCGAGCAAGATAAAAGTACTTAATAGTGGGATGTAGAAATGATAGGGCGTCGGATAAATTATATACACCGCCATATTATTAAACCCTAGGACATGACCCTATGAGCTAAACCCTAATCTAATCATGCATGCGATTCTATTGAAGTGATGCTATCATGCTAGAATAAATTAATGATGCCATATTAAGGGAGCGTTTGCTTAACAGACAATAAATGATTTAGAAAATATTTTCTAAAAAAAAAATCGATTACAATGCTTATAAAATGAATGGACGGCGTGTATGAAAATATTTAGATATAAATTGTTGTCGATAATAAAAATATTTTTCATTGACTAATTATTTCAAGTGATACAACTAATTATTTTAGAAAAATATTTTTCATATCATTCATTTTCTGTAAAACAAATGCAGCCTAAGACAACAAACTAAATCCAACCCTAACATGCTATTCATTATCAAAACATGACCTCATTGTTTTTGTTATGCGATTCTAAAATGAAATATTACTAAGGCTCCAATTGTTTCACGAATAACATTTTCTAGGAAAATACGTTCCTCATTTTCTAACGATTGATTTGCTTTAAAAAATGAGTCCATGAAAAATATTTTCATAGTCAACGAAAAATCTAGTCTTAAATTTTTTTTTAAAAATGATTTTTTCTTTAAAAATTAGAAATATATTTTAAAATATAACTACATATCAATGCTTGGACTCGAAATTCTAGCCAAGTCCATTGAGGTTAGGCCCCAACCCTTGGTGCTCATGCCCTATGCCCCACACTCGAGCTCAGGTCATAAAGGCTATGCTTGAGTCCTCAACACTCCAACTCTGGACCTTGGCACTCAAGCTTAGGTTTATAAAGACCATGCATAGGTACTCAACGCTTGCGCTCGAATCTTCATTCTTATGAAAATATTTTAAAAAATCAAAATTATAATTATTTTTAATTTTTTTCTTTTCTTTCTTTTTCTTTTTTCTTCTTCCTTGATTGGTTGACAACTACAACGACTGGTCATAGGCGAGCTTGAGCATCACTAGCCTATGGTGACCTCAAGCAAGCCTCACGCCTCGCCTAGCTCACCAGTCTGGGGCGAGCACCAAGCTAGCCATCAACTGTCACTGTCCCACCAAGGAAGAAGGAAAAAGGAAAAAAATAAAAGAAAATAAATAAAATTAATAAAAATAATAAAATATAAAAAATATGATTTTTTTGGGAAAATATTCCATATCAAATGGTGGAAAATAATATCTAATTCATTTTCAGGTTTTAGCTAAAAAACAAGAAAATATTGTAAATTTCCTAAGAAACATTTTTCAAAAATGTCAGATTTTCGGTGAAACAAATGAAGACTAAACATCATACAATATGCCTAAGATCACAAGCTTAATATAGTGTCTACTTATGTCTTTTCAAATTATTATTGTTTATCATTTTTCAATTAAAACCAAGACCTAACATTACTTGAACTACCCTAGGACATGCCAAACACGCATTAACTCAGCTTAACACACTGAAACACATTTGAAAAACAAGCACGGAAGATAGAAGTCATACTAAATAGGAATGACCATGCCAATCAAATACATTTTAACATCTAGATGACATCAAATGCATTAATCAAGATGACAATACTAATTAGACACCAATTCCGACCTAAACACGACCCCAATCCACCGAAATTGCTCAAGACCACCTCTGGACACCTCAAAGGGTTTCAACCGCTCCTCATCATACTTGAACCAACCATGGTTCATTGATTAGACTCGAACCAACCGTGATTTTATCATCAAACCCAGATCAACCGTGATTCAAATATTTGAGGACCAAGCCGAATGGTCCCCCAGAGGACCAATTGACCTGTTATTCAACACAGAACACATGCAAACCAATAATCTACTCCAAATCATTCTATGTGAAGAACACCTGAATGTAATTTATGTTTTTTTTTTTAATCTTTTCAATATCATCATCATCATCATCATCATCATCATCATCATCATCATCATCATCATAGTTATTCATAACCCAAGTATCGACTTTTAATTATTGCACATCAAACACCACCTTAGCATGATCAACTCTTTGTTGCTCAGAATATACTATCATCACCAACATAAGTTTTAAAGGAAGACGAAAGGAAGTGTCTCCTTCCCGACACTAGGAACTCAACAACAAGAGTGGCGACCATTACAATGAGATTAGTGATTGTTTCGCCAGTTTTGGATCTTGCAGCAAAATATATTTCATCAAAAGTTATATTTTGATTTTTATTAGAGGAGACTTAAGTTCCATGCTAGTATTAGACAAAGAGAGTTAAATGCTAACTGTCACACCCCAAACCTCGAGCACACCCACACCCTCATTGGTTGATCAAATTGTAACTTCCCAGGACGCATCACCAACCCATTTATTTTATACACATGCGGAAGCGAACTTAAACAATCTCCAGACAACAAACAAACACATGGGATAGAAGAATCATGATGGCTAATTAACACAAACATATTTTATAAACAAACTTTATATACGGTCAGGCCAAACCTAAGGTTTATGTACAGGAGTCTAGCTCAAAAAGAGCTACTGAGCCAACTAAACTCCGAACTCTTCAGTCATGGGCTCTAGGTCCTCCACGACACCATTAGGGGTGTCGATATCCATAGGGTGCCCTATTTCCCACTCCTTGGTCTCGACGAGAGGCCCGTCAAAACCCTATATGGGACCCTCCCAACCCTCATTAGGAAAGTTAATGAACCACATCCTGAATCGGTGATGTACCAATTGAGGTAGGCCCTCTTCGACCCAGATCGTTGACTCAACTAACTCACGGGTCAGGTTAGTCCTGGGGATAGGGAAATAGGAGTGCTGAAGTCCATCTCCTGTGGGACCCCATATCGTACATAACGCACCTCCATCTAAGGACTTGTAAAAATTTAAACCACAACGGGGTGAGACGATGTTTCAGCGAGTCCACACCCTAAACCTCGATTAGGACGATAATTTACCTAAAGGCAGCCTAAACACGTCATATAAGACTTACCTCACCTTAGCACCTTCTTGCAGATTAGTATAGCTCATATAATATATGTATACAGTAAATGCATTCAATATTTGGAACACTTCAATTCAAATATCAATCACTCACAGTAGTCCTAATTATAAGGCCAAATTGTTATGACATGTCACATTTCGTGCCACACAATTTAGTCTCATAATCAAGCGTGGCTATTTCACTCACTCAAGCGTGTCCTAATTAATTACGACCCAACGGCTATGGCCAACTCAACAGTTGGTGGTCATCCGGCATAACTGGGCATCGTCCCATTTTGTTAGGCATAGCAACGTCTACATCTAGACGGCATTCCCAAAGGAGCATCGGTCCAGCCTCCACTGCGACCGATGTCCGTTGACGTAGGGCATTCTATATAGGAGCATTGCCCTCGATTTTCATCGAGTAATGGGTTCTCATAGCGACCACACACACATCCATTCTCGGCCAAGGATATCGTGTTTTGCACTCAAATGCCTCAATTTCAAATAATGAACTTAGCCTATTTTCTTCATATTAAAAATACCCGATAAAATAATTGTGTGTGGACACATGATCACATTGAATCATAAAACATGATATACCTTCTTTTAAAAATACTACGATTTTATATAGTACTTAAAATATTTTTGGTGTCAAAACCCGACATCTAGCATTTTTCTAATTAAATACCAAAAATCCCTATTTTTGAAATAATAATAGAAAATCAGCATTTAGCACTCAATTGCATAAATTGGCAATCAATTTAACAAATCAACACTTCCACGACGATCAACACGAATTCTAACAACTGGCTATCGCGGTATAATTTACGCTACTTAATAAATGATTAAATAAATTACATTTAATTAAATAAATTGTAAAATAATTAAATTAAACCACTTAATTACATTAAATAACCTAACCGGGCTAAACTAATTGAACTAACTAATTAATCTAGCAATTCTAACTAATTTAATCTAATAGGATCCACTAACTAACTAATTAAACTAACTAAATAGTTGGCCTAACTAAATTACTCTAATCTCAATTAAAGCTAACTAATCCTCTTAATATATATTTAGCCTAAACTAATCCTCTATAAGAGCAATTAACCTCTAATTAGAGCTTAGGAGGTTAACTCACTAGTTTAGCGTGAAAACCGGTTCACGACGGCGGCGACCAAAACCTGGGCCTATGGCGACACCAAAGGAGGTCAAGAAAGGGCTGAAAATGGTCAACAAGTCTCAAGCCAAGCTAAGATTTGTTGTTGAGTTGAGCTAGACCAAAGGGCTAGTGCGAGGAGGAACGGCGGTTCACTGCTCGGGCTGGCTACTGGTGTAAGGAGGGGTTGGTGGCGAACAGCCAGGTAGGTAGTGGACTGTGGCCTGGTCAAGCAACAAAGCGGTTAGCGGCGATGGGCTGGCATAGGCGGTCAAGCAGTGCGACGGGCGGTTGGAGATGGACTTGAGCAGTCGAGCTGACAGTGCTGGCCTGGGGCTAGCTTGGTCCTAGGTGTTTACAGTTTCAACAATGGAGGGAAATGGAGCTTTGAGGAAGAAGTAGAAGTTGGTCTGCTAGTGTGATGGTTGACCAAGGAGGAGAAGGGAGGGAGAGTGGGGGAACCAAAGGGGTACAAGAGGCCAATAAGTCTTGATGCTGTCCAATGAGAGCAAAGGTGGAAATATCATTCACTTGAGTGCAGCCACCAAAGTTTTCAGCCAGCCCTTAAAGTCCAAGGGTCATCCACAAGCAATTTTTCTCTCCTAAAGCTTTACTAACAAGCCATCTTGAAGGCCAAAACAGAGCCCCACCGCAACCCTACGAATTTCCTTTGCTTTTCATTCGAATCCTCACCAATTCAAGTCAAATTGGTGACCAAGAAATCCCCTTGAAGCTGCCATACGAATTTCCACCATTTCTCCACAAATTAATTCAATTTGGTAGTCCAAAAATCCAATTAAAGAGGCCCCTCCGAATTTCTTGAATTTCCTCTTCAATTTCCCTCCAAACAACTTCAATTTAATGGCCAAACTTGCTGAGGAGGATGCCCACACCAATTTCCACAATTGTCATCATGACCTAGTTCACTTTGAAGGCCAAAATGTCCCTCAATTTTACCCATCCAAATTTCCACCATTTAATTTGCCAAATTTTGATTTTCCACCAAAATCCCGGGCTTGCCAAAAATTCTTCAAAGGATGAGACGATGTCTTAAAAATAAATCGTGAACTGCTTGAACTTTCGATTCTCGAATCCGAGGTCAATTTCGTGGTTAATTTTGATCGAACGCAATTTTAGCGCAACCTAACCTAGCTTTTAGGGATTTTATTGCATTTAACCCGTGGTCAATAATTCTCAATCCATGTTTATGCATCTTCGACGCATTGGCGACTCTCAGTTGACGTAAAAATCTCGAGATTTCAATTATGACCATCGGGTATAGAATCGATAGAAAAATTGGTTTAGCGCAATTCGACATGAGTTTCGCAAACAGGTGGAGTCACCTACAATTTAAATACGTGCTTCTATCGAATTGACCTATCTCCGATCTCTAATCAATTTTAACGATGTTGTATTGACACTTGCCGATTAGCACAATTGAGTAGTCGATTTTTGATGGAATTCTCAAGTCTATCACGTTTATATCCCTTAATGGCTTCACTTAATAGATTAGTTATCTCGTAAGTAATCAGCTCAGAGAAATAAACCATAGGCGCATCGATGAGAAGCTCATTTCATTTAATCGAAATAGGGTCGAAAATCAAGATGTTACACTAACGAAGATATATATTATATAGTTCCAACTCTTATAAAGTTGCTTAATAAGAGGTCAAAATCAATAATAACCAATGTCGAAATCCATTTAACAGTTTGATCCAAACTCACTTTAACATACTAATGAAAGCCCATTAAAATCAAAGTGGTTTGTACAATGTTGAAGCTAATTCGACAATGTTGGATATTAACAAAAGCACCTAGAAGGCACTACTTTCAATTGAGTTTGAAGACACAATGTCGGAACCTAATCAACAACGATGGATGGTGGAAATAACACTTAATAGACATTACAGCTAGATGAATATGAGGATACAACGTTGGAATCTAATCGACGACACTGGATGGTGGTAACAATACCAAGCAGACACTACTCTTAGATGGATATGAGGATGCAACATCAGAATCTAATCGATGACACTGGGCAGTAGGATAGCACTGTAATCTAATCAATGCACTATCCATGATATAGACACTTGCTAGAATTGAATTTACAATGGGAATCTAAAGCTACAGCTAAACTAGAGTAAGCTAAGATAACTAATGTGTTGTTCAGGGGAGGCTTCTTAGTGGATTGCCTGTGGTATTTATAGGTCAATTTGATAACATCAGTGGTTGGTTGCTTCCTCCTTAAAAGTCACTCCACGTTCTTTGCTGAATCGCCTTATCCATATCTTGTTGCTTTCTAACTTGTTCGATGATGTTCTCATGGCTTGTTCAACAAATATTAACCGTTCATTTGAATTTGGCGCCCTTTTAAGCATCAACCGTTCTTGCCCAAATTCCGCCGTCAATTTCGTCTAAATGCAATGTCTTCAACAGCATCTCTTGGCTTGGGCATGTGGCAATCAACTACTTTATTATCAAATCATATATCTCTACTTGTAGATCCAATGAAATCTAGCCCGAAGGCTCATGAAATCCTTGGCCATCTTTCGTTTCCACAACTACCATCGGCTAGGCTGATTTAAATCACAGCCTGCATGTGTCAGCGAGGATGATTTCAAAGGTTTTTACCCCTCATGATCAACACGTGATGGTAAGGGTATTTTGGGTGTCAACATACGCCCTCTTTTAAAAGAAATAAATTTCACTTTTAAAAGAAATAAATTGGAAATTTATTTCTTTAAAGGAGAGATCCCATTATGCACGCAATCTGCTCTAGATGATCATCATACCTTTCTATGATCTGACATATTCGCAGCCGATATGAATCAATGGCTCTCGTTCTATTTTCAATTGTCGTCTTCTACTCCAAATAGAAGAATACATCCTACTGTCTATTTCTTTATACTCCTTTGTCTTCTTCCTTAAACCCTAAACCCTCTACATCCTACTCTCAAGTCTTCCATGGCAACCAAAGCTCCCACATTCGTCCCTGAGTCCTTTATCTCAAAATTTGATGATCTTCGTCATACAGAAGAAGCTATCTATTGTCAAATTCAATTGTTGAGCATTGTAGAGAAGCATCTAGAATCACTGCTTCTTAGGCCTTGCCTCTTGGATCACAATCATGTTCCATCATTTCTTAAGCCGTGCTTTCTAATCAAGAGGAATGAGAAACTTCCCATACGTCATTCTTCTATTAAAGATATCCGGAAATCTACCTCTACCAAATTTTGGAGTTTCCCTCTTTTTGAAGAAAAATTCCACTCTTGGTACTTACGATTAAAGCATGATTTGGGAACTTGACTATCATGTATGAATGTGGACATAGAGATGGCATTGGAGGCTAATATGCTGCCCCACAACTTAAATAGGGGGTTATTTTATTCTATTGTTTGCTTATAGTCCCCGTCGACCAATTGTTTCTTTTTCCCTTGGGGCCCATGTCCATAACCCTTTGGACATCTTTACTATCTTTGGGTTCATACCAAATGGCATTCCTGTAGAACAAATCGAAGATTTCGAGGACTTTTTGATTCCTGATAGTGTCCTTGCTTATGGAACCTTCCTTGATCGGTATTACAAAACCTCTAGCCCTGTTAGTGTTAAGGAGCAAGCCATTTTTTATTTTTTTTGCTTTTTTGGCTTTCGAAATGCGTATTCTTTAATCTAACCCTCAATGTCTCAAAAGATTTCCTTAAACTTGCTTCAAAAATGGCGAGGGGAAAGAGATTAGTTCTTGGACCACTTACTTTGGCAATCTTATATAGGAGCCTTAACCATGTTGCTCTTGCAATGATGTTTAAAGAGAGTAGAGTCTTATTTGGTATGTTTTGGATTCACAAGCATGGATGACTCTCTATTTCCCCTTTCTATTCAATAAAGTTCCTCATGATCTTTTGCATAATTCATCATCAAAACCCAAACAACCAAAACCCCTATGCTTATGTTGTTGATTGCTTACCTTGTCTCCTTTGAAGGTTCCTAATGATACTTGTCCTTTTATTCATTACATTCGGGAGATCTTGAATTTCGATCATGCAAATATCAAACTCTTCCCTTATGAGGCCTTTGGGTTTTATTATCTTTTATGCTTGGATACTCACTATCTGGATGATTTCGACACTTTGGTTGTGTATACTTACCTTGGTGGATCTTCTAATACGGTTTTGTAAAAAGAGGGAATATTCTATCATGGATTTAAACCCCAATCTCCACAATACTACGCCAGAGAGTTTGGTCTCTGTTGAGGTGTACTGATGCCAATTGCGTACTTTATGGAGTACCCTTTAATGAATAGGTAGAAGAACAACCCAAAGAAACACTATTCCTTTGCTTGCTGTTCTTAAATAACTGCAACAATACGTGATCAGTTCTCTTCAGACTTTGATCCATTTCCAGTTTCTCCAGGAGTTATATCCAAGTACACAAGCTAGTGGATTTCTTTCTCATTTGAGAGTTCATATGAGGATGCCATCAAGACTGTTTTCCACTGAATAAAGCAATATCTTCCGAAGCCGAAAAGTGACTTACAAGGGTAAAGTTGTGCTTGAATACCCTCTAGAACTTGATCCTTCAATCGCATCGAATGTACTTAGAATTAGCATTCGATAAATTCCACAATACAAAGCAAGAGGAGTTGTCCGGAGAAGAAGACACCAACAAATTTGAGCATTTCATATGTGATGTGGTGGAGGCAGAGGAGCAAACTATAGCTGGTATTTTAGGGGTCTTTGTTTGAAAATTGCTGATGTTGTCCGATTACAGCCTTATTGGACTTTTAATTAAGGCTTCAAGTTATCAATGAAGGTGCAAAAGCAACTTAAGGAGAAAAGAGAGTTTGAGTCAGGAGCCATCAACCAAAGAGGGTGTTGGAGAAAACTTTCTTATTTGTTTTGAAATTGACAAAACGTTTCCATAAGTCTAGTCTGAAGACTTGAAGACTCTATCGTCAAAGTCTGAAGACCTCTAGTCTCAAGATTTAAAGTCTGCCTTCATTGACAGTTTCCAGACCGACGAAGAAAAGTATTATCCGTTGAAGAAGACCTATCCAAATGCGGATATATCTTTAAGGATTTGATTCATACGATTGAAGAAGGTCTCACGGCTGGAGATTGCACCTCGAGATTTATTATTCGCTCTGAAATTAATTCGAGCATTTTAGACCCGTTGATTGGCGAAGTATACTTGGAAGGTTCTACTTATGGAAACCTTGATCCTGATTGTATGGGCGAGCAGGATTGGTGGGCTATCATCATATTCCTTAAATAACTCGAGATCTCCTTAATTAATTATGTCCAACGGGTTAATTGGAAGAACTCCTTTGGAATGTGCCAACAGTTATGAAGGCATGGAGGAGTATATAAAGAAGACGCTCCAGTTATTCGAGTGTGTAAAAAGATAGAGAAATTCAAAAGTCTGAAGCTCCTTGTTCTTTGTTGTTTCAATTGTTGAGCTTAAAATTGTACTTAAAAGAGAAATTAAATACTTGTGAGACATTGAGGAAGTGTAGCAAAGTCTCTACACTGTGAAATTAAGGACGTGAGACTATAAAATTTCTTTTGATTCTTAATGGAATTCAGCTAGTGGGCTGTTAATGCAGGAAAGTGGACGTAGGTTTAGTCTAAGCCAAACCACTATAAATCTTGTGTTTTGATTCTCCATCCCTAAACTCTTTACTTTAAATCGCAACTCTATATAATAGTTTATAGTTGTTCACGACTTCAGTTTACTATTCTTAGAAGTCAATTTGTTTTGATAAGATTTACAAAAACTTATTTAATCACCTATTCACCCCCACCTCTAGGTGCTCGTACTAGCCTTTTCAATTGGTATCAGAGCTTGTGTACTCATTAAATTGAAGTGTTTTTACTTCTGAGTTAAAGATCTATGGCTAGTATGTTGGCTCTAGGTTTGGTTGAAAGCCAAAGCAACACTAGACCTCCTTACTTCAATGGAAAGGAATATAGCATGTGGAAAAACAAGATAAAGACATTTCTAAGATCGAAAGATCCTCTGAAATGAGATGTGATAGAAAAAAGGAATCATTCCTAAAGCTACATCAGTCTCAGAGAGGGGAAAAGAAGTTGCAGAAGTTGGTGAGATGACTCGAGAAGAGATAACCAAGAGACAAGCTCTTGATGCAAAAGCGACTTATTCTTTATATTGTGCATTATCTCCCACTGAATATAATATAATATCTTCTTGTGAAACAACTAAAGAAGTCTGGGATAGACTACACATTACCTATGAAGAAACTAATCAAGTGAAAGAAACAATGATCAATATTTTACGCGAATAGTATGAAGCCTTCAAGATAAAGCTAGGAGAATCCATCACTAATATGTTTAGTCGCTTCACTGAAATTGTAAATGGTCTAGAGTATCAAGGACAGCCAATCTTAGGATCCATGAAAGTTAACAAATTGTTACGTGGACTTTCCAAAGATTGAAATCATGTAAAGACTTCAATAAGGGAAACATAAATGATCATGCCGCTCTCTATAGACGAACTAGTTGGCACACTTCAGTCCTATGAAGTGAAACAGATCAATGATGAAGATCCCAAAGGTAAGAAATCTATTGCCTTAAAATCTAATGATGATTTTGATGTTACAGACTTTGAAGAAGATTTAGACGATGAAGAGCTAGCACTTATGATAAGAAGGTTCAGGAAACTAAACAAAAAGGGAAGAAGATTCAATTGGAAGAAACAAAGCACTCAAAGGTCTCAAAACAATCAACTGAGGATAATAAAGATGTGATTTGCTTTGAATGCAAGTAAAATGGACACAACAGACCCAACTATCCTTTGTTGAATAAAAAGAAAGGAAAAGCTAAGAAATACATAAAGGCTCTCAAGGCATAAATATGGAGTGATACTGAATGTAAAGAAAGTGATGATGATTATGCCAATATTTGTTTAATGGAAAAATCAAAATCAGACTCAGACTTTAAGACAAATATAGACTCAGATTAGGATAGTGAAATTGAGGTCAACAAGTTAAAAATTCTTACTAAAGTCTCAAAATATATTAATGAACTTTGTCTTAATCTCAAAACTTCTCTTAAGAGGATTTCTGAGCTAAAAAGGGAGAATTCTACATTGAAGCAACATGAAATCTCTTGGAAAGAAAAGTTTGATAATTTAGACAAAATTTTTGACATTTTGGGAGAAAATGCAGACTCTCTTTCAAAAGAAAATACGTGTTTGAAAAATGACATTTAAAATATTTCAAAAAGGTTTTCAATAGGATCTGAGAAGCTAGAAAAGATTCTTTCGATACAAAGACCTTACTTAACAAATCAGGTTTGGGAATGACTTCTGAAACCATTTCTCTAATTGATTTTCCGAAAGTAAAGAAAGAATTAAATAGAGACCTACAAAAGCCTTTTATAGAAATCATTTTCAAAAATTATTTGTAAAACCTGTTGGTTGAAGTGCTCTCAAATGTTCTAAGTGTTATAGCTCATAATACTTTGAGAAAGAATGTCCTATGGTTTGAAGACTTGTTAAGAAGGATTGGGTAAAGACTATATATTGCACTAACTCCACTAGATCTAAGAAAATGTGGGTACTAAAGAAAGCTTGAGTTTCTTTTTTAATTGTAAGTCACTATCAAGAAGAAAATTAAATAGTATTTGGATAGTGGCTGTTCGAGACACATGACTGGCGATCAAGATGTTTCATAAAGCTTGTTCAAATCAATGGAGGAAAAGTCTCTTTTGGTGGAAATAGCAAAGAAAGAATTATTGGATGCGAAACAGTAAAGATTTGAGGTTTCACAATCAATAATGTCTCCTTGGTGGAATGACTAAATTATAATTTACTCAACATAAGCCAACTGTGCAGCACTGGGTTCAAAATCAATTTTCAGGAAGGGACATGTTCAGGAACCAGTAAAGATTACTCTCAATCTTTTACCGGGTGTAGGCATGGGAATATTTATCTTCTGGATATAAAACCAGAAAGACCTCAATGCCTAATATCAATACAAGACGAAGTGAATCTTTGGCATCGAAAGCTTGGCCATCTCAACATGAAGCAAATTGCCAAAATTTCTTCCAAGAAGCTTGTTCGAGGTCTATCCAACCTGAAATACAAAAAATTTGACTTATGCACACCATGTGTATTGGGAAAATAGATTAGAAATTCTTTTAAACCAATAAATCAAATTTCCACTAGTCATGTGCTGCAGCTCTTTCATATGGATTTCTTTGGACCAACTAGCACTCAAAGCATTGGTGGAAAAATATTTTGCCTAATAATATTAGATGATTATTCGCGATTTACTTGGATTTACTTTCAAGCAAGTAAGTCTGAAACATTCTCTCATTTTTCAAGGTTCGCTAAGAAAGTGCAGAATGAAAAAGGTTATGATATTTCAAGAAAACGAATAGACCATGGAGGTGAGTTTGAAAATCAAGACTTTGCCAAATTCTATGATGAATCTGGTTTTCAGCACGTGTTCCCTTCTCCATACACTCATGAATAAAATGGAGTTGTGGAAAGGAAGATTAGATCTTTGCAAGAGATGGCAATAATTCTTTTAATTGAAAGTAATATTTCTTCTCGTTTTTTGTCTGAAGCAATTTCTACAACATGTTATATTATTAACTAGAGTATTTTTAAGGCATATTCTAGAGAAAACTCCCTATAAGTTATTCAAAGGAAATAAGCCAATTGTTTTTTATTTTCATGTGTTTGGTTACAAATGTTTTATCTTAAAAAATGTAAACGATCGAATTAGTAAGTTTGAAGAAAAATTAGACGAAAGAATCTTCCTTGGATATTCAACTCTAGCAAAGCCTATAGAATATTCAATAAGAAGACTCAGTCTATGGAAGAATCGATGAATGTCAAATTTCAAGACTCTCTGCAAAATCAATCGGTTCAGACTCAAACTGAAGAATCTGAACCTGCTCCAAACTCTACAAAGTCTACCTCCCTCGAAGCAGCTCAGACTCTAGAAGAAAAACAACGAATGGGTGTTGAAGATTCAACTGAAGAAGAAGATCAACATTATGTCAGAATGACCAGTAACTGGAAACATAAGTTTAGTCATCCCAAAGAACTCATTATTGGTGATATTAATGAAGAGATTCGTACCAGATCCAAAATGCAAGAAGAGTCTAACACTGTGGCACTTATTTTTGAAATAAAACCCAAAAGTATAGAAGAAGCTTTAACTGACGAAAGCTGGATTGAAGCAATGCAAGAAAAACTCAAACGGTTCAGCATTAACAATGTTTGGAAATTAACTCATAAACCAAAAGGTAAGTCTATTATTGGAGCTAAAGGGGTTTTCAAGAACAAGATGGACAAAAAAGGAAAAGTGATAAAGAACAAAGCAAGACTCGTGGTCAAAGGATATACGCAAGAAGAAGAGATAGACTATGATGAGACCTACGCTCTTGTAGCAAGGTTAGAAGTAATTAGATTATTGCTTGTTTTTACTTGTTATAAGAATTTTAGGTTATTCCAAATGGACGTCAAAAGTGCATTCCTAAATGGAGTTATTCAAGAAGAAGTCTATGTGGAACAACCTCCCAGATTTGAAGACTCAAGGAAACCAGATTATGTATTTAGACTGAAAAAGGCTATATATTGATTAAAACAAGCACCCCGAGCTTGGTACGACAAGTTAAGTAAGTTTTTAGTTCAAAATGGCTTTGTTAAAGGAAAAGTAGGCATTACCTTATTTATTAAAAAGGAAGATAACAACTTTTTACTTATTCAAATTTATGTTGATGATATTATATTTGGTTCACCTAATGAAAACCTATGCAAGAAGTTTTCTAAGTCAATGCAGGATGAATTCGAGATGAGTATGATGGGTGAACTATCCTTCTTTCTCGGACTATAAGTAAAACAATTAAAGGAAGGAATTTTCATTCACCAAGAAAAATATGCTAAAGAACTTAACTTGTTAAAAAGTTTGGATTGAAGAATTGCAAAAAAACCGATATGCCAATGTCAAGTTCTTCGAAGCTGGACAAAGACGAAGGAGAAAAGAAAGTTGACTAGAAATTGTACAGGAGTATCATTGGTTCACTTATTTATCTTACTGCTTCTAGACCTGAAATTTTGTTTAGTGTTTACATCTGCGCTAGATTTCAATCTAATCCAAAAGAGTCTCATCTAAGCGCCGCAAAACGCATAATCAAATACATTACAACTACTTCAAGCTTGAGTTTGTGGTATCCCAAAGAATGAGACTCTACTCTCATTGGATATTCATATGCAGATTTAATAGGTTGTAGAGTTGATAGGAAGACTGCTTTAGGCACTTGTCAATTAGTTGGTAACAAAACAGTATCTTTGCTTTCAAGGAAGCAAAATACTGTAACTCTTTCAACAGCAAAAGCAAAGGTAGCGCATGGTAACGCTCCTGTTTCTCCCAATTTCTATTCTTTTGTTCCCTAGAACAAAAAAAAGAACAGAAACTTGTTTGATAAAACATTTGTTCCCGGGAACAATTTCTCGATTTTTTGTTCCCATTTTGTTCTCTAGAACAGTTTTGAGAAGCAAAAAAAAATTGCTTCTTGTTCCCGGGAACAATTTCGAGAAGTAAGTTGATGCGGCAGCGGCGATCTGTCGGTAAAACTAAAAAAAAAATGAATAAATACATAAAAGAAATTGTTGCGTTACCAAACGCATTTCTATTCTTTTTCTATTTCAGGAGTAGAAATTTTGTGTCGTTACCAAACGGGTTCTTTTACTTAGAAAGTGTTCCCTGGAGCATAAATAGAAAAGAACTATTTCTAAAAAAAAAAACTCTTCCCTGGAACAGAAGCGTTGTCATGCGCAGCCAAAGTATGTGGCTCTTGGAAGTTGTTGTTCTCAAATCTTATGGATAAAACGATAACTAAGAGACTTTAGAATCGAAGACTCATGCACCGAGATCAAATGTGAAAATACCAACGCGATGAATCTCACAAAGAATTCACTTCTTCATTCAAGAGCAAAGCACATAGAGATCTAACACCATTTTATTAGAGATCATGTTCAAAATGGAGAAGTTTTAATTCAATTCATTGACTCAAAATATCAACTGGCGGGCATATTCACAAAACCACTAGAGAAAAGCTTATTTGAGTCTATTCGCTCCAAACTTAACATCTTATCTCTTAAAGTCTAAAAAAGCTCAGACTCAAGGTTAAAGTCTAAAGATGCTCAAACTCAGAAGACCAAGAGTTACGACTGTAAGTTATTTTGGTTCCAGCAATTTAGCATTCGAATAAAAACTAGAAAAGGTATGATTGCTTATTAATCGCCAATTGATTGATGTTATCTTTCCAAGTTTGTGAAGTTGTAGCAATTATTCTTTTTCGAAAAGGAAGTTATCATTTTTGAAATGACAGTTATCTATTTTCAAAAAGGCAGTTATTGATTTTTTAAAAGGAATTTTTATTTGTCCTTTTATGACAATCTGTATACCTCATTTCGATTGCTTTATATACTGTCTTTCTTCTTCATTTTTCCTCACAAACCCTAGAGCACAGAACTTCACTTTCTTACTTTTTCTCTCTAGTTTGATCCTTAAAGCTTTTATCTTTCTCGCGAATCGAGTTCGAAAATTCTCTCAAAGACTGGGACAATGTCTTCCCAAAGAAAATCCTCAAGGATAGCAAGCAAGGGACCACATCATATGTGTGAGGGTCCTACGCACTTCGATCTGACCGAGGAAGAAGACTCTTCAAGGTAGCAGCAAAGTCAACAACAACATTTTCAACTGCACCATTATTCTCAGGCTAGACCACAAGAGCCTCAGCAACAATATGCAGAGGAAGAAATTATTAGGGATGTCGAACCTGTAAGGACTCTTAAGCCTGCATTTACTTTCAAACTCTACACCGTGCTGAAGGAAGGTGGTTCTCCAATGACCTTTATTGATGAATTTTTGAAAGAAAATGAGTACCGAAATGAAATTGATTTTCTAAGAACGATGGAATGTTTGGGAATCACTCATGCTGGTTTGGCAGAAAAGGCTTTCTCGAATTTCCCAAGTGATCCACGTTTTGGAATTTAATCAACCTGAGGGTAAAGATGACGATGAAAAGATGTTTACTCATTTTAAGCTTAGAATGGATGTTGCTGCAAAAATTCGAGGAAGTAGAACGGATCTATTTCGTTCTGAGGAACACGAGTGAGTTTATGCTAAACTGCTGAAGCAAGGGGTGATGAACCCAAGGAGTATGGATTTTGATTTTCTCGATTCATTAAACGTAAAGTTATGGGAGAAGTTTTCTTTACTTCAACTTGAACGATTCTGCTCTAAGATAACTGTAGCTTATTCGAAACTTACAGCATATTTATATTCCAATCTAAGCTTTTTAGATGCGAATAGATTTCCTTTCAATGTTAGAGATTAGGATTATGTGGTAGATATGGATACTCTAGCTGATGCGATTGGAGTGGAGAGAGGGATTTTCCAAACAATCAGTGTGTCTGTTGGTCATGCCACTATGGAGCTTGTTCGAGATAGAATTGCAAAAGGTCAGATTTCGTATTTGAAGATGAGTGCCTCTAATGTCTTGCTCCATAAGATTGTGATTAACTTTCTCAGACCCAAATCCACATCAAAGACTGATGTCTCCAATTCTAAAGCGAAGCTGATGTACGCCATTAACATTGGTTACAAGTTCTCTCTGCCTCATACCATAATGTTTCACATGTATCGGTCAATGGTAAAGGACAAGGGACAACTTCCTTACTCTGCTCTTGTTACTCGTCTATTTTGACATCTTAACATTCAGCCTTCCAAAATTTTATGTATTCGAACCAATGTTCTAATGGTGGTAGGATTGAAGATAGTTTCAAAGATGAGTCTAAAGGAGCTAAATAAGGCTTTAAAGAGATTTAAGGAGAAGACACGTGTCAAGACTCGACAAGACCCTGTGGCTGCAAAAAGAAAATGGAAGGGGCCCATGATAGCTCCATTTAAGAAGAGGAGAGTACTCATCTTGCAGGATGAAGAAGATGAGGATGACATAACTATCTCAGCCCTTACCTTAAAGAATTTATATCGTCTTGTTCCCGAGACAGAGACTCAAGAAAACCAAGATAGAGAAGAGACAGAGCAGAGGAGTGAAGAGAGGGAAATGACGAGGAAAGAAGAAGAAGAAGAAGGAAGAACAGAAGAATGAAGAATAGAAGAAGAAGAGCAAAGAGGAGAACAAACAGAAGGAGAAAGTCATGGTGATTCTCCAGCAGAGGAAGAAGAACAAGATCATCGTGACATTGGAAAAGAGCCAGAGCAAGAAGGGTACTTTTCTCCACCTGAAAGCATTGAAATAGGGGAAGCTGTTGATAAAAGAGGTACTCCTTCACTTGTTTTTACCAATGATGATGTTAGTCATTCTCCTGTCGATCCAAAGGAAGTGTATGCCTCTCACTTTCATGAAGAAGGTAATGAGGCTTCATCTCCAAGTCTGGATGTTTGTGCTAAAGTTCCATCATCTGGCAACACTCCACAAACTGATCATGCTGAAGCAAACACTCAAACTGACAACTCAACAGACTTTAAAAGATCGCTTGAACTTCTTCTGGAATCAAAGGTTAGATTTATGCCTTGGGATGTGGATTTCAGAGCATGCAGAATGCTCATCAAGCCACTTCAGTTTCTTTGCACGATCAAGTTCAAGCCCTTAATCTTCAAGTTCAAGCTACCACAAAGGGTGAGGATTTAGCGCAACTGAAGGAGGATATGAAAACGCTAGAGGATACTGTTAAGTCTATGAGAGATTTCCAACTCATTCGCATTCCCAAACAATCTTAATTTTATCAAATTCTCTTTATATTCTCCACTTTTTGTTGTTGACAATAGGGGAGAAGTAGTGTAGATTTGACTCTGATTTTGATTTGGCTTTAAACTTTTGTTTGGACTATGATTGGTTTGGACTAGTTTGACCTTTTTAAATGCTTGTAGTATCTTAAGCTATGTTGATGATTTTGGTAAGGATAGTTGATGTTACAGGACTAACTTATTTTCTGTGGATGCAGAATCTCTACTATCTTTATCCTAATCTACTTATCTTTTATAAGATATCCTTGTTTGCTTAAGTGATGTCTTGCAGGTCGAAAGTTTCTAAATCTGCAAGAAAGTTTTGTCATCATCGAAAAGGGGGAGATTGTTGAAGAAAACTTTTCTATTTATCTTGAAGTTGACAAAACGTTTCTATCAGTCTAGTTTGAAGACTTAAAGACTATATCGTCAAAGTCTGAAGACCTCCAAACTCAAGATTTAAAGTCTGCCCTCATTGACAGTTTCCAGACCGACGAAGAAAGGTATTATCCGTTGAAGAAGACTTATCTAGATGCGGGTATATATTTAAGGATTTGATTCATACGGTTGAAGAAGGTCTCATGGTTGGAGATTACACCTCGAGATCTATTATTTGCTCTGAAATTAATTCGAGCATTTTAGACCCGTTGATTGGCGAAGTATACTTGGAAGGTTCTATTTATGGAAACTTATATCCTGATTGTATAGACGAGCATAATTGGTGGGCTATCATCATATTCCTTAAATAATTTGAAATCTCCCTAATTGATTCTATCCAACGAATTAATTAGAAGAACTCCTTTGAAAGGTGCCAACGGTTATGAAGGCATGAAGGAGTATATAAGGAAGACTCTCCAATTATTCGAGTGTGTGAAAAGATAGAGAAATTCCAAAGTCTAAAACTCCTTATTCTTTGCCGTTTCAATTGTTGAGCTTAAATTTGTACTCAAAAGAGAGATTAGATACTTGTGAGACATTGAGGAAGTGTAGCAAAGTCTCTACATTGTGAAATCAAGGATGTGAGACTGTAAAATCTCTTTTAATTCTTAGTGGAATTCAGCCAGTGGACTGTCAGCGCGAAATAGTGGACGTAGGCTTGGTCTAAGCAAACCATTATAAATCTTGTGTTTTGATTCTCTATCCCTAAACTCTTTTCTTTAAATCGCATCTCTATATAACTAACTGTTCACAACTTCAGTTTATTATTCTTAGAAGTCAATTTGTTTTGATAAGATTTACAAAAACTTCTTTGATCACCTATTCACCCCCTCTAGGTGCTCGTACTAGCCCTTTCAGAGGGATCCTCTAATCTTGGGAGTTCAACTTTAAAACCTTTGTTAGGATCAAAGGAAGCTGTTGAACAAAGGAGGAGCATCTAAAACCAAGTAGCCAAACGAAGCTAACAATAAATCAAGACTCTGTTTGAAATGTCATGGATTTGGTCGCATCGCCTTGAGTGTCCTAATAGAAAGATCATTTCTCTTGTGCGAGATGAGCAACAGGGAGAGTCGCAACACAACCCTTCGCAGCACAACCCTTTGCTCTGAGAAGATTCAAGGAGCCGCAAAGAAATCGTTGACAGAGATCAAGGAGAAGCTCCTGTCATTCAAAGGAGCTTGCATGCTGCTCATCTCGAGGATGATGATTGGCTTTGCAACAACATACTCCATACAAGATTGTACTTCTTATTTTAAAGTACGTGATGTCCCAATTGATAGTGGATGTTGTGAGAATGTTGCGTCGACCACCATGGGAGACAAGTTGCATCTCAAGGCGGAGGATCATCCACATCTTTACAAGCATTCTTGGCTCAAGAAAGGAAATGAGATAAAAGTAAACAACCAGTGCTTGATTTCAGTCTCCATTGGCAAAAGATATAAAGATGAGATTATGTGTGATGTATAACACCTATCCCTTTGTCAAAGACCGCGTCAAGATTACATTGGGCCCTTGCAAGATGGAGAGAGTTCCCAAGCCTCCTCATGGGAAAGGAACAAATCTTCTTTCCAAGTCTAAGTTTTCCTAAGCATCGGAGGATGCTTGTGAGGCTTACGCTTTTGTTATAGTGGAAAAAAATGAAGCAAAAGAGGAGATCCCAACCATTTTGCAGCCGTGGCTTAAGGATTTCTGTGAAGTCATGCCAATGAAATTCCATCCAACCTTCCTCCTTTGAGAGAGATTCAACATCATATCGATTTGGTGCTTGGTGCTTCTGTTCGATCGATTGAGCTCTGAGAAGCATAAAGAACTTCAAAGGCAAGTTGATAAACTCTTGGCCAAGGGAGCAATACAAGAAAGCTCGAGTCCTTTTGCTGTCCCGGCACTTCCAGTTCCAAAGAAAAATGGTTCTTGGCAAATGTGCATTGATAATAGATCGGTGAACAACATAACCATCAAGTTTTTTCCTTTTCCTTGCCTTGGTATTTGCTTGATCAACTTCAAGGAGCTTGTCTGTTTTTCCAAGATCAATCTTCGGAGCAGCTATTGTCAAATCCTGATGAAAGTAGGAGATTAAAGGATGACAGCTTTCAAAACTAAGAATGGTCTTCTTAAATGCATGGTGATGCCCTTCTGACATGTCTAATACTTTTAGTACTTTTATGCATCTTATGAATCATGGTTTTAAACCTTTCATTGGCTAGTGTCGTGTATACTTTGATGACATCGTGATTTATAGCATAGCAAGGCCCAAGTGGAGCTTTTGGAGTATCAAATTCTTCAAGTGCTACGGGAACATCGTTTGTATGCCAACCTGAAGAAGTGTCACTTTTGCACAAGGAGCCCGGTGCTATGTTGTCTCCAACGATGATGTTAGAGTAGATCTTAGAAAACTGGAGGCAATAAGAAGTTGGCCAATTCCTAGCTCGCTGAATGAGAGAAAGGCTCAAGAATGTTTTTGGCCTTTTTTATTTTTCAAATATCGTCCGAATGTTATGTTACACAAATGAGGCCAGTCACTCCATTTGGACGGAGCATCTGAACGTTAAGCACATAGACCAAGCAACTAAATAGACAAAAGAAAGACGAGGAAATACAAACCCAAAAAAAAAAGGAATAATAGTACAAGGACCACCATTGCCATGACGTCTCATCTTCCACTTTCAATTTCGAAGGACATTTCGTTACTTACATCTCCTGATGCATTGCTTCTGAGGATGCCATAACATTCGCTTGATCTCTCACCAAGCAAATGCTCAGCTTCTTCAAGGTCACCGCTCCGATTCAACCATGGATGCCTATCCATCACCCTCATCAGTCCGTCCAATTTCATTGCCACTTCCTTCATGGTTGGCCGATCTTCGCCTTTCACTCTCAGGCATTGGTTAGCCAGCATCGCAACTTCCATAATCTCTTCCGGGTTCCCATCGTTCAGCACCATCGGGTCAATGATTTCAAACAGCCTCTCGTTCTTTATCGCAGAAGCAAAATACAAGGACAAGTTCATCTCATTCTCAGCCCGCTCAAAGGAGAAGGCCCTCAGTCCAGTCAGCAACTCAGCCAACACAACCCCGAAGCTATAGACATCGCTCTTCTCAGTCAACTGGCTCGAGTGGAGGTACTCGGGGTCCAAGTACCCAAGCGTGCCTTGAACCAGCGTGTTCAGCTGTGTGCCGTTGAGGGGGACTAGCCTGGATGCTCCAAAATCAGCGACCTTTGCGGTGTAGTTTTCATCCAACAATATGTTTGTGCTCTTTATGTCTCCGTGCAAAATCTGAGTGGATGCATCGGAGTGCAAGTACGAGAGCGCACCTGCGGTCTCCCCTGCAATGCGCAGACGAGCCCTCCGGGATAATCTGGACTCGTGGCCGCACTTGTGTAAGTGGTCAGAAAGGGTGCCATTGGTCACAAACTCGTAGACTAATAACGGGACCTCCGTCTCGAAGCAACAACCGATTAGCTTAACTACATTGCGGTGATTAATTTGGGAGAGGATTATCAGCTCGTTGATGAATTCTTTAACCTGTCTTCGGGCCAAAATCTTGGCCTTCTTGATGGCGACAACCCTGTTGTCTGCTAAGATCCCTCGGTATACAGTTCCCTGGCCTCCCTGGCCTAGGATTCGGCTTTCATGGTAGTGGTCCGTGGCCTTCTTGAGATCTTCGTCGGTGAATATTCTCGCCGATTCAATGGAGCCTTCGTGCTCAGAAAGAATTTTCTGCAACATAAGGCGGCCCCCATTTTCTAGGAAGAACTTCTCTCTCCGTCTGCTGATTTTTCTTTCTCGAAGCCCCCAATATAACCAGGAAACGCCCAAAAGAACCAGCAGGAAGCTTATGCTTACGCCTAGTAAAAGACATTATATTCGGTGAACAAACAAATTAGTTGTCCATCACACTACATATGTTCTCACAACCAAGAAAAAAAAAAAAAAAAAAAAGAATCGAAATTTGCTTGACTCTTTCTTTTTCATAACTCAAACAATCTTGTGTTAATTTACTTCTCTGTCCTATTTTCTTTTTCTTTTTCTTCTCCATCAACTTGAAGCTTTTTCATTAAGAAAAACCTTGATAATAGCAAAATAAACCTAAATATATAATTATGCTGAGAGTAACTTAGTATGACAGGAACGATTCAATGCATCAAGTGGATAAAACGTGCTTGATTCTTTTTCAACAACAGAAGAGCAAGTGGTTGATTTTGTTAATATTGAATTGAATAACTTGAGATGATGACACATGTATATAATATCAATTTAATTCACGGACACAATTAATTCAAAGAGAAAGATTTACATCCGAAAAACCTCAATAACTAGTAGCAAAAGATGGAACAATGGCATAATAACAACATTTAAAGAATGTGAATAAATACAAGATAAAAGAAGCTTTTATATGATGAAAAAGTTTGAGCAATGTGTACAACTTACTGACTAGCACGATGTCCATTGAGCGAAACCTCTTTGTAGGAGTACAACCGTTGCCATCTTTTCTTCCATCTCCTCGGGATCCCTTCGGACATGAACAATTATACGTTCCCGGCAAGTTCGTGCATATTCCGACGCAAGGTTGTGAAATCACACATTCATCGATATCTGGAGGAATATATTCCAAATGGAATAAGCAATCCGACACCATTTCAATTGGAAGAAAGTGGAAAAAGTAAATAGAATTCCATGATTTGGCAACACTTTCAATATGAGAGGACATATCACGTTAATTTGCTTTTCCTGAGATCGTGATACCTCACCACACTTTTTAAGTGATAGGTCATTATCTCAAGAGCCTAAGCGTAACCAAGCATTTGATCTTTGTTTAGAATAGAATATTTAAGAATTATCCAACAAAATTGTGCCATTACTAATTAGAATAACAGATTACATAGAAAAAAATTCAAAAGTAATTGTCTATAAATACAGAATAATGCTGGATGTATTAACATCGGTAGATGAAATTGATTTACAAGCTAACTTTACCGATTCATATTGAGGGTTCGGTATGGACCATCTGTTTATAAACTCAATTGCACTCGACTGATTCAGTTTGTAAAAGAATTGTACAGATTAAACTTAAGAGAGAAGAATGTCTAGCTATATCTGGAATGATAGCTGTGAAAATTTACAGATTATTACTAAGTGCTTCATAGGTCATATTAAATTTCAAGCAATAAAAATTTGTGCATCTGAAAGGAAAAAAAAATATGATTTTGTTTAACAGCCTAGATTGTTATGATTTTTAAGATTATAAATGTTACGTGATTACTAGGAGAATCGTTTGAAACATGTACCATTCATCAAGTCAAAATTTGGCCCTCTGACTTGAAGTTTCTAAGAATTTATTTCTCTGGTTTTTTTATGCAATCGGATCCATTTAACATGGTCGCCCTTACGGAAATAATGATCATTCTATACAGAAGCACTCGTTCGCATGTGAGGTGGGTCTAATGAAAAGACGGGAAAAGGTACCTTGACAACCATTTTGGAGATAGGGGTTCCCTTGAAAACCCTTCAAGCAGTGGCACCGGTAGCCCTTTCCATTCTCAGCATCTGTACAATTGGAGTTCTCTCGGCACATGTAGGTCGTTGCATTCTTCTTTGCATCATCGCATGTTTGATTTGGAATTAACCAATCGACAACTAGAGGGACTCTATCAAATGGCGGCTCGCGCAGATTGTCCGTAGAGAAGCTAAAGAAGCCGTCTTGGGCAACGAAAGCGTATCCGCACGGATTGAAATCAGAGATGCCGCGATGATTGTTGTAGCTAGTGACAGAGATGTTGTATTGGTAGGCGTTTCGAGGAATGCCAGTCTCGCAGCAACCGATGCCCGAGCACGACCCATTAATCACGTCGAAGACGTTGTCGCATGAGGACAAGCACCCCGTCACATACGTGCTTCCTCGTCGGCCGCTGAAGGTCGCGTACGTGTCGCATCCCACGGCGATAAATTTGTTCTTGGCAGAAGATATGGGGAATATGGGAAGATAGAAGTAAGGATCATTATAGTACAAGGATGTGCCGGACGAATTATAACAATCTTTGGCTGCAAACACCGTTACACTAATCTCGTGACTCTCCATAGATATATCGAGTACTCGGAAATAAGAATCTTTACTGTACATATGAGGAGTGGGAGGATCAGTCGAGTCGTTGCAAAAGATGAGGAAAGACTCTGATTCTTCTTTGAAGTAGCAGTCGTCGCCGGCATCATTCATCCCGAATGGGTACGCGAAGGTGAGGTTGCCACATCTGTTCGCGCATCCGGGCTTTGTTGTTTGGACTACATCCGCGGTAACTACTGAGAATAGAGCCACCAATGAGCACAACAGCAGCACAGCTCTCAAGGGAAGTCCATGGAGCAGCATGGATCCACCCATATTCTTCCTGAAGTGAGATGATATTTTGCAACGAGATGATGAGCTTCATAGCCCGATGACAACCTTTATAAGCGATGATGGAGCTTCTAGAAAGCTAAATAGTATATGCATTATTCATAGTCCCCACTATATTGATTGTCTTCGCGGTGATTACATCATTACTAATCAATCATACGGTTTTGTCCACTCTCTATGGCTTTTCACTAAACAAGCCTTGACAAGCCTGTTGTGATTCACGTTGTGGCGTCGCAATCATTCGTAGGAATTTCCAAAATGACTTGCAAATAATAAAAGTCGTGATTAGATAAGATATTTTTTTTCTTTTCAATCTCAGAATTAGTTTCGATGGGTGGTGCTCATAAACTATTGCATGCACATCTCTAATGTATGAACTCCTTAAATATTTGTACAAATATATCAACATCATATTTAAATCTTTATGCGCAGAGTAATATTTCAATTTATGCTATGTACAATTAAAAAAAAAAAATTAGGTACATCGATGGTAAATACTAAAGATTAGTTAGATAAAGCAAGAAACTGTTGATTTGGGTCGGTTCGAATTTGAATTTGAAAAATCAAAACAGCACCAAACAACCCAAATATAGAAGATGAATGAGAACGAAAGTTGCGGTGTTTAGATATGATTTGCTAAGTAAAAGGATTTCAAGAGTCCGAAATTGATTTTGAGAATTTTCTCAGATTCGCCTATAAAGTTTCAAGTAAATCCTAAGTCAATGCGATCAGTTTTCTTGGCAATTTCTCACGCACGAGAGTATGTCCCATCAGGGGGCTTTCATTATCCTGCCAAGACTTGAAAAGTCAAGCAAGTATGAAGCGTATGCAATGGGAGATCACAACGCTAAAATTCGTTAAAGGACTCATTGCCCTGAAGGAAAATTTAAGAGGTTTTATAGTAGAAAATTATCAAGAAATTTTTTTTTAAACCTATTACACTTGTACAAATTCAGTCATAAAATCTTCAATTGTGCTATTTTTTTTTTTTTTTTTGGGAAAGGCTAAGTCAAGGCGGTCGGTTTCCTTGGCAATTTCTCATGTGCAACAATATATTTCGTCCGGAGTTATTGCCCAACTTTGGGTGCATCATTGATAGAGAGTATAAATGAGACGAGATGCTTGAAAAGTTAAGCAAGTACTAAGCGTATGCAATGGGAGATCACAACTAGAAGTGATCGGTTCTCGGATGATTTGGTTCCCACCCCAAAATTGAGAATTGGACCAAAAGGATCAATTCTTTAATTCTAAAACCATGAAACTGGACCAGTGCCCTTGAAACTGGACCAATGCCCCTGAAACCGAACCGACCAATCTGGTTCAGTTCCTAGGTGGATCATGGAACTGGTGGCGTGTTCAATTTTTATTTATTTATTTATTTATTTGTCATTAATGTTCAAGACGAATTGAAGATGTTCTTAAAACCAAGATGTTTCTACAATCAGTGAATTACGTGTAGCATTGCGGGTTACACATAATTTTTTTTTTTCCAATTTGTGGCAAAATTTGGTTAGAATGAGCAACTATTGTTTATGTTATGATTTGTTCTTGTCATCTTACTCACATGCATGAGTGAAATAGGAGTCATGCAACTCGTGCTTGTCTGTATGCGTGAGTGAAGTCTGAAATGTGAGATAGATTAGGGTTTTTTTTACAAATTATAAGGAAATTAAAAAAAAAAATTGGTCTAACCCAGGTGGGAAGTTCCACATTTGAAATCGAGAATTGGACTGAAATTCACTAGTTTCAATTTTATAGAATTGAGAACTAGATCGGTGCCCCCAGGAACCGCTCAAAACTGGCCGATCTAGTCCCATCCAAGCGGCTCCTTTTGCTTATCCCTGATCATAACTCTAAAATAGAAGAATGCCGAAGAAGAAAAATCATGAAGAGCAAACTGCTTTGAGCTGGCGATTGGTGATGGTCAGTTCCATTAAAAAGAACAAAAACTAACCAACCTATATATAGCAGAAGAACGAAATCTGTAGTGTCCAAATCTACCCAATAGAAACATAATCCTCAAATCAAATTACATTTTCCAATTCAAAGTAAAACCATAGATATGGTCCGAGATCTAATCATTGCTAACTAAAAGGACTTTGGGAGTCTGAAATTGATTTTTAGAAATTTCTGATGGTTGACCGAAAGTTCCAGGTAAATGCCAAGTCAATGGGGTCGGTTTCCTCGACAATTTCTTATGTAGCACGTTAGGTCACATCAGAATTTGTCATTGCCCGCCAACTTTGACAGCGTCATTGATAGATGCAAGGTGCTTTCATTAAATTGCCAAGACTTGAGAAGTCTAGCAAATCAACGGTAAGTGTAAGCAGTGGGGGAGAGATCACAACCCCAAAACAAGAGAATGACAAAGAAGAAAAATCAACAAGAGCAGGGGATTGTCTGCATGTGCAGATTTTTTTCCTTTGCATTCTGGAAAAGAATAACGCATATTTTCAGAGCAATTAATCAACTAGTTTTAAAGAGGTAAAAACTAAACATTTGCCATTGCCGTGCAACGAAAAATAAGATTTTTAGATAACATTTCATTATATACTTTTACATTAAGATAAGATACGTTGAACGTAGGTTTGTTTTTTTTTTTTTTAATTTTTTATCTTGGTTGTTGGCCTAGGATTTCTAATTAAAAATATGGACTATGGTGATACGTATTTGTGGAGAATTATCATTCCAAGGAATTTATTTTTCCTTCCATCTGGTATCCGTGTTGTAAATCTTTTGTTGCATTTCCATGATTTTGAGGAAAACACCATCTTGCTGCCATCATGGTAACAAAGAAAAACGCAATCATTATTGCCAAAAGTCATTTTGAAGAAACTAGGCTAATCGAATTAGGAGCAAAATAGTGTCTCATATTGGACCTTGGTGTAAATGTGACTTAAACCAGAAAAAGTACCCAAAAAAAAAAAGTCTTAAATCTATTGTCTTGATACCAATTCAGCTCTAAACAGTTTAATTGGATCAATTTAATTCTAAACATTTTCATATTGATACCAATTTAGTTCATCCAACCAATTTAAACCAAAAATTGCCAACGTGAACACCAACCGTCCTACGTAGCATGATTGATGATGGCCTGAACACTTTTAATAATATTTTAATATTTTTTGAATATTTTGAATTCTTAAAATCCTTTTTTTATTTTTCTTTTTTCGACCTCCCTCTTCGTTGCTTTTTCTTTTTGCCAATGGCCATTGCTAGCCACCGACCATAGCCATGGTCGGCGAGGGCTGGCCTTGGTCGGCCTCACCAACCACAAGCAATGGTCAACCTCGCTGGGCCGCCCTTGAGCGAGGGCAAGCACCGACCGTCCAGGCGAGGCCCCCTCACCAGATCTAGCAACCAACCATCACACAAGTGAGGGTGAGGCTAGCTGGGCCTTGCCATCACCCACGTGGGGCTCACCAAGCCTCACCCTAGCCCAAGCGAGCCTCGACAAGGCCAACCCTTACTTAGGCGAGGTGCAGTGAGGCCACCCTAGCCTAGGAGATGGTTGGCCTCATCAAATCTAGCAAGGAGGCCTCACCTAGCGACACCTGGATGGTTGACGCTCCCCCTTGCCCACGCCCTCGCCCAAAGAAATTACCATCGGATAGTTGCATATATGTTGCATTGATATGTATACAAAGAAATTACCACTATGCAAGGCACCTATTTAAGCAAAAGCATACGTTCTTCATTCAAATTATCTAATGGCAAATTGAATAGCAGTATTGTGTTGCTGATTGGGGAGCTTACCTTGTACTCTAACGATTATACCACACATAAATAGATAATGTTTCCTTTCGACAGATTAGTTCTAGAATATATAGAATCAATGAGTGTAATATCTTTTAACACGCTGTCTAAGGGCTTTGTGGTAGAATGTCAATTAGATATAACAAATGTGAATGTCCATCAACAAATTAACCTAGCCTGAACCAGTCAACCTGCCCTAGCAAAAAACTATTGATTCAGGTCGGTTCCGTTTCGATTTGAAATCTGAAAAGAACAAAAACTAACCAACCTATATATAACAGAAGAACGAAATCTGCAGTGTCCAAATCTACACAATAGAAAACATAGTCCTCAAATCAAATTACATTTTCCAATTCAAAGTAAAACCACAGATATGGTCCGAGATCTTATCATTGCTAACTAAAAGGACTTTGGGAGTCTAAAATTGATTTTTAAAAATTCTTGATGGTCGACCTAAAGTTCCAGGTAAATGCCAAGTCAATGGGGTCGGTTTCCTTGACAATTTCTTATGTAGCACAATAGGTCACATCAAAATTTGTAATTGCCTGTCAACTTTGACTGCGTCATTGATAGATGCAGGGTGCTTTCGTTACATTGCCAAGACTTGAGAAGTCTAGCAAATCAACGGTAAGCGTATGCAATGGGGGAGAGATCACAACCCCTAAACAAGAGAATGACAGAGAAGAAAAATCAACAAGAGCAGAGTGGTTTGAGCTGGGGATTGTTTGCATGAAATGTGTTTCAAGGTGAATGGATTTTATAATCTGAAAATTTGTATTTTCCTGTTTCTAGACTATATATATGCATTCTAAAAAGGAGTAACTGGTAGCTTCAAAATAATTAATCAACTAGCTTCAAAGAGGTAAAATATCACATGTTGCCGCATGTGGATTTTTTTTCCTTTTTCTAGGCTAACATTTCCAACTAATATGGATTGTGAAGGGAACATTGTCCAAATAGTCCTAAACATATTGCACTTTTGCAAATTTAATCCTAAACATTTTCACTTGTTGCTAAAAATTGCTAACGGGGACGACCAACGCTAACGTGACACTTTTTAAATAATATTTTAAATATTTTTCATGGTTTTTTTATTTTTATTTTTATTTTTATTTTTATTTTTATTTTTATTTTTATTGGTTTTGGATCTAGTCAGCGAAGGTTGTTGGCTAACCCTCGCCAGCCATAAGCGAGGGCCAGCGAGCAAGAGCCGACCAACCCTCACCAGCTCTAGGCGAGGACGCACAAGCCCTCGCCTAGAAATAGCAAGGCCTGTGGCATCCTCACTAAATCTAGCAAGGCGAGGGCTTGGCAACCCTTGCTCACTCCAAGCAAGGGGGATGACCTCGCTCAGGGCCTTTGCCCGGCTAGATCTAGCAAGGGCAATGACCTTTCTTGAGGCCTTTGCCTAGCATGCCCTCACCTTTGCTAGCAAGGGTGTCGCGACCCTCGCCCAAAGCTCGCGAAGGGCACAACGCCCTCGCCCAAAGTTGGCGAGGGTCGACTGGCCCTAGCCTATGGCTAGTGAGGGTCGCCGACCCTCGCCTATGACCAATGCTGGCCCTCGCCTATGGCCGAGGTCGGCCAAACCGAACCCAAAAAAAAAAAACGCAAAAAAAAGTTAAAAAAGAAAAATCATAAAAAATTCAAAATATTATTAAAATATTATTTAAAAAGTGACACGTTAGCACCAGCCATCCACATTAGCAATTTCTAGCCAAAATTGGCAAGATAGTGAAAAGATTTATGATTGAATTAGCAAAATTGAAATATTTATGACTGAATTAGTAAAAGTGCAATAGTTGGAGGACTTTTTGGATAATTTTCCCAATTATGGTTGATACGCATTTGTGGAGAATTATCATCATCGAGAATTTAATTTTTATTTTCCTTTTTTCTGGTCCAGTGAATGTAGTTATTATCTTATTTTAAGCTGTGGAGTTAACAACGGCAGGTCCTGGAGACTTTCATGAGACGATTCCACTATAAATCCTTGTGTGACCAAGTCTTTGTGCGGTGCGGTGCGCGTTTACATTTTCCAAATGCACGATTTATTTGACATATATTTCTTCAATCTTTCGTCACTGCTCATTCGAACAAAACAAGCCATTGTGGACAAGAGACTGGTGCACAATTGTCACAGAAGAGCTGCTCTTACTTTCCAAATAATCCGTGGGAAACAAAAAGTCTTGGTCTTCTCCTTTCCCAAACGATTTTTATAGAATGGTACATTGGGGATGTTACTTCTGCGAATGGCAAATTTTTTCTTTCGGGGCGTTGATTAATGCAAAAATTGAAATTTGATAGCAAAAGGAGAAGACCTAACCTCTCTCTTTCATGAAGAAAGAGACTTCTTGTTTAACTCTATATTTGAACAATTCCAAAACTTAATAATGCACCTTAACTCTTAGTCGTCGGCCAGCAATTATCAATGAAAAAGGCACACTAGTTCGTAAATTTCATCAGTTAACTTACAGTAAGGTATAATTATCTTTAGCAATGTCTCTCTACAAATCTTTAGAATTCTCTAGGGAGACTAATTGAAAATCCCAGCCGCCAACGTAATTGGACGATGCATTGAGAGATGATGTGCATCCAAACTCAATAACTTATTAATGAGGGCTTTGACGCTCTCCATCATAAGCATCTACAAATTTCTCAAACGGGTTCCTTGCCAACTAATAAGCTAAGTACCGTTGTCGAATTTCCAATAGAAATCTGGCCACAGGAAATTTTTTTAACACTGACAAATTGACGCATGATGCCTACATGGGCAGGTCAAATTACTTCGATAATCTAAATCTATTAGTAAGAAAATCGACATTATTTGGAGTCTTTCCTTGGGCAATAGTAAAATTGTATCAGCTAGTCTAGCCAATTTGAGAAGGCAAGTGCAACATCTCCAACAAGAATTGGAGCAGTCTTGATTGTTAAGGCCGATCCCTACCCTGACCAAGAAGAGGAGATTAACACCTTCCATGATGTTTATTTTTTATGCAACTTGTGAAGTGGCTCCTTTGCATCACTGGTGTTGGAATCGTGATCCTAATGATTTGGATGTTAAAGTAGACATTTCAAACTTCCAAAGCACTATGCATTGGAAGACTTTGTAGATTGGCTTGACAAAATCAAGCAAGTTTTTGATTATGAGAATATGGTGGAGAATCGAAAGGTGAAGCTTGTGGCCATCAAGCTTAGAAAGGCTTTCTTTGATTTGGTGGGAAATCTAAAGTGTCAAAGAACTCGTGAAGGAAAGCAGTGTATTGAAACATTGGATAAAACGAATGAGCTCGGGAGGAAGTATATCTCAAAAATAGAAAATTGTCCAGAAAGTCCTAGATCTGTTGTACAACGGCTTATTTAGCTCAAAACATTTCAATTGTGCTAATTTAATCCTAAATCTTTTAAGAACTTATTGATATAGTTTTAAACCTTTTAGTTGTGTTGATTTAGTCCTAAACATTATGATGATTTGTTAATTTAATTCTAAATATTTTGATTGCTTGCCCATTTAGTCATTTCGACCAATTTTGGTTGAAAATTACTAATGTGGATGTCGGCCGACCACCGGCTATCCTATATGGCATGGCCAATGCTAACGTGGATAAATTTTGCAATTTTCTTCCTATCTTTTTATTTTTATTTTTTTTCCTTTTCCTTTCTCTTTGGCTTGTGGCCGATAATCGGCCATGGCTAACAACCAGCCACAAGCGAGGGCCGGTGAGGGTGCTACAGCGCACGGTGGATCTAGAGAAGGCTTGCTTGTGGCCTAGGAGAAGGCTACCCTCATCAAATCAAACAAGAGCTCGACCTTTGCCCGACCATAAGCCAAAGAGAAAGAAAAGGATAAAGAAATGAAAGGTAAACAAATGGAAATGTTTTATTAAAAGAATGCAAAAATTATCCATGTCAATGCTAGCCATACCACCTAGCCAGGCCACCTAACATGGTTGCCTGTTGCCAAGTGTCCATGTCACTGTCGCGACCTCTCTTTTGCCGCTTGGGGGAAAAGGAAGAGGTTTAGGGGTATATGCCTAAAGAGGCAGACCAACAACCCTGGATTAGGTGCGAACTCTCTGAAGCCCATTCCTCACACGACATTGGATTTTGTATTTTAGTTCTTAACAACCTATGTATTTCTAGGAGTCATCACTAGCTTATTGAGATTGGCTAGAAACCAATCAAGTCACAGTAATGTTGTCTTGATTCCTACGCAACCAGAGATTTCTAGAAACGGAGACTTATTTATGCCAATGTTTCTAGTAGCATCCTTGTAGTACTACTAACTTAACTAAAAATAATATTTTTATGTGAAAAACTCAATTTTTTACCAAAGTTGACTTTTGATGAAAGGATGGACCAAAAAGTTAACTCAAAAATCAACCATTTGACTTTTCTAGTTTTTATTTAAAAAATGAATAGAAAATTGCTTAACAATGACAAGATAGAAGAAAGAAATGAAAACGACACTTTTTTGTTCAAAAAACAAGCTATGTCGCAGTCGAAAACCCTAACCTCGAGTTTTTATCTTTATCGATGCGTCAACTAAAAATTAAATGTCAACAACCTTAAAACAAGTTCGGTTACCAAGTTGGTGAATAGAGGGGTAAGAATCTCAGACAAATGATTAGCCATTAGTGTTGAATTTGGGTCAAATCCCTCCTCTAATCCTCGGCAAAGTTCCGGTGAATATCACCAAAATTCAAGCTCAAATTGACATCATCAACTAGGTTTGCCTCTTGATTGGAATTTTCTAAACAAGCAGGCCTTTCTCCCACACATTGCAGGGACTGATTGTCCTCGCCAATGGCAGTGCCACTCTCCTTGTTCCTTATTCTTGCCATAGACACCTCCTAGGATTGGACCATGATGGTCCCACCGACGTGCCAAAAAAATATTCGCAGGGGAAACAACTTCCTTGACAAATATCTTTTACCGAAGAGGCAAATTTTGGGCCTTTCTTTTTTTTATGTAAACCGGGTTTTGTGTCATTTCATAAAGGAAGCGACTAGTCTTACTCTATAGACAATAAAGCAAAGGATAAACAGGAGATAAAATGTACAATAAAATGTAAATGTGTAATAACAAGATAGCCAAAAGACAAATGTTCTTGTGTTCATTTGATCGTTAGGAAAAGGGTCTTTTACAATTGTGTCTCTTTGGCTATTTATAGCTAATCTCACAAGTAACTGTTCTTCAACAGTTATTATCTTCAATTTCAAATCACTTCTGGAGACTTCGGTACCGCGCCAATAATTGCATCACCTTATCCATAGTGTCATGGGCACCAAACTCTCGAAGTTGTCTTCATTTTTATCGCTTTGAGCCGGAGCAATTACTAATTCCAAATCCTCGGTATCTCTTGTAACCCGCTATTCTTCTCACGACTTGGGCTTAATGGGCGTTCCTCTTTTCTAGGCCCAATGAGCTAATTTTCGCGCCAACATCAGTTATCCATTAAGTATGAAGTTTTGACAAATTATACCACAAGCAATGCATCAGGACAGGTGAGTCCCTAAAAAAACTGATGAAAGCAGCAAACCGAAACCGAGCGGTTTCGGATGTGAACAATGAAAAGAACTATGTTCAGCAAAAAAAATCATCGTAAGGAACAAAGAAGTTCTTAAGAAGCAATTACATTTTGACAAGAAAATGCAGTAATACTGTGTCAGAAACCGAACGTTGTATCAACATACAAGATTGTACTGAAGGCTTGCCACTTTTGGTACTAGTTCAGAACCTAAGGATATAATCATTCAATCCTAGGACTTAATAAGATCCACACATCTCCGGTCAAACGAAGTTCGTTATGAATGGTTACCGAATTAGATTGCTGCTTCTTGGCTTTCGGTAGGAAATTTTTTTTTTCTTTTTTTCTGTTGAATACCAGAAATGGTGCACGCGGTACTCTTGCGCCAAAATAAGAAACAGAATTCAATGGACTCGAATTCGCTGAAATATTTGGCTTGAAGGATTTATACATCAATCATTTTCAATGCCGCATTCTATGCTGATCAATCATTTTGTTATCATCTCAACTCTAAATTTCCAATCCTTCAAAGAGAACGTGCTGAAATATTTGGCTCGAAGGATTTACATCAATCATTTTCAATTCCCCATTCTATACTGATCAATCATTTTTTTATCACCTCAACTCTAAATTTCTAATCCTTCAATGAGAACGTGCGAAAACCAGAAGAATTTCATTATAAACCACATAAGTACATTTACGCGATTAAAATCGAGAGATATTTACTAACTGAGCTTTTGTAAGCTAGAAATTACGAAGACCCTTTTTTAATCATCTTCATACGTGAGCTTTCTAGCGTTTACGCTCCAAAAAATGAGATCCAATTTCTTTTCAGGAAGGCATACATAGATAATAGACCCGTTAAACGGATGGGTCGGGCTGGATTTGGGTTGGATCATAAATGGTCTAACCCAAATCGATCTATTTAATCCGTTTATGACTCATTTATTCTAAAATAGTTTTATACAACACAAATTTAATGAATAATTTTTATAATTTTTAAAATAATTATTTTAAAAATTTAAATTTTAATTATTTTTATTTTTTAAATATAATTTTTCTTTTTTTTTTTCTTTTTTTCTTCTTCTTCTTCTTTGGTTGGCCGCTGGCCACGATGACGGCCGGCAACCAGCCACGGGTGAGCTTGGAGCTTGCCCGACTCACCGACTCCGGCGAGCTCAAGTCTCGGAGATCCGGCGAGCTCAAGGCTCACCGATGTTAGGCAAGCTCGAGCTCACCCCTTGCCAAATTTAGCAAGGCTCAAGCCTCGCCTGACGTCGGCAAGTTCAAGTCTCGCCAAATCGGTGAGGCCTCCGCCTTGCCAAATCCGGCAAGGGGCGAGCTCGAGCTCGCCCGACACTAGTGAGCTTGAGGCTCGCCTGACCGGTCACCGGCCATCGCCATGCCAGCAACCGCAGGAAGAAGAAAGAAAAAAAAAACGAAAGAAAAAAGAAAAGAAAATCAAAATTAAAAAATAATTACAATTTCGGTTTTTATAAAAAAAAATATTTTTGTAAAGTTAAAGAGAGAAGAGAGAGATGGTGAGGTTTTGGGTGAAAATGGATTCTAAATCCAACTCATTTAAGACCCACTTAAAAACCATCTATCAAAGTCTTTAATTGTTAAACCCATTTAACTACTTTTTGTCAAAAAACAAGTGATCCATATATTATCCATTTATGATTTAAATGGGTCATATACCGGTCTAAGGCCCATTTTAACACCTCTAATATCTCTGCCAGACAATCTTCTGGGGGGATCAAATTGGACTTGGAGCAAGTTGATGATAAGGATGCTGAGATGGTTTTGAATGGAAGGATTTTGTCGGAGGAGGAATGCTCGAGTCAAGCTGCATAGCTAATGTTTTAAGGAATGCCTGGGCTGGTATTGGTGAGATTCCCATAACCCCTCAAATTCATAGGACGTAAGGAATGGAGGCATTCCAGCCCAAACATACTCCCATCCTCGCCTCAGCATAGATCGTGCCAAAATGAAAATTGAAGTAACATGCCTGCCCACGCAGGACTAGGACGCTGGTGGTGGGCCAATGCTGGACCAATGCTTTTGGCAGCGGTGGTGCTCCACGATATATCGGCCTCCGTTCATTCCAATTGCGGGTGCGGTTCAATCTGGGTTGCGGATTGCTTCTTCAGGCCCCAGGCAATGCCAAAAAATGGCTTCGTGAATCGACGGAGCAGACCTCCCACGGCGATGACTATGAAGTTCGCCAGCCTCATGTGATCGCAGATCTCCGTCGGAGTGAATCAACGCAGGTTGCGACGTCCATGGCCCTGGTTCATGACCATAGCTGAAATTAATTGAGCGGAAACAACTGCTTTCATTCCTGTTCTTACAAAAACAGGTCCGGTATGAAAATTTAATGTAAGAACACACGTTTGATATGTCATTTTTATATATTCTTACACCTCGGTCTCTTTATATACTATTCGTGTTTATTAATAAGCGATTAAATAATCCTTTTAGGATAATCATCTTAATGAATGGGAAATTACTGAAGTATAGATATTTGTTTCAGTTGAAATTACTGAAGTTTTCCAAAAACGAATAGATAGTTTTCCAAAAAAAAAATGTGGGAAATTACTGAAGTATGGCTTTCACTTATGCAAAAAATCTTCTTCTTTTTTTCAGTTGTCCTGTGAAGGCTGTATTTCTTGTAATTTTGCAAGTGGGGGGATTACAGTGTTGTAAGAGATGGTTGTGTCTGTAAGTGGAAGGCCGGAACACTATAAATTTATCTTACAATATCATCCATCTCTTTACCTTTTTTTAGTTATATATATATATATAAACTACTGCATCTATATAACTATGTTTCTTTTGCAAAAGCTAATTTTCTCCCTTTTATGAGATGTTATAATTCTTTTTAAATTCAGCCCCTTCTTGAGCTTTACATTAGTAGTCATCTCAAGAATAGAGGATTATGTTGGGTTTTGTTTTTGTCTTTGGAGTAATCTATTTTATCCATACTAATAAGAATTGTATAATTATGCCAAAAAAAATTAATACTATAAAAAACTCCAAATTAATATATTTATGACAAATTTATTTTAAATAAATTTTTTGATTACTAAAAATCATAAACTGATACAGTGACAATAAATTTATCTCAATTAATTTTCATTAAATTAAATTAATATCACGAAAAATCAAAATTTGGTACACCCGTATGACTAATGGATGGTAAGATCCCAAACTAATACACCTATCAATTGTTATATGTCATTCAACTTATTAATTTAACGATAAAATTTAACAAAAATTCATAAAATATGAATTTGTCGCAGATGTAATAGTTGAAGGTCTTTGGCAATAAAAAATTTAATTTGGGATAAATTTTTAATAAGTGTATCAATTTTTGTGGTATTAATCCAAAACTATTTTCTTTTCTTTTTGAAAATAGGAAAACTATTTACCGACAAAAAAAAAAAACTATTTATGAAACCTGACGTTAAGTGTGAAAAGAAAAAGCCATGTGATTTTATTTTATTTTTTTGGTGGAAAGAAGCCATATGATTAAAAAACTCAAGAAGGACACGAGACCAAAAGCTTAAGATGGCAGTCCATTTCTGATTCTCAGTTGTCGTCATTCGAGTTCGCGTGTATTGTCTTGCGGAATCGCGTTGCAACCGTCGACCTCGTCCTCCTCCTCGTCCCGAGCTAGAAGCCCCTTCGACTTCAATCGTAATTCGTCGAAGACGAGGTATTCTCTTCGATCGCGAGCTTTCCGCTCTCTTTATTGACCGCGAATTGCTCGTTCTTGGTTCGGTTCTTCAATACCCAGAAATCGTTCGATTGATATTTGGTAAAAAGCAAGAAATCTGTTCTCTGGGTATGCTTAAAAGATTGGCTTTGATTGCTTTCGCTGCGGTGGTAGGCGGGTCTGTGCTCGCGGTACATTTGCGTGCTTGATTCTTGAGTAATTTGAGCGGATATGAGGGGGAAGTGATTAGGGAGTGGTGAGAATGCACGAATTATATAACCAAACGTTCGCTTTGTATGCTCGAAAGATTGGCTTTGATTGCTTTCGTTATGATGTCCGTGCTTGTGGTGCATTATCATGCTTGATTCTTGAGAAATTTGCCCGGATATGAGGGGAGTGAATTGGGAGTGGCGAGGATGCACGAATTATACACCCAAATGTTCTCTGGGTACGCTTGAAAGATTGGCTTTGATTACTTTCGTTGTGGTGGTAGGCGAGTTGGTGCTCGCAGTACATTTTCGTGCTTGATACTTGAGTAATTTGCCCGGATATGAGAGGGGAGTGATTTGGGAGTGGCAAGAATGCGCAAGATATATACCCAAATGTTAGACAGCATGAGGCATGATTTCCCCTTTTCTTTGAGTTTTTTGATATATTGATTCACTGTTGTTCAATTTTTCAGTTGAATTTGGTGGAAGTCAGACTTCCTGTAGCAGACTTGATTTGTGAGGATATATCGAAATGCAGGTATGATTACTTGTAACTGCTGCCTCTTTGTTCTGCTGTTTCCACACAATGGGGAGTGAAGTCTATTGTTTTCAAAACTTTGTGACCAGAATATGATCATTCTTGAAAAGTTTTCTTTCTTATGGTGAAATTTACACTAGGTTATCATACTTATGTACTGAGTAAGTCATTTTGCCATGCCGGGTATCTCATGAAGCAGCAGTTTTGATCTCCTGCAATTATACATGTGGAGGAATTGGTTTCTGCTTTTTTTTCTTTATAACCCCAGGTTGGTTGTGGATCCTAATGTCGATGTGTGCTTATATTTGTAGACATCGAGGGCGAGGCTGTTCAAGGAATACAAAGAGGTGCAGCGAGAGAAGGGAGCTGATCCGGACATTCAGTTGGTTTGTGATGACTCAAACATATTTAAGTGGACTGCTCTTATCAAGGTGAGATTGAATGGCTGGTGGGGGTAATTGTCAAGGGAATGGTGCGGTTGCTCATATAATAAAAATGACAATTCTCTTTTTCATTAGGGACCGTCGGAGACTCCTTTTGAGGGTGGTGTTTTCCAGCTCGCCTTTGCTATACCTGAGCAGTATCCACTGCAGCCGCCTCAAGTTCGTTTCCTGACTAAGATATTCCACCCCAACGTGCACTTTAAGGTATAATTGTTTGTATAGGAATGCTTATTGATGATAACTTAGCTGGAACTAGATCAAGTAAATGTTAATTGGTTGAAGGGTGAACTGATTTACTATGTTGTTGGCGGTTAATGGTTCTTCTAGTCAATATCTATTTTGTTCAGAATCAGAAACTAGAAAGAGTTGGTAGTTTAGGTTTCTGATTTAACTGGCACATGAAAGATAGATGGAGGTGCAAAGCTGAGAATTGGATACTTCTTTGACACTTTATCAGGAACCAATCTTGACCTGTTTTAGGTTAATGTTTTCCAAATTCCGTTTCCAATCTCTACATGAATAGATTTTCTGATAACTACTAGCTTGGGAAAGTCAACAGAGATACCTGATGCAAAAGTATGAGATGCTGTGAGTGTTTGTTTGACTAATTGATAGACATTTTAATTTTATACAGACCGGGGAGATATGCCTTGATATTCTGAAGAATGCATGGAGTCCTGCCTGGACACTTCAGTCTGTTTGCAGGGCTATAATAGCTCTCATGGCCCACCCTGAGCCTGACAGCCCACTAAATTGCGATTCAGGTATCATGGAATTTTTTTTAAGTAAGATATAACATCTGTAACTAAAAAATCATTATTCTTTCGTCATTACATTAACCTCAACCTGAAAGTTCCTCACCTAAAGTCTTCGTAATGCCTATTATCTAAGTGAACTAGTGTGCTGTTTAATATTTGTTGCTTGCACCTCTTGCGAGGAGTGCATACTCATGTGCTTGCATGTTCACTGTTTCGTGATAAAATGTGGCAGTGTTGCTTCCTTAATAATATCTAGTTGAATGTTGTTTCAGTTACATTAAAACTATGCAGAGTTAGGACCAAGAGCCAAAAGTTGGTAGAGTCACCTTTCTCTGTATAAAATCTGGATTTGGGGATCACTCCGCCTTCCCACCTTGTGCATACCATAACAACAAGGACAAGAAGTTGTGCCATTGCACTTCATCGAGTAATATTTTCTCCCCTCAGCCAAAAAGAGAAAAGTGAAATTCCCTCTCAAACAGGAAAAGAACAAAACTCTGTGGCGAAGTTCATATGAGAACAATCATCTTCTGTCCTCCATGATATTGACATAGACTAGTTATATCAGTACCGAAAAGGAGTGCCCTCCACATCTCGCAGTGATTCTCGATAGGTTGCTTTTAGAAGGAGGTGCAACAGTGTCCTTAATCGAACTGTTGTGGAAATAACAAGAGCGAGACCTTATTTTTTCGTTTGACAATTATTAAGAGAGAGCATTTGATTTCATTGGGTCTTCCACATTTTGTTTCCTAATCCCATCTCAAACAACACTTCATCTCATTCTTTATTTCTAATGGTGATTCAGTTGGATTGGATACATAGGACAGTAGTGCTGGGACAAGTGATTATAGTTGGACGTCTTTGCCTCAATACTGACATAAACACATTCTGTTGGTCTGTACATTACGCACGAGATTCTGGGGATTAGATGAATTAGGCATGATATAATGCTTCAATTTCAACTCAAACTCTTATCTATTAGGAACCTTAAGAGCAATTTGTCATAGTCATTCATGCAACAAGCACTCTTGGGGTTTGTTGTTTACCTCTTGGTTGGCCAAAATATTATATGGCTTAAATGAGATAATTTCAACTATGAAGTGATGGAGAACGGTAATAAAGAACAAATGCTTGTACTTGTTCAATGTAGCATTTCAAAATTATTTTTTCCTTCTGTCCTGGTCCTGCTTGCAATGGTCGCAGTGTGTTAGAAAAGAGATTATGTTTTTCCGAAGTAAAATCCGTTAGATGAAAATGTGGGGCCCCTGGGAAGGACTGCCTGCTCTGCATGAATCCACTGTTGTGTCGGGCGGTCATGTTCTTCTACTGCTGTCCTTAATATGACTCTTTACTCTGCTCCTCCATGTGTGGTGAGGTGAGCCTTTCTTTTCCTTTTATTTCTCTCTAGGCAGCTCTCTTGCTCAGGTTGCTGCTGAGCTCTTGGAATCATCTTTCATGGGAATTAGGCTTCTTGAGAGCATCTGTTCGTGTGTGTGACATTCTGTGAGCTTGAATGTTGATGTGCTTATTGCAAGATAGCTGTCCAGTGTTGTGTTTGCTTTGTCAGTGGTGGTTCCAGATCAGTTTAATGGATGCTTTGATGTGAATAGAGTACTGAGACTCTACCTACAAAAAAAAGAAAATAATGATTCCATCATTTAGTGTGTTGTGTGTATGTGTGGGCAACTAGAGCTTTTGAGGTGGTGTCCTTGATATACTGTCCGAATGCTGAAGAGTAGAACGGAATGCAACTGCAATGAAATCTGAGTGTATACATGTGGTTCAAGAGATAAGCCCTTCTCAGGTTATAGCACAACACAAGAAACTGGTAAAACGTGGTGATTGGGTTACGTATTGCATGATTTTGATGGTTTGGTCATGTCAATATAATCTTCGTTGTTACTTAAATAAATTTCTCATTATGTCAAAGGCTCAACACAAGGAGGATATCAAAAGTGTGGGGCTAGGGTTATGTATAGCATGATTTACTTGCCTTTGTTTGCAGGAAACCTACTCCGATCGGGTGACGTGAGAGGATACCAATCCATGGCGAGTATGTACACTAGGCTCGCTGCCATGCCGAAGAAAGGCTGAAACCAAGCACTTACGCATGCTTGATTTGATGCATTGACGCCTTTATCCATGTGCTTGTAAAATAACTCAGGACTTTTCATATGAAGATAAAGCTGTATGGTTCTTCATGCAGATGAATTCTTAATTAACGAAAGCTGAAGTCGGGCTAGAGAACAGAGTCGGTATGTCATTTGCTGTACAATATTATGCCAGTTGCTAGATTTGGTGTTGAGCTCCTCCAAAAGATGGATTCTCTTTACAAATTCAGTGAACTCTCTGGTGAACAAGCCTGTATCTGTTCTGAGTTTAAACTGGATCTTATGTTTCTCCTTCTGGGCATAACCTTGAGCTCGTGCCTGAGATTGAATATCATTTACAAAGACAGAAAGTTTCTCTTCTTCCTTTTGGCAAATTGGCATATTTTTTTTTTCTTTTTGGTAAGAGGTAAGAATATATTGAGCTTCGGACAAATATACAAAAACTGGCGCTAAAACTTACACTCTAGCTACAACAACAAGAAGAGTGAAAGAGAACCGAAGAAAAGTCAAAGGAAACAACAAACACAACATTATAGCCCAAGGCCGGTGAACAAGCAACACTACGAACAACTCAACAAACCTCGACTAGCAATAAGAAAGACGAAGAACGGAGAGTCCATTTTAAGACAATAGACATAGGAGATGAGGGGGTTCTATAGCATAAAAGGGATTCTACAGAAAGAGGCATTAGTAGTCATGCTTTAGGAAATGAAATTATCAATCCGATTTTAATTAAATTAACTAATAGATTAAAAAAAAAAAAGGAAAAGTGCTTGATCCAACGACTCTCAAATCTCTCCCTTTTGTCCAAAAAGATTCCGTTGACTACTGCGCGATCATCGAGAAAGTTGCCGCGCAATCATAAAAAAAACATTGTAATTTTCGATGCATAAAATTTAACGATTTTAAAATGTAAACTATTAATTTTTGAATAAATGGGTCTTGCGAACGAATGTTGACTGGTTAATCACACTTTTTGATAATTAAATTATAAATATATTTTTTTAAATTGCCTTCTGACACTTATTAATGTTATCCTCATCGAAATTCGCTCCTTCGCCTTGTCTTTCAAATTAACTGTACCCCCATTTCTCCCCACGTGCCCCGATTATTATTTTATTCTTTTCCTTTGCCGTGTCTCATCATCTCGAGCAAATTTACCAAATAATTGACGGTGAAGAAAAGTGCAAAAGAACTTTATAATAGAATAAAGATCAGACAATGATGCTTTGCTTAAGGGATAAATGTACTAAAAAATCTAAAACTCATTGAATTTTACAATTTTCAAAAATTATAATTAAATTATAAAAATTTCCGAATTTATGCAAGTAAGTCATGCCATTAATTCCGTTTAATTTAATTAATGAGAAATATTTATGTGATTTATTTATTGTTATTTTCTCTATCATACAGAATGTTGATGCGGCTAAAACCACTTCGTGGTGATCAAATTTTGAATATAAATTCTATTTGAATTTAAAATAATTTTATTAATATTTTGAAAAGAAAAATTTTAAGAAAATAAAAAGAAAGAGGAGGGAGGTGAGAAACCCTCACCTTGAAAGGGCTAGTGACCCTTGCTAGTCATAGGCCGGAGCTATCTTCGCCTGCATTCTTCTTCTCATGTGTGTTCTATTCTCATTCTCGTTTATATATGTGTGTTTTTTTCTTCCAAGTTTTTTTTATTTAATTTAAGTTAAAAATAAAATTTATTTAAAAAATTTTAATAGAAACAAAGTTATTCTAGCCTCGTATTTCATATTTTAGCCATTTTATCGCCATCCATGAGAAAAAAAATAAGAAAAAAAAAAAGCATGTCATCATTTTTCTCTAGTCTAGTTGAACGAAATTAACGGAATGATGTGATCGTTCAAATTTGACAAATCATAAAACTTAATTATGTTTTTAAAAATTTTAGTACTCCATTGCGATCTCATAAGAAATTTTTAAACTTCGCACTTATCCTTAATAAAGTACAGGACTAAAGGCGAAATGATAAATATAGGAAAAATTAAAATAATAAAATGTCTCCGACCAAAAAAGAAAAAAAAAATGACAAAATATCGGTAATATCATATCAGCGTCACCGCCGATTGTGGAATAATCAAATCACGGCGGACTCCCCCACTCCCGCACACATTCTCTCACCCTCTCTCTCGCCATCATCTTCGAGCTTCGGTCAAGACGTTCGCCCGTTTCTCCGCCGGCTTCGCGTCACGACTCACCGATCGGACTCGCCACGAGACGGGGGCGGCGGCGGCGGCTACGGCGGCGGCGGCGGCGGCGACGGCGAGGAATGACGTGAACCTGTCGACCGCGATCCGGCCTCCGTAGCTCGCGGCATGGCCCGCCGCCCTCCTCCTCTCTCGCCCTCCGTCGTCCTCCTCTTCTTCCTCCTAATCCTCCTTCCGGCTTGCTTGCTCGTCGCCCGTGGCGAACCTAATCGCGGCGCGCCTCGCTTGACGCCCATCGACCTCGATCTCTATCATTCCAGGTAATGGCGGTTCGATTTCTGCCTTCTTTCGTCGGATTCCGAGATCGCTCGGCTGATTACGCGCGTTCATTCTGTTTTGGCCGATCAGCTCGTTATGAGTTTACTTTGCGAGTTTACGAGCGAAAATGAGTTGCAGACGCGAACAATACCTACTTTTTCTGGGGCCGTTTTTAGTCGTTTGTGGGAGTTCGATTTTCCTGGGGATGTTTGGCGATAGTAATTTGGACGAATCCGTATTCAACGCTTCCTTTTTGGTTCTAAGTTGTGCTATCCGTTCGTTAGTCCCGGGCGATTTCTCTGTTATGAGTACTTACAATAGATTTGTGTCGACTGTAATCATTGAGATTGCATAATTGGTTGGTGTTGTTTATGTGCACTAGGTCAATCAGTTATCCGCATCTAAGCGTGAATTAATGTGGAACTTTCCTCCTTTTATGGGTGCCGCATTTAAACTTGATTTCAATTCGTTAGTTAGTCTCCAGATGCTGTTGGCGCTGCACGTCAAGTTTTAAATTTTTGATTGATCATACGGGTAGAGCTGTGAAAGTACTGCAACTTTCTTTGCCTCTCCCGGTCATTGACTTCTGTAGAGAGTTCATGCCTTGAATTTTGCTTGTCAGCGCTCATCTGATGGAAGAGATAAAGGCTTTGGTTCACCGTCACCCAGATAAACTTACAGTGAGGCATCAGCTTGCTTGGTCTCCTGTTTCATTATTTTTTTTATTTGTGCTAATTTAATCTCATTGACAGATGAATAATATTAGAAGTGGAAATAGAGGTTATCGAGCCGAGCTAGCTGTTGTTACCTATTGCCGCAATATTAGAGAAATTAATGACAAATCGAAGTTTCGGATTCTTCTTGTAAGTTTCCAGAGTTTCTACATTCCTTAAATTCTGTTTACCTATATTTGTTTCGGACTTCAACTGTAATTTTTCTGGCGGTCACAATTGTGATAATCAAGGCTCCGCCATTTATTTCTAGGTAGGCCTGCAAAGATCTAAGGATGGCCTTCTTAATTCCACTTTTCAGCTTGACTTGTATTGTATAGACGGTCTCAGCTTGGTAACTGCTGGTGTTTTTGACAGATGATTCCTTGTCTTCCAGAGTTTTGGACAGCATGGAAGGGAGCTGATTACATCTGAAGTGGCTTTGAGGATATTGTCAATCCTGACTGAAGAACAATTTTTACCAAATGTAGATTCGGTTTCTCTAAACAGTTTCCTTGACAAACTCATCATAAAGGTAAACTTCTCATGACTTCTGTCACAAGTTTTTCTATTATAAAGCAAGGAGCTGCTATCTCTGCTCCCGGCACAGTTTTAGGTGCCTGTGAAATGAGCAGTTTTCTTTACTTGCATGACTTCTTGCTTGATTTACTTGTGGCTGACAAGGCATCAAACAAGTATGGATCTTTAATTGTTCAAATTGATTGAATCAGCTGTTCATTTCTGTCTCTTTGTTAAATTGAGTATCATTATGCATATTATACCAAATGAACCTTTTCCTTTTGCGGCCCAGAATCTTCTATTTAGGTGCACCAAGAATATCCCTTGGAGCTATTTCTTTTGTGTCTAAATTGATCCATAGCATGAAATCCATCGTTTTTATGCATGTCACCAACAACTACAAAGAATATTTTCGCAGAACATATTCTTCTTTTGAGAAATCGCAGTGAAACTGATATTCTTGAAGTTCCATTTCATACTAGGTAGTCCCAATGGAGAACGTAAATGGCCGTAGACTTGTTGAAGCAGGAGATCTTTGTGAAAGGAGAAATGGTATTGTATATTTCTGATGTCTTCAGACTCATATATTTTTCTAAGAAAAAGAATTTACATCCGTTTCAATTTTGTAACAGGGAGAGGAGTTGACCTGAACAGAAATTGGAGTGTAGATTGGGGCAAAAAGGAGAAGGTTTGTCTTATACCATCGTCTGGTTATGTAATTTATATGCTGCAATGGAATGGCTCAACTTCATATCTTTCCTTTCTGTGTTGTTTATCCTAGCTGTTTCTTATCATTGAGATTACATTTAGTAAATTTTCACTGCAGGACATTCTAGCACTTAATATAAACTTCAATGCACGTTCAACCTTTGTTCTCTTGTGAAATGTTCTTCTGATTCTCAAAGTTTCTTTGATTTTAGGATTATGATCCATATGAAGAAAATCCAGGAACTGGTCCTTTTAGTGAGCCAGAATCTCAAATTATGCGGAAACTTGCAACTTCATTCAATCCTCACATCTGGGTGAATGTGCATTCAGGAATGGAAGTAAGTGTTATCCATTTCCTGCTAATGCTTTTGTTTTCTCACTTTTGCTTATCTAAATAGTTAATGGCTTTGCCTTTATTGTTTTGGATTTGTGTATCGTTAACTGCAGTAGTTGCAATATTAAATTGTGGCAATGTATTTAAAGTGGTGATACAATTCTGTGCAAGAACTGCATTCGTTGATTATTTGTAAGTGATGTGCTTAGTTATAGCTGCTTTTAGAATTTTTTTTTTCGATGTAAGATGTCTTAGTTTGCCAGGTCTGATGGTGTTTTTACTAGTAATGTTGGCATTTAAGGTACTGATGGACAATTCATTTGCAAATTCCTTCCCCAATGATCTCCTAACTGGATTTTGTTCTTAACCCCACTGTGAAGGAAAATTACAGAAGCCTTTTCCCTAAGTACCCCATTTGAAGATACTTACTTTCAGCTGAAAATTTGGCAATAATTGTTATTGTTCGATCATTAGATCCATGGTGGGGAATCGTGTGATATTCTTACTCAGGGAAAGTAAAAAATGTAGGGTAACAACACTTTTACATTGTTTTTTACGTGGAAATTATATGCACATTGTGATGTTGTTCTTGGCTGTGAAGGTCTATTTTAATCTTTTTCTTGATTGTGTAGGCTTTGTTTATGCCCTATGACCACAGAAATACAACTCCTCTGGGCTTACCTTCTACTAGGATGACTTTGTTGCTGAAGGAACTAAATGTTCTTCACTGCCAGAATCGTTGCATGATTGGCTCTGGTGGAGGATCAGTCGGGTTTGTATTACTTTAATTATCAAGTTTATGTAATTGGTATATTTCCCTGTTTAAAGAGACTGAAGTAAAATGATGCCTCTGGAGACCCAGAATCGAAAAAGGAAAGTAATGACACCATGGAATCAATAAGGTCCTTTGCTGAGCAAGAGTGTTTTAGTTTTGAAGGGATCCTTCTTCTGGATTTCTTTAATCTTATGAGATCTCCCTACTTTGAGTTGGTCAATTTGTAGTCTGTCTTTTTTTCTTTTGGGTCAAAATTTGTAGTCTGTTGGAGTGAAACTTTTTGCTTCTCGGTTTTTCAAATGTCGCCGTGTCCATACTTTGACATTTTTTTCCTCAAATATTAAGCACCTATAACTTTCACAATGTATTAGTCTTGACACTAAATTCACATGTAATTCTTTCATAATATTTTTAAGTTAGATAATATTTTAGATATTGGTGAGAAATTAACAAAGTTGCTTTTTGCTTTAGTAAGTCAAAGCAAATATACCTTAAATTTCCGATTGCTTGATGCATCTCCATCTCCATTCAATCTCACCTTTTGTTTATGCTTACATTTGTGCTGTTTTGCTTCTTGTTTGGTGGAACTTTTTCTTTTTTAATCATTGACTGGGAAGTGTGCAAGCATGTGAGACTGAGTAGATGATGGAAGTACACTTATGTTTTATACCAATTGGATCACTCTTGAAGCTGCAGAAATCAAGATTTTTCGAATGGATATTCTGCCTCTAATTGCCCTCCTGCTTGTTCCACAACACTTTGAAAGTGACCAGTCACTTAGGTTCAGTTCGTGTTCTCAAATTATAAAGCCAGTCAATACTTCTGTTTTGTTTGGTATCAAGAAACTGATACAAGACTGAACTAGAGATCAGTCACAATTGACGATGGCTCTTAAGGATGTCTACGTGGATAAAGGGCCTAGTTCCGTTCCTAAATAGAATTCAAAGTATTACTATCCTTAAAACTAGTTTAGTCCAAATTTACTTGGTCCTTACTGGGGAGCATACAACTAGTTCCCTTGGTTCTAATAGCCTAGGACCAATAATTAACAGGATGCCATTACACTAGATGGCCTACTACCGTCCAGCTTGAGTGAACTCTTTCAACATAGTAGATCAAGTTATGCTGTATATTACAGTCACTTATATGGTCTTGAAGCCAGCATCAATTGATATATAAGTTGGTCAGGGATTGCAACTGGAACTAACTTATCTCCTGAAGACTAACATGTTAACTACTTCACCATTCCACAAAGGATGTAGATAAACGTCTAATACTTATGCTTACTTTTGCACATGTTCTGACCGGCAGTTGTGTTCAGGTATCTTGCGCATGGCACTGCTACGGATTACATGTATGATGTTGCCAGGGTGCCTATGGCTTTTACCTTTGAGGTTTGTGCAGAGCGCAGTTTACCTTTTCCAGGACAGACTTATAATATTCTGGCTTTTGCAATCACTTGACCTCAGTGTTGTTTGACAGATCTATGGAGATGGAGCAGCATCACCAAAGGACTGCTTCAAGATGTTCAATCCGACAGATATTAGCACTTACAATGTAAGTCCTGTTCTTAATTTTGTTTCACTATTGCTGTCAGCACAAAATCGAATAAAACATAAGGATTTAGTTCACACTCCGTGATTAATTGGTAATGAATGAAGGTAGGAGTGGCCTTAAATTCTGTCTGTATTCACTTTCAGAGAGTTCTCAGTGATTGGTCAGCTGCATTTTTTACAATCTTCAAGCACGGGCCCCGATACCTAGACGAAATCCACATGAAAGACTCCCGACCAAGCTCATGGGAATCAATGGATGAGTACCTTGAGGGGTACTTGATGGACCGGAGCAGTAGGTACGGGAAGAAGATGGAGGTGCTCGATTTCGGTATGCAAGAGATTAGGACATACTTCAGGCTCTTCCTCTTATCGTTCGTGCTGCTAATGTTCATGTTCTGTTCTAGAATTTCAAAGAGCAAGTTGAGTAGACCTGTTGTTCCATCCGTGCCCGTATGACACATCATGATTTTGTCTTGTTTTCTTGTTTTGTTTTTTTTCTGTAATTTCTGTTGGGCATGGGTGACGATGTGCGTTGTAGTGTTAAGAGGAAAGGTTGCCAATTTTCATATGCGCAAGTGTTCTTTTTTCCCCTTTTTTGTAGAAGATTTTGTATCTGTTCAAGACGCAATGATTTAATTTATAAGAATAGGGTTACATGCACTCTTGTAGTACTGTATTGAACTTTGTACCAATGAAGTAAGAAATGCACGGAATATACCAGTTTTGAGAAGCAAATTCAGCTCTTATCTTTACTTATCCCAAATTCGTTGATTTGTACTTTTCATTTGTGTGGAAATGAAACGTAACATATTTAAAATTTTCAATATGTTAAGAGTTACTAACTTCTGTAAGAAGTTACAGAAGTTATCAATATTGATTAGGGTGATTTATCACCCATTCGCAGGTTAAAGGTTACCAACTGGTTTTAGTTGTACACACTTATTTGTGCGAGTTATACTACATTCATTTGTTTTTTTTTTTTTTTTTTTAAAAACTACCAATATTATTTTTAACAAATGGAATAGGGGCAGCGATTGGTTTATCAATTGATGCTTCAACGAGGAAGCATCTCCACATCTATGGAGATGCGGCCGTGGTCAACGGAACTTTATGCTTGAGATAATATACCGGTATATGCTCAGACGTCATAACTGGGAAATTTGGATTAAAGCATCGGTGAGATAGGGGAAAGATAAGTTCCATGCTATAAACACAAGACGACGACGTACACATCACCGAGGGATACACCCAAAGGACGGCTGGATCCGGAGAAACACGCACTGCAATACGCAACACTGAAGTAAATCGAAATACATGAAAAGCAACAGATAGCCAAGACGAACAACGAGGATCGTTACTGTTGCTTAAGGAACCTGTCGAACCAGTCACTAGCCTCTTTGACCATCAGCGGTGTCATCTGGTGTCCGATTCCCGGTTCTGCAATTAACTGCACGCGTTGGAAGACGAGATCAGTTTTACAATAGAATTGGTGTGGTTTTCAATCAAACATAACAGTAACAATGTTGGAATGTGCGTGCTTGTAGTGGTGGGCGCGAAAGTACGCGTTTGACAACGACTGTGTGCCGACTGGTAATGAAGCATTTGGCTGACCGACAGGTATGTTTGTCGGGCAGAGATTGCTGAACAAGCAGGCACATTGACCGGACACAGTGTTCATACCTAATGAATCATCCTAAGACAAAAACCTCCACCTTTTAAGTAAGCCCATCGGTGGCCCCGCGGAATGGTTTGACCACTGCCTGTCATGACTAAACCACCAACTATCGCGACTAATTTGCCACCCGTCACTTCTGGAGCTGACACATGTCTATCGTGACCTGTCCACATAGATACTGTTGGATGGGATGGGAACCGCAGGACTGGACTCTTTGTGGACTAAGTAAGAAAGGTCTGTCGGTGAATCCCTAGAGCCGAATTAAGTTCAAACGCCAGCGCAGGGGTGACGTGTAGAGGCCACTTGCTTTGCTTGAAGTCAGGACGACTGAAAACTTCTGCTTCCAATAAGAAAGTTTTTCATACGTGTACTAGCATTGGCGTCTAATCAGGAAAAGAACATTGACCCTAAAGAAATGAGGAGCTCGCGAAGCTTCCTTTCTTCCTTTCTTTATTCATCACCTTTAGTGCTTTTGATGTTCTAATTAGAGAACAGCAAATAAAATCTGTGAAAGCGACGGAGCAGGTCACCTTAAAATTCTCTGGACAGTGTGCCTTCTCATAAGCCTCAGACGCTCTTGATTTTGGAACTTCCAGGCCAGCAAGAGGGCAGCGATGATCATTTGCACCTGAAATTGTCATTTCAAGTTTCAATTTGCATGACAATAAGTAGTGCTACCGAAACATTCCCTTCACAAGAATTATCAGGTTAATGGCAGGATAGCAGAACTGCAGCTATAACAAAGAGCATCTGAAGCCGTCAATGCATCTGATATCCGACCACCCAAGCAGCTGACAGATCTTCTGATCAACAGCTTGGATTTTTTACATCAGAAAACAAGATCAAAAGGACAAAAGTTCTTCATCTTTAAGGAACAAAAAATTCTAGGAAAGTAAATCCATCTACAATTGAGATGCATCAGAGCAGATTTCCAAAACTGAATGTCATTTTGGTGGTGCCTGGTCTATAAAGACAATAAATGTCTGTCGTGCAAGAACTATGGCAGACCAGCGTAAGGATGAACATATAGGGAAAATAGAAGAAATCCAGAGTTGATGTGGGACGGGAAACAACTATAGACTACAAATTTTCAGTACCAAGTTAATTTCTTTAGTCTTTTCGACCAAAAAAATATATATATATTCTTTATGATGCACAAACAGAGAGTTGACTTCCATGCACATTAAGACAAAGAAAAGTTTCTAGGATTCTACGTGGGCAATTTATCACCAGATATGTTCCCACACATTGAACAAATCTAAACATGGTTTTAACTATTGAAGGGCTTATATGTTATTAACAACATCTGGAGATCTCAAGGGCATAAAATTAAAATGTCATCATCAATGTGAGAAATGACTTTACCATTAATTATCAGAAGGGGCCGCGGAGCAATGGCTGGGACTGTGTTGGGGGCATCAAAATCAGAGGCTAGACCAGGAGCTATCCTATTCCATACCTGCTTAATGGGAATATAAACGTGAAACCAGCAGGAGTTTAGACGCACATATATCGAAGGAAAATAAATGTATAATCTGAAGTTCAACTGAGAAAGCATATGACTATGAGAAGCTGCGTGCTCTTTGAATGCATAAGTAGGCTTACTAATATGGCATATCAAAATGCAATTCGCCAAAAGCTTGATATTAGGAATGATTAGAACGAGGGAAAATCTTTCTAGAAAATTAGGGAACAAAAGCATAAACAGAACTCTAAGCAATCAAATAGGAAAGACACTAGTTAACTGAGATCTGGAATTGGATAGATGGTAAAAAACAACCTTCTCCACCACTTCTCTGTCTATGGTGCTCTTTCCCAAATCAATGCGTGCCTCTGCAAGTGAAATACTATAAGCATTATTGAGTTGTTTGCACTTAGATTTTTCCTGAGACTTTGCTAAAGATGCTGACTGACTGCCCCACCCCACCCAAAAAAAAAAAATATATATATATATATATATATAAAAAAAAAAAAACAATATTTTGACAAAGTACTCCAGGAGAACAAAATTTTCAGACAATACTTGATGCTATACAGCACTAGCAGATGATGCTCATTTCACAATTTTCATTCAATAGGCCATTCTAAGGAAAAGGATATGCCAAGAACACACACTACCTTATGCTGCAGTGTAGCTTCATAAACAGCTATTTACTTGCTTTTTAATTAGCAGCAAAAGTACAAATACAGAGTACTGACAATGCGGTACTTTGGAGGGATAGAGTTCTTTGATAAAATAAGCAACTAACCGATTGCATTCTAGTGTTGAAATTAATAAATCTTCATCTAGAAAATCCAAAAAAAAAAAAAAAGTGTAATTTGAACTGTTAAGCTATTAAAAGTAAATACTGTCATAACTATGGGTTGGGGCAAGATAGCATCCATGACCGTGCAGAAAAGAGCAGAACTAGTTCCCATATAAACAGGTATAGCATATGCTACTTTTTCAAACAAATTGGCTCAAATTGATTGGATATTTGAACTTTTAAGCTATTAAAAGTAAGTACTGTTAGAACTATGGGTTGGGGCAATATAGCATCCATGACCATGCAGAAAAAGCAGAACTAGTTCCCATATAAACAGGTATAGCATATGCCACTTTTCCAAACAAATTGGCTCAAATTGATTAAACCTAAGAAACTGGAAACAAAGTAAGATCGATGTTGTTATCATAGCATATAAGCCTTGATGTTACCTTCAAACACAGGTTTTATGCTGTCAACTCTACCCTGCCACATATCGTTGTCTATGGCCCAATGGAACCCCTGCACATAATTAGTCAATATTAATACTGAAAATTTTGGACTTGATACCTAGCAAAAGATAGAGAAAAGGAAAGACATTGACTATTAAAGAAGATGAACTTTTAACCTGCACGCCAATAATAGGGACAACTACAGAATAGCGTTTGTCAGCAGCAGCAGCAAACCATGCATGCATTCCTGGATGACAATGTGAAATGTCAAATACATAGATGATGGTAAGTATCACTTATGGCATCCGACCTAGTCTAAGTTCTAATTAATCAACCTCCAAGTGATTCGCCCGTGATCCCTATCCTTGAAGGGTCTATATCCTCCCTCTTTGTGAGATAATCTGCCAGTTTGATCAAGTCCCATACCTGCAGGGGTTCCAGTGATCTCCTCAATACCCAGAGCTAAAAATAAGCTTTATTTCTGTAGTCAATCATGCAAAATACACTAACTAGACAATAAGGCTGTTGAGATCATCAAACATGCAGCAGTACTAAAGTTCAGCAATAAAAGGACTTACTGTATCAAATATAAATGGCATAGTATCACCCTTTTTCCATGATGATACAAGAGCCTGCATTGTGACAAAGATAACCAGACAGATATATCAATGAAAGGTTTTCTTGATAAAGTCCAAACCATCTTTTATACTCTCAGATAATCATGACAATTTTTCTATCTAATATAGAAGAAGAAACTAAATAAAATATCATCCCCTTAAAGGAAACCATATAGCTATAAATAGAAGACGTTAAGAGAAAGCATTTGTGCATAGTTGAGGCACCTAACGACCAAATTACTTGAGTGTATTTTATTTTTCTGTGAGCAGTCTGTCAACAATGTTTACAGAAGACCAAGTCCCTTTGAACAGGCAATGCAGAATCAAGAAAAACAAGGAATAAGTAGACATGGTAATAGCAAAACAGACCTCACGATAGGTGGTCAGACTACTGGCACGTTCTCCATGATAGCGAGAATCGACAGCAACCGCAATGTATCCTCGAGAAGCATATGCCTGGAGAAAAAAGGAGCAAAAGTAAGCATATGCTTCATTCCTCAGTCATAAGCAGAGATTCTCATAGGTCTGATGCCAGGAGGCAGCTACCTCAAGCAAAGGGCGTAGCCATTCTTTGCACTTATGTGTGCTGTGCAGGAACACAACAGCAGGCCTCTTTCGGACAATGTCCTCTTTCAAACTTATGATAAGTAAAGGCAAGCGACCCTGCTCTCCTTTCTGAATTAGCAATAAAACACAATCAAAGACTAATGGGAAATGATTTTTCAATGGACACATTATTGAAGCTGCAACAACATTAGGGCATAAACTACCTCAGTAATTAAGTAGACATTTTCCTCCTTAATCAGCTCCTTGAGATTCTCAATGTTTTCCTTGGGACAAGACTGCATTGCCTAAACAAATTCCACATCCAGATGTAAACAATCCCAACAGCAAGAAGCCTCACGAAGGCAAATGATCTTAACGCGTCCCCCATAGAAATCGCGTACCTCACTGAAACTAGGCGGATTAGCATCTTGATACAAAGGATTCTCCACCGGCTTCGCAGGCTCTACGGACAGCTCAACTGAAACGCACAACAGAGACGATTAAACATTCGCAACTACACGTCTGCTTTAACAAGCTTCTAGTCATTCTATTCTCGAATGTATGAATCCAAGAACACAATCTCTCCGATCTCCGGTTCCTTCGCCGAAGACTATCGCCAACGATCACTTCTTCCGGACGATCCACTCCAGACGAAACTCAAAAACCGATCCGCACGCACTTCGCAATCGCAAAAACTAGACGCCTGATCAAACGAGACACGCGCGCACGCGAATGAACAAGTAAAACGCCGATTCGGCAAGCATTCACGAATCTCAAAACGGCTCGCGGCGCGCTACGGACTGCTATCCAAACGGAGCTCTGAGCCTCGACATCCGTGAACGGAAGCAACGTCACTCGCCACAAGCTCACTCATTCATCCTCACCGACGAAGCACGGAACCAGTTCGAGCCGAAAACGACGAAGGAGCGCAGCGTCCGTGGAGGCGTCGAGCGTACCTTCGTCGGACCGCCTGCCCCGGAGGACTCGGAGGAAATCGGCGCGGAGCTTCTCGGCGTCGGTCGCGGCTCCTCCGTCCATCCTGGTCGCCGAAGTAGGAGAGGCCGCGTCGGCGGTTGCGTATTTATAGGCGGCCGAGGAGGAAGAAGGAGGTGGGCGGGGCGGGAGGCTGGTTCGCACGTGCGGGGCGGGATGGAGTTGCGCGCGAGCGCGCGGGGGCAGGCAGGCTGGCACGTGCGAGGGGCTGGCCCCCATGGCGGGGGAGAAGAGAGCTGGGCGAGGAAGGTGCGGGAGCAGCGATTTCATTTGATTTGCTTCTTCACTCGAATTGGCGCATTGCGAAGGAGAGATTCTTCGGAAAACTTTTTTGGCAACGTGCTAGCCTGCTAGGGACGCGGACATACGAAGCGAAAAGATGGAGAAGAAGAACGAGAATATTTTTCATGAATAATCCTTCCCAAAATTAGGAAAGGAAAAATTAGATATGCTCTAGACAATCTCTCCACTATCAGTATTAACTCACAAGTTGTAGGGTTATAAAGTTTCAACGTTACAAATATAAAAGGTATGGCATTATATAAGAATCAAGGGCGTACATCATGTATACCATTTATAGCAATAAAAGCGCTATTATCTACTTTAATATGATAGGATGATTGATATATTAGAAAGTGTCTACCCATAACAAAGTTTCTATGCTTAAACATTATTTTCTTCCATTAGATTCCGCAACTCCATAATTGCAAAAATAAATATTGATGGATTGCGAAATTTGCAAGAAATAGAGAACCTTTTTAGAAAATTATGTTTTAATGTACACTAATTGGGAAATCCCCACTTATCAATCTCGTGAATCGAATAAGGTATGTGAGTAAATGCTAAAAGAAGAATTTGACAAAAACAAAAGGCAAAATGGAGATAGCATTTTGCAGTTACTTGTACTTTGAAGAATTAAAGGAAAAAACGAGTAGTTTAAAGTCTCAACCCATTGTGTATAGATCGATCTCTTAAAAGAAGTCATTTGAGTGAGCATATGAGATGTTGGCCATTTCAAAGGGCAACTCTAGCAACGAGTCACAGAGCAAGGGCCATCTCAATGGGCATGAGATCTTGCAAGGTTATGAATTTTATTCTCGTCTCCCTTATCGAATTAGGTACGATCTTGTTTGTGCCCAAACTACAGATCTACCGGAGGGGATCATGCTTTGGAATAATTTATAATGACCCGATCTACTTCACGTGGGATAAAGTCTTCCGAGATGACTCTAAATCACTTAATATGATTCTCCCACCTTCAGTGTCAAAGACAAGTTACTTACCAAATCAACCAACATGTGAGTTTTAAAAACTACATTTTTAGGAGAAATTTTTTATTGGCTATAATATTTTATGAGGGAGCCAAGATTGTACTGGACCATGCTAGTCCAACCATGGAAATATTTTAAACCTTTTGGGGGAACGTCTGCCAGCGATTTTCTGACTGGCGTTGGTTGAGATGATGATAGCAAAATAGAGGAAACTTATAAGGAAGCTGAAGATAAAAGAATGGATAATTTTCTAATTTTATACTTTAAAATAGACTAAGTAGGTATGCTTGACATTACTAGCGTTCAATCGCTAATCCTGGAAAACATATCTCCTTATGACAACTGCAGGTTAGTCCCCCTTGTACTCATGAATGCAAAATTCGACATTATTGAAAAGCTTGTTGGATGATGTTGAAAGTGCAAAGATGATCGTTAGTTCAATTAAGCAAAAAAAAAAAAAAAAAGAAGAAGAAGAAGCAAGAGTCAAGAGTAGAAATCCCGCGAGCAAAAAATTACAGAGTGATCTTATACTAGTAGCTTAACTTTCTGGCTTCGCTAATTGCAATTTAACTTTTTATTTTTTTTTTTTTTGGCTCGACTTGGTTCGAGTTCAGTGCAATTTGGTAAGTTTGGTGGATCGATTTGCAAAAGGGACCCTTCCTTTTTTTTTTTGCCTTTTGGTCGAACAAAACGGTCCCTGGCTGAAAGGACCCAAAACACAAACACTGCACTTTGGTCAGTTGGCGGGAAGTCAGAAAAGTGGTACGAATAGGCCACAGGACGAAGGTGGGGACGAAAGTTCCCTAGAAAAATGTACGGAAAGTAGACCGCGAGAAGAAACATGAATAAATAAATTATTTTAAAATTATTTTTCTAAAAAAATAAGTATTTATATCACATACAAAATAAATGAACGAAATATATTTTTATTATTCATGAATACAATTATGTATAAATTTTCAGTGATAATGAGAATTTTTCTTGTTAACTAATTATTTCAATTGATATAAACAACTATTTTTAGGAAAAAATTCTCCAAATTATGAACTTTCTGGGAAAGAAATGGCGTCTGAGTTTCAAGGTCAAGAGTTCAATTTCTAGTTTGGCAACTTGTAATTAGAGCAAATTATAGATATCAAGTTAATTATCAAGTTTCATAAGCTCCATGGCATAAAATTTCCTTGAGTACAATTTAAAAAGGGGTCAGAAGCTCATTACCCGTACTTGACACTTTCTGAAAATGGAGACCTGGGGTCAAATTGGTTGGATTTTACTTTTAATGGGGTCAGAAATCGAAATTTTGTGGGGTCAATGGGACCAATTACGAAAATCTTGTGTATGATAATTGAAGGAAAAAGCATTTGGGTGGGGTCAATTGGCCCCTCTCAAAATTTCAAGAACCGCCACCGTGTTGTTCATACCTTGCTTTGTCTCTTTAATTAGGCGGTCCGAGTTGCATGTGTAGTAATATTCCATATAGTTATTGTCCCTTTTTATGACAACGATAAAATTTTGTTTGTTTCGCGAAAAACAAACAATTTAAAAAAAAATTTTTTTATAAAATAACCTCTTTTAACGAAAAATATTTTCATAGACCATGAAGATGATTAGACACGAATTATTATTGATAATGAAAATATTTTTCATTGATTAATTATTTTAAGTGAGATAAACAATTATTTTTAGGAAAATATTTTCCAAATCGCTCAATTTTCTACTAAACAAACAAAGTATACTTGATATGAGGTTTGCATAGGGGTGATTAATTCCAAGATAGGACATTGGTTCATGGACCCACTTAAGAAAGTCCAATTCCAAGTGGGTTCATGAAACTAATCAAAATTTCCCCAACAAATTCATTCCCGGGCATTCATAGGTGTAGCTTCAACCCAAATTGGTGTCATTAGCTTTCAAAGGCCATCATCATTCACTTCACTACAATTGCTTCAGACCATGAATTAATCCTCCTCAACACCTATGGTGAACAATCCCTTGGCCCACCATCTCCTTTCAGGTTTTGAAGAATGGTGGACCAGAGATACCCCTAACAATCACTGGTCAAGGAGGTTCCACTATTTTTCATCTGGCCCATATAACTGAACTTGCTAAAAGAGCCCCCAAAGCTAGAATTGACTCACTTCGGTCATCTCTACAGGCTCAACTACGTCAAACTCAAGAGCATATAGATGCTATGCATGAATTAACCTTTACCTCTATGATTGCCATAGTTTTGCCACATGGTCCGCATTTGGCCAATAAACATTAGCGTATTTATTATATCAAAACTATTATCTATTAAAAATATAAACGAAAGAGAGAATTTTTGGATAGAGAATTTTTGTATATACTCTAAAAAGCTATAGCTTATTTATTTATAGGATAAGTATCGTATTACTCAAATATAGATAGGTTTTCCCAACAATGAAATCCACATAATTAAAGCTCAATGACTAGCAACAAATTAATAATATATTCCATTACTCGATAAATTATTGCCAATCGAAAGCATAATTAATTTTATTTGAGCAATGCACCATTAAATCAATTTCTTTATTTCAAGTATAAGGAATTTAACTAGAATATATAATCTTGTTACTTCAACGTTAAACTGATAAAACTTCTAGAATTGCAATATAGCTTTGACATTACAAACCACAACTTCATTCGAACCATAACATATCTATTAAGGTTAACTGCTTTGAAGGTCATCTACTTTGTACAGCTTTCCCTTCAATAATTCAACAACTTTCAATTATCGACATCAACCTCATTCCCATATGTAAATCAATGTTAAGATATATCGAGGTACGAGAATCCATCTCGACCTAGGACAAGTAACTCTTAATTATGTTTGGGGGCTCTCTCTTCAGAAGAATGTCTCGTCTCTCAGTTCCTCTCTTCATCTACGAGCGAAGAGAAGTACCGTGCCTCTTTGCCGCAACTTCGCTATGCCTTTCATGGTCCTCTCTATGTCTCACCTTTGATCACATGGATGTCGAGACCTTCTACTCAATTAATCTTGCAAATGTACGTAAGCATCCTACCATATACATCGAGTAAGGTTCTGCATTTAACAAGGTAGCAGGTGTGTCTCCTAAGGTCAGTGTTTCGACTATAATATCATCTTTATTTGTTAAGGATTAAAATTTATTATTTGCTGATAATTTATTCTACATTCGAAAACCCAGAAATAGAGTGTTTAAGCTATTGAAGGAGATAAATAGGGTGTCTCATGGCTAATACATTAGTTACGTAGAAAATTGATATTAATTAAATTCTCAGATTGAAGCGAAGGGACCTTCTTGTGCTACCTTGGTATATATGTAGTTCTATTTCCTTTTACCTAAGCAAGTGTCAGAAAAATGTTTATTCCTCCTTCCCCGTGAGGGTTGAATTATCTATATATTTATTCATTTATCATTTTTATAAGTGAATATCTTGGCTTGTGATTAATGCATTGAGACAAACCTCAGTTGCTTAATTAATATCTCCCATAATTAAATAATATTCATGGCAAAGTATCAATTTCAAGATTTTTGTCAATGTAGTCTGACGATGATAAATAAAAAAAAGGAAATGCTTTTTGGGATCGCCTCCGAAATAGCCATTTAATATATTTTATTAACATATGATAATTTATTTTTACTAGTCATATAAGTAGAACGGGCCCAAAAAAAAAAAAAAACAAGTGCATGGTCTTGAATTAAATCACCAAAGATAGAAACAAATGCCCTTTAATGACCTAACTAGGGTTTTAGGTTAATTCCAAAGTCGATTGGTTGAGTTCCCAGTTCTGAAAATCAGGAATTGACTCCGATGAGGTAGGTTATAAATTTCTTATTTGAACTTATCCATCCCAAAACCAATAATCTTAATTCATGTGATTTTATCTTTTTGGTGCTTAAAGAATATAATGCTTCTAAAATTTGTCACTTAACAGTAATTAATAAAGTAAAGGTTGCTTTACAGTAGCCAAATATTTATATTAAAAAAAAAAAAACAGTTCCTTTGCTGGTCATTTCTGCATATATCTTTCATTTAGAGTATGAAATTAAAATTCTTTTAAGTGCAAGGCAACAGAAAACTGCCCTTTTTTTTTCAGATTTCAGCATGTAGTGGCATAAACAGGGGTGACTAGTGGTGGGCATCCCCCAAAAGCAGCTTCAGATTTACGAGTCATTGATTTTATGTGCAATTATAGTAAGTAGTGATTATATTTTGCAGCTTATTGGGCCCTATGGTCCCCACTATAATGAATCGGGCCAACTTTCAATATTGTTTTATAGATATATATTAAGTACCCAGGCTGTGTAATCTTTTTTTGTACCCATTCTTCACCTAACACCGTAGATATGGGTAGTCTTATAGTAGCAAGTGACTAATCGCTTGTCTCAACGGTGAAAAACGTGTAGAGAAGAGTCGTGCACTTCGTGTACACAATATAAATCCATAATTTCCTTACATCACGCGCTTCTGTGGAAAGAATATGAAAAGATAAATGTGTTGTAGGGGAAAAAAAAAGAACTTTAATGCTCAGAGATATGCAAGATTCCAATTCATTTAAGAAATACAATAAAAGGGTTTTAATGAACCTCATCAATGAAAGTTTGAAATCGAAACCGATCCTTGATTTGCATTATAGTGTTGAGATGGCAAAAGAAAAGTGCTTCTCTCTTTTATTAGGGTTTATACACATATGACATCTCCTTCATTTCACTGACTGATTTACATTGCATTGCCGATAATTTTCCCTTCGCAAAGATTTAGATCAAGACAAAGGAGAAACTTTTGAACCTTAAGTCATTCATCCACATGATAATTAGTTAGTCCCTTGTATAATTTGTTCATGATTTTATAGGAAACTATGAGATAAGATATGTGTGCCATCAGGTTTAAGGGGATAAATGCTATTTTCGATAGTGAGTTGGCTGTGGAAATTGATCGTCGCATCCAATAAGATTAGCTGGATATTTGAAGGGTATTGAATCCCTAATTCTTAGCTGTTATTTTCAAGTTGGTCATGGTCGCATAAGCCAAGCCTAGCTATATAACACCAATTTTAAGTGAGATGCATTTGTTTTTCATTAACTTACAGGTTTGTATATTTTATATAGATGCGGGGGAGTATTGAATTGCCATTGATTGCCTATTTGGAAGCACATGCATCGTCATCTTTGGGGGGCCAGAAGAGCAGAAAACTATAGGTCATGCAACATGGATGATTTCAGGTAGCCAGCTTTCCACATCTGATACAAATTTCAAACTATCAATTATTAATTAGATCCACCATCAATAGAGAAACAGCATTGATGTCATGACATGTACAGACATCTTGTCATTATAGCTATCTATCTCATTCTATACCAACTCATGAGATTAAAGGTACTTTTGTAAAGGAGTATAAAATCTCTCCACTGCAGGGCTTAAATGAATATTCTTTGAGATTTGAATCCACAGTAAACTAGAGAGCACTATGTCTGGTATATCAGCTTGAGTTATTAGCTTGAGATCCTCTTAATTTAGAAGAAGTCATCCCACGTATTTACGTATGTACATACATATGGGCGTATGTATTTATCTGTTTTTAACTCATGAAAAGAAGACATGTTTCCCGTCCAAAGAGTGTTAATCGAGTCAAAATAATATATAGGATTTCAATTCATAGCAGTAATTATGTCCCAAGTTTGAACTTTAGATATAGCCGTGCAAATGTAAAATGCAACATATGTATTAGTCCAGCACATATTGCTGGTTTAAAAGAGTGAATGTCTATAATCACTAAATCTACGATGGATGAAGCCACTTGTGTAATTGATTCCTCACACTATCGACATAGATTCTATAAAGGGCCATAACCTATATCCATTTATCATGGTACACGAACAACCTTGTTTGGTAGGATATATAAGGCACTTTCCTGCTGTCTAGATGCTCAGTGTGACACTCATTTTTTTTTCTCTTTTTTATAACTAATTCCCGCTTCTTTGTACCACCATTCCTCCCCCATCATCAGTCTTTTCGAAAGAAGCTAGAGAATCTTTTAATTATTACCAATGAGATCTTTTTCTTAAGGAAAAACGCAATCAATTTGTAATTGTGGCCATCGTTGCAAATTTTTATGACGGAGCTACTTGTAAAGTAACCGTAGCCTTGTAATATGTTTGTAGCATAGCAACAAAGTGTTGATGTAGTGCCTTGTTATGAAAAGCTAAATTTTCTCTTTAAAAAAGCCAAAAGCAATCGGAAATAGAAAAACAAAAGGAAAGAAAGCGGAAGCGCCGAATAGGGCCAATGTTTTCAAGATATGGCATCATCCAATCTTCGCCGATCAAGATTTTCAGGCCCTCATGGGATGGTGTGGCCATCCCTTGGCACCACCATAACAGGCTTGCCACCCTCCCCTATGGCCGGATGAGGATTGCCAACCCTCGCCAGTGATGTGGGGCTACTCCGTCTCTCTATCTAGGTGATTTTTCTATTTTTTTTTTTTTTTTTGCTTTTCTTTAATACTGGGTTTTCCTTCTGTATTATTATTTTTCCCTTTCTTTTTTTTTTTTTTTTTTTTTTTTTTTTTTGGTGACATGACCAGCAACGCGAAGAAACCCTAGCAACTCCTTAGTGGGCAACAGGCAAATGGGTGCTAGCGCGACACGCCCATTTCAATTTTTTTAGTGGCCAGAAACCAGAACAAACCTTTGCGTTTCTTTTTAAGGTTAACCCACCCCCACCCTCTCGCGAGGAGCGTGCACCGCACGCTCCAATCACGAGCAGTTTTCATGCGGAGGCATCTTCCGACCAACTAACCAGGCCTCGACACGTGTCGCGTGGCGAAAGGGGAACCGCCCCATGACGATCAGGACAGTGCGTGCATGATGCTCGTATGATTTTGGACCGTGTATTATATTTTCGAGATATCATTTTATCTAATATACGGACTCGAATATTCATTTATACTGAGGCTAGATATGCGTTTGAAAAAGGCTATGCGCATCAACTTATCAAAGATTAATTCTAAGTTCAAGTCCTTTTTGTTAAGGAAACGTGAGATCTAGAAAATTATTGCACGTAAAGAAGGTGTTTTACAGCATTTTTCACATTTGCCAATTCTTTAGATTGGAACATCACCAAAAATGAGTAGATTAAATAGTTAGAATCGTCTTGAGTTATTCATGGTATGATTTTCTTCAAGGTGGAGGAAATTTTTTTAGATACTTGTTTCATAAATATGTAGAAAGTTAAAATTGGGGTGGTATAAAAAAAATTTGTGAAACTCTAACTCATATGAATTTCATAAGTTAAAGCAGTTATTTGCCAAATTATTTTCATGAGCGAATATGTCATTGGGTCTCTTCCAACATGCTTCTATCTCAAGGTACTTAAATGGTCCATACAAAATTTTCCTTCGATTAAAGTAATGTGCGTGATTGAACTATAGAGCGTGATAAATCAATTGGAAATGGATCACACTATCTTTTACAATTCGAAAGTTCAAGCTATGTTATGAGCGAACCTCAAGTCGTCTTGCGCCTTAAGCATTTACTTTCAAATATGGAGAGACTTCTTGATTTCTAGCACATTTGTGGGGCTATGATTTTACGCTCGTACACCTATTAGCCGATTGAGAAACTATGGCTTAAACCGATCTTTTTTTTTTGAACGTGAGAGTCTTGCGATAACACATAGAAAGGATATCTGCCTCGTTGCCCTTCTCGTTGCCCTTCCCCACCCTTTTATCCTTACGGAAAGTCCGTGTGATCTGGAGACGTTTTGCAAGAACAAATTCTGCTTTTAAGAAGTTGTAGGAGCTCTAGACTGCTTGGAATAGTTTAAAAGTGGAATAAATCAAATTTAAAACTAAGTTGGGGGTAAAAACGCTTCCATTAAGAAGTAAAAAGTATCGGGAGAAGCTATCAGTGCTAGCGACATCCTCTTGCATTATCATAAGAGTCACAAACCTATTATTGAATGTTTGGTTTGAGTCACAATTACTCCTCACCACTTGTGATGTAAAGGTTCGAGATTGATGGCTTTGTCTCCAGGGCTTCCACCAGGATGCTTTCAACTCGGAAGTGTCTCTACACGAGATATATCATAACTAGGTAACATTGCGTGAGCTGTTCAAAACTTCATTCACAACGTGAATCAAATTCATGACGTCGTAAAAAATAGATGACACATCGCCGACATCCATAACCTTGACATACCATACATCATGATTAGGAAAAGAAGGCACCTTCGTAAATGTGTGCAATAATCTGTCTCGGATATACATTCTTACAACTCTATATCTTCAATGTGTGTTACCCAACACTTGACCGCTAAACAAAAATACTTTCCTCTGTGGTACAAGGGAAGCAAATCTCCTATCCCATTAATGCGTGTGTCAATCTGTGTCAACGCACATATAATATCTCTTGAGACTTATCTTCTTAAATGTATATTCAAAATAATGTTATAAGTTGACAAGTTATTGTTCAATTTCTGTGACACGAATTGATATACCATAATAAATACCAGACTTCCCTAGACATAAGGACAACTAACTACATATCTTAGGCACCACATAAATTCCAAATTTGAGGATAATAATATAGTCTCCCAAGGACAAAATTGGTCTTGATAGGGGGTTACGCACGGCGCATATATATTATCGTATACAACTTTAAATTGGACACAAGTAGTTCTATTTTACATGGTTCAACTCTTGAACTGGGAAACATCCTAAGCTATGATACCTTTAGATCCATACAGGAGAATACCCTGTCACATATGTAGATGTTTGGAGGAACAAATTATTTTCAAAAGTTGTACACGAATAAAGAAAAACCAATTTATATATAGTTAAGGTACGTGTTATGTGACCTTAGATTTAATGTTGCCCGAGACCCACAACGCCATCGACAACTGACGTGGGCTATGCTGCCTAGCTCGAGGAGAGACAGACCGCGATAGATAGCAACGTGCATGACGAGGATGACACAGCGAGTGGCGATGGTATTGAAGAATGCGAGGCAACGTCGTCTATAGGTAAGAACAACCGCCAGCCCAAGGGCGATGATTGAACGTAGAGAAAAAAGAATGGGTTTAAATTGTTTTTTTTTTTTTTTTTGGGGGGGGGGGGGGTTTATTTTTTTTTTGTATGACTTTAGGAAGTGAGTTTGAGCAATTAGAGTTATTTGAAAAGTACCTTCAAACAGAAAAGAAAAGCATATTGCACACTGTTGTGTGATCCATATGTATGGGTATTTCATATGTGGCCTAGCTGTTGCTTCTTTTTTGCTTTGTTTTTGTTCCGCTAACGCTTTGCTATGGTCAAGTCGAGTTACTTCAAATTTTAATACAACGACAACCTCATTTCAAGGAAAATACAACAAAAGGCATTAAGAGCTCTCTCTTCTCTCTCTCTCTCTCTCGCTCGCACACCCTCACCCTCACCCGCACCCTCAAGAATCGAGAACCTCTCTCGCCTTGCAAGCTAGGGTTTCTCCACCTTGCGCACTCAAATTCTGCGATGCCAGCTTCAGATCTCTCTCGGGAGCTGTCGTTTCCGTCGTCGCCTGCTGGTTCTCTATCATTCGATACCACCTTATCAAGAAGCCGTGAGGAGTCTGTGTGAACTGGACGCGACATCCACCGATTCGGTACCCAGATAGATTTACGGTCTCTCTGAATTGAAATGTTTCTTCCTGTTTCGTACTTGTTCCGGGGGGTTTGTGTTTTCTTGATATACCCATGTTGAATCAGCTTGAGGGGTTGCTTAATTTTAGGCGAATAATGAATGCTTCGCTGTTTTCTTGGCACAGATATGAGCTTTACTTTGAATTTCTGCATCTGGGTATTGCTTCATCGCTTATCTAACTTGTCTCTTTCCCATTATTTTATGTGCCGTTTTGCTGTTTGAGTGATTTTCGTGAGGTTAGTTCTTCTTTTTTATGTTGCTGGTGGTTATTCAGTAAACCCTAATTCGAATCTCATGTGTTGATTTATACTCTTGATTACCGGATGTGTTTCGATGTTTTTATGGATGTTGGAGCTGGAGGTTGTGGTTGCAGTCATGGATCTTGAGTTTTAATTCACTGTCGATGACTTTCCTATTTGTGGGGTTGGGCTTTTCATTCCAAAGCAAAACCCTAATTTTTATTTGTCTTATGGGTGTTTTGGTTATCTATTTGCAACATAAATGAGTGCTGATCTTGTATGCTTTAATGTTTTTGGTGGCTACAAGGGTAATGCTGTAACCTATCTAAAGCTATTTTTCAATGGCCAACTAGGGTTTTGAGTTTTGTTAACCTTTGAAGAGCAATGGGGAGGTTGTGTGATATATAGTCTAAACGGTATACATGCTTTTCTGTTATGTGATATAAGTTCATTTTATTTCTGGATCGTTTTCCATATATATAATGACGTTTATTTAGTTTCCTAAGAAAGCTTATATCTGCATGCTTAGGCGCGAATTTATTTAAGATGGAGAAGAGTTTAGATGCCTCTCAACCGAGGAGATCATTTATCCCAATTGAGTCTATATGTATAGATCTTTCCAGTGCCATCGATAGAGATTATAATGGAAAGTGCGAGCGCTTCTCTATACGGTAAGATTTACATTCTTCCAAGACTCACTTGTAACTTATGTAGATGCTGTAGCTAATTGGATAATTCTCTTCATTCCTTTTGGATCACGTAATATCGCATCCTTCTGAAATTGTGCTTGTGGATGCATTCAGCAGCTAAATGATTAAGATTTCATGTGTTAACAATTAATTCTTTTTTCACTAAACCATCAGCATGTGTTAGCTAGTTACTGTTTTCACTGTCTCTTATGCTAGCTTAGTTGTTTGTCCTTGCTCTTGAAGAATAATGTGGACCTACTCATCTTTCTTCTTCTATAACCTATAGAAACACTGTATTATCTGCCCATTGCATTGATATATGACATTTACTTTCTCCCACTGAAGTTCCACCTAGTAAAGTCGTAATAACTGTTGAAAGGTCAATTCTGTCAATGTGGAAGTACAGTAAACATATATACATGTATATTTATCTGATAAAAGCTCATTTTTCTATCCACCATAACTAACTTTTGCCTTTGCTTGTCCAGTGAATATGTATCTGAAATGAGAAGAAAAGACGAGAAGATTTGCTGGCCATTTACATCAGATGGTCACATTAATGCCATAAATGAGCAAGCTTGCAAGCCTCTTCCACTACCTCTTCAAAATTCTCGATCGTGGCAGTGTCTGAATTGTCTCAACACTGAAGCGGGTAGAAAGGAAACTGGCACTGTTGTTAAGTGCTGCAGTAAAAGATGCCTGCTTGATGGCCCTTGTTCCCAGATGCGGAGCACCTCTGAACCATCAAATCCTGTAGTGGATTTTCAGGAGACCTTGAAGCTCGAAGTTACTGAGAATGGAGAAGCTATTCCTGATACTTCTACTTTCCTAACTAAGAGTGACTGTTGTGCTTCATTGGTTGCGGGCAAAAATGGCCAAACAGACGACAAAATTGATGCTTTCGGAAGAGGTGTGTTTATGTAATTGCTGTGTCTAGATGCTGATAATTCATTCCAAGAGATGGACTAAAATTTTCTACCTCTAGGACATGAAGAAGATGGCTTTGAAGGTAACAAAAGTCTGGAATGTGTAGAATTTACTGGAGTAAGGGCTGCTGCACCAGAAGTTGATCAATGTCAGGACCACGAAAGTGTAAAAGATGACCAAGGTAAATGACACGACTGATAATAATTTTAATTTGCAGGACAATCAATTTTGGTGTTGTTAAAAGTTGAACCTTTTATTGACATAGTGACTCTTTTGGTTTCCGAAATAGTTTACAACTATACAAAATGCAATGGCTCTCCTGATTCATGTCAGCAAGATGGAAGTCAAGAAGCTCGAAATATTTTGGAAAACCTTCAACCAGGAAAACAAGCTTCTGGTGATGATCAGGATGGGAAGGTGACTGAGGACCATGAAGAGACATCAAGAACAGTTAGTTGGGATGATCAGATGCCTCATTATCTCACAGATCATGAAAGCGGAAATCCCTCCCTGGGATTGGATGAGTGCAACGACTCATTATCTGAAAGTGCAGATATAGGGATCAGAGATTGTTCTCACAATCATAATCGGGATAAATGTCATGGTCTATTTCGTAGAAGAACCAGAAAGACACGCCTGATCACCGAATTACTGAGAGAAAGCAAAAATTCAACCAATGATCACATTGGAACAGATTATCCTCTTAGGAATGCAATATCTGAACCTTTGGATAAGACAAACACTGTTGTGCAAGGTCAGGCAGTTTTCACAGAACTTGTGAAAAGTAGATTTCGGGATCAAAAGAGAAAAAGGAAGTTAACTTCAGACGAAGAAGGAACAGCCACGGAGCTAATGACTGCAAGTAGGGAAAACAATGATTCACTAAATGGCAGTGGAGGTGTCAAAGATGCCAATGTGCTTTTGCATCCTGAATCAAAGGACAGAGCAAATGCTAAGATGGTTCCCAGGATTGCTATCAATAATCAGACTAAGTACAGTAGTTTGAAGTTTCCTGAGAAGAAAATGAAGAGAAACCTAGTGATAGAAGATTTGTCCCAAGCACCCTCCGGAGAAAATGTATCCAAAAGTGTTCAGGACAAAATCAAAGCAGGTCCAGCCAGTTCTACTCACAAGTCATGTCTCAAATTGGGTCGTTATACACCCATCACCACCAAATTCAACTCCATTCCTTCTTCTGACCAACTGGTGGAACCAAATTATTTTCCCCTAGCACCCTCCAGAGATACAAGTTCAAGCATGTGCAAGAAGAATAACAAAGCAAACAACGAAAAGCTCTCTCTGATTGGTTTGAGTAATAGCTCAAAAAGACAAGGTCCAATTACTAGGACAGATGCTGAAACAACTGGCCTTTGTCCTTCTGCTGTACACTTACGACCAGCTGAAGATGCTTCTGTAGAAGGTGGGTTTGCTCAATCTCTCAACAGCCATTCAGTCGTGCCTGATGTCAAGAGGAATCGTCCTCTCAAAGTTGTGTTCGGGCAAGCTTCTTCATCTTCTAAGGATGAGGCAACTCCTAAAGAGGGCCACATTGTGAGGAGAAATCTAAATTCCAGATATGTGGCATCAAATATTACTTATACTTGTGAAGTAGATGTTGCAAAGGGAATACTTACTGATAACAACAGCAAAAAAGCTACAAATGGGACGCCTCTTCTTAGTGACAAGCAAAAGAACCAGTTAAACCTTGATAGCAGCACTTGCTGCCAAATGCCGCGAATGGTACGGGCTTTACTCTACTGCAATATATAAAATTTTCTTTGAGTTCTTGTTCATTTACAGTTGAGGGAAAATGGTACGGCCTTCAGTGGGGAGGTGGGAAATTATTTAGTATTTGTTGACACTCTTTCTGCATACATGAAAATTTATCTCATACTTTGTTTAGTATAACTTTCTTCAACTTTTCCATAGAGTCCTTCAATCCTTTCTAAAGCTAATATTGAAAAATTTTCTTCAACTTACATTCTCTAACTGGCCAGACTTGTATTAACCACCTCATGACTGATTAATAATTATAAGGGTGGTGTTCAGATTCATTTCTTTTTCTCTTTGCTCTTGGTTGAGCTCATACAAGGAAATATTCCCTTTTCCCAAATATCAAGTCATGCAGTACAAGTAGTGTATGGCTTCTATGTCAAAAGGTGATGGAATTTGTTGACCTTGAATTGTCCTTCTGCTTTCCCGTTCATCTTCAAGGTTGGGATTGGCATAATGCAAGTTCTTTCTGTAGCATCCTCATGAAAATGATTGTTCGTTTTTCATTCTCTGTAGGATATCTCAGGTACAAGTAACAGCAGGAAGACCTTTTGTCCTCAGACACAGTGCACATTTCCAAACCATCACTTTGATTGCGAAGCTGAGAAATCATCTGAACAAGGAACTTTAGATGACATACCAATGGAAATTGTTGAGCTCATGGCAAAGAATCAGTACGAAAGATTCCTTCCTGATGCTGAAAATGCTGAACAACCACTAGAAACGACCATTGGATCAGGTGCTTCTCAAAGTGTAAATATTACCAAAGGACTTCGAAAGAGGGACTGGAGTTTACTATTGAACCATAAACAGAAACCTCACCCTAAAAAGGCTAGAAATCACAGGCATAACATTCGTGAGGATTATATACCCGCCAAGCAGACATCTGTTGCTGGTTCTTCTCTGCCCAATACGATTTGTTCCAACGTGAATCAAATGGAGAAAAGTTGCCCACCTACTGGGCTTGGTGGAATCCTCCAGTTCATGGAGCAGCCATCCAGTGGGGTTGCATTTTCTTTATCAGGTTCCGGTGGGCATATTAGCAGTCCCTACTGCAGACGAAACAAGCATATGGTGGGTGTGGGCCTCGTGTCTGGTAGTGACAAATCTTCAGTCTCAGTTAATGGAGTTTGCGATTCTGTTCCCCTGCACAATCGAGGAGTGGCACATCTATCAGCCGCAACGCCAAATCGCATGCCCTTTTCATATGACATTCCACCGAAGAAGCTGGCTTTGCCTCCTAGGTCAGATGAGTTTCTGCATGGTTCTAGGACCCTGCCAGTTTTAGATGCTAAGGGGGGTCATAGCCCGAGGCATTTGAGAGTGAAAGGTATTGGCTTTGACAAGCATAGGAATAATTCTTCCAACACTAATGCAGAACAAACACAGCACAATAGACAGAGCGGGATGGACCCCAGAAATCTGTCAGGATCTACGGCGCTGTGTTCCAATGAGACGATTTCGGCGATGCATTTACTCAGCCTCATGAATGCGGGAACACACACAGTCAATTTGGATGGAACTCCTGAACAGCATCAACGACCCTCCTTTTCTCATAAGTATCACTCTAAGGAGATTGTTGAGTTGGACTTTCAGTCATACAAGCAGCCTTATAACAAGATGCATCCATCATCTGATTATTGGGCTAAAGGTACCCTCAGTGAGCATGTTTCTGCAGTTCCAACCATTGATGAGCCCACTCCTTTATCTCAGCCTGATAGAAATTTCATGGGGGCCACTGAGGTTGCGGCTCAGGAATCACTGAAGATGCACAAGAAAAGGAAGAAAAAGTGCCCTGAAATAGCCACATCAAATGAAGCATACAATTACAGATCACAAAAATGCATATTCCCTGGTGGTAATTTGGTCACAAATCATGGATCGAATCCAAGCCTTGATGGGCTTAGAAACTTCGTAGATGCTCCAAATAATGTGGCCTTCCCTCTGCACTTGAATGCAGAAAGTTCAGGGAAGGACAAATTGGGGACGCAAGACAGAAACAGAACCCTGCATCCTTCACAGAAGGACTCTGAGGTTCAAGTATGTACAGCTAACAAAAATCCAGCTGATTTCACCATGCCAGAAGCAGGAAATAAGTATATGATCGGACGGAGCAACCTAAAATTTGAGAAGAGATATCCCTTTCAGAATTCACCAGGCAAAATTAATTTTGACCGCAATCACCAGAAGAAGCAAAAGCTCACTGGATCAAGTCGGTGCTGAGTTTAGGTCCATGATCATTCCTTCCAATCCTGATGAGGTAGAATTATAATCTGTCCATTGGTTTCTCAATGCTGGATACTGACATGTCAAATTACTCTAAGGTACATTGATTTAGCTATGTCAATTTTTTCTTTGGCAGGTGATGGTATCAAAAATTCCTGTGCATTGCTGCAGCAAAGAGAGAATCATTGTGAAATTTTAATCGGGCATGTCAACAGTGTAGCAGATCTGAAGTTGGGAGACTGGATTTGATCGTCAATTACATTAAGTCCACGCATTGTCAAAGGTCATTCAGAGGCTTCAGTTATGGTGTACTACTATTGTTCTGCGGAAGGACTTGTTAACCGCTGTGTATGGCAAATGTCCGATGTTTAGCAAAGAGATTTAAGCATTAGTAAGTATAGCAATCAGAAAAACAGATAGCGAAGACCCCAAATGGCGAGAAACAAGTTGGTGTTTCATAGATACATGGACAGTGTAGGTAGAGCGTGTTTTTGTCTGGGGAATAGACTGACAACATGGCATTGCTTGAACTGTAGATGAATGGCAAAGTGATGCTACTTTATATTTTCTGAAATGAAAAGCTCTCACAATATCAACTTGGTGTGATTTTACTCTTGCGATAACGTCAAACCGATGAACGTTGGGAATGAAAACACTGTTAACATTAACAAGGGCGACCAACTCACATCAATCAGTGTATCAATGTCCATGCAGCGTGATTCCAGTTTCTGGACTACTTTCGATAAATTTTTTGCAGCTTTAATCCCATGATCGATCACACTTCACAAACTGCTCAGGCTAGGATTCCTCTTTCGCTTTCTGAGGCCTTTGCTTCTTCCATTGGATGAGTATAGACTTATTACAGTTGTTATTCCTATCATGATTTTCTTGCAGCATCCATCTTGTGTGACGGAACATCAATGTACAACAGACATTCATTTTCTATGATTTTTCTTTTTCTCGTTACTATCAGTCACGTTCAACTGAAGCGCGACTTACATTTTCTTCAATTTGGAAAAGTTTCGGAGGTTTCAATGCAGTTACTGAACGAACAGAGACAGCTATGAATAAGACGCAATGTGTCAAGGTGAGCCTCATTCTTAACACAACATGCTAGACACCTTACGGATAAGTTTGCCGGATTTACATTGTTTTATCTCTTCTTCTTGTCTCATAGTCATATCATTGCCTCCCTTGGTAGTTTCCATGCAATTATCCAAACATAGATAAGAATTTAAACATATGGGTTTGTCGCAATCTTACATCAAAACACGGGTTCTTTTTCACAAAAAAAGAAGAAAAAGATGAGCTAAAACCCAAGAAGCTGGGTAATTTAAAATAAATTGCATCGATATTACTGAATCTTGATTTTGCTTATCGAATACATTAAAAAAAATTACATTTACTTGCAACTAACATGATTTTTAATTATTCATGGAAAAGTTTCCATTGGTGATACGACATGGCCTAGTGTGATAGCTTTGGCCGCTTTGTTGGCATGTGAAGATGGTAAGGTTGGTTTAGAACTAGATCTCACTTTATCATCGATGACGATGCTCTTATTTCTGGGAAATTGTCACCCAATAGCAACACAAACATCAATGACAAATTTTCTACCAAAAAAAATCAATGACAAATATAAGGGACAGCAAAAGTATAATAACATCTGCAGACCTAACCAAAGCGCTTTATAAAAATGAGAATTTGGTCTGCTTCTTTTTTTTAACATTTCCTTGGCGGAGGCTTGATCATTGAAAATATAAAAAAACAGACTAATGCCCATCAATTGTCAGGTTGTTGCCGACAATAATCGATGCTGTCCTCATTCGGTAGACTTTGTACTCAAGCTTTAACCTGGCATTGGAATGTTATTATCATACATCACCTTGAGAAGTTCAAACAAGCAAATTGATACAGACGTTTGATATTGTCTTTGGCTAGACCGCCTCACGTGGAACAGATGACTGCATGAAATAATAAAATATAAAATTCTGGTGAATGCACCTCTTTGTGAACATCTCCACACGATGCATTTGCATTTACAATCGATGCTCTCATGTTAGCAAGATTCCGCTATCTTCAATCTTTAACATCTTCCTTTCTCAAGTTCCCTCCTTTCCTGTGATAGAGTCAAAATTGATTAACTACAATTTCTTTTAGAAAATAAAAAATAAAAACGCACACTGTATGTGTGTGTGTGTGTGTGTGTGTGTGTGTTGTGTATAGCACCAGCACAGACAAGAGCATTAGCCAGCCCTCGTTGCATGCAAAATCATCAGTTCTGTATTGTGAGTAGCAAGAGCAGGCAATACATCATGGGCAAGCTGCGTCCATCCTCATCCAATACCAAACTCGAACCCGCACCATCGTGGGACGCCGAACCCACTTCTCCGGCGTCCGCCGCCATGACTACATAACGCCCACCGCCGGATTCTGCCCCTGCTGACCCGCTGCAAACTCACAACGCCAGCAGCGACTACCACGAGAAAACCTCAACTTCACCGCCACCATCGCCAAGATCCACAAGTCCTCCCCCTCTTCTCACTTCCCATGTCAACCCGGAGCCATCGGTGCTGCCGCCGAACAACCTCGATGACATAAAATCTGTGCAACGGTGGTTTTCCAGCCAGTGCCCCCGGTGGCGGCGGAAACCATCCCGGACAACCAGACTGTTGTACCTTACGTGCCTCTTGAAAATTACAGCAACAAACAATACAAGGTCCAAAATGGGCCTGTTACTGCAGCTACCGGGCCATATGGAGCGTCACGAGCCCATATTAACGGCCACGCGGCCGCCGGAGGACCGGCGGTCATGTTTCCGCCGCAGAAGGCGGATCATCAAGGGCTGCTGCCATTGTCGAACAAGGAATCGGTTTCAGCCCATCAAAACAATGATTCTGGTTCCGTTCGTTGGAGTTCCGTGGAAGAGTGGGCTCTTGGATTGCTGCCAACAACCCACCAATGGTAAAGTCTTTTTTTATGTTTCTGATGAATAGTTTCACTTGGGAAATTATCATGAAGTCAAAACAAACATTCTTCTCATAAATAGTATAGCTCAAGATGCATTCTCCGTCTTTGAGCCCTCAAGAAGACTTCACTTTTCATTCTATGCAAGACGGACTACTAAGAAAATGTGCAAAGGTGGATCCCATACCCAGAAAAAGTAATGGCAATCTTTGTCCACACTCTCACCTAGGAAAGCTTATGTGCATATTCCAATTAGACTCATAAAGCATTCGGACATCATTGTCGCGCAACAATTCGCACAATATTTTACATGCGAATGCAAAGGAATATTTTTCCAAACTCCTATTTTGTGTCTAATATCACACACAAACCAATTACATGTATTTCTTATGGCAATAATAAAAACAGTAGCACCATGCGTGACATTCGGCCAGATTGCTGAGACATTGGACAATGGCAGCACCAGTAAGTTGTTTCTCTTTCTATGTTATTCAGATATCAGTGAGATTTTGCGGTTTTCACTCCCTACTATTCTAAAAATTCAAGTTGTGTTAAATGAATAAATGATGAATATATTTAATTATTTTAACTTGTTCAATTGTAGGTCATTATCATTAAGTGAAAATTGTGTATATACAACGTTGCGTGTATGTGAAAAACGTCGTGATGATAGCTTTTTATTTGGATTGACATGAATGTGTTTTCAAATAGCTAAAAAAAAATTGTGGAAGAACGGTCTGTCTACACGTTATAAGAGAACGTGTTGGTGTTTTTGCGGAAGCGTGTGTGTGTGCAAGTGTTATGTGTGAATAATAAAAGGACTACAATGGCAAAGGAAGAATTGATAAAAAGGAAGATTTTATTTTGAAAGGTTTTATTACAAAAGGAGGAAGGAGTGTGCGTGGTTTTCACGGCTACACTCCTTCCTCCTTTTGTAATAAAACCTTTCAAAATAAAATCTTCCTTTTTATCAATTCTTCCTTTGCCATTGTAGTCCTTTTATTATTCACACATAACACTTGCACACACACACGCTTCCGCAAAACACCAACAGTGGTATCGAGCCAAGTTCTTCGGTTGGTATCGGGCGTTTGCCCTACCTACCCATTCCTAAAACTACCCTTTCCAAATATCCACTATCATCCATAACCAAAACCATGCTTCCGTGCACATTTATATTCTAACATGGTATCAGAGCCAGGGTTATCGGATGGTTATGGGCGTTTGTCCTCACCATCCTCAACTAAAAAGGCCAGAGCCCGAGCGAGAGCCAACAGAGCGTAGCCGGAGCGAGCCAGAATTAAAGGCCGAGCCCGAGCGAGAGCCAAGAGAGCCGAGCCGGAGCGAGCCAAAATCAAAGCCGGAGCGAGCGTAGCTAGAGCCTACGAGAGCCGAGCGAGCGAGCCCGAGCTAACAACTACAACTAAGAACAATTTGATGCCCCAAGACATATGGGTCATCGTTGAAGAAAAGACATGCGCATTTGAAGGCGGGTGCAAGTGTGCCGACAAGAGAATGCAAGGGATTGTGGAACGAAGACGGAATAAAAGATATGGGATAAACTACAATATCCGAAGTATCCCGAAAATGGATCAAGGGGGAGTGTTGGAAATTATGATCCATTTTATCTAAAAATATCTAGAAACTACTAATGAAGGTGAGAACCTTCTAGAATTGTTGAGAATGGAGATTGCTAGTTGAATCTAGAAGATTCACATGGAAATGGGAATGCAAGCAAGCAAAAGCCAAGCATCAAAGAAAATCCTAGAACAAGCAAGAGAAGTCTAGAGAAGTCCATGATTCAACAGAAGTCTAGAATTCTCTATCTTATATTAGTAGCTATTTGTAGAAGAGTCTAGAGACTTCCTCCACCAACTTTGGCAACTATATAAAGGAGCAAGTGCTCCATATTTTAGGTGAGGGAGATAAACATAAAAACCACATCATGCTCCCTCACCAATACTTCCTCCAACTATTGTAAAATTATTTTGTTCAACTAATGAAACTATTTTCCCCATGTCCTATATCCTTTAGTTATCCTATCTTGTCCCTTGTCCATCCTCTATAAACTACACCATACACTTGCACACACGCCACTAACCAAAAACTATCATCCATAACTAAAACCATGCTTCCGCGCTCAATTAAATTTTTTAACAGAACGTCAGCATCTTCTACCGTCTTGCCATTACTTAAATCATGCAATGGCAACCAAGAAGTTTTTATTGTTTTGTGTCGCTTTATGGCTAGTGTTCTAATCAATGCATCATGTCCCTTTTTCTCGTGATAGATAGGGCCATTTTAAAATTTGCGTTCTCATTCAGGACCTTCACCATGTCTGCATATGCATAGGTTGCTGGACGGGTTGGCTTCTGTACTTCTTCTTGTTCCTGGTGATATGCCATTGGAATATTGAAGTCCGGTACAGAAGGAGGCTCCGGAATGCATTTCAGATAGCGGAGACGCTGATCACCAACCGACTTGCTCACGTTCTGTGCCCACTTTGCTCGCTTTGGCAGGAGTTCTGGGCTCTTAAGCACTGCAGGCTAGACCCTTTTCAAGACTAGTATCGAAACCGTGTCATTTTCCCCATATTTCAGCCGAAAAACCAAGAAAAGGAGAAGTACTCTTTCTGTATGAACTAAGAAAAAAGAGTTCTTGGTCGTAAAAAGGATCAAACGATGATTACTTGTGTTTGTTTGTGTGGTGTTTGAGCAGGTTACCAAGACGTGATCGCGGGTATTCTGCACGAGCAGGGGCAACAAGGAGCGGACATTATTCCTACCACGAACCAGGCGATGATGAGATGATCTGTGTGTGTGTGTGTGTGTGTGTGTGTGTGTGTGTGTGTGTGTGTGAGAGAGAGAGGCTTGTGTCAGGCTCCTTCTTGACCTGTTTCTGTCTATGAATGCGTCACTATTTAACAAAAGAAAATGACTGTAGCTTGTTTCTTTCGTTGTATGCATCGACCCTGAATAATTTTGATGATTACAGAATCCCCATATATTCAGATGATGGATTAGATCTGACCGTCCGGGTGATTTTTATGTCTGTTTATGGAACGCATATACCCTGAACATGTTCTTCTATATGAACTGCTTGGTGTGAAGCTATAGATAACTGGATCTTTGGTATCAATTCGTTTCGTTTCATGTGAAATTCATGCTGAGGGTTCTTCTAACATTTTCAATTTATGTTCCTGATGAATCGAAATTGTCTTTTATTATATAGCCCGTACATGTCAATTGAGAGTCATGAAGGGATACCTTAAGGAGGAAAGAGAAAAAGCAAATCCTAAAACCATCTGTAACTTTAATATGTGTCAATTGAGATCCAAAGATGTTTCCAAGATTTCAAAGCTTTTTGCACATAGACAAGGGTTTAAACAGATGAGGTCTATCGTAAATCTTACATCAATACACGTAACAAGGAACCGTGGGCTTTTTGTCAAGAAAAAAGTTGAGAAAAGCTTAAAACCAAGAAGCTGAGTAATTATATATTGGTGTAACTTCTTCCGCAAAAAATTATTCTCCTATTAAGTTTTTTTTTTCCCCAAGAGCTTCACTTTATTGTAAGTTGGAACATATTGTATTGAGATAACCAAATCTTGGTTTTGCTAGCTGAATGTTATAGAGATACACTTGTAAGTTGCGTTAGAAAAAAGTACGACATTGTAGCATTGATATGATGTGGAGCATTTAACATGTTCTAATTGACTTGTAGCTCATTAGCTTATAATTTTGAGTGAAAATTAGTCTATTTGGATATTTTGAGGATATCAAGTTTTGGGCCCTCTCTTGGTGATTTCCAATGTGAATATTGGATTTCTACTACTCGCTCTAAACAAATGGTATCAAAGTTAATGATAGATTAGTAAACCACCAATCTATCATGGTGTGTGGTGAATATTTCAAAGAAAGGAATCTTCTAACCAACATGATTTTCGAGCAACCTTTATGGAACAGCTTGGCAGAAGAGATCCAGAGTGAAGGTGAGTGGTGTGGTGTAGCAACGTGGTCCCCATGTTAGGCTTGGCAGCCTCCATGGTTCATTTTGGAGAAAGAAACTTGCAATGGAGGTGGGGAAGCAAACTTAAAACCGAGCTCATGCATGAGGAGTAAATTGTTGAGACCTGAAGTGAAGGCGAGCATTGAAATATATTGATACAAAAGGAAAACCTAAATTTAAGGAGGAGCGATACAAAAGAATACCTGAATTTAAGGATGAGCAAACTTAACATAAGAGGAATGTTATTAAAATGCACATGCAAGTTGTGTTAGAAAAAAAAATCACACATAAGAAAATTAGTATGGTATAGAGCAGTTAATATACTTTAGTTGACTCATAACTCATTAACTTAATCTTTTGAATAAAAATATATCCAACTAGCTATATTGCCAAGCTTGAACTCTAGGCTCTCCTTTGGATATCTTCCAAGGTGAAGATATCGAATTTCTCCTACACGCTTCCAACAAATGCACTATAATTTACTTTTACTTGTCATTTTTCGGTGTGGACAACTAGATTATGATATATCTAGCAGCCAACTTCTCGTAATGATACAATGGTTTACTTCATTTCCATGATGCCATCTAGAAATAATGGAAGTACTAAAAAAAAAAAAAAACTTTATGGAAAGCAATGCAATGGGGGGCATATAAGTCGCATAACAAAAACCTTTTGGAAAACTAAATTTTGTTTTCTCTAAAGAAAACTATGATAAATAGATTGGCTTTTAGAGGTTTATTTCTCCAAGGTGAATGGGCCCCCACCATCCAATTGTCATTGTGCAATTGGCCCCGCTTCACTTGGATCATGCAAGCACGTTTCCACGTGGAAGGAGATGGCAAAAATGCCTCCACACAAAGTCAAACAAAAGCTTCGCCATCTTCCGTGTGAAATCTGCAAAACCATTCGCACCCGTCAAAAAACCTTTAGTCTAGTTTAATTCTAGAACTTTTAGTTATATCAATTCAATTTTAAATATTTTTAAGATTTGTCGATATAATTATTCTAAATAATTTTATCCAAAATAACTGACATAGATCATTTTTATAATTTTTCTAAATTTTTTCTTTCCTTCGATTTTTTCTTTATTTTTTGTTTCTTTTTTTCTTTTTTTTCTTTTTTTACCAAAACCTCCTGATTACCAAGCCTTCGCCATGGCCAACAAAGGTGGGTGACCATATGCGAAGGCCAACAATGGCTCAACCTCATGGGATGGGTAAGCGCTCAACCCTTGTGGCCTAAAAGAGAACTGTGACCCTCACTATCCACAATTAAAAAAAAAATGAAGATAAAAAGTTAAAAAAAATAATAAAGTTGTCAATTTCAACGTCAATCATGGTATGTAGGACAATTAACGTTCACGTCAGTGATTTCCGACCAAAATATGCTAGAAGAACTATATTGACATTTGTCAAAATGTTACCTTTTAAATTGATCAAATTCAAGAGTTTATGGTTAAATTTGCCTTTGTATAATAAATTTAGGACCTTTTTACTAATTTTACTTGACACCCCATTTATTTGAAAGCCGTTTGTTCGTCACTTTCTCGGTTCAATTCATCAATTCATTCGATTTTTTTATTTTCTTTGCCTGGTTTTGATCATTGAAAACATAAAATAAAAATAAAAAAATGCCCTCAAATTGTCAGGTTGCTTTCGACAATAATTGATGTTGTTTCATTAGGTAGACTTTGAAGTCAAGCGGTAACCTGGCATTGGACTGACCTTATTACTTAAAGGACGACGAGTACGTACGCAGCAAGTAGATGAGAAATTATACTATAGCAGTTGTCTAAACAGTAAAAAATATATATTAAAACGGCGCACCGCAGCTATCGATCTAATCTACCAAGAATATTTCATAGATTCTACTTCAAATGAAAATTTTTATTATACATCATTGAGATTGCCAAAGTAATTAATTCTGTATATACACAGGCACGAACATGCAAAATCCCTAGTTCTCTTTTGTGTGTAGCAAGAACAAGAGATTCATCATGGGAAGGCTGCGACCAAACGCATGCAATACCAACCCCGAACTCCACCCCCATGGGACGCCGAACCCACTTCTCCGCCACCCGCCACTGGTCCTACCGACCCCTTGCCGCCTGATTCTCTCGCAACCGACCCGCCACAAACCCACAATGCCGACAGTGACGACGACCACGAGAAAACCTCAACTTCACCACCACCGTCACCAAAACCCACAGTTCCTCTTCATTCTCTCACTTCCCATGTCGACCCGGGGCCAGTGACGCTGCCACCGCGCCGTCTTGATGACATGGAGCCCGTGCAAGCGGTGGTTTTCCCACCAGCGTCCTCGGTGGCTGCGGCAACCTTCCCGGACAACCAGAATGTGCCCAGCGCCCCTGAAAATGAGAGCAACAAACAAGAAACGGGCCGAAACGGGCCTGGATTTGGGCCTGGTCCTTCAACTGCATGGCCATGTGGAGCGCCGACAGCCCACATTAACAGCCACCCGGCCGCCGCAGGCCCAGCGGTCATGTTTCCGCCGCAGAAGGCTGATCATCGGGCACCACAGCCATCGGCGAACAACGCACTGGTTCCGGTGCACGATGACAGTATCATGCCGCTGCCAGCGGTAGCATCACTTGCTCCAGCAGCCGGGTCAAGTGAGCTGCAGCAGAAGGTCCGTCGGTGATTCTGGTTCCGTGCGTTGGGGTTCCGTGGAAGAGTGGGATCTTTGACTGCTCGTAACACCCTACTAATGGTAAACTCTTTTTTTTTTTTTTTTTTTTTTTGGATATAATTTGCAAAGTCAAAATGGACAATCTTCTCTTAATCAATATACATCGAGTGTCCATGTATTCATCCATGTCTATAGGCGAACTAGGAACAGAGAAATCCTAAAGATGAAGTGTTTGTACTTCAATGTAGTTAACTAATTGATCTAAAGGTCTTTGAGCTCCCAAGAAGACTTTATGGGCTTTCAGCCTCCAAAACTCCTTCGAGAAATGCTGAACTATTTGGTAACTATTTTGAAATAGCTTTCAAGTGAAAGTCAAGTGGGAAAGTGAAAAGCCCAACGCTAGTAGGACTAGTTTGAGCTTTCAAAGATTTTTTTGGTCAAATGCTTGAAATTTATTTTTTTCTTCCAAAACTACCCTTACTCATTCTTCAAATTTATGATTTTGCCCTCGTTAATTTTTTTTTTAAATTCCAAAATAATGCTAAAAAATCATATATACATATATAAATGCTAAAAAATCAAATATATTTTGGTCTTTTTTAAAAAATATTTATATATATGATTTTTTTTATTAGCATTATTGTCAAAATTTACATTAAAAAAGTTGCATATATTTTTTTAATTTTAAATAAATAAAATTTAAAATTCCGACAAAGGGTTTGGTCTTTTTTAAAAAAAAATTATATATATATATATATATATATATATATGTGTGTATGTATGTATGTATTTGACTTCCTAGCATTATTCTCAAAGTTATATTTAAAAAGTCGCACACATTATTTTTCCAAATTTTAAAAATTAAGTATTAAAAAAATTTCGACGAAGGATTTTGTCTTTTTTTAAAAAATATATGTGTGTTTGATTTTTATAGTATTATTGTCAAAATTTATATTTAAAAATTTGCATACATTATTTTCTTCAATTCTAAACAATTAAAAAATTAAAAATTCTAATGAAGGGTTTGGTCTTTTTTTAAAAAAAAAATATATATATATATATATATATATATATATATCTGTGTGTGTGTGTGTGTATTTGATTTTTTTAGGATTATTGTGAAAATTTATATTTAAAAAGCTGCATACATTATTTTTTTCAATTTTCAAAAAATAAAAATTAAAAAATTTTGATAAAGGGTTTGGTCTTATATATATATGTATGTATTCGATTTTTTTAGTATTATTGTCAAATTTATATTTAAAAAATTGCATACATTATGTTTTTATTTAAGAAAACAAAATTAAAAAAAAATTGAATATTGATCACGCTAAGAGCTTTTCAAATGTGTTTTTTTTATCAAACGGCATTTCTCTCAAAGTTGCTTTTCAAAGCATAGTTTACCACATGGTCTTTGCATTTGCCTAAAATCTTTTAGACTAAACTACTTTGCATTTTGTCAATGGGCTTTCAAAATGCTAAACCAAACGTACCCATGTTTTTAGATATTATATATGCCACCAATTGACCAAAATAAGGGCCAATTGTTTGCTAGGAGGCACCACCTAGGGTTTGGCTAATTGATTACTAAGCCTAAACTTAGCTCGAGCTCTCCCATGTCCATACAAATTTGCAACTTAGGTTCGAAAACTTGATTGTTTTATTAGGAATCACCCCTAATCTGTTTTTGGTGGGTCGATTAGAAACCAAAGTAAAGTAACAGGAAATTTACTTTACTCCTACGAACCAGAGATTGTGAGTTTGGGAACTTAGTTACACTAAACTTTTCTAATACCCTTTCAGTACATTTCTCTTTTATTTTAAAAAAGAAAATGTTTTGCAAGCAACTTAGATTGATTTTAATTTATTTTCCTAACATGTAAGGTGACCATGCGAGTGCACAAATCACCAATTTAATACTCAAGAAAGTAATAAAGAAATTATGAGATTTATCTCATAGTAACAAAAGCATCTGCAATGTTATACTAGAATTCACATCGATGATCCTAAATATCATTTCTAATTTAACACGCAATTTTTTTTTCACTCATTTAATGAGAATCATGTTTTATGCAATGCATGTTACTAATCTAACATGAAATGATATGACATGGCAATATGACTTAAGTTATAGGACATAAATAAAATATAAGCATGCAGTATATCCTAAAAAGAGAAATTGATTTATTCTAAGACAATTTTTTTTGTATTTCCATTAAATTCGAAATTAATTAAATACTCTAATTCAAACATGCAAGCTATCCTATAGGAGAAAATTCAATTTATTCTAAAAAAAGATATTTTTGGTGTTTTATTAAATTCGGAATTATAAAATAATAAAAAAGCAATCCTATTGAGGAAATCAATTCTAACCTATATGATATGCAATTTTTTTTTCAGCATAAATAAAGCAATTAAACCATGACAAGCATCAAATCACTCAAGATCGTATATCACCCAATCAATGCTAATAAAGAAATAATGTCCAATCAACTTGAAATTTCGTGAATAAAATCGATGAATTGATCTTTAAGTCTTAAAGATCAAAGCATCAATTTTAAAGATTCCCATGGAATCAATAATTATATCTAAAGCCTTATAGATGGAATCAAGGATTATATACGACTGCGAATGAGGAAATAAATCCAAATTGGGAGTGCCAAATTTAGGAATCATGTAATATTCTCAATCAAATTGAATCACAAAATATTCGAATTGATGGCAAACAAATAATTACCTAATTCAAATTATTGCGTGGATAAATTTCCCAAATTGGAAGCCGCAAACAACGAGCTCGGATGATGATGGGCGATGGTGCCAACGGCGCTCGACGAACGTCCGTGAATCTGCAAGAAAGAACAAAGCGACTGCAAGGCAAGAACAAAGCAAAACTTTGAAGCTGACGGACTTTCTTTGATGGTCCCTAAATTCCACGAGAATGGACCAAAGATTCTCCTTTCCTCAATGTACACTGGACAGAGAAATTTTAGCTGAATCACCCTTTGACCACTAAAGGAAAACCACCATCGCTTTAGCCCCTCTCTTCTGGTTTTAAATTTCCACCAAGGCTCTTTGACCACCGCTTGGATCTTTCTTTTGACTAAAGATTTGACCTTCCTTGCGTGGCCTTCGACAGCTACGCACGATGATGCTTGGGACTGGAAAACCGTGTTGCGTTTCGGCGATGGATCGTCAAAATAGGCCCTAATATTTCCAAATTCAGACGGATGGTGGATGGCGAGAATTGCTATGGGTGATTGGCGATGGCCCGATGGTGACTTGTGGCATGGTGATTCACGGGTGAGGGGTTGCTCACGTACGTGAAAGGGTCTTGATCACGGCAGTGCAAGGAGCTCTCGGTAGCCATCGTGTGATTATCGTCGAGAGCTCACGATGAAGAGGCAACAGCAACAATGATGGGAAATTCGGCAAGGGTATCAGCAAGTTGGACTTCGCTTGGAGGAGTATCTCGACTGCGTCAACACTGGACTAGCCTTGGGTGAATCTGCAAAATAGAACTCGGGTGTGGTAAAAGCAATAAGACAGCGAGTCTAGGCGTAACAAAATGGAGATAAGCTGGGTGAAGTTCTGGCGTCGAGATGGGTTAGGTGCAGTGGTACTCCTCGGGTAGTTGCTGGACGTGACTGCACTCGCTGGACAACTGACGGAACGACACCTTGGAGAGGCAATAATGTGATTCAACCAACGATGGATCAACTCCTACTAATCCGCAAACACAGAATCAATTTGGCTAAAGCATGCATCCGTCGGATAGGCTGCGAATCTGGAACTGCTTGAAGATCTCGGCGTGAGGTGTCACAGGATCAGGAGCTAAAGGCGTTGTCCGAGACAAAGTAGAGCCGCTGGTGGTTTTGGGACAGCGAGCAAAAGAGACGACACTTTCAGGCCAGCAAGCAGCGATGTCGATGGGATTTGGAGCTAGTCCAGAACTAGTGGATTTGAAGCTCTCTCAATGTGCCGTTTCTCAATTGTGGATCATGGCCGATCCCCTCACGATTTCTTCTCTCTCTATGCCCTCAATTGTGGCCGTATGTTCAATGAGTGACCTCGTATTGAATTGTGTGGCCCTCTTTGGACTTCGACGAAACCTGCAAAGAATGAATACGAACGAAGCGCAAAAGCCTGTTTGGTGATTGTCGGTGAGTCAGAAGAAAACACTTCAGGGCATCGCCAGGCTAGATGGAACTTGCGGGAGTCTTCGCTGACTCCGAACAAGGCTGTAGTGGTTCAAGCGTCCCTGGGGTGTGCTGGTTCGTGGTATAGCAAAAGCAGCAGATCGTGGATCGTCGGGGATGCGAGGGCTGCTCGAGTGATTGCTGCAAGGAGAAATTACGGTCCGCCGGGGCAGCAGCGAATCAAGCAACAGTTGAGCGCGAGGAAGGCGGTAGCTCCATCACCATCTCGGTTAAGCTGGGCTCGTCGAGGCTTGGTCACGACGGTAGGAAGTTGGCACCAGATCAGCAGCTCGTCGGAAAGGCAAAGAGGTCACAGCAGCGAGTCTGTCATCGCTGCAAGGGGTGACGCGGCAAAGACGGTGTAGCGACGATAACTCGGGCGGCTCGGGTGTGACGCTGCGGCAAAGGGCCTCGCACAACGTGGGGGCTCCTCGGTTCGGTAGCGAGTCTGTCATCGCCGCATTTGATTTTTTATCATTATTTTCAAATTTATATTCAAAAATTTGCATACATTATTATTTCAATTTTTAAACAAATAACAATTGAAAAATTTCGACAAAGGATATGGTCTTTTTATAATATATATGTATATATATATATATATATATATATATATATATATTTCATTTTTTTCTACATTATTGTCAAAATCTATATTTAAAAAGTTACACACATTATTTTTTTCAATTTTAAACAAATAAAATTAAAAAAATTCCGATAAAGGGTTTGGTTGGTTTTGTTTTTAAAAAAATTATATATATATATATATATATATATGTATGTATGTATGTATGTATGTATGTATTTGATTTTTTAGCATTATTTTCAATTTTATGTTTAAAAAGTTGCATACATTTTTTTTCAATTTTAAACAATTAAAAATTTCAACGCAAGATTTGGTCTTTTAATATATTTGTGTGTGTGTGTGTGTGTGTGTGTGTGTGTGTGTGTGTGTGTGTGTGTGTGTGTGTGTAAGTATTTTATTTTTTTAACATTATTGTGAAAAATTATATTTAAAAGTTGCATACATCATATTTTTTTCAATTTTAAGCAAATAAAATTAAAAAAGTTCCGATAAAGGGTTTAGTATTTCTTCAAAAAAAAATTATATATGTATTTGAACTTTTTAGTATGATGGTTAAAATTTAATTTAAAAAGTTGCATACATTATTTTTTCAACTTTAAACAAATAAAAATTAAAAACTTTCAAGGAAAGATTTGGTCTTGTTTTTTTAAAATTATATATATATATATATATATATATATATATATATATGTTCAAAATTTATATTTAAAAAGTTCATACATTAGTTTTTCAATTTTAAATAAATAAAATTAAAACAACTAATATTAATCATCCAAAGAGCCTTTCAAATGTGTTTTCTACTGAACAGTATTTTTCTCAAAATTACTTCTCAAAACATAGTTTACCAAACAACATTTGTATTTACTTAAATGACTTTAAGCTAAACCGCTTTGCATTTTTCCAATGGGTTTTCAAAATGCTGAACTAAGCACACTCTTTGACTTTTCATTCTATGTAAGAGGACTACCAAAGGCAAGAAATACGAGAAAATTACTATAAAATTCATAAATCTATTTTATTCGTGTCAATTAAGTCATAAACATTTTTATTTTGCTACTTTAGCCATAAATCTTTCAATAATTTATCGATGTGATCCATCCAGCTTATTTTAGTTGAAAATTGCGAACATAAATGTCAATAGTCCTACATGACACAATTGACACTAATATAAAAAAAATAATCTTTTGAATTTTTTATGTTTTCTTCTTCTTCTTTTTTCTTTTGTTAGGGGCCAATATTGGGATGCTGACCACTAGCCAAGGCTCAGCGACCCCATTGGCCATTGGGCGAGGCTTTTCAAACTCTTGTCAACCACTAGTGAGGGTCACGGCCCTCACTTAAGAGCTAGGCAAGAGTTGCAAGTTCTCACCAACCACAACAAGGGTCACAGCCCTCGAGGGATCACGACCCTCTCCAATGGCTTAACAACGAGTCCTCACGTAGTGGCTAGTGAGGGTCATTGTGCCTTGACAGGTGCCTGATGGGCCCCCACAGGCTCTTGACAATAAAAAAAGGAAAAAAAAAAAGAGCATTGGTCATGCCTTATAGAATGGTTGGCTTTCACATCATCTGTTCCCAACTTAAATTAGCCTAATGAACTACATTGGCAAATTATCAAGGTTTAAGACTAAATGGGCCAAATTGAAATATTAACGATTGAATTGGCACAAATACAATAAATTTATAACTTTTTTTTTGTAATTTTCTCTTGAAAACGACAATGGAATAGCATTGCCTTTCTCTTTATTTTTGTTTTTGTTTTTGTTTAAGACCACTATGACATTTTGACACATATTTTCTTTTTTTCTTTTTTCTTTTTTGGCGAAGTGGTTCCCTGGTACTAGAGCAAAATATAATTTCTAGGCTGGCATCGATCGATCCGATAGGGGACATGTTGTTTGATCTAGCTCACTAAATTAGATTCAAAATAGTAGTAATTTCATATTTAGATGCCGATCCTTGTCGCGCACTCTCACCAGCTTGCATTTAGACTCATAAATTTATTTGGATATTATTTCTCGCACAGTACATCAGATGCATAAGCACATAGAATATTTCTCGACACTGTTTTTCTAATAATACAAAGGGAATACACATATTTATTGCAGCAATAATAACAACAGTGGCACCACGCGTAACATTCGGCCAGATTGCTGAGATAGTGACCAATGGCAGCACCAGTAAGTTGTCTCTCTTTTAATGCTATATGTTTAGATGGACATGTGTGTATATAATGTATATTGATGATCATATATACTGAGAAATTATTCAGCCACGTGACCTTTGAGCAAGTCGTTACATGTATAGGCTGACCTTTAGCCTGACCTTTAACCTGAGACTAAAGCGTCAAACTATAATTGAGGAGTCTACTAAGGAGTTTAAAAATATTTGACTCAGGACCTTCTATATGTGACATCATTAAGAGAATCTTGAGGGTTTCACGGCCCATTATTTAAAAAACTCAAATCGTTAGATCAATACATGGTTAAATATATACAAATACTTCAACTTGGTCCATGGAAAATGTTTGTCATCAAATTTTACATAACATAAGTGAAATTTAGACTTCCAAGAGTAACTTGCCTTGGCTTGGCACGTCTTGTAACAAGATCGTATGGTCCTGGAATCTGAGTGGGTGTCGGGGCTTATAATGTGCTCTCTTTTTTGTGAACATTTAAATATGTTGTAGATATATTATTGATGCGCTTCCTAACTAACTTCAAATTTTGGGAAGAACGATTTGTCCAACATGTTATCAGAATACGTCAGTAGCTTCTACCATCCGCTACTTAAGTCGCACAATGGCACCCACAAAGTTTCTTTCTTTCATATAAAATTTAGTGTTCTCATTCGTGACCTCCACAATGTGTGCATATTCATTGGTTGCTTGACAGGTTCATTTCTATACTTCTTCTTGTTCCTAGTGATATGCCATTGGAACATCGGAATCCGGTACAGAACGAGGCTCCGGAACGCATTTCAGATAGCGGAGACGCCACTCACCGACCGACTCGCCCACACTCTGTGCCCACTTTGCTCACTTTGCCAGGAGTTCCGGGAGCTTAACTACCGCGGCCTAGACCCTTTTAAAGGCTAGTATCGAAACTTCCATTTTCCCTTATATTTCAGCCCAAAAACAAAGATGAGGAGAAGTTCTCTATCCATATGAACTAAGGAAAAAGAAAGTCCTTAGGTCGTAAAAAGGATCGAACGATGACTGCTCGTGTTTTTATGTGTGGTGTTCAAGCAGGTTACCAAGGTGTGATCGCAGGTATTCTACATGAGCAGAGGCAACAACAAGGGGAAATCATCCCTCCCACAAGCCAAGCGATGACAAGATGATCTGACAGGGAGAGAGAGAGGGAGAGAGAGGGAGAGAGGGAGAGAGGGGGGGAGGAAGGCTTGTGTTGAGCTTCTTCTTGAATAACTCGCATATAAATGACTGAGATGTGTAATCCCCAAATACTTTAAGATGATCGCTTTTACGTAATTTGCCAAATTTGCCAAGCGATATTTGTGTCTGCTTATGCAATGCATGTACCTTGAATATGTTCTTTTACATGAACAAGGTTGGTGTGAGGCTACCATAGTTGGACTTTGAAGCTGATCCAGTTGGTTTCAAGTAAAATTCACTTGATCCAAGGCTTCTTCTAATATTCATAACGCATATTCTTCATGAATCGAAATTGTCTTTTACTATGTAGCTTGTATGTCCATCGAGAGTCGTGACAGGATTCCGAAGATGTTTCCCCAAGATTGAGACGACCCCCGTAATTTGAATTAGATGCAATTCTCATCCATCTCAACCTCTGAGTAAGGATGATGACCTGACATGTGCTGACGTGATATGATGTAAAGATACCATGGATGTATGGTATGTGAGTATAAGATTTGAAAAGATGCGCTGTCCACTTTTGTGCCTCTTGTTTGTACATCATAACCCGTGGAAATGTACCAGTTGGGTTACAAATCCTCCTACTTTTCTTGAGGGCTGCCAACTATAAACTGCCAACTACAACCCAAGGGGAAAGGTTATGGAATTTACTTGTAGGGCTAAGGAGTTTCGGTCGAGCTGCTTCTGAACTCTCTGTGATGCAAGTCTATGCCGACTTCGCAGACACGATCATAGACCGAAGCAAGCGAATGTTTATATCAAAAATAATTAGCAGATACTATGTGCAGTCGCCTGTCATTTTTCCCCTGCTCTCTTGGAAGAGACAGTAGAGCAAGATGAGGGAAACTTCGCGATACCAATTGCGTAAGACAGACGAAATCAGTATGAAGAAGAGACTATTATCCATAGCTTGTGAACCACAATCCAACACACTTTCAAAGTTGGATGAAAATGTGCACCAGAGCTTTTGGTGGGAAGGGGAAAGAGAATGTATCACAACCTCACAAGCTTCTTATGGTATAAAATTTGGACCTCCTTCCCTGAAATGAAAGGGTGGTGAAAGTAACAGCGTGAAATACCAATATGACGTCAAACCTAAAATAGAGATAAAAGAATAGGAAAGACAGTCGGGAGCGGTATGGGGTCTCAAAATCTCATTATTTTTCTCCAAACTGTCTATGTATTTCCGACGAAACCCCAGCACAATCTACAACAGACCAATCCTTTCTAAAGAGATTATTTACACCACTATACCATTAGCTCCCTCAGCCTCCCCCTCAACCACATGCTTTATTGATCAGCTTACCACTAAATGATTGCCACTATTTTCTTCATCAACGTATATGGTAAGCTTATCGTCCCAGCCTTCACAGGCCAAAAAAATTTTGATCCCTCGGACAGGACAAGGAATTTATCATGAGTCCCGGTAAATCGGCTGTGCCATCCACTTGAGGTGCAAATTCAGTTTACCAGATTTGGCTCCGTCCACGGGGAAGCTATCTTTGTATTCCCCTTCCAATATGACTCGAGTCAGCGTAAATATGCATTTTCCCATGTAATCCTACACGATTGATAAGAAGACAAAATGGTAAATGCCTCGAACAGTGCACCCAAAGAATGAAGACCAAAATTTGCTCTGACAAAGCTATTATGTTGTGATAAACATCACTACAACTACAATGCATGTCATAGTCCCAGAACAAGCCAGTCGGCGAATTCACATCACTTTCCAAGTAGAAGAATGCAACAGGAAAACAACAAGATATGAATCAATTTTCAACGATAGTACAAAGTCCCCCAAATATAGGGTATCCATGTATGTGCAAGAATCTACCAACCAAAGCACGTAAAAACAAGAAAACATGACTCAGCTCCCTTCATAGTAGAATTCTTTGAGAATATTAAAGGCGTGGAAATGGAGTGATTTCCCATGTATAAGTAGACAAAGGGAACGGATACCCATTCTTCTTTAAGCACCCTATAATGGAAGGTCTCAATTACTGGTGCAGGTTTGGGATAACAGGCTCCAACGATGAAACAAACTGGAATCTATAGTTTTTTGTTTAACAGTGAAGCAGATGATGATATGTAGGTATCAATTCGTAAGTCTCCATTCACCTCTGTCTACCCTATGGCCCATTATTAAACATAATTTTGAAATTACGAGGCCGAAAACTAGAATTCTACACTATCCAATCTATGTGAAGTACTTCCTCCCGGTCGAATTTACCCAAATATAATCTGGAAATTTAATATAAATGACAACACAAAGACTAGAGAATCCAAAGCTTTGACCAAATAAAGGGCATGTAAAAGCTGGTCCTTAGAACAGGCGATTCTCCTTCTCTGGTTGTTATTCCAAAACAAAAAATTGCCCTAATTTGATCCTTATAATAAAAAAGAATACAATAAAAGAGAGCAATGTTACCTTCCCAAATGTGTCGTGATCCCAGATTTCAATAATCAGCATATCATGTAAGCCATCTTCTACAACAAAGTCAAATGTTTGATTCCAAACAGGGTTTAAACAGTCATTCACAACCTGAAAAACAAAAAGTCCTTGTTAGGAGCTTGGAAATAATAGAAAGCAAAACAAGACAATCTCTTATGTCCAAAATTACTCTATTGGCATGGATTTTCTAACTTGATGAAGGTCATACTGTTTATTAGTATTTATATGGCAGAACACGAAGATTAAAGCATAAATTCTTCATAGAACCAGTCTTAGCTATTCATTAAAAGAATAAGGTATGCCATATACAAGTAGAAAAGTCGATGGATTTTTTAAGCGATGATGCAAAGATATTTATTGAAGGTTAAAAGCAAACAGGAAATTTTTACAATCAAAGGCATGCACAACAAAAAACTGACCCTGGTTTTATTTCTCAATCCAGATTTTTTCATGCTCACTACGACATACGGATCTGCTTTGCCCATCAGATCTGAGGGCGGTAAATCTTCGGCGGATATCACAGTGACAGAAAGTACTCCTCTGACAATTACATCCCTCTTTTTCGGCATATTTCCATTTCCATTTTCAGTAACTTCAAGACCATTCGCTCCACCTTTTAGAACCCTCTCCAAAGAGGTCATTGAAAAATCACGCTGGAATGGATTGGTAAAACCATTCTCCATCCCGTTGGGACAGTACAGCAACTCCAAATGCACCTAGGTTTTGAGCATAACAGAAGGGATAAATAATTCATTTCTGCAAGAAATATGTTTAACCCATGATACAGGAAAGAGAAAAGTCACGATGGCAATACACAAAAGTTAGTTCTAATGACATGGATAGCACTTCCCACATATAGCATCGCATTGATTTTTTAGCCAGTGGAATTTGCTATTTCTTCAACATTCAGAAAATTGCTCTCGAGATGGGCATTTATACAAGTTTTCCAGCACTACGAAATTCAGAAGACAGCCAGGCCAATTTGAGAAACGATGATGAAGAAACCAATAAGTGTGCCAGGCAGCCAAAATGTATGCAATTCTACTAGGGGTCTGCAGATACAGAGGAAGTTCCTTTATTTGCACTATACCATTTTCTCCTTTTATTATGGTTCGGATGGTAGAAAAGGCAGAAGGAACAAAAAATAGACAGGGGTCTATAAAGGTCGAAGAGTAGAGTAAAGAAAAAAGAAAGGACTATGAAACATTTAACAAAAAACCCGTATTCTTACCTCCCCCCTGTATTTATTATCTCTTTGGATTTCCAAGTCTTTGACCAGCTTCAACCACACATCCTTCACTTTACCTGGTTCAAGGTCCTTTAGCTGTACTTGAGCACACCCAATCAACTCAGCCGCCTGGAATCCCTCATCATCATATATTTTAACCACCAAGTGCTGAGTAGATGCATCCTCAATAATAAATTCGAAGTGTTCATTCCAGACTGGATTCAAGTCATTGTTCTGAAAAAATAGTTCTTCCACTGTTAGTTTCAAAAATGAAAGAGTTTAAGGACCAAGCAACTGCTAAGGAACTCACAATTGTTTTGCTCTTTTTCATTCTATCACGAAGAGGCCTGACATACACCACAGCATAAGGATCTGATTTCCCAACGAGGTCCTTGTTTGTTAACTCCTTTGCTTGGACAAGTTTCACTTCCAACATTCCAACAGGCTTTAACTCTAGGTCACTGAACAAGAAAAGGTATTAACCCTCCTAGCATAAGGACAAAACATTGAGATTTTGCAAGCTCGTTTCCAAAGAACCAATATACTATTAACATGAGGTTAAAATTACAATAACAGCTATACTACACAAGTTGTAATCCAGCATTACTCTTGATCAAATTACTTTCAAGCACTATCTTCTCCAAGATTGCATGTGCAAGCTCCATACAAGAAGATACTATTTGAACTAGAAATGGTTCGATCGACATCTGCGATATCATAGTTAGGACTTTCCCACATTAGGCCTAAATATTTTGATGTTGATCCTAGAATATATTCTTCATTTTTCCATCTTTTTCCATCTTTCATTGAAGCTAAAGAAGAATGAGGCAGCTCAGATCCAATCACTAATATCTTGTAAGGATGTCCCAACTGCTATTCTAACCATTCCTCTCATAAGGAGATTATTCTGTTACCTGCTATTTGAATGCATTTCTACCTACACTAAATCCACTTCATATCTTGACAAGTCCTCATGAGGTTCATCATTCTAATGAAGAAAAATGAGTCAATGAACCAAACTTGTAGTTCAGTAAATTTCTCCTACGTCTCAATTGGCTTCACATTTACTGGGATTTCCCATATTCACCTCTTTCTTAATCTGGTCCATGATGCATTATAACAGGTGGTGAATGACCCCATTTTTCCTCATACTAACTTGCACACAGCACTTCTCTCCAACATGAAAGCGAAATAAACACAAAGTGCTGGCAGCAGAGAATTTGTCTAATCAGATAGATGTTCAGCTGTTCTTGTCCGTGTGTTTACATACCTATAATCCCCAGGCAGTATAGGAATAACCTTCCTAACAGGCCATGTAATTGAATCTTCGACAGCATCACGTATTGTGTCCTGGAATAACATCATCAGTCATAACTCTACCAATCCCAATGGCACAGGAGGTACTTATCGAAGAGAAAGGAGACAATTTGGCTCACCTCAATTGCAGAGGAGATTCCTGGAATTGCAGACATGTCTCCGCCCACGACTTTTAAGGTTAAATCCAGCTTTTTCTGCAATTTGAGGATTAGAATGAGTGGGATCATGCATATTACCCTTTATAAGGGAAAATGTCCAGCATGTGAGTGGCACAGTTAAATTTGCGCTTGCATATGAGAGAGAGAGAGAGAGATTTACTAGTAGCAGGAAGTTGTGTAACTAACTGGCACACATCCAGGGCAGTATTCAATAGAATATGCCTGACCAATTATCAAAAGAAAACAAAACATAGCAAAAGGTCCAGATGAACTAGATTATAGACTGGACTAGATTATCATTGGCCAGGAAAATAGAAGAAGAAGCGGTTGTCTTACTGGACAACGAAAATTAGATTATCTTGGTCTGGCAAAATAAATCTCAACCAATTTAATCTCTAACTCTACAGATGGATAGGTGAAGTTTTAAAAGATCCGTGAACTAGCAATCATCCTACCATCAGCAGAAACAAGGATAAAAGGGAAGATGCTGTACCTTTTGTCTGAGAGAAAAACATACAGCTCCAAAGCAAGGAAACTCATCCACAAGCGGCTTAAAGATCAACCTGAAAACCCCAGTAAATCCAATGTTCTTTACCTACTCAAAAGAAAAAAATTGATTATTTTCTAAAACACTCAACACGAATCTCAATCTCCTAAACTAAAAGACAATATGCAACTTCTTGACATTCATAAATCATGTCATATTTAACATGATGAGAAAAGAAGTCAAACTCATTAACCAAATTTTACATCGAAACATTTGTATAACCATTTGTAATAGTAAGTAGCAACTTGTTATGAGTTGCCTATTTTCTTGCAATTGTTAAATGCAGCAGATGTAGCACTTCAAATGGAAATTTCTAAGGAAACGGACCTAAAGGGTAAGCCTTACAATTACGTAGGATGGTAGGGATGTCACCAATATGCTTGATCAGCAAAAAATATAACAAGCAATCCTCTTGAAAAAACAGCTTTCAGCAAGCACATGAAAATTACCTGCACAGGCAGTGCTACTCCAAGTCTAGTGTTTATGTCCAGTATAATGCTTGGATTTCCATCCCAATTCATCTCCAACTCCATAGTCACACCATCGCCCCCATCTTCAATAATTGAAACACCTGGAAGCAGCATCCATGATCAGATATGGCATCTGCAACTCTTACTGACAGATTCAAAATAATATTTCACTCTCTATGTTCCACGCATCACCCCTGTTCTTTATCTTATTTCCTTATTGACATAAACCATAAAAGCAGCCCCCTTTCTACTGGAGAAAAGTTAGCGGCAGGATGAGATGGTATTCTCCATCCCTTGTTATGAATAGCATCACCAGCAAGCTGAGCGATATCCCCATCATTGCAGAAGCCAATGTAGATGTAAGTGAAAATAACAAAAGCCAGGCATTGAAAATGATGCAGCACTCGTTTCAAACAGACATCTGTCTCTATTTAATCATCAGGCCTCCTAATCAAATGCATGTAAAATTATGGTCCAACTCCGAGACTGTCCAAAAGAATGTTGTTGCTGAGTAATCAAGAAAGATTTATGTAACTCTTGATTAGGGTGTTTTCGGATGACTAAGACAAAGTTAAGCATCATGTGTTCGGAATAAAGTCATAGGACGGCAAGGTCCAAATTTGTAAATACCCAGCAACTGGCTTCTGGAAGACGAATGCATGCATTGCAAATAAGACTAATTCTTGCTTCATCGCATGCCATCTTAAAGGTAAATAGGTCACACCGATTGGATAAGGCACAACAAAAAACAGAGTATGCAACACCAAGTTCTAAAGAGAAAGTCGGATCAACCCACCTGTAAACTGTGGAGCCACGGTACCCAGAGTAAACTTGGAGAACTTGATGGACGATAATATTACAGGCGTGTATTGCTCCAAAATGGGCTCAACATTAGCCTTTATCAGCTCAGATGCCGCCTGCAACAGCAGAACCCCACCACCTCATGAGAAAAAACTGTTGCCCAGAAATTATACATCTCAAGGGAATAAACAGCGAGACCCAGAAATGCTACCTCATTAACATAAGGCCAGATCTTGGTCAGAAGAGAATTGAGCCAGTCCAACTGTAGAAGCACGAATTGATCGAATCAGTAAACCTAACTCAAGCAAACCATCGACCATAGGAGCTAAATGTAGGAAAAGTAAAGAGAGATATAAACTCAACTTCTGCCTCTGAGAGAAGACGACCCACGGAGGGTAAAATTCAGCTGGCAAGATCTTCCTCGTATCCTCCACTGTCAACCTGGAGAAAGCCGCAACGGCAGCCGCCTGATGAAAAATAAAAAAAAAAAAAAAAAAAAAACCAAGAAACGCACAGACCCACTTCAAAAATCAGAAGAAATACGCAAAGAAATCAACAGCATTCCAGATCAGTAAAGAAACCGCGACTACTGACAAGCTGAGAGCGCCGCCTGGATCGGGCATTCTCCGACTTCACGAACCCGATGACGAGAGCGAGCCCGAGAGTGATCCCGAGCACGAGCCCGAGGACGAAACCCATCAACCCAAATGCGCTAAACCAGCAAGACGCGACCTGCCCCTCTCAGATTCAGCCCTCCACACGTGAAAAGGCGGCTCCTTTCTCTTCCTCCTCGCTCTGCTGGGGCGACCCAAAAGGGTATGTCGCGAAAAAGTTCCACTTTGGGGATCAAGATGGATGCTGTCCGGGCAAATCTGCATTAAACACGTGATCAACCGGGAAGATTTTGCAGGAGCCTAAGCTGGGGGAGCGGGGGGGGAGAAGTTTAAGCTTTCAAATTCAAGACTCCTTTCGGGTCCTTTGGTGGGGCGTTGAAATCAAGGAGATGGGGATGGGGATGGGATGGTGCGGGACGGGGACACCGTTGAGAGGTCCAAGTGGAAAGCGCCAGCAACGCGGTCTCTCCTACTCCTTACCGACATCGAAGTAATCATGGTTGACCCGTCGCTCGATGACTTCCTTTTCCTTTCCTTTCCTTTCCCCGTATCGAAACCGCAGCCAGGTCGGCAGGGCAACAGTGTCGGAACCGAGGTGGTGACCGTTGGATAAACGTGGGACCGACGTATGGGCCCCGGGGTCTACCGACAGCTGGGATTTCGCTTGCCGGGTCCAGGTGAGATTTCTCTCGCGCGTGCGCGGCCCCAGCGCGTGGAAATCTAGGGAAGCCTTGCTTTTTTCCTTTTTTTTGGTTTGGTCGTGGGGAAGCCTTGCCGTAAAAGAACAGATTTTGTGGTTGGACTTGTTTTGGGATTCCAAAGTTATCTTCAGTTGAAGCAAAAGATGGGCAACAAAGCGAGTTTACCGACATGGAAAGTTCAAAATCGAGATCATTATTACCTTTATAACATCATACATTATGATTGACCATAGATTTGTTTAAGATTTCTTTCGTTTCATGAAAAATATAATATTTTTAAAAATATCTTTCAGAAAGTCATTTTCTTAAGAAAATTACATTATTTGCAATGTTTAAATAAAGCCTGAAAATAAGTTAGAAAATATTTTCCGCCATTTGGTGTCCAATTTAATTTTCAAGGGAAAATTATCAAAATTTTTGGATTTTTTTAATTAATTTTTATTTATTTTTCTTTTCTTTTCCTTTTCTTTCTATTTTTCTTCTTCCAAACTATTTAAAAAAAAGAAAAAGGAAACGGTGTTTGATCAAAGAAAGTGTTTGCTCAGAAGGTGAAAGAAATATGAAGAAAGCGAAAAACATTATGTATTTTCATTGGTGAAAAATGTTTTCCTTAATAAATTTATTTTCCGTAAGCCAAACATCAGAAAATCCGAAAATGATTTCTTGAAGTAATTTTTCGTAAACGAATAGAGTTGCACTCCATTTGTTTTGCAAAAGATAGATGATTCGAAAAAAAAATTCATAAAAATAATCGTTTATAGTACTTGAAATAATCAATCACTTAAAAGTGTTTTATTATCGATAACAAATTGTCTAAATATTTTCGTGAATAATAGATTTTTTTCATTCGTTCATTTTCATAAGCAATAAAGCGGTTATTTTTAGGAAAATATTTTCAAATCATTCATTTTTCGCGAAACAAAATAACCATAAGTTTCGATTGTTGTGTGATTTAATTTTCTAACTTCTACTTTTTTTCAATTAAGTTATTTAGCTTTCTAGATTTATGTGGTTTGATTCTTCCTGCAATCAAGTCACCTAACTTTCTCAATTCTTACAATCCTATCCTTCCCTCAACTACTCAAACTAAATTCTCCTATTAATTAATGATGCGGCACTACTTATTTAACAAAAAATGAGGCGCGATACTAACTAGAACCAAACGAGCATAAAAAAATACGAGAAAAACAAGATATATGAAATTCTAGTTGACAGTATTAAGTACAATGAGTAAACAAAGCATTTAATTGGATAAATCAAGAGAATCAAATGATTTAAGGTTACATTTAGCAGTCAAGATAAAATTCAAAATATAATAAGATATATCATATCCTACATTTAGTGCCTACTTAAGACGGAATAAAGCAACCAACCCGAGAGAGAGAGAGAGAGAGAGAGAGAGAGAGAGAGAGGATAAAGCCAAATGTAAGAGTGATACAGTCCGAATAAAATTATCCAGTAGGGGATGGGATGAAGGTAGATATCATTTCTATTATCTATGATAAGAGTCATTTTTCTCAAATAACAAGCTTCTTAAATTAATAAAATAAAAATTCAAAATTATATGTCAATATAAATAATATTTGAATTCTAGTGCAAGAATGTGCCGTTATATTAATAATATACACGATATGATGTGAATATATTTTAATTTAAATCCAAGGATTTCTTATCTGGTCCAATCTAGTATTATCTTATTTGGAAATCCGAACAACTAATGCAACCTAATTATACAAAATAAAATTAGATTAATACCAAAAAAAACCCAAAACTAGTACATATGTCAGTTTTCATTAAATTTTGTTATCAAATTACTAAGTTGAAATGTGACAGTTAACGGGTATATCAATTTGAGATTTTACAATTCACTTGCTATAGATATGTCGGTTTATGATTTTTCGAGGTATTAATCTTATTTAACGAAAAAAATAAAGAAATTTATCGCAAATATTTCAGCTCGAGGTTTTCTATGAAAAATTAATTTTTGGTAAATTTGTCACAACATCAGTTTAGGATTTTTCGTAATATTAAGGCAATAAAATTTATAGAATCGAATTGCACAAAAAAAAAATCCAAAAATTACATCTTAATTGAATATAGAAAAGATGAAAATCAAATTTTTTGTGCGGAAAAACCAGCGGGGGGGGGGGGCAATCGCTAACATGGCTCCACGTTTTGTTTCTTGATTGGGTGGAGTACACACTGACACGAGGGGGCCAGCTCACCCAATATTTCTCTCGCTCATAGAGGACGCATGAGAGAGATCCGAAATTAGGATAAAGATAAGGGAAAGTGGATATAGGACACCCCCCCCCCCCCAAAAAAAAAAAAAAAAAAAAACAAATAAAGAAAAGTGACTTGACGCAAAAAATCAGACGCCTTTATAGAACAGTGGAAATGTGGGATAAACTAATGTAGTTAGAATTCAGTGTTAAATAGTGTTTTGGCAAAAACAAAGGGTGGAAAAAGGGCGGCTCATGGGAAAACACTAAACAGTAATTCTTTTTGTCATTTTTCGAAATTAATTAACGTGCAACACGCGACTTTTTTTTTTTTTTTTTTTGGTCTGATGCAACGCATGACTTGACTTACCAAATATAAAGCCCATATATAGTCCAACAGCTAAAAGCAAAAGTTCTAGCAAACATAATTTGGATTGGGTTGGACTGGGTCTGTACTTGATTGGATTTCTTCAAGCAATTGAACCTTTCTTCTTTAGACGCAACAGAGGAACGGAGCAAAATAAAGCTGGGCTTGATTGGGGATGAATACTGCTTTGAGAAAGGACAGCAATGGCGAGCAGTAGTCGGAATCAAATCCACAAATCGACGGCTGCACCCACGCCAGCAGCCGCGGGTTTTGGATATGTGGCAACCTGAATTGCAGTACTTGGAGTACCCTGTTCACGATCCAGATCAGATCCGCTTTTTCTTCAAAACTCTAAATCAGATGATCCGGATAAATTTCACATCGCAATCCGAGGTTGGCAAAGCTCTATTCTAAGAGTAATCCTAAACTTTAGGACTGTTGAGCTGACACCAAACCAATTTGAATGAAAGCCATGCCGGAAGAAAAATGGAACAGCAAGAAGAGTGGAAAGATGACAACGGAAATGGTAAAAAACGCCAAATCTTTGGCAATAACTCATTAATCTCATATCAATCCATTACTCCACCTGCTAGCACCAATCACATTAGAAGTGTGATTAATAATATTATGAAAGGGATAAAGTCATATCTCTTGACATTTTAATGACAATGATTAAGACATTTCTATTTTTGTTGGGGCTAGTGTTAATGTTTAGAGACAAAGTGCTATCAATAATGAAAATATCTTTCACTAACTAATTATTTTATTTTTTATCAGAAAAAATTAGAGTCATGGCTCAAAAGGATACATGAGAAGTACACAAACTTTTATGGTAAAGCGAATCGAAGCAAAGCAAAGGCTAGAATGCTACAAAACAAAACCAAATAATTATGGACTAATTATTTCAAGCAATCATTTTAAAAAATGATTTTCAAATAAGTCATTTTTTACAAAACGATTATTTCAAGCAAGATAAGTGATAATACTTAGGAAAATATTTTTCAATCCAATCATTTGTCATTTTTTGCAAAACCAACAAAATGAATTGATTAGTCCATAGAAGATCTTTTTATTAATATAACACCACAATAATCAAATTCTAACATTACAGTAGAAATTCAAGTCTTGTTCCTTCGAAAATCTACAAAAAGTAATATCCTCTTTCAGAATTAAAGTGTTATGATACAAGGAAAACTATGATAGATGCTATCCAATACTCCATGATTATTCGATGGTCGATTAGGTACTTCTTGAAATGTACCATGAAAATTATTCAAAAAGTCTTAATTTTATTTATTTCCATTTTGCCAATTTAGTAATAAATAGTTTCAGACAAAAGAACATCTCAAGTATCAAAAGTTAGAAAAGTGACACTTAAGTACCACTTAAAAAAAAAAAAAAAATTGGATATTAAAGTGTCATCTCCAGCGAACTCTATCAAAAATTTTACGTGGCAATTTTTTATTAATTTTGCTTGCCTATGTGACTCACCAGAGAGTTGACTCGGCAAAAAAAATGCAAAAACAACGTCGTTTTGGTGCGGATTTGAATTTGAATTTAAAAATTAATTAAGTTAAATTTAAAGCCAAATTAAAAATATAAATATAAATATAAATATAAATAAGATAATGAACAGAGGCTAAGGGCTCAACCCTTGCCATCGCCGCCTCCGCACCGTCGCCGAGGAGGGCCAACAATGGTGGGGAGCGGGTCGGTCGGGGTCGCCAGGCCCTAGTGACAGCCCTTCCAAGTGACGACGGAGAGGCGACAATGGCAAGGGCTAAGCCCTCAACCGTTGTTCATCATCTTTTTCAAAAAAAAAAAATAGTTTTAATTTAATTTATTTAGTTTTATATTACTTATTTAGCTATGTCAACAACAGAATGATGTCGTTTTTGTACTTATTTAGCTATGTCAGTATGCAAAACAATGTCATTTTACACTTGCCTCGCCGGAAAATCATCACATCAGTATTTTGACCAGATTTTCTCGACATTGGCACTAAACTAATTTATTTTACTCCGATTTTGGTACTTAAATGTCACTTCCCAACTTTTGGCACTTAAGTGTCTTCTATGGCAAGTTTTAGCACTCTAGGTATTCTTCTCTTAATAGTTTCATACTTTGCCAATTGAGTCCATCTGATCAATTAATCAATTTTGAATGAAAACCACAATATGGATGCCGAGTGTCCTACTGGCATAGTTGGTGATGAATGGACAATTTTTAATAATATTTTAACATTTTTTATTTTTTATTTTCTTTTTTCTTTGCTTTTTTTTTTTTTGTCCTTTTTTGTGTGGGTGACCCTTGCCGACCATTAAAGGCCTTGCCCTCACCAGCAGGCCTATGAAGCCCTCACCTAAGGCCATTGTAGCCGCACCTGCCACGAGTGAGAGCACGAAGGCACTAGCCATATCTAGTTGTCGCCGAAGGCCCTCGCAACCCCACTAACCAAGGGTGAGACTAACCTCGCCCGATCTGTGCAAGGCCTTCATAGCCATCAAGGTTTTTAGGATGTATGTATGAGTTATGTTAGAGAAGTCCCACATTGAAAAATTGGTATGGTATTTAGTATTTAATATATATCTTAGTTGCCCCATAATTAATTGGTTTAAATTTTTGAGTGAAAATGAGTTCAACTAAATATACTGAAAGGCTTGAACTTAAGCTCTCTCTTGGCAATCTTCTCTGGACGAAGGTGTTGGATTTCTACTGCACGCTCCCAACATTAATATTAGAGCCCAAGTTAGCAGTAGTTACACGAGTTGTTACGATTCCAACCCAGACCTCATATGTGAGGGAGAGATTATTGATGAGGGCTGATAATTAGTTTACAAATGTGCCCCTTGGGTTAACTTTTGGGATGAGAGAGTGATGACCCTCACCAGCACAAAAAAGAACCAAAAAAAAAAAAAGCAAAGGAAGAAAAGGGAAATAAAAATCATAAAATCAAAAAATATTAAAATGCCATTAAAAATCATTGATATCAGTGTCAGTCGTGTCATGAATGATAATTTGGGTCCATGTCAGTGATTTCATATAAAAATTGTTCGAGTGGACTCAATTTGCAAAATGTGAAAATATTTAAGATTCAATTGATAAAATTAAAAAGTTTAAAATAAAATTAGTAATAATAAAATAGATTTAGAACTTTATCGGTAATTTTGATAAAATGTATGTAAAGGCACAGTACTTGCCGACAACCCACACACCCTTATTCTTTTGGCAGAGAGTGTGGACTCATGTTGCGACTGAGACCTCTAAAAGTTTTTTGTCAGTGTGTTGGGCTTATAGCTTGAGAAGGTACGGGCACTTTCCCTTCTTTGGTTCCCATGTAAAAAGTGCCCAAATCAACAGAAACCAAGGTTCCGAGCTTCCTCCATTCATGCCACCTGAAGAAAGCTCCTCGCCCCATGTCCATATCAATGTCCCCACCAGCCTACAGCTAATAAAGACAGCATATTAACGTTTGGAAGTATATCATAACAAGTAGCCTTCTCAACCCGTGCCGCCAAGACCTTTCATTACTATGGATAGCTCTTGTGTAGGCCTTCCATTACATAATAGTTCGGCCGTTATCGACTGCAGCGGTCCCGTAAGCTTTGAAGGGCCTTGTCTGGATCATCATATACTATAATTGAATTTAAACCGTCAAATTTGAAGAGACTCGGTACTACTCACATGACGACATTTGACTGATCTGACAATATATATTTAATAGATGTACTAGTCCCATGAAACGGTAGATCTCTAGCAACTTGTCTAGGAATTGTAGATGAAATAAGGTAAACATGCCAAGTTCATGAACCAGCCACACAACCTATTGTGAATGGTTTGAAATTGCTCTTATGAGCTTCATTTCTCTTTAGTTTAGCCCGTGAATTATTGCTACATGGTCTTAAAGTCAATGATGTGAATGCAAATTAAATAAGTAGTGCGCATGTGTTTTCATTGGATACCCAAACTTGGTGCAAAAAGAAATAATTTGCACATGGAGAATTCACTACAATGGAAAAAACAACTCCATTATAAATCTTTTCGGAAAATAAAACGAAATTGTCAAACAACCAGTCCTCTCTCCAACTACCTCAGTTCTTCGTTATACTTAACACCGTCTTCGTCCTCGTCTGTCATCTCTGACTGACAATCATCTGAAATTTTTGCATTTTCCACACCTTTCAATCATCAAAGGCCAGAAGAAGGACTCTTCGAAAGAGAAGAAGAAAATGTCTATGGAGGCCAATGGGGAAGCTGAATCCCAGGCTCGACCTTTACTTTCCTCTGAAGTATCGCCCATTGCACAGCCCACGTCCCAAGTAGCCGTTGTAGGTGCCAACCTCTGCCCCAGTTGATTATGAGTAGGCTTCCATTCCCTTCTCTTAAAAGATAGCGGGCAAAAAGTAGCCATTTTTTCGAGTTCTTTTTGCCAAAAGAAAAGTAGGTGGACGATAATGAGGGGACAAAAGTGGATGATGCTGAATTTGGCAAAAGGGCTTTGAATGCAGGATCTCAGAGAATGATTTCTTTAAAGCAAGACTGGAGGACTAATAGCACAGTCCAGATATTTCAGTATGTGTTCATGAAGTGGCTGCTGTGTTTCTTGATTGGTAGGATTGTTAGCCCTGTTGGGCTTTGCAATAATATCGCAGCAGAAAATGTTGCAGGCATTAAGTTCATGGTCACTTCGAATATAATTAATAAAATTAATAATATTAAAATTGTATTTCAATATAAATAATATTTGAATTTTAGCGAGAAGTTTAAAATAACAAAAAATAAAAATTTATTTTTAAAATGTTAATCTTATTTTTATTTATATATTCGAATTTAATTCTATCTTATAATATAAATTCATATTTAAATTTATTACATATTTTAGTATTTTAGGTATATTAATACAATTAACTATTTAATGAAATTTTATTAGAGAATAATGGAAGGTGAAAAAAGGAAAATAGTTAAAGAAAGATAGGAAAGATAAATAAACAAGACAAATAAAAATAAAGTAGGCACGTGTACTAAGAGATTGTGTTGTTATATTGATAATGTATGTTAATATATTTGAATTTAAATCCGCAATTCACTAACAATGGATAGAATTTACAAAAATCTAAGGATTTCTTATTATGTCCAATGTAGTCCTATCTTATTTAGAAATCCAAACTATTAAACGTAGTCTAATTATCCAAAATAAAATTAGCTTAATATCACGAAAAACCCGAAATTCGTGCATACGTGATAAATTTAACATTCATTAATTTCCATTAAATTTTATCATTAAATTATTAAGTTGACATGTGGCGATCGACAGGCATACCAATTTGGGATTTTACATTTTGCTTGTTATAGATGTATAGATTTGTGATTTTTCATGATATTAATCATATTTAACAAAAATAAATATAAGGTAAATTTGTCACAAATATATTAATTTGATTTTTTTAATAAAAAAATAATTTGTAGTAAATTTTTCACAACATCAGTTTGAGGTTTTATGTAGTATTAACCCAATAAAATTTAGAGAATCAAATTGCACAACGAAAACCCAAAAATTACATCTTAATTGAATATAGGAAAGATGAAAATCAAATTGCTTGTGAGGGAAAACCAGCGCGGACCAATCACTGACGTGCTCCACGTGTTGTTTCTTGATTGGGTCTGAGACCACACTGACACGAAGGGGCTGGCTCACCCAATATTTTTATCTTGCTCTGAGAGGTCACATGAGAGAGATCGGAAATAAGGAAGAAGACGAGGGAAAGTGGACATAGGACCCCCAAAAAAAAAAAACAAAATTAATGAAAAAAAGTGACTTGACACGAAAAAGGAGACGCCTTTATAGAATTGTGGAAAAGTGAGTCAACAAATGTAGTTAAAATACCGTGTTGAAGAGTGTTTTAGCCAAAACAGACGGTGGAAAAAGGGCGGCTCATGTGAAAAACACTAAACAGTAATTCTTTTTGTCATTATTCGAAATTAATTAACATGCAACACGCGATTGTTTTTTTGGGGTCTAATGCGGCACATGACTTGACTTACCAAATGTAAAGCCCATTTGGTCCAACGGTTAAAAGCAAAATTTCTAGGAAACATAATTTGGATTGGATTGGATTTGGTCCGTACCTGATTGGATTTCTTCAAGCAATTGAACCTTTCTTCTTTGGACGCAACGAAGGAACGGAGCCAAATAAAGTTGGGTTTGAGTGGAGATGAACACTGCTTTGAAAAAGGACAGCAACGGCAAGCGGTAGTCAGAATCAAATCCGGCAAATCAACGGCTACACCCATGCCAGCAGCAGCGGGTTTTGGATACGTGGCAACCTAACTTGCAGTTCTTGGAGTACCCTGTTCGTGATCTAGATTAGACCCGCAATAGGATGATCTGGATAAATTTCACATGGCAATCTGTGGTTGGCAAAGCTCTAAATTCTAAGAGTAATCCTAAACTCTAGGACTGTCGAGCTAATACCAAACCGATTTGAACGAAAGCCATGCCGGAAGAAAAATGGAACAGCAAGAATGGCAAGAGGACAGCGGAAATGGGAAGAAACGCCAAATCTTTTGGCAATAACTCATTAATCTCAGATCAATCCATTACTTGACCCGCTAGCACCAATCACATTAGAAATGTGATTAACAGTATTATTAAAGGGATAAAGTCATATCTCTTGACATTTTAATGATGATGATTAAAACATTTCTTTTTTGTTGGGGCTAGTGTTAATGTCTAGAGGCAAAGTGCTATCAATAATGAAATATATTTCGCTGACTAATTATTTTGTTTTTATTATCTGAAAAAATTATATTCATGGCTCAAAAGGATACATAAGAAGTACACAGACTTTCATGGTAAAGCAAATTGAGACAAAACAAAGGCTAGAATACTACAAAACAAAGCCAAATAATACAGGACTAATTATTTCAAGTGATCATGATTTTCAAATGAGTCATTTTTTGCAAAACAATTATTTCAAGCGAGACAAGTGATGATATTTATGAAAATATTCTTCCATCCAATCATTTGTCATTTTTTGCGAAACCAATGAAATGAAGCAATTAGTCCATAGAAGATGTCTTTATTAATCTGACACCACAATAATCAGATTCCAACATTACTACAGAAATTCAAGTCTTGTTCCTTCGAAAATTTACAAAAAGTAATATGCTCTTTCAAAATTCAAGTGTTACGATACAAGTGAAACTATGATAAATGCTATCCGATACTCCACGATTATTCAATGGTCAATCAAGCACTTCTTGAAAAGTATCGTGAAAATTATAAAAAAAAATCTTAAACTTATTACACTTTTGTCAATTTAGTTTTAATCCTCTTATTTTTGCCAATTTAATAATAAATATTTTTATACTTTGCCAATTGAGTCCATCCGATCAACTGATCAATTTTTGCCAAAAACCACTAACATAGATGCTGAGCGTCCTACGTGATATGATTAGTGATGAAATGGACAATTTCTAATAATATTTTAACATTTTTTTGTTATCTTATTTTTTCTTTTCTTTTTTATGTTCTCTTTTTTGTTGGCGACCCTCCCCAACCGCAAAGGCCTCACCCTCACTAGCGAGGCTACAAAGCCCTCACTTAAGGCTGTTGTAGCAGCGCCCACCACTAGCGAGGGCACGAAGGCACTGGCCAAATCTAATTGTCAGCCACAGTGGCCTTCCTAAGGCCTTCATAGCCCCTTTGACCAAGGGTGAGGCTACCCTTGCCCAATGCGCGCAAGGCCTTTGTAGCCAGCAAGGTATTTAGTAATTATTATATATCCCAATTGACCTATGAGTTATAACTAATTGGCTTAAGCTTTTGAATAAAATAAGTCTAACTAAATATGATAATAGGCTTGGACTTGAGCTCTCTCTTGGCAATCTCCTCAAGGTGAAGTGTTGGACTTCTGCTATACACTCCCAATATTAATATTAGAGCCCAAGTCAACAATAGTCACACGAGAAAATTACGAGTTGTTGCAGCTCCAACCCAGGCTTTATGTGTGAGGGAGTGATTGTTGACGAAGGCTAGTAGTTAGTTTACAAGTTTATCTCTTGGATTAGCTTTTGGGGTGAGAGAGCGATGACTCTCACCGGCACAAAAAAGAATAGGGAAAAAAAAAAGCAAAGGAAAAAAGGTAAATAAAAATCATAAAATAAACAAAAATAAAATCCTATTAAAAATCATCAACATTAGTATTAGCCATGTCATGTAGAATAATGGGATCCATATCAGCGATTTCATATAAAAATTATTTGGGTGAACTTAATTAGCAAAGTGTGAAAATATGTAAGATTCAATTAGCAAAATTGAAAAATTTATGATTAAGTTAACAAAAATGAAATAAATTTGGAACTTTTTGGATAATTTTGATGAAAAGTATCTAAAGGTACAATTCTTGCCGACAACACGTACAACCTTTTTTCTTTTGGCAAAGAGTGTGGACTCATGTTGCATCTGAGACCTCTAAAGTTTTTTGTCAGTGTGTTAGGCTTATAGCTTGAGAAAGTACCGGCACTCTCCCTTCTTTGGTTCCGAGGTTCCGAGGTTCCGAGCTTCCACCATGCATGCCACTTGAAGAAAGTCCCTCGCCCCATGTCCCTATCAGTGTCCCCACCAGCGTACAGCTGGCAGACAGGAAATTAACGTTTGGGAGTATATCATAACAAGCAAGCCTTCTCAATCTGCATGCACCGGCCGGCCGCGACCTTCCGTTACTATGGATAGCTCCCGCGTTAGGTCAGCCCTTATCAGCTGTAGACCCCACCACCTTTGGTCCCATGAGCTTTCGAGGGCCTCGTCCGGATCATCGTCTACTCTCGTTGAATTTAAACCGTCAAATATGTGGAGACTCAGTACTGCTCACATGATGTCATTTAATCAATTTGATAATATATAATTTAATAGATGTACTGGTCTCACGAAAGACTGAATCTCTAGCAACTCGTCTAGGAATTGTAAATGATATAAGGTAAGCATCTAAAGGTCATGAACTAGCCACTCAACTTCTTGTGAATGGTTTGAAATTGCTCTTGTGAGCTTCATTTTGCTTTAGTTCAGCCCGTGAATTATTGGGACATGATCTTAAAGTCAATGATTTGAATGCAAATTAAATAAGTAGTGGGCATGTGTTTTTATTGGATGCCCAAAGTTGGTGCAAAAATATATATTTTGCACATGGAGAACTCGTTACAATGGAAAAAACAACTCCACTATACATCTTTTCGGAAAATAAAACGAAATTGTCAAACAACCAGTCCTTTCTCCAACTACCTCAGTTCTTCGTTATACTTAACACCGTCTTCGTCCTCTTCTGTCATCTCTGGCCGACAAATCATCTGAAATTTTTGCATTTTCCACACCTTTCAATCATCAAAGGCCAGAAGAAGGACTCTTCGAAAGAGAAGAAGAAAATGTCTACGGAGGCCAATGGGGAAGCTGAATCCCAGGCTCGACCTTTACTTTCCTCTGAAGTATCGCCCCTCGCACAGTCCACGTCCCAAGTAGCCGTTGTAGGAGCCAACCTATGTCCCATTGAGAGTCTTGATTATGAGTAAGCTTCCATTCCCTTCTCTTAAAAGATAGCGGGGAAAAAGTAGCCATTCTTTCTTGTTCTTTTTGCCAAAAGAGAAGTAAGGGACAATAATGAGGGGACTGAAGTGGTAGATGCTGAATTTGGCAAAATTTGAATGCAGGATCTCGGAGAATGATTTCTTTAAGCAAGACTGGAGGACTAATAGCACAGTCCAGATATTTCAGTATGTGTTCATGAAGTGGCTGCTGTGTTTCTTGATTGGTGGGATTGTTAGCCTTGTTGGGTTTTGCAACAATCTCGCAGTAGAAACTGTTGCAGGCATTAAGTTCGTGGTCATTTCATATATGATGTTGGCTCAGAGGTAAAGATCCTGTCAAAAGGTTCAGTTTGTTTTTTTGGGTTTCTTTCTAGAATCTAACTGCCCAATGAAAGAAACGGATCCTGGCAATTTGAGTGGGTTGAAATTTTTTCTTCTACCTGTGGCGGTGAGGAGAATCTTATGGTGAAACTCTGTGATCATTTGCAGGTCTGTAATGGCTTTTGTTGTTTTTTCTGTATCCAACCTTATGCTGACCTTGCTCGCGGCTCTCATCACAGCTTTTGTATCATCAGCAGCTGCCGGATCGGGCATACCAGAAGTAAAGGCTTATCTGAATGGCGTGGATGCGCCAGGAGTTTTTTCACTGAAGACATTGTTTGTTAAGGTGATAGAAGGGTACTTAGTTTTGTGTCGATGATTGCAAAGTTGCACATCCATCACTCGATTATCTTTTTTGCCTATCTTCTCCTTTTAAGTCTGCAATGCATCAAGCATTCACATGATATACGAGTTGCAGTGCTTGATAATTGTTCTAGCACAGAGTAAAGCTGTAGATCCTGGTTTTGTAAGAAGTCTCAGTAATTTTAACCTGTGGTTGCTGCAATGGCTCTGCCTCCACCTCAGATTGTGATTTTTGGTGATTTCTTTCCAAGCTCTTTTAAAGAGTAGATACTTCTATAAACCTTCTTCAAATTGTTGGAATGTGAAGGTTTGGACTGATTTCACCAAATGTTTAGCCCATCTAACTTGCCGGGTTTGCATTTTCTGATGTTCAGTGTTGTTAAATTGCCAGCTATGGCTCATGCAGTGGAAGGCGGTTTTCAGTTCTTTGACTCAACTTTTGCTCCTTTTGGACAATCTGGAACTTTAAATTATCATCTATGACTTCACAAGGCACAACTGTTTTTTCGTAAGTAGACAATGGTCTCATCACATGTTGGTCCTAACCGACAGATAACTGGAAGCATCTCTGCTGTGTCCTCATCTCTTCTTGTGGGAAAGGCTGGACCTATGGTGCATATTGGCGCGTGTGTTGCTTCGCTGCTTGGTCAAGGCGGATCAAAGAAATATGGCTTGACTTGGTCCTGGTTGCGGTTTTTCAAAAACGACAGGGACAGAAGAGATCTTGTCACATGTGGATCAGCTGCAGGAATCGCCGCTGCTTTTCGTGCCCCGATTGGTGGGTTGCTGTTTGTCCTTGAAGAGATGGTATCTTGGTATGTTAATCCATCTCGCTGTACTTGAGTATGCCTCCTTAAGATTGTGCTTTAGAGATTTAATAGACAAGTCACCTGATGATTGACTAAGAAATCTATCATATAACCATGGATAGCGTCAATGTTACTTTAATGTCTAATAATTTGAGTTTACTGGAGAAACTGAGTATGTGTGGATCGTTGGTATTAACCAGGAATGTGAAATCTTCTTTGCAGGTGGAGAAGTGCCCTTCTGTGGAGGGCCTTCTTTACGACGGCAATAGTAGCGATAATACTAGTAGGGCTGATGGACTTCTGCAACAGTGGAAAATGTGGGCCATTTGGTAAAGGTGGGTTAATAATGTACGATGTCAGTTCGACGAATGTCTCATATGACCTATGGGATGTCCCCCCAGTTCTCCTCCTCGGTGTTCTAGGAGGCTTATTCGGCAGTTTGTATAATTTCTTGCTGGATAGGGTTCTCCAAGTCTACAATGTCATCACCGGGTAAGATCCTTGAAATGATGCTTTTCACCTGTTAAGGAAATCACTGGAGACAGTAATGTCGAAGCACTCACTTTATGTTCTTACGATTTCTCTTTCCAGGAAATGTAGTGGGTACAAGATTTTACTTGCTTGCTTCATTTCCATCTTCACATCCTGTCTCTTATTCGGATTACCGTGGCTTTCATCTTGTCTACCGTGTCCAGCCGATGCTGAGGTGCTCTGTCCTACTGTCGGACAGGCTGGGAACTATAAGAAGTTTCAATGTCCTCCTGGGTACTACAACGATCTTGCCAGCCTTATCTTTAACACAAATGACGATGCAATCAAAAATCTTTTTAGCAAAGGCACCGATAACGAATTCCAGTATTCGTCTATACTCATCTTTTTTGGCACCTGCTTTTTCCTCAGCATAATTAGCTACGGCATCGTGTCTCCCACTGGCCTCTATGTGCCAGTGATTGTGACGGGCGCATCTTATGGACGTCTTATTGCAATGTTGGTGGGTTCTCACTCAACTCTTAATCATGGTATTTTCGCTGTGCTTGGTGCTGCTTCCTTTCTTGGTGGAACAATGAGAGCGACGGTTTCAGCATGCGTAATCCTCCTGGAGTTGACGAATAACCTGTTAATGTTACCACTGATGATGCTGGTTCTTCTAGTTTCGAAAACGGTAGCAGATGCCTTTAATAACAACATCTACGACCTTATCATGAAGGCAAAAGGGTTCCCGTATCTTGAAGCTCATGCTGAACCATTCATGAGACAACTAACTGTCAGCGATGTGGTGAAAGGCCCACTTCAGCTATTTCATGGCATTGAAAAGGTTGGAAATGTTGTCCATGTGCTCAGAACCACAACACATAATGGGTTCCCGGTGATTGATGAGCCTCCCCTTTCAGAATCCCCTGTTCTGTACGGTCTGATACTGCGAGCGCATCTCATAGAACTACTAAAGAAGAAGGCCTTCCTCTCCTCTACAGAGCCAACAGGCATTGATGTCTCTGAGCAGTTTTCAGTAGTCGATTTTGCAAAGAAGGGATCGGGAAATGCTGACAAAATAGAGGACATAGTTGTTGCCCAAGAGGAGGAGAACATGTTCTTGGATTTGCATCCATTCACTAACACTTCGCCTTATACAGTTGTGGAAACGATGTCATTAGCAAAAGCTCTCATACTTCTCCGTCAAGTTGGTTTGAGACACCTGCTAGTGATTCCGAAGATCTATGGGGTAAGTTCTTTATATGTTAACAGTCATCTAAGCACTCATTATACTAGGACAATCTTTAAAACTCTCTTTTTGCTTGAATATAATGATGCAACTGCATAGTTCGAAGCTTGGTTGATTATGTTTTCATTATTGACCTCTTGAGTTAGATTATCTAGCTTCTGATCCAGATGTTCTTTCCGTTTGGAACAATTTTTCTGTTCCCTTTTTGTGGACTAGTTTGGTGGAATGCTCTTCGACTATAATTTCTGCATTGTTAATAATTTCTCTGAACAATACCCTTTATCATTTCCTTCTCCAAACCTCTCTCTGAATGTTGAATTCTGTGTCCACGGAGCCCGTTTGTTGTTGCTCATATATCATCCATGAACTCATCAAAGGTCATATTTCAGAGATCGCCTGTGGTGGGGATATTGACGAGACACGATTTCATGCCAGAAGACATATTAAGCTCACACCCGGCATTGACTAGTAGCAGATGGAAAAGATGGAGATTGACGCTTCCTCATTGGCTAAATCCACATTAGTACAACAATCTTGCATTTGAAGATAGAAAATTACTCAATCGCTAGTCGAGGAGGGGCCCAATCACGCAGCTTACGCAACTCAGCTACCAGCGGATGAAAATTGGCTCAGAGTCCTCCTGCCATATTCAATATATCCAAGCAAAGTGTTTCACTGCATATTGCCATAACGAAATTTTTATATCCCTCTACGTTGAGTTGCCAGAAAACTGCTGCTTGAAAGGTGATGAAAGGTCTATACTTATAAGTTCAGTTGTTATGCTTCTCGTTATCTGGCCAAGTCATCACATTAGTTGCCCAAAAGATGAGGCCTGGCATTTTCACTTGAGTGCAGTTTTAACCTTGTACTTTCGCGAGCATAATCGTAAAATAAAGGGAGCTCTCAGATGTCTCGATGAGCAGATAGCATTTGGGAACATAGCGCATGTTGGAGCATGCCGGTGAAGCAGAGTGATTAGGAAGACTCATGCTTTGTATGACACCAAGTAGAGATAGAAACAGATAGAGAACTCTCAAGTGCCAAGACCTATAATCGAAAGTCTTCCCATAAATGAATGGCCGATGCCTTCTACCCGAAGTTTCACTATAAATCTTCACAACTAAAAACTGATTGGCGACATAAAAGGAGACGGAAAGACCAATCTGGCTATTGTGCAGATCAAGTAGAGCAAACAAGAAATTGATGAGACTGCTAAAACTGACTGTATTTTGGTAATGACAGATCCTGCCAGAACACTTCAATAGAACAATATCCCTAAACTTACATACCACCATACAGACATTTGCATATGATGTACGGGAGAGAGAGAGAGAGACAGAGAGAGAGAGAGAGAGAGAGAGAGAGAACTGTGATACCCAAGGCTAAGGAAGAAATGAATTTATCATGAGTCTTAAACTCCAAATGAAGCTTTCTTGGGATAACAAACTAGAGAGACAAGCATAACCATTACATTTTGTCTAGACAAATGATCGATTTATCTCAACGCATTCTGCTGCACGCACACATTTGAGAACTGACACTGACTACCCTCTCCTCACGCTCTTGAGATAATCCACCCTTATCCCCCACAACTCTTCACCCACAACATTCATATCAGGCCGATCCATTCGTCCAGGCGCGGCACACTGAAAAGCCAAACTAAAAATCCTCATCAGAATATCTCTATCCACTCTTTCTTCCATTCTTGGGTCCATGAGGTCCAGGACATTTCCTTCGTTGAACTTCCTGAAAGCCTGTACACATAGTAATGCATCAGCTATGGACTGAATCTTAGTGAGAGAGCGAATTTATTTTGCACCTACAGGAGCGAGTTTTAGCTTACCCATCTAAGTGTCACCCGTTCATCAACTGGCTTCTTTGCATCGACAGGTCGACGTCCAGTTAGGATCTCTATGAGCAGGATTCCGAAGGAGTACACATCACTTTTGGGGGTGAGCTGATAGGTTCTCATGTACTCTGGGTCAAGATAACCCACTGTGCCTTTCACTTTGGTGGAGACGTGAGTTTTATCGGTGTCACCTGCACCTAGCCTTGCGAACCCAAAATCAGCCACCTTAGCCCTCATGCTTTCAGTCAAAAGAATGTTCGATGACTTCACATCTCGGTGGATTATTTGCTTCTCTGCAAAGCACAATAAAAGAAAACAAGGAAAAGGAAGGCTGTTAAATGTGGATTTAAGGAGTTCTTAACATGCTGCGAAGCTTTCAGGATGATGCATCAGTACACGGTTCAAACAGGTTTTTGCTCATAGCATGATGTATTGATTCAACATGCTTCATGAAAAATTTGGAGTAAATTTGCTGATGAGGATTTCAGCAAACATGTGCAAGAAGGGGAAGTTTCTTCACCTGAGTATAAGTGCAGATAAGTCAGGCCATGAGCAACATCAATTGCAACTTCAAGCCTTTGATTAAAATCAAGGATTCTCCCATGTTGACCTACAATAAAGTCAAGTGAGATGCCTGCAATGTTGTTCTGCCCAGAGAAAAGAGATGATTTTCACAGTTAGTAATCTCACCATCCAAATGTTCTCTAAGAGTACCATTTGGCACATACTCTGTAATAATAAGACGCTCATTTCCTTTCTCGATATAACCAAGTAGCTTCACCAAACTCCGATGATCAATTTTTGAAAGAAGCTGAACTTCACTGCTAAATTCAGTTCGCAAACTCTCAAAGTATTCCTGCACAGAAGATTTGCAATTGAAAATGTCCAGAGATTGCTCTCATGCCCATCATCCAAAACCCAATTCATACGTGACATTACATGGGAAGTGGGTATAACCTAGTTTCCCACTCTAAAGTTGAGTCACATTTTAGCTGCAATTTAAACCGAAAATGCAGATTGAATAATGTAATGTTGACTTGACCTTGTCAAGAAAACACAATATATTATAATGAAGGAGAACCAGACCAAAAATATCAAACAGCCAATCCTACTCTGACAAAAAATTAGAAAATGGGAATTTAGTTGTCTAGTATAGCTAACGAAAGAGACATGATCGTAGTATGCACAGACAACAAGCCCATTTCCACGAATAGCGACAAATTCGTCAACCATTTTGTGCAGTTATCTTTTGGAAAATGCATGCATCATGTAATGAGATAATAAAATTCTTCAAAGTATAAACCAGAGTGTTGCAGGGAACTATGTTCTGTGGAATTAAACATTCTTAAACCTTCTGGACTCTTTTGGAAAATGTATAATGAATCATGTAATGAGATAATTAATACTTCAAGGCATAAACCTGAAAGTTGCAGGAAACTATGTTCTCTGGAATTAAACATATAACCTTCTGGACTCTTCTGGTAATATCAGCAAAAGTGGTTCATCAAAAAATTGGCACCAGCAGAATCAATTATAATGAGGAAATCAGCAATGCAACTCACCTTCTTTGCTCGTTTTATGGCAACAAACTGCCCACCTTCTAATTGTGCCTTATACACAGTTCCGAATCCCCCTTCTCCTATTTGCATTGAGGGAGAAAAATTGCGAGTAGCTTTCAAGATTTGACTTAAACTGAGATGCAATGATCCAAGTCTACTAAGTTTTGGGGACATGGAAAATCTGGATGGACTAGGCGGCACCCGAAGTGGACTCCCTGGAATCTTTTCAGGTAAAGAAACCTTTTCAGGAGCAGAACTCTCTTCCGATATGGGAGTAGAATTTACTGGAACAAACAAAGACTTTTTATCACTAACCAGCCCATTGAAGAATTTGATTTAGCTATCAGATTGAACACTCATTCTAGTCAGAGACAAGCATAAGAATTTCTATATGAAGAATTTTTCACAGTGGTATTCCAACAAGATCTAAGTACCTGAATTCAGATCCTTTGGAAGGACAGTGTGAGCAGCTTCTTTTCTTTTTCTCTGGAAGCAGGGACAGACTAAAACACAAGATAGAGCTAAAACTCCAGGTATTACCAAGCTGACGCTTTTATGGGTTGAAAGAAAGTTTTGACTTTTCTTCTCTTCTTTCTCATGGCTCTGTCCATCAACTTTGTCCACACTAACTTCTGTCTGCAAAAACTTTCTTCCTTCAAGAAAATGCCTTCGAACTGACCCCCCCAGAAATCATAAAAGGAAGAAAAGATGAGAATCTGGTAAGAATGAGCCTAGATAATCATTGCACATAAAACAGTTCAAAAAGTCTCAACCACTTAAAAGCACATCCCAAATATTAAATCCATACCTAGAGAAAGATTAATCCCAGAGCAATTAGGTCCAGGGTAATCCTTAAGGTCGCAACCATCCTCGGAGTGATATTTGAGAGCATTGCAGAACTGATTTTTGTCTACTATCTCTTCATTAATGTAAAAGAATTCACTACCAGAATAACTTGAATATGCCAGTCGATCAGCACCACAAACCTTTGACTTCAAGTGAAAATCAGTGGCAGATATGCTCAGCAGCTGTAGGAGCAGCAGGAGTATTGTTGCAGCTATTGCCATTGTCGATTAGTACATATATCAAAGCCTCTATCTTCAATAGATAAATACAAAGGCATCTAACATCCCAATATCTCGAGCAGACAACCCAAACTAAGAAATATCAATGTACCCAACAACCAAGAGTATAATTAGGGCTTTAATTTCCCCTATCAGGTAATTCAACTATTCATGACCATTTTACGGCATCAGAAATCTTCAAATGGCACAGAGATTCAACTTCAAGTATAGAGAGAAGAGAAGGAAGCAGCTGAAAGCTTAATAGCCACACTCCCTGAATTTGAGGCTTTAAAGAAACTACACAAAAGTTTCACTGGCAGCAAACTCCAAGACTTTGAAAACACCGAGTTCAGTTTCTCACCATAACTGCGAATCAATTAGATGCCTTGAAAAACCCAATTCACAGAACTACAAAAAGATTTGAGACCTAATACAAAAGGAAGCCAATCTTCGCTTCATGTGCTTTACAACCCAGGAATTCTTGAAGCACTGTCTAGATAGGGGACCATAATTCCATAAAATCCTTACATGCCCACCCAGCAAAAACCTATCTTCATGAGGGAAAAAAAGAAACAACTTCCTGAACTCACTCTCCTCAATCTCCCAAAATCTGAATTAAATCCAGTATCCCAGGATTCCCAAAATTTCCTCCTTCTCCTTCACCCCAAAAGCATAGACTTCACACAGAAGACAGCCCAAACACCAATCAGAAGATGGAGGGGCAAGATTTGTCAAGCTCCAATCATCAACGCCTCAAAGCTCCTGAGCTCCCACAGGGTAACAAAACCCATCATGAGATGCCGCTTACTTTGATCTCACATCATCTCCCAGAGTGTTAAATAAACAAGGAAGCACAAACCTGAAGAGTTCCCCTCTCAAAGAAAATAAAGGCGGCTGAAGCTGGAGACAACGCCCCTCTGCTGTGTGACGTTTGTCTTTATTGCCCCTTTTTATAGGTGTGAAGAATTAGATGGGAAAGCTCTCCATGACCGGCGTATGTACAGAGGTAGAAGAGGACGTAACAACTAACAAGTGGCCGTCTACAAGGCTACAAGCACACGCAGGCATTTTGAACAGTTTCCACGGGTTGGACAATTTTGACCGGTCTCGTGGGTCGCTTGCTTCCTTTGGTGGACTCCTCAATGGCATCTTTGTCTATTGTAATCAAGCCACATGACCCCAAGAAGTGATTGATTGATTGCTCCTCTCTTTTCACCATTTCCTTGTGGCTAAATTTCAGGCATACTCCCTGTATCTTTAGCGAAAGTGGTATCTTTCCTCGATGGAGGTTCCACTCTTTCTTGACCCACAAGAATCCGAGGATCGGACCCCTGTCGATTTTCTTGGAAAATGGGTTCCATCCGGATGAATGAATTTTCTCTCTCTCTCTCTTCCGCTTTAGTTTTCCCACGAGATCACGCAATTGACAATTTGACCCACCAGCTTCCTTCGGTCCTCGTTCTTGCGGAGGAAGGAAGGGGACGAAAGATGTAGCACCCATCATGGGCCATTTCCAGCAAGCAGTATTCTCCACAAGTAATGATCTTTCCAGCTCAGGTTTGACATCAAATTTTGTTCGCTCTTTTCAGGGGCAACTGCTGCTAGTCAAAGTCTTCAAATTGTCAAGAGGGGCATCAAGAAAACTAATGAATTTGCATTCTCGGGCTGAAAACGTTTCGAGAAATCAAGCTTAGAAATGTACTCGCGGTTGTTAAAGACGTGTGATTTTGTTGTCAATCTAGAAGTACACGTTGGGTCCATTGACAACTCAAAAGCTTTGAAGCGGGCGGCCAAGGTATGGCCTTGAGGATGGCGTTTGAGTGCTCGAAGCGTTTAACCACTCTGGCTTTTTTTATGGTACGTATTCTTTATTGGCAAAAGGTCCCACAGTGCCACGAATCTACAATCATGTTTGCATTAAGCGATTATCAAAACCAAAGCACAATTATTTGTATAGGCCACCTAAATCATGTCCTTACTCCCATGAATCTCGAATTCATGGAATACCCACTGTGATCCTGTGGATGGTGGAGTCAGAGGTCGGAAGAGTGGTATAAATATAAGATTGTACTTACACATCATACGTCACTGCGATCGTAATTGAGTTTCGTATTCGATTCAAATACTTGATCCATGTCATATCGTGACAAAGTGCGTGGAGGGTGGGGAAAGAGGGGAAAGCAACCTGTGGTTTCGGCGAGCGCCTCAACTTGCTTGCGACGGTGTAAAATGGCCGCACGTGGTGTTGAAAAGCTTTGAATTCGCACAGCGGTTGGGAACCGAGTGAAAAGGATCTGACCACACATGCGCGCACGGAAAAATATCAAAGTTCCCTGCGCACGACAATGATTGATGGCCCCCTCCCCCTTGGGGAATTGGACAAATGGAGGAGAAGGAGGGGCTGGCATTGCGGGTGGGGGTGGGGTCTCGGCCAGGAATTTCCCAAGAAAGCACATGGAAAGACCGGTCCCGGCGTTCGGCCTGCTGGGCTTGTTGGCTTTTTGTGTGGGTGTTGCTGCGCAGTGCTTGATGGGTTAGGGCAACTCGAGTCTTAGAGAACCTTCTTCTATTCAGCATTTTTTCTGGAGAGCGGAATCTTGGTTCAAGTTTTTTTTTTCTAGGGTTCAGCCAGATGAAACTTGAGAAATTTCAGAAGAGGCCGAAAAGGTGGGGCGTGCTTCTAGTAATCTTTTTCTCTGATCTTATCGTGCATGTTCCAAAAAAGTTCAGCATTCCAAAAGGAGAGACTTACGACGGAATTGACATTTACTTGTTTCATGAGAAAGAAAATGTTGCTATGGAAAGCCCGGTGACATTAGAAAGAGAAAACAATGAGCCAGTAAATGAAATGTGTAATCTCCTATTTAAGGAGATCAAAGGTTATTCTCCAAAATCACTTCTAACTTCCGCCATCTCATTGCTCCAACTCAAGTTGCTAGTGTAAATTCAGTTCAATACGGCAAATGAATTGGAATTAGAAAGGGAGAAGGATGAGCCGGCATAAATCTAGCACCGATAATTTAGGTAGATGCAAACTGATTGTCGAAAGAGACATGTCACTTTCATTGACCTTTCACTCAAGTCATCTTACTTCATATTAGAGTTCCTTAGAGTCTTCATTAGAAGTTACTTACATCAAGTTACAAATTTTACAAGTTTTTTTAACCGTTCATCTATGTTTGGATATGGCAAAGGAATTGGATGAGAGAAAATGAGAGTAATATAACCTTGCAAGCATAAACTTTTTTTTTTTTTTTTTTTTTTTAGTCTGGATTTTTAAAATTTTGCATTTGTGAGATTTGTTACTTCTCTATCCTATACAAATATGGACATATGAACTCACATTTTCCAATGGCTACTCTTTCCATGTAAGAAGAGGGCGGGGGGTTCGAATCCCCATCAAGAGGGTTGGGTGGAGACAATTTTGTTTCTAAGTATAGATTTCAACTCTTAAGCTTTTTATGGAGGTAAGACAAAAGTTGAAAGTAAAAATTAGCTTAGAAGTCGAGTAAGACTGACAAAAAAAAAAACTCACATTTTAATTTTTTTTTGAGAAAATTAAACAAATGAATGAAGAAAAAGAAAAAATAATTATTGCTTTAAACAACTAAGGCAAATGCACCTTAATGTTTTATCTATTGCTTCTTTTTTTTTTTCTCATTTTGACACCTCTATTAACAAAGTTTACAACAACAAAGGAATTGTGAATCGCAATATATCCTCACAATTGTCACAAAACACATTCTCACTTATTAAACTCTCAAGATAATGGTGTTTACACACATTATTGAAAACTCTCATGATCTCTCAAAAGTAGTATTTTCTGGTGCACACAGAAACCTCCACCCAAGCTCTTCTATTTATAGTGGTGGACTTCTACCCAAGTTGGGAATTATCCTTAATTAATTAACAATCCCAATTAGAAATATCCTCATTGATTTGAATTCTTTTAATTGGGCTATTACCAAAATCGATTTCATCCTAGTATATTTCCTAAATAAAATTCCTTATTTAGGATTCTTTCTTTTCAGCGGCCTACCATGATAGGACTTGTTCCGATTAGGTATTCTTGATGAGCAATCATCAAGATATTTCAAATCAATTCTCGAATATGTTAGATTGCTCCCAACAATTGCCCCACGATGGGAGCACCTATTATAAAACCAAGGGTACCAAGGACCTCGGCCGTCGGATCCATTGGAATGTTAACCATATCCAAGTCTCTAGTGATCATTTCTGACATCAAGTGGACCGAATCCAAAATCCTCATCTGCCATATCAGGCATGTAGGGGATGGATACGAGACCTTCGACACCCAAGATTTCGGAGATTTCTTTCAAATTAGAAAAAAAACAGTTGCATTGAGCAAATGGACCGTTAATAAACAGTTATGATTGGAGTATGCAATGAGAATTTCGAGTTCGCCCGCATTTGCCTTCTTTAAATTGTTTTTCCCATATAGTCAAAGCTCATTTATGAGAATAAGAAAAGGGAAGGAACTTCTCCACTTGATTTTCGTTCGATCTCTCTCGTTTCCCGTTGAATTCGTCGACTCCGATCCACGAGTTGTCCTCGTAACATCTTCGAGCAGCCAAACGGAACATCACTCTATAATACTAATCGACAGCTTATTAAAGGAGACGAGCGAGATCGGTGCATTCCAGGATGTCGTGGATTGGCTTGCCCTCTCTATTTATGATCGAACTGGAAAAATCGATGCAAAGTCCTTGTGGCTTGTAGAGCTGATAATGAAACGAAACCACTAATTGAACGAGACAGGAGCCGTATGACATGACGCTCCTCGTTGTGGTGGTAATTGCATGGAATGAATCATCGATACCACGGTCGCTGTCGGCGTGAAAAAAGAAAATAAATCCCGGCCGTTGATCATAAGATAATTTGGTTATCGTGTGTCACGATATTATATATAAAAAATTATGAGAAATTATGTGGAACTACGACTCGAGGATGTCCTTTTCAGAGTATAGTAAAACTGCCCCTTTGCAAGATCAAAGGACCAAGATCGAGCATGAGGCGGATTGACCCACCTCTTGTGGCTGAGTGTTTAGTACAATTTTTTGGAACAATCAATCCTAACCAATGAACTTTTCATGGGATAATTACCAATTACACATATGTCAATTTAGTTATAAATCTTTTATTTTGACTAATTTATTCCTCCACATTTTAACAAGCTATCAATTTAGTTCATTGAAGCAATTTTGATCGAAAATTATTAACGTAAATACCAGCTGTGTCACATAACCCAGCCGATGTTGATGTAGATATTTTTTGAAATTTTTTATTTAATTATTTCTTTTCCTCTCTTTCTTTATTTTCTTTTTTTCCTTTTGCTGTGGGCAACCTAGGGGGGCCATCATGGCCGCTGGTGAGGCCAACCTCACCATGGCCTCACCTAAATCTAGGCAATAGCGAAAAAGAAAATTAGAAAAGAAGGAAAAACACAAGAAAATAAAATAAAAATTTCAAAAAAAATTATCCATGCCAATACTGATTATGTATTGGTGTTCACGTAAACTATTTCCCGTCAAAATTGAACAGATAAACTAAATCGATAAAACGTCAGAAGATTTATGACCAAATTGATATAATTAAAGCATTTTAATATTGAATTGATACAAAGTTCCAGACCTTTTTTTTTTGGTAATTTGTCAATTTTTCATGAATATTTCCGAGTCTTCCCCTTCTTTGAGATAGGGACCTCCAAAACATTTTTTTATATTGCTCTCCTGACCGAAGCTTCCGCGGCCACCGCTGACCATAGAGAATGGTCAGCTTAAGTTATTGCCTTTGAAAGAGCTACCGGACTATTTTATATCGTTCGCAAGCGAGGCCGACGTTGGTCAATCTTTCGTCGACGTCGGACTCTGACCGATTTCGGTGGTGACCACTGACCAGCGGAAGATTGGCAGAAAGATGTCGCAGAGAAAGGTCATTGAGGGGGAAGAAGGCCGCGGCCATTGTAGATCAATGAATTGGTAAATCAAAACTGAGGATAAATATTTATGGAGAAAATCACCCAAAAAAATATAATCTTGCGAATGTTAATTCAACTCTAAACCTCTCAATTTAGTCAATTTAATCTAACATTTTGACAATTTGCCGACATACCTATTCCAGGCAATCTTGATGGGAAATTGTTGACGTAAACACCGATTGTTATACATAACACTATCGGTGTTGGCTTGGACAAACTTTGTAATCTTTTAATTATTTTGAAATATTACTTTTTTTTCTTATTTCCCTTCACTAATATGTGGCCTTGGTGGTGGCCGGCTGCAGGCAAGGGCTTTGTGACCCTCGACCAGTTGTGGTGAGGGCAATCTCACTTGGCAAGGGAGTTGCGGCCATTGCCTGATGTGGGCAAGCACCGTGAACCCTCGTCAACCCACAATAAAAAGGAAAACAAAACAAAATTTCTAAAAAGAAAATTGCAAAAAAATGTGCACATTAGTGCCTTGATGCATGCAACCTTGTTAAGTAAGACGGTTGATATATACGTTAACGGTTTCTAACTAAAATTGGGTGAAATGATTACATTAATAAATCGTCAAAAATATTTAAAATTAAACTGGTCAAATTAAAATTTAAAACTAAACTAATATCCGAACAATAAATCTAGAACTTTTTGGTAACTTTCTCAATTTTTATGTAGTGCTTTCACCGTAGTTATTTGCGAAAGAAAGAACTCAAAAGGAAAAAGAAAACAAACCACGAAGAGGACAAAGAGTATAAACCAAAGAAGAAATTTTATATCAATTCAACTCAAGAGAGAGACTCTGCTAAAAATAAAAAAATAAAAACTCAAGAGAGAGACACTACGGATGTAGACTTTGGCAATCTGTCAACGCCTAAAGGGCAAAAGAGGCACGTAACCTCGTACTTTCCTCTTTGCACGCAAGATCAGACTTTAACATGGGCCAACCTACCCGAGCTCGGTGTCGGATAAGGATCGCGACCCTCGCTTGGCCTCACCCAATCTTGGGGATGCCATCATTGCCACTAATGAGGCTGAAAAGCCCCTCACTGGAGCTCGACGGCCATAATGAAAAAATAATATAATAAAAAAAAATAAACAAATTCAAAATAATTATCCTCGTCTCGGCCGTCTCATATAAGACAGTCGACATTCACGTCAGCAATTTTCAATTAAAAGTGACAGAATAATTAAATTGATGCAATTAAAAATTTTAGTATCAAATTGATATAAATGCGAAACATCGAAGACTTTTTTTGGTAATTTGCTTGATTTTTCATGAATATTTCAAAGTCTTCTCCTTATTTGAGGTGAGGTGCTCCGAAACATTTATTATATCGCTCTCCCGACCGAAGTTTCCGCGGCGGCCGCAGACCATAAGAGAACGGTCAGCCTAGGTTATCGCCGCGAAATGAGCGACAGGGACCGCATCGTTCGTGTGCGAGACCAGCGTCGGTCAATCTTTCGTCGACGTCGAGGGGGGATTTGGCGGAATAATGTCGTGGAGGAAGGTCATCGACTCATCGAGGGGGGGAGAAGGTCGCGGCTATCATGGGTCAATGAATTGAGAAGTCAAAATTGAGGTCCAATTTTTATGGGGATAATTACGAAAGAAAATTATAAATCAATGGCGATTTGATCATAAATTTTTCTATTTAGTTAATTTATTTCAAAACCTTTAGACAATTTTCTAATTTAATCATTTTGGCCAAGGCCAGATCTTGCAAGGGAGTCATGATCATCGCCTGATGAGAACAAAGGATGACAAGCTCTTGCCAGCCCACAATAAAAAAATTATAATAAATTCAAAAAATAAAAAAGGAATTGCAAAAATTATCCATGTCAATATCAACCGCGTCTTAGTGTGCGAACAATCGATGTACACGTCTATAATTTTTTAGTCAAAATTTGTCGAAAAAACTATTTGGCAAATCTTTGGAAAATTTATAATCAAATTTGTACAATCAAAAAATTTAGAACTAAATTGGTATTTGAACAATATATTGAGGATTTTATGGTAATTTTCTCGATTTTTATGTAATAATTATGTCGTAGTTATCTGTGAAAGAAAGAATTCTGAGGAAAAGAAAAATGAAACACGAAACGATGACGAAGAACTAGTCTAAACAAAAGAAGAAATTCCACATCAACTCAAGTCAACAAAAGAAATTGCAGAAAAAGAATCTGTCAAACTAATACCTAAAGAGAGCAAAGAGGTACATAATCTCGTACTTTCCTCTCTGCATGTGAGATCGGGCTTGCACATGGGCCGGGCCGAAACGGGCTTGCTCCCAGACCTATGAAATTTCTGGGCTTAGATGTCGGGTCAGAGTAGGCTGAGACCCCGACCCGACCCCGAAGGCCATGCCCAAAGCCTATTCGCCAAGGCGGTCGACGAAATTTCAATGGATCTTTGTCGAATAGAAAATCCTAAGTAGACTGTTCGGATAATCGAGTACGAGTTTTTTGCAACCACACATGATGCGAATGCCGACTTCAACGGGGGTGGATTGGATTTTTGGTCGAATTCGTTCCTATCCAATCGCGGTCGCAACTCGTGGCAGATCCAAAGAGGCCCATCGAATTGCAAGAAACAAAACAAGCCCGCAATCGATCCTGGCCGACCTCTTTATCGGCTCGCTTATCCATAGGCAATGTCAAGACATTTATGACGTCACTGTGGACCACCCAACGGGTGGTCGAACGCTAAACCCTCAAACCCCTTCCCGATTGAAAGCAAGGGGAGTCGCTATCTCATGCGAAGAGATTTTTTGATTGTCAAAATCTCGATATATGGTGATGGACTTATTGACTTTGGACTTTAAGGCTTTTAACCGATGCGATAGCTCAATTTGTAATCATGCAAAACCCTTACAGTAAGATGAACTATTCACTAGTGCAGATGGCGTTCCCTCCGTGGCAGTCTACATCCAAGCAACATTCAAGTGGAACTATTGAACGAACTTGATAATTTTTGAAATTTTCATATTGTGTTAGCTTTAAGGTCTATTGGTCTTGTTTGGCTTTTTTTCTTATGGAATGGGCACCCAAATCTTGTGAATAGCTACTTCTAAGGATACACGCAAAATTGCACGATTTTTGTGAATTGATAAAGCTCTACTTTTGGGTGGTGGACATGACCACAAGATGGATATGAGCAGATGATTGGATAACTTGATGTAAGATCCATTAGATTCAAACTAAACACTCAATGGTTTAACAAATCCCTTGGAGGTTGAAAATAATGTTCATCCTTATCTTAGCCCAAAGAGGCCCAATGAAACAAATTGAAACCTTGGTAGAGAAAAATGGAAAATCCATTTAAAAAAAATATATACTATTTCACCGTTAGATTTAATGTATAATGAATCAAGAAAATCAAAGCAATTGACAAAACCAATCATCCTACAAAAGAAGTGTAGGAATTGCCATTTTTCAATAGAAAAGCTACATGGGATCTAATGGAAGCATCCCCTAACATCAATCATTTATAGAGACCACCTGTTAGTCTCAGAATCTTATTAATTTTGACCTTAAAACTTTTAGATACAGGATCCTCAAAAAGTGGTTAGTGAAGAATATACTTAAGGAATTGGCTTATCTTATAAGAAGAATAACAAAAAAATTAAAAAATTCCGACCGATAAAAGAAATTATAATTCCCCTAAGCTATGTCTCTAATTGGTGGGTGACTAAATACTATGTAGCACCGACACGGACACGCGACACGCGACACGATATGACACGACACGCCAATACGTCATTTCTTAAAAATAGAGAATTTCGACACGTTATATATTAAATATATTTTTATATATAAATACATAAATAATAATAAAAATAGCCTAGAATTAATTTACACGAAAAATATTAAATAATATCATTCATTATTTTAATTTGTTACAATAATGCACAAAACTTAGAGGAAAAAAACATTGTTTAAAGAAAAATGCTGAAATGATATTTTTTAAATTTATTTATTTATCATATATAGCATTTTTAATTACTTTTTTCATAGTAAAAGAATTTTAAAAAAATAAAAAAAATTCTAAAATAACAAAACTGAAAAATAAAAATTGACCCCATGCGTGTATATTTATAGCAATTTTATTACTTTTTTGTGTATATTTATATTTTGATCCCTCAAATATTATAAATTTTTAAAATTGACCCCGTGCGTATCGGAATTGCTTGTCGAAATTCTGAACTCGCGTGTCGGAAAGCGTGTCGGAGAAGTTAATGCGCGTGTCGGATTTTTTTTCGACACTCGTTGACCACGATCGGAGCGTGTTTGGACGTGTCGGAACGTGTCGGAGTGTCGGCAAACGAAAGCTCGGAAAGTGTCCGTGCTACATAGACTAAATATAAACATCATACGCGCACAAACTTAACTAAATATAAACATCGGAGATATCTAGGCACGAAATGTTCTTGATTAGGAATGGAGGAAAAAATATCTATCTATTTATGGAAACACGCGTTTTCCCTTTCTTCTGATTTCTTTTTTTTAATAATTTTGGAATATGCAAGGGAATATTCTCTTGGGAATTCCCGCGCCTAATAATTTGTATTGGGCTTTAATCACAGAGGGACACGTGGCGAGCACCTACCGGGTCGACCATTTTAGCTTGCTTTCTCACTCAACAGGTGGCCCTTCTTCTTGCCAAGTAACATGCGAATTGCGAACTAGTGACGTTTCTCGGACCCATCCAGACACCGCCGCCGACCAATGGTCTGTGCTTTTTCAGTGCCTTGTCTTCGTCGCCGTACGTTCTAACTAATCTTCTTGAAAAGGAAAAAACAGAGAACGATTTTGCTTTGTATGATCCCTCTAAAATTAGTATGCATTTTCGAAAAAAATTGGATAATGAAATTTATACGCGTCTTTTCCTGATCGATCGAGACTCGCATTTTTGGGAAATTAGAAAACTAAATGAATAATCTTAATTACTGTATTTGCACATAAAAAATGATATAAATTATATTTGAAATTTGGTTTTACGTGTGCCATTTATGAACTTTTGATTTATTCAATATAATCTCTAAATATTGATTCGATATTCAATATCGTTTAAAAATTGTCAATTTATTAAGTGTGGCCCCTTAATTTTAGTTCAATATTCAATATGGCCTATGAATTTTTGAATTTTTTTATATAATCCAAGGGACTATATTGAATATTTACTAATAATTTATAAATTATATTAAACAAATTAAAAAAAGTTTATAACAACAATATATATTGAGCCAAAATTCAAAAATCATATTAATGGAATTAAAAGTTTAGACACAATATTATATATTAAAAACAAAATTCAAGAATCGTTGGTGCTATTATTCCTTGTGACGCAAAAGGGAAATAAATGAAATATTCCGTTATCTTTTACGTAACGATATTCTATTTAGACCGATTGATTGGAATGGGATCTTGTGAGGAAAATAATAAATAAACCGGATGTCATGCATTAGAAATTCAATTAAAAAAATAGAAGGTTCCTCCATAAACACAAAAAATTATTGGATACCAGGATGCGTGGGGCCACGTGGATTCCACGTGTCACACTAGCTGAAAACATGTCTCTGTGCTGTAAAACAATTCATAATAAAATAATAGGGGAAATTCTAGATTTGCCCATTATTAAATGACCCAGCCCATTTATTTTATTTGGGGGTTGGCAAGGAAATTATTTTATAAGGTAAGCCCATTAATTTAATGCCGTAAAAATATTTGTTTTAGCAAGGACCTTTCTAGATGCAACACATGTCACCTTCATTTCTTCCGATTTAAATTACCTATCATGGTAGATTTGCCCCACAATCAAACATAACCTTGACAATTTATACAGTTTTAATATAGTTTTAAAATTTAAATAATAATTTATCAGTATTATAGTATTTAAATACCAAGTAACACTTTTATCTAATAATTTAAATTTTTAGAATAGTTGACTGAGACCATTAATTTTCTATTTTAATTTTCCCATAAAAATTATTTGAAAACATTTTCACCGCAAAAAACAAAAGAAAGTTAAAAAGGAAAAGTGAACAACCTTTTTCCTTTTTTTTATTCGACCTTTGCTTTAATTTATCCAAACGGATGAAAAAGTGAAATCCTGAAAATCCGAAGGATAAAAAATAATAAAAGCGTGAAAGGTCATGTTGCGGTCATGCGAGCACGGGCGCGTGGCATCATCGAAATTGACTCTTCACCTCCCAGCATATGCTGCTAGAATTTTTTTTTTTTTTTTTTGAACAGGGCATATGCTGCTAGAATAATTCCCCAGTTTCCCGCTCTTGCAACCATAATCAGCGCGGCTTTTCGTTAACAGGAAAAGGCAATTTCCGGACGCGCGAGTACCGACTCCGCAAGCTACTCTCCACTCCGTCTCAACACGTGTCGCAGAGTCGGCGAAAATGCGCCACGCGCCCGGACAAGTCCCACGCGCTGGACCAGGCCGGTCGACCTGATTTGCCCTCTCCACCGATCATCCCAGTGCAGCAACTCGTGACGGCACATACTCTTCGGTAATCAAGGACAAACACAAGTTTGTCCTGATGATGATGCATATTGCAATTTTCAAATCCGACCCGAAAGTGAAAACCAATAAAATCTTTTCTCAAGTCGCGAAAAATTCCAACGATTCTCAATTAATGTAACTTAATTGTCTCTTGATGGTGATGAGTACTTAAGAATGCATTTCTAACCTCTACCGACTTTTTGAATAAATTAGGTAACTAATTTCACGAAATGACTTTTTAAATTGCAGCCATGACACGCTACTAAAAGCAAAATTATATAATGGCATAAGTAAACAACCAAATTTAATGAGGATGCTCCCCTTCATTGAGACATCAATACATCATAATATACTATGAGGTAATAGGTCGACAATTGGCTTTGATAATATTTGTCAAAAAGCCATGGCAAACCCAATACTTTCGCTCAAGGAAATAAAGAAAGAGCCTAATCAACTCATTCATCGAGACTCATCTTAGCTCAAAACTTAAATTAATGAATTATGGGCAGATTATCATATATTAATTATTTCATGTCATGTCAATCTTTGAGATAATTCTTTTTAAATGCCATTTATATGTTTTATTTGTGCAACCCAAGCGACGGTCGCCTATTGCTGTCGGACCTCAAGTGACACTTGGGTCGTGTGACTCAGGTGTCGGTTGAGATCTGGCGACCTCAAGCCTCCATCACTTGGGTCACACGAACCTAGGCAACCACTACTTGAGGTTGCACAACTAGGCAATGCCTAAGGTCGCGCGATGCCTGAGGTTCGACAACAAAGTGACGCTTGAGGTCACACGACCTCAGGCGACGGTCGCTAGTGCGAGCCACTCCTTGGCCGGCAATCATCGACTTCCGTTCGTTTCTCTTTGAAGAAGATGAATAGTACTAGGAAGAAGATGAATAGTATCGAACTTGCATTTCAAATATACAACTTCCCAAAGTACCATCAGAGTTGCATTGGGCTAAAGGCCCTTACAATCATTTGGAGATGCAATTGTATTTCGCCAAAGTCGTCTAAAAAATCGAACCAAACGCATTTGAATTTGACTGAGAGACTTTAGAGTCCCAAAGCCTATTATCGAAGCCAAACCAAACGGGGCCTAAGTATGATCTTTTAATTTTGGTCTAATATTCAATATGACCAATGAAGTTTTGAATATTTTTATATAATGTAGGGACTATATTGAATATTTACTAATAGTTCATAGACCATATTGAATAAATATAAAATTTTTAAATGACAATGCACATTATGTTAAAATTAAAAAATTATATTGTATGAATTAAAAGTTTAAACATAATATTGTATAATAAAAATAAAATTCAGGGATCATTATTGCAATTATTTCCTTGTGACGCAAAAGGGAAGGAAATGAAATATTCCATTATTACAGGATATTCTATATAGACCGATTTGACGGGATACACGATCTTGTGAGGAAAATAATAAAATAAACCAGATGTCATCCATTAGATGCGCAAAATTCAATTAAAAAATAGAAAGTTCATCCATAAACACAAAAAATTATAAGACACCAGGATGTGTGGGGCCACACGGAGCCCACGTGTCACACTCGCTGATCACACGTCTCCGTGCTTTAAAACAATTCCCAATAAAATAATAGGGAAATTCTAGATCTGCCCATTATTAAATGACCCAGCCCATTTATTTTATTTGGGGGATGGCAAGGAAATTGTTTTATAATGTGCGCCCATTAATTTAATGCTGTAAAAATATTTGTTTTACCAAGGAACTTTCTAGATGCAACACGGGTTGTCTACCTTCATTTCTTCCATTTAAATTATCTATCATAATAGTTTTGATCTATGAGTCAAACATAATTTTGACAATTTAAATAGTTTAATCTAAACTAATATGATATGGATTAAAAATTCAAATCATTTATCGGTATTATACTATTTAAATATCAAGTAACATTTCGTTTGACAATTTAAATTTTAGAATGATGACTTACGATCCTATAAAGTCTTTCAATATGCATTTTGTAGGCATTGATTTTCAATTTTAACTTTTAAATCCGAAGAGCGAATTAACTGTAAATAGATAGGTTAGTTCTCTTTTCCCGTAAAAATTATTTGAAAACATTTTTGCCACGAAAAATGAAAGAAAGTCAAAAAAGAAAATTGAATAACCTTTTTTTTTCTTTTAAATTTTTTTTTTAATTTGACGTTTGCTTTAATTTTTCCAAACGGATGAAAAGGTGAAATCTGAAAATACGAAGGATAAAATAATAAAAAAAAGGGGGCCAAAAAGCTTGAGGTAATGCGAGCATGGGCGCGTGGCAATCATTGAAATTGACTCTTCGCCACCCAGCATATGCTGCTGGAATAATTCCCCAATTTCCCGCTCTGGTAAAAGCTCTAATCCCTGCCGCTTTCCGTTAATAGGAGAAAGCTATTTCCGGACGCGCGAGTACGGACTCCGCAAGCTACTCTCCACTCCGTTTCGACACGTGTCACAGAGTCGGCGAAAATGCGGCACGCGCCTGGACATGCCCCACGCGCTGGACCAGGCCCCGTCGACCTGATTTGCCCCCTCCACCGGTCGTCCGAGTGTAGCAACTCGTGACGGCACATGCTCTTCGGTAACTAAGGACAAACACAGTTTGTCCTTTTCGCGATTATGATAATGCGTGTTGCATTTTCAAATCCGAACCGAAATGGAAAACCAGTAAAATCTTTTCTCAAGTTGCGAAAAATTCCAAGATTCTCGATTAATGTAACTAAATTGTCTCTTGACGGTGATGAGTACTTAATAATGCATTTCTAACTTCTACCGACTTTTTGAATAAATGACATAACTAATTTCACAAAATAACTTTTTAAATTGCAGCAATGACATGATACTAAAAGCAAAATTATATAATGGCATAAGTAAACAACCAAATTTAATGAGGATGCTCCCCCTCGTTGAGACATCAATACATCAGAATATACTAAAGGTAATAGGTCGACAATTGGCTTTGATAATATTTGTCAAAAAGCCACGGCAAACCCGATACTTTTGCTTGAGGAAATAAAGAAAGAGCATAATTAATCAATCCATTGAAACTCATCTTAGCTCAAAACTTAAACTAATGAGCTATGAGTAGATTATCATATATCAATTGTTTTGCATCATGTCAATCTTTGAGATGAAATTTTTTAAATGCCATTTATATGTTTTATTCTATGGGCCCACAAATCAATAAATGATTAAGTTGAGCGCATTTTTTTAGTAACTAAACATGTATCCTTAAGCTTAAAAAATCTGGTAAAAGTAAATGTGGTGTAACTTCTTTTATTATCTCTTTATCGAAAGAAAATCCATCTTCAAAATTTTTGAATAGTATCATTCTATAGATTTTTGTTGAAATGAAATGTTCAATCTCGGCTTACCTAATTTTTTTTTCCCAAGGAACTTAATGGGGACAAAACTTATTTTTTTAGCCTAAATATTTTTAGGGGAAAATTCACAAAAAATCCCAAATTTTGCTAATCGCGACATGTTTACTAAAAAATTTATAGTAAAAACCTTAAACTTATATTTACGTGCCATATTTATCGCCGACTTTAAGTTTTTAAGGTAGATATGTTACATGGATATAAATTTGGTGCAAATGTGTAATACTATATAAATTTGAGATAAATATATCACATTGAACCTAATCATAGGGTTTTTAATAGCTTTTACTTTATTTTTTAATTCATTACGAGGGATTATTTAAATGAAAAATACTTTCCAAATTATTCCACCTCGGACGGAGTCACGGAGGCGCCAATCAAGCCTATAAACCAAAATCCAAAACCGGAAATGTTTAAAAAAATTTAATTAAGCGCCGGATACGACCTGGGCCCCAATTTCCCCGGGCGAGTACGCAACGGATTGCGTACTCGCGGCGAGTAATAAGCCGATCTCCCCCGTCCGCCGACGTGCGCAACGCTCCCGCAAACGCGCGCACACATACAAAAATAGTCCCTTCCCCCCCTTCCCCCACGTCCTCGCCTTATATCATCATCCCCTCCTCTCCCTCTCTTCTTCCACAGGGCTCTCCCTCCCTTTCTCTCTCTAGAATCCTTATCTCCTGCGAGGGGAGGCTTTTCTCTCTCTCTAGCCAGCGCCCCTGCCTGCGGCGGCGGCGGCGGCGATGGCGGGGAACGACTGGATCAACAGCTACCTCGAGGCGATCCTCGACGTCGGCCCGGCGCTCGACGACAAGAAATCGTCGCTGCTGCTGCGGGAGCGCGGCCGGTTCAGCCCCACCCGCTACTTCGTCGAGGAGGTCATCACCGGCTTCGATGAGACCGATCTCTACCGCTCCTGGGTCAAGGTAAGTCAGATCGAGAGCGCGGGAGGACACGTTTCGTTCGATTGATTTGCGGCGCGTGATTCGTCTGATGCGGAGTTTTTTGCTCAGGCCCAGGCGACGAGGAGCCCGCAGGAGAGGAACACGCGGCTGGAGAACATGTGCTGGAGGATTTGGAACCTGGCGCGGCAGAAGAAGCAGGTCTTGCCTCGTGTTGTGTGATTTGGTGCTCTGTTGGTTTTTTTTTTTTTTTTTTTTTTTTTTTGGGGGGGGGGGAATCGATTCCGGTTCGATGTGGATTTTCAGAGTTTCCGTCGTCGTCGTCGTCGGCCGAGTATCTTGTTTACTTTCACTTTGATTGAAAGGAGATGGTGGTGGATGTTATCGCTTGTGATTACATGTTGCGGATGTTTTGGTTCATCTGCAGGAGAAAGGACTTGGTTTGGGGAATTTAGCAGTTGTTTTGAATGGCGCTACTTGTCAGCGAAAGTTAGCTTAACTAGTTCTATTCTTGTTGTTTTGGGACTTGCTGGGGGCAGAAACTCAGTCTAGCTTGGGATTTTATCCGAATAGTTTTGTTCTGTGCGAGTATGTGGAGTTCATTGTGTGAGTTAAAGAGCAACGCTTGGAAACTTTTCATTTCCCGAATTCTTCTGGCAAGAGGATGGAAGCGAACCGTATCCCATTAGTATTGGTTTTGATTTTTTGTTTTTTTTCCCCCTCAATTAAGATAGGGGACGAGGAACAGAAGAGAATTATGGTTTTTTTGATGAAGTTGCTAACTGTGAAATAGCCTAGAAATTAGAAGGATGCTTCATTTTTGTGGCCTTAAAGACTATTTTCTCACGAGAAGACTGATTTCTACTGGAATTCATTCATTTAACTTGCATTTAGCATCTATGATTTCTATGCAATAGGCTGTTTTCTTTTATAGTTCATATGGTTTTGTTTTGGAGGCAGGATTCATAACTGATATTGTGACATTACTTTCTGCAAATTGAGAGAACATAAATTTATTTCTGTTCAGGCTTTAAGGAGACTATACTGATTTCAATTTGTTGTGTCAATCCTGGACTAGCTTGAAGGTGAAGAAGCCCAGAGAAAAGCTAAGCGTCGACTTGAACGTGAAAGAGGTCGCAGAGAAGCAACTGCAGACATGTCTGAGGACTTATCTGAGGGAGAAAAGGGTGATGCAGTCAGCGATATATCAGCTCATGGTGATAGCAACAGAGGCAGATTGCCTAGGATAAGTTCTGTTGATGCAATGGAGTCATGGATTGGTCAACAGAAGGGGAAGAAGCTTTACCTTGTATTAATAAGGCATGTGCTGTTATATTTTGTTCTGTGCAACTCTGTCCATTTGAAGTGCCATCAAAGAAGAAAGTGGTCTACCCCTGCATTTATTAGTTCACTTATGCTTTTAGAACTTGATGAGACAAATGTGGCCACATACACAACTTGATTTTCTTACAATGCGACCATGTTTGTCTGGATGATGAAAAGAAACTTTTATCAACTGTTAGTGTAATGTATATGTTTCCATGGAATATGAGAATGTCTTTTGGTTTATTTTCTTAATCACTGCTGTTGTCTGCAGTCTTCATGGCCTTATACGGGGTGAAAACATGGAGCTTGGCCGTGACTCAGATACTGGTGGTCAGGTAGATTTTGAGTTGTGATCTCTGATTTTCTTGTTTTGTCTGAGAAAGTATCATTATTGTTTGACTTCATAAAGGCTCTGATAATCCTTGCTTTGGGTACATATTTGGAATGATGATTTTATTCCTTATTTCAAGCTGAAAAGTGGAAGACTCACTGTGGGTCATTATCTCTTTAGGTCAAGTATGTCGTTGAACTTGCAAGGGCATTAGGTTCAATGCCAGGTGTTTATCGAGTGGACTTGCTTACTAGACAGATATCATCACCAGATGTTGATTGGAGTTATGGTGAACCCACGGAGATGTTGTCTCCAAGAAATTCTGAAGGTTTATCAGACGAAATGGGAGAGAGCAGTGGTGCTTATATCGTCCGTATTCCTTTTGGACCAAGAGATAAGTATATTCCAAAGGAACTTTTATGGCCCCACATCCCTGAATTTGTTGACGGTGCACTCAGCCATGTAATACAAATGTCAAAAGTCCTAGGAGAGCAAGTTGGCGGTGGCCAACCAGTGTGGCCTGTTGCCATCCATGGTCACTATGCTGATGCTGGGGACTCCGCTGCTCTTCTATCTGGGGCTCTTAACGTACCAATGCTATTTACTGGTCACTCACTTGGTCGAGATAAGTTGGAACAACTCCTCAAGCAAGGCCGTCTGTCCAGGGATGAAATCAATACGACATACAAGATAATGCGCCGAATAGAGGCAGAAGAACTGTCCCTTGATTCCTCTGAGATAGTGATAACTAGTACTAGGCAGGAGATTGATGAGCAATGGCGCTTGTATGATGCTTTTGATCCGATATTGGAGAAGAAGCTACGAGCAAGGATAAAGCGCAATGTAAGCTGTTATGGAAGGTTCATGCCGCGCATGGCCGTAAGTATTATAAACTCCTTTTTTCTCTCCTCTTCTGACATAACTCTCTCATTCTTTACTGTTGTTTATTGCATGATGGACGTGACAATCTTTTACGCACCTTTTATTTCCATGCCCGTTTAAAACTGGCTTACTAATGCTCAAACGGTTCTTCAGTGAACTATGCAAATTAATCATTATCTACATTCTGCTCGGGTGCTTTGTAATTGATCGTTGATGAGAGAAAAGTAAATGAGCAGCATGCTTCATATATACATATGCATATATGATATTTTGTGCATGTGTAGATATTGTTATTGTTGATGATGCTGTACCATAAGGTGGACTAAACAATTCTGGGGCACCGATTCAGATAATACCTCCGGGAATGGAATTTCACAATATTGCTCCACAAGATGGTGATATGGATGGGGAGATGGAAGGAAATGATGATCATCCTACTACCCAAGATCCACCTATTTGGACCGAGGTTTGTTGCTATTTTTTTTGAAAAAGCTAAGATTTTGAAGAATGGCTCAAGTTAAAGCTTCTTCCAGCACATGCATCGGCATGGACTCACTTTCGATTTGTAATAATGCAGATAATGCGATTTTTCAATAACCCTCGGAAGCCCATGATACTAGCACTTGCAAGGCCAGACCCCAAGAAGAACATCACGACACTGGTCAAAGCATTTGGAGAATGCCGACCATTACAAGAACTGGCTAATCTGGTAATATAGTCTAAGATCATTACCATTGTATTTGTTTGGTAAAGTATCTTCTCGGTATGCTTATGAGACCGTGAAGAGTATGGTAACCTCATTTAGCACTTTGTTATACAGACTCTCATTATGGGTAATCGAGATGGCATTGATGAAATGTCAAGCACAAGTTCTTCTGTTCTCCTGTCTGTGCTGAAGCTTATTGACAAATATGATCTTTATGGGCAAGTGGCATATCCTAAACACCACAAACAGTCTGATGTTCCCGATATATATCGGCTAGCTGCAAAAACAAAGGTAACTTTGGAGTATTGTGCTAAACAAGTTGCCTGTGAGAATACAGTTGTTCATTTTCCCAAGAGAGCTGTTGCATCTTACAGACAATCTATTTTTTTTTTCTATGTACGTTTCTTTGATACGGACATCTTGCAAACCATTTGCTTAGAACATACACTAGAACAAGCAACCCCATTTTGATTACTTAAGTCAGCCATATTTGTTCTATATCATGTTGTGCAGTTATTGTTTTGATTTAGTCAAGATTATATGCTGCACTCTACACATATGCCAGTGCCCACTTGCATGCATGTGTGCAATTTTCTGCCAAATGACTATTGATCTGATTTTTTTCAGGGTGTTTTCATCAATCCAGCTTTCATTGAACCATTTGGGCTTACCTTAATAGAGGTGAGCATTACTTTGTGAAGTGTTGATCTTTTCAAGTCATTATATGATAAGAGTACTCCCTCTTTTGTCACAGGCAGCAGCTCATGGTTTGCCGATGGTTGCCACAAAAAATGGAGGTCCTGTTGATATACACAGGGTATGCCTCATCAATCAGAAGCTTTTAAACAATTTTTCTATGAATATATAATATTATTCTTGGTATTAGATCTGCAGATCCAAATTGACTGACATGAACAAAAAGTGCAGGTTCTTGACAATGGCCTTCTTATTGATCCCCATGATCAGCAGTCGATTGCTGACGCTCTTCTGAAGTTGGTGGCAGATAAACATCTCTGGGCTAGGTGCCGGCAGAATGGACTGAAGAATATTCACTTATTTTCATGGCCGGAGCATTGCAAGACTTATCTCTCTCGGATAGCAAGTTGCAAGCCCAGGCATCCACAGTGGCAAAGAAGTGAGGATGGTCTTGGAAATTCAGAATCTGATTCGCCAAGTGATTCTTTGAGGGATATCCAGGATCTGTCCCTAAATTTGAAGTTCTCATTGGACGGGGAGAAGAATGACACTAGTGGAAATGAGAATTCTGTAGGATCTGAAGAGAATTCAGCAGATAGAAAAAATAAGTTAGAGAATGCTGTAATGACATGGTCCAAAGGTGTTTTAAAGGATAAGAAGATGGGATTAGTGGAGAAATCTGATCCGAATGCCAACTCTTCCAAATTTCCACCCTGAGGAGGAGAAAGCACATCTTTGTGCTTGCTGTGGACTGTGATTCACTGACAGACCTTCTTGAAATCATACAAAAGGTTTTCTCTTCTGTGGAGAATGAGAGGAATGAAGGCTCCATCGGATTTATACTGTCAACGTCTTTGACGATGTCTGAGGTTCACAGTTTTCTAGTTTCCGGGGGTTTGAGTCCTAATGATTTTGATGCATTTATCTGCAACAGTGGTAGTGATCTCTACTATCCATCTCTCAATTCTGAGAACCGTCCGTTTGTGATCGACTTCTACTACCATTCACACATTGAATATCGATGGGGTGGCGAAGGGTTAAGGAAGACTTTGGTTCGTTGGGCAGCTACTATTAATGACAAGAGGGCTGAAAATGAAGCCCAGATTGTCACTCTGGCAGAGAAGCTCTCCACCGACTACTGCTACACCTTCAAAGTGGAAAAGCTGGGAATGGTACATCTTATCTCTTTGTAACTCTGTTTTTAATGGGATGGTCATTGCAAGTTTTTGTTGATACAGATGAGGGGAATCTGGGATTTTGCTGATTTCTGTCACTGTCCTATAATTCTGGTTGAAATCAGTGAGAGCCTCTGACTGTTGGTCCTGCAGGTTCCCCCGGTTAAGGAGGTGCGGAAGATAATTAGAATTCAGGCTTTACGTTCGCATGCTGTTTATTGCCAAAATTGGACCAGGCTGAATGTCATTCCAGTTCTGGCATCTCGCGCCCAAGCACTTAGGTATTGCTTTTCCTATTGTCATGGATGACCTGAAAATATCTGATAGAAATAAGTGCATTTGGTCAAAATATCATGCTTGTTTAAATTAGGTTGCAAGACATTTGTTTTGTTTGAAACATGCACATTCGAGTCTTATTGTCCTCTAAGACCTCAGATATGGATGTGACGAGCATGGCTTAAATCCAAATAATGGCACCTAATACTCTAGCTACATTGCTCTGGTAAAGATTGTCATAAAACCACAGAACCGTGTAAAGACGATTCATTGAACATCAATGACCAATGACTAGAGAGTTAAGGTATATGGGAAGGGAAATGCCTTCTACAGACCCAGAAACATGAAGCAAATTTTGCAACTTGCTAAAGTTTTGGTAGTTGTAAGAAATGTCATGTGGATTTGGGAAACATATGGAGTTCTGCAACCAAGCTCTTTTACGTGGAACTGCATGTGGCATGCCTGATCTCCATATTTCCAATGTCCCGTGAGAATTTACTTGTCTTGTAACATCAATTGATAAGATTACTAAACATGGTCATAAATGGATGTTACCTGTAACAGGCACAGAGATAGTGACTAGACTTCGATAAAACTGCTCTGGCCATACTTAACTCTGCAATTACATTTTCTCTCAGAATGCACTGCGTCTCCTTGTACTCTGTTGTAGAGATGTCCATTATTTGCACCATGCTTGACTTGCTCTAAATTGAACTAAAAATATTTCTTGTAGGTACTTGTATGTGCGATGGGGAGTCGACCTATCAAAGATGGTGGTTTTTGTTGGAGAATGCGGTGACACAGATTACGAAGGATTGCTCGGAGGGTTGCACAAGAGTGTTATACTTAAGGGTGTTTGTGGCAGTGCCAGCAATCAATTCCATGCCAACAGAAACTATCCTCTTTCAGATGTAATGCCCTTTGACAGCGCAAACATCGTTCAGACACCTCAAGACTGCAGCAGTGATGACATTCGGGCTTCTCTGGAGAATTTAGGAGTCTTGAAAGAGTGAAAGATTCTTCTCCATGACCTGTTCTAAACTTTATCAGAGGAGGTACTCCTCGTCATCCCTCGCAGCTTGACATTCATTCCTTTGCTCTTCTTTCAAGATGCATTCCCACATAGCTGTTCTCTTACTCGATGATGAAGCCTCCTACTGCTGGAATCCGAGCTGTTTTTGTTTCGTTGTTTGCGTCGAAAAGTCCATCGTCTACTTTTCCTTTCATTCATTTCCTTCGGTCACAGGATCTTGAGAAGGTGAGTATCTCGCTGTTACTTGTATATTAGTGCCGGTGCATCTTCTGATGCTCTTCTTTTGGATTGTAAAACCGGTGGATATTGCCATCTCCCAAGCTGTTCCAATGTATCTAAGGAGGAACATGATGTATATACATAAGTGGCCCTCTCCCCTCCTCCCCCTCTCTCGCACGCGCGCATGCCCACGTGCAACTCAAAGCTTGACCAAGCACTGGCGTATAAATATCGACATGTACTCTCTCGTTCTGGGATTCGTTTCGTTTGTTAACGGGCCATCTCATTCTGTATATATAGTTTACATGAATACAGATCGTCGTGAGTCAATACCAGTGAACTGATCCCGAGGGGTGATTGATCCTTGTGTTAGAATATGGCCTGCCTATCCACAGGATCCCTAACGTGTTTTCCCCGCTGTTTGCTCTATTGAACTCCACGGGACTGGTTTCGGTGAATCAAGGAGTTGATCTTCGTGTTGTTTGATCGCATGTTGCAAGTCCAATTCACATCGCCCAACGCAACAGATCTCATTTCCTGGCCGTTCATTTGATTCATCTGACTTCCTTCGCGTGACCTGTGAGGTTAGTATGATGCAGGCCCGGTACCAGACCTCTCGGGGCCTCATAATAGATAATATGATGCATTTCTTTCCTGTACATAAAAATGTGCGAATTTCGTTCGGTAAAACCCATCAATTTGAATGGCGTTAAGTCGTTTCTTAGCAAAGAGAAAGATCATCAATTGTGTGGCATTGGTTCGTCTTTTTAAAGTTTAATGGATGTTGCATTTTGGTAAAAAAATGTAAATGAACTATTTTGAAGAGAAGTATCCACATATAATTAAATTTATTGTACGATTGTCAATTTAATTTTAAATATTTAAATTTTAGCCAATTTAGTTTTTAACTTTGATGATTTGTCATTTGTTAATATAGTCTATCCGGTTATTGGAATTCGCTAACATGAACAATTTTTTTTATTAAAATTTTATTTATTTCCCTCTGTAATTTGTTGGTAACTGGCGAGAGTATCGCGGCCTTTGCCAGGTCTAAGCTGTGGTTGATGAGCCCTCATTGTGGCACACAAGGGTATTGTAATGCCTGCAAGGGATACCCCTAGCCCATGGTTGGCGATCCCCTAATTTTTGGTTGGCGATTAGCCAAGGAAAATAGAATAAACTGAAAAAAGAAAAAGGCAAGAAAAAGGAAAAAAAGAAATTATGGTCAATCGTCTTTTTGATTGTGTCATGCAAGACCCTAGCGTTTACACTGGCGATTTTTGGTCTATTTATAAAATTGATTGAAATTAGCCAAATTAAAATGCTTATGATTGAATTTTTGCTATTGCATGATAGATTTAAGGCTTTTTGAATGATTATCTTGACATTTTGCAATGTAAAGTTTGAAATGTTACATGTTTTGGGCTTTGAGGAAAGCAGATAATGGAGGACATATGGGATATCGAGGAAAGCAGATGATGGAGCTCATTTATACTTGTGATCAATGACTATCCCTCCCTTAATCTTTCTATTAAGGGTGGGTTTTGTAATCATTCTATTTTCGGAAACAATTTTTGTTCAAAAATGATTTTTTTTTTATTTTGTTCCGGGAGACGATTTTTGAGTTTTTAAAAGTGTTTGGTAATCGTTCAAAATTTTTATTTCGAGGATAAAAATATGTTTGATAGGATTTTTAATTTTTTTTTTTCTTTTTCTTTTAATAATTTTATTATATAATTTTTTTTTTTCTTTTTCCTTTCTCTTTTTATTCCTCCTTCTTTATGGCCAGTCACTGGCCATGGTTGAGGCCGGTGACTGGCAAAAGGAAGAAGAGGAAAAGGAAAGAGAAGAAAAGAGAAGAGAAAAGAAAAAAAATTGGATTTCGTTTTAGGAACCGCTCTTGATGATAAGAAGTATTGTTTTTTTTGCTTCTTGATTCTATTCCAAATTTTATTCCTGAGAACAAGAAAAAGGATTTTTGTTATCGGAAACAAAAAAATTTACTAAACGGATTTTTTTTTTTGTTCATAAGAATAAAAGAATAGAGTTAGTTGTTCTCGAGAGTGCCACTAACCATGCCCTAACAAACCCTCATGGGCTCAAAACCTCCCAACATTTCCTAGAATCTAACTTGGAACCTAATGAGATCGAGCAGAAAAACCAATCGAAAGAGCAACAGAAGTACGAAACCTAACAAATCGAAAACCATCAACCTAGAATCCAACCCAAAATTTGAACGGAAGAGATAAGAAGCTTATTTTATAATTTTTATCCTTGAGGTGTGTTCTCCAAATATAATCACATTATAATCAACCAAGAGCTTTTTTATAATTAATAATTTGCAAAAGTGCATTGCACACTGGCGGTGAGCAAAGATTCGGGTAAAATTGGAACCGGCTTGGTCGGCTCACGGAAAATTGATTTAGTTTACGATTTTGAAAATTTGGAATCAACCAAGACTAGTTTGATTCTCGATTTTGACCTTGGAATCAGCATTTCTACCACGAAATGAGACCTACCGAGGTGTATTCCAACATTTCTACCACGAAATGAGACCTACCAAGGTGTTATCACATAAATGTAAAAAATCGATAAATTAGGCATTGAATTCTAAGTTGCATAGTTTGAGTGCTGAAACTTCAGTGAAATCTTCTTGATATAACATGGATTTTAAGGACTGACTTCAATATAGTTGTTTGAAGACGAATACAGCTGAATTTTTAAAAAAAATATTTTTACGAAATTTTTTTTATAAAAGAAATAATGCCGAATGATGTTACATTGTTAAAAGTAGCCATTATAAAGTGAATTGCCATTTTAGAGCATGACTTATTAGAATTTGATACGCAATCATTTGAACATTTTCGAAGTCCTCCTACCTATCAAGACAGGCCCATGAAACTTTTATGAGGTAAATAGAAACATTTTATCTGGAGAAAATTACACTGACGGTCATATATGCTTTGCCAAAAAGTACATAGTCTCAAACATTTGAAAATGTGCAATAAAATCATAAGCGTTTAAAATTCGGTACAATCAATTACTTCGAAAATTTTGTTGACATGACATGACATCATTGGCACATATAAAAAAAAATCATGTTGAATTTCCGATGTGTCCCATCAACTAGAGTTGTTGTGAAGGACTTGATTTTATCGATTTAAAATCTTTAGGATTTGATTATACATATTTTTCAACTGTTTAAGACTTATATATTGAAATAAACATTTAAGACTGTTAATGTAATTTTCCCTTTTATGAATTTCAAAGATGCATGCAAATGTTTCATTGCCAACATGAAGGTTTGGACAACCAAATATAATACAAAATCTCAAAGTGCAATGATTAATCACGACTCCAATAGGTTAGTGAATTCTCCACAAAGAATTGAGTTATCCTCTTGTGTTTTACTTGATTCCTAGTTGACCTAAATAGGCTAATGGCGACTCATCACATAGAATTCTCATAAGATTAATTGAATTAAAATGAAAATCCCAATATTGTGCGAGGTAAGGGTTTTGCGTGATTGAATTCCAAAACAAATTGAGAAACCTTGAAAATGGTGGTAATCAATATGAGCATATAAATAAGGGAAAAAACTACCAAAAACCCCAAACTTTGCCTGGAGTGATAGAGTTACCCCAAACTTTATTTTATGACGTGAAAAACCCCGAACTTTGCAAACTGTGACACATTTACCTAATTAGGGGTATTTTCATTTTATTCTTTCTGTTTTTTCTTTTTCTTCTTTTCTCTTCCCTCCGCCGGCCATGGCAGAGCCAGCGAGGGAAGCCGGTGTCAGGTGAGGGCGAGGGTGCCCTTGCTCGACGCCGATGAGAGCCGCCCTCGCTTGCGCCGGGCGAAGGGTGCCCTCGCCCGACGCCGATGAGGGCTGCACTCACCTGCGTCGGGCGAGGGGTGCCCTCCTCGGACGCCGGCTTCCCTCCATCGGCTCCGCCATGGCCGGCGAAGGGAAGAAAGAAGAAGAAGAAGAAGAAAAAAAGAAAAAAAAACGAAAAAAAATTTTAAAAGTAAAAAGATCAAAATACCCCTATGATTTAGAGTAAATGTGTCACACAAATGAAAGTTCAAGGTTTTTTGTGTTACAAATAAAAGTTTGGGATAAATGTGTCAGAGTTTGCAAAGTTTAGGATATTTCACGTCACAAAATAAAGTTTGGGGTAAATCTGTTACTCTAGATAAAGTTGGGGGTTTTTGGTGGCTTTTTCCTTATAAATAATTCTTGAAACGCCTCCTACACTCAGGACCAAACATAAAAAGCGTGCAATATAACATAGTCATGCACTCATGCCATGTAATAATACAAACCCGCTCATATATTAATCTCATGTCACACGTGTGCAGACTATAGTATCGCTTATTGCTTCTCAAAATATGTATTCATGCACTAATGCCATGCAATAATCCAAAACTGCTCATATATCAATTTCAGATCACACGTGTGCTGACTATAGCATCACTTTTCAATTTTCACACAACTATGTCTAGATTATTACGGCCACTCAGGATCCAAGGTCAACTTGAAGGTTTGTAGTCATCTAGCATAACCAGGCATCGTCCCGCCCCATCGGGCACGGCATTATCCCACGTATGCATATGCCTTAGGACAACATTCTAATAAGGAGCTTCGTTTAGAAATCCATCTGCGAATGACATCCCATTGACTTGGGGGCATTCGAACTTAATCGGGTATTGTCCTACATAATCATACGCATTAGGATGGAATCATCACCCTGTATAATCATACACATCAGTATATTTAAGTGATCACACGAGGATACAATCACTCTGCATAATCATATGCATCAGGGTATTTAAGTGATCACGTGAGCATACATCACTCAAACTCATTTCATATTTTTCTTATTAATCGATGGAAGAGTGTGTAATGCTCATACAATATGTGACATCACTAATTACATACAACCATATCATGCTGTCATGCCACGTGAACACATTCCAATCATGCATTTGTCAAATTAATATAGTTATATCTCATGGCATATTATCTCATAATAGCGCTTTAAACACTTCATCATACTATATTTTCACATATTCATACGTACGCGCTAATTAGTCACATGCCATCATGTCATACTTGTATCTCATATCATATGACCCAAATACATCACCTGAACTCTTCAACATGCTGTCTTTTCACATACCTCACATGCTTAAGAATTGGCTAGAATCAATGAATACCATAACATTTATTATTTTCCCATTCTAACAGATACATAAGCATGCACTATATTCAACTTTAGCAACCAACAATAAATCAATCAAATTAGGACTCATGGCATATAGAACTCTCATCAAGGTAAGATAAATCATTACAATAGTGTATAAGTAATTAAAATAATCTATGACATGCCATCATAACCTATGCAATGACTTATTTCAAATTATTATAACAAGTCATCATAACTTAACAATTATCACATATCACAACATAATAACTAGTCGTATCTCCACTTATCACATTTCAAAAACTTATTAGATATTAGAAAGGCTTATCACGATAACTTATCATAGCCTACGGTATCCTATCACGATAACATATTGGAAATACATGATAACCTATCGGTAAAGCATGATAACCTATCTCGATAACCTATCGGCAAAGAATGATAACCTATTCCAATAACCTATTGGCAAAGCATGATAACCTATCCCGATAACCTATTGGCAAAGCATGATAACCTATTAGAACCATATGATCACTTATCATGCAAAATCCACTTATCACATCAACAAAACATCATTTAACTTTAATCTAGCCCTAAACTAACTCTAAAACGCAATAACAACCCTGTTCAAGGGCTAGAAAACCGCTCACTAAAGATTCCAAGCTCGGCAAGTGACGACGAAGGTGCGCCAAGGGTTGGATGACTGCTGGGGTGCTTGGCGGTGGTTGATCACATTCTAAACAGATCACGGTAAGGCTGGGGCTGGCGGCATGGCTCATGGTGGTTCACGGTGACTTCAACCAAGAGGAAAAGAGAGGGATATGGGCGTGAGATGAGGGATGGGGAGGATGAGAGGGTTCAACTAGTACAAGGAAATGGAGAGAGAGAGAGAGAGAGTGAGTGAAAATTCATCCAAAGGGCTGGAGAGAGAGAAAGTGAGAGAAATGAGAGAGAAAATGGGAGGCTGAATGAGTTAGGGGAGAGAGAGAAAGATTGCTGCACAAGTCTAGGCCATAGGATGGCCAAGATGCATCCTTACTCTCCAAAACAAGAATGGAGGACCAAGATGGCTTCTTGCTTTGCTTTCTCTCCAAGTTCCATTAATGCCATTTAATACACATTAAATGAACTCATTATGCCTAGGTTAGAAAATATGATAGATAGGCTTAGCTAGGTAGGGTAGGCTAGGCATGCTAACATCTTTTCCCTCCTCTCCTCATTGGGCACCCATTTCTTGTTTTGTTAGGCAGAAGGGTAACATGGTAATTTCACAAGCCCTGGGTATTGTTCACGCATATAGGCATTAATGATGGACTTGTAAAAACCAAAAAGGGCTTGGATGGCCCATGGGCTCCTTTGGGCCACCCATCTTGGGTGTATTGGGCCTCAACTTGACATTACTTATGAGCTCGTCATTTCTCTAAAAGCTTGTTTGGGAAGGTTGTGACGCGATGTCTAGTTAAAGTGGGAAATAGAGTTAAAAGAAGATGATGATGTCGCCAAGTCCCTTAACAATGAGTTCATCAGCTAAGCTATTATTTACTTGTTTCAACTAGTTGCATGGGATATGTTTGGGGCAAGACACAAATTGTGATCTTCAACGATTTACATGTTGGAACTAATCTGAAAGTTCATTGTAAATCCAAGGATGATGATCTCAGGGTCCAATATATGACAAGCCATAGTTCATCATGATTCTCCTTTCAACCCAATTTCTTTGGGAGGACGTTAGTCTTTCGTAGCTTTGCACGGCTGGGGCATATATATATTTTGCTCTTTTTTGTGTCTTTGGATAATCTCGCCCATAGGTCCATGTAGGTTCAATCCAATCACCAAAAGAGCTGATGGTTGCTTTCGATGGAATCCTCCAACACAATTAAGGAGGTAACCTCTCATCTGAATGTAGGAGAGAGAAAGGTGATGTTGTTACCAGCTTCATTACAATTTAAATGGACTAAGGAGCATCTTATTTATCTTTTAAATAGTTATACACACACGTGTGTTTCTTTTAATATCCACATCACGTCGTTTCGATTGGCATATCTTTCTTCATAGTGTTGTCTTTTCATTTTTTGCCATTCCATTTGTACTTTTTCATTATTATTATTTATTATTGCTATTAAAATGTCTCAATCGTAGTCTTTTTTAATTAAAAAAACAGGTTAATAAGTGTCAAGCATTGTCGGTTTCAAAATTGTAATATTGTATCAGCTGAGAATTGTCATGCATAAAGCAGAACAGCTGGCCAATCCACCTGGAATGAACTAATGGGTACAGCTGACATGAAGACCATGACAAAACTATTAAACTCTAATCTTCACATACTGTATAATGTATAATTTCTCCAAAGGTATCGAAAATCAAGCCAGAAGATGTCAGTTCTGTTGCAGCTAGCACTATCACCTGGAGGGAAGGGGAGGGGGGGGGGGTGAATCGGTGATTTTAACAATGCTTGGCAACTTAATGCAAAAAAAAAAGAAGAAGTGAAATTTAGTATTATCATACCCGAGTATATTTGGAGTCTGAATATTGATTTGATAGTGATATAATGATATTCCCTAGGGTGCAAAATTCTGTTAAAAATAATGAATAAGAGTTGAGAGAAACAAGTATGCATACAAAAATTTTTAGAGATTTTGCTTATAGCAAGCTTATGTCCACTCTCCCACGTTGACCTACTCCAATCAATTAATGAGAAGTTATGGTTGCAAACGTTGCTTAAACTCAAGTACTTCTCTTTGAAGGAGGTGTTGCTTACACTCAAACTGATAGAACTCAGTACCTACCACTTAAACATACACTCATAATACTGTTTACATCTCTCAAAAGATTACGATAATATAGTTTTAGAAGACAATTCAAAATATGTGAAGCTCTCTTGAAAATTTGAATTCTGCACTCTTGATTTATCTTGGCCTTCAGTGCCTTAATCTTCTTTTATACTTCTCACTAGCCGAACTTCCCGTTGGATAATCCTTGAGGATCGATTTCCAATCGAGGTTGGACAATTGTTGGAGAATATTAGGTAGCCATTGAGGTCAAACAATAAGAGATTCCGCCGATTTGGTTGCCCATGCAAATAAATTTTGGTTTCCAAAAAGGGAGTTCTTCAACTATAGAAAGAATTTTGACTTTGAAATGATTGCCAATCAATCATGATATCTTGCGTGACTAAATATGTTGCAAAGATAATCCAAGGATAGAAGGTCAATGAATATCTCCTTACGACCAAATTACTAGCTGTGAGAAATGAGATTAGGTATCTCAAAATGATGAGCTTGAAGTTTGTGACAAGAATGTTGTTGCAAGTAGAAAAGTGTTCGATGATATTCAGTGTTGCTAATATTCAAGTGTAAACTCTTACAATATCCATGCAGTAACTAAGTTGATATCCATTGGCTAACCTTGCCCATATCTACATTATCACCGACTTCTAATGATATCTGGTGACATCCAACTTCAGTTGTTTGGTGATATCCAAGTATATTGCCAATCATGGTTCTACCTCGTTGGTCATCTATGTAAAGTACTCCAAGTTTTATTGAACTCCTTAGTAGGCTTACCTCCTACCCAAGTATCTCTAGCTTATAAACACCTCTATGCCCAATGTCTTGCTCATGCTATCATCTATATAATGGCTTGTGCAACATTTACTAGACTTACTCAACCATTAAACACATCAATAGCATTCGATTATTTTTTCATCTTCAAAACATCAGGAGAAATTTTCCCAACTAGTTCAAATTTCCTCATATCAACATAATCCATTGAATATATGTACACGGACTTTATTGGTGCAATTAGAAGTTATAAACAACATTTCCATAAAACTTGAAAAGAGTTGTTACTAAGATTTACTAACGGCCATCACCAACAGACCTTGTTCACATTTTGTCTTAAGAGGTCTAGAAATATTCATTTTATATCAGTCTTTTGGTAAGTTAAGAACTCTTCAGCAGAAGCAATATCGAGACATCAATGAATAATATGAGAAAGGCTAACAAAGAAGTAAAAAGAGAAAAAAAAAGAAAATGGAACATGGAGAAATGATATTTACAGTCCCTCAAAAGTCCCCAATCAGCGAATCAAATGGGAAAGTGTACAAGAAGTCTTAAACCTTTTGTATTTATGTCAATTTAGTCTTAAACCTTTTATCGGTGTCAATTTAGTTCTAAATTTTTTTACTTTATGTCAATTCAATCATTTCAGACTAATTTCAGTCGAATTTTGCCAATTAGGCATTAGTCGGCTGATGTGGCATGATCGACTCTGGTGTGAACAATTTTTAATAATATTTAAAATTTTTTGAATTATTTTATTTTATTTTCTTTATCCTCCTCTTTCCTCTAGCTAGTCATTGGACCTTGGCAACCGGCCAAAGGTGATGGCGGGAGAGGTTAAGGTCAACCTCGTCGACTATTGGTGAGGCTCAAGTCCTCGCCAAAGGCCGCAAGGGTGGCCTCACATTGCTGGGCTGGTAATGCTCGCCAAAGGTTGACGAGGTCGACCTTTATCTTGCCGGCCATCGCCTTTGGTCGGTCTTCGAACCTCGGTGACCTATTGGAGGAAGGAGGAGGGGCAAGAAAAAAGAAAAAAAAAATTAAAAAGAAAATAAAAAAAATAAAAAAAATAAAAAATAAAAAAATATTATTAAAAGTTGTCTACGTTAACGCTAGTCGTGTCACATCAGCCGACTAGCACCTAGTTAGTAAAATCCGGCCAAAATTAGTCGGAAATGATTGAATTGGCATAAAGTGAAAATGTTGGGACTAAATTGACATCGATAAAATGTTTATGACTAAATTGATACAAATACAAAATGTTTAGAATTTCTTGGACACTTTTCCCACGAATCAAAAGATATCTATTTAGAAGTATCCATGACTCCGTAGTGGACATAATGCATGAAAAACCAGGATCCTATAGTTAACAGAGCCAGGTATACAAAACCGCACATGTGCCAAAGGTAATCTTATTGGTTAGTGTTGAGCTACTGAATGTAGTGGCGCTGGTTTAAATTCTGTAGCAGGTTGATGAAAGAAAAAAAATAGCATTATCAAATTGCGAAACACCTTTGTGATATCCATCAACTCATCGATTGCCCTCCCTTCGTAATGAAAGATTTCTTCAAGATTTACCATAACCCCACTCAACCTTTCCTCTGCTAGGGGTGAGCAACACAAACCAACCTAACCAGACACTGCCCGGACCAAATCAGATTGATTGGTTCTGGGCAGTTCTCGAGAGCGTTGACCCGATTTCCGATTTCATAAAAATGAAACCGGTGATTTTCAGTCCAGTCCTTCATTCCAAGGGGGAGTGGACCAATGATATTTATTTATTTATTTATTTCCATTCCCTTCTCACATGTCTTACTCTCCTCTTTCTTCCTTCCCTCTTCTCTCTCCTCTCATCATCCTGGTTCCACTTTGGTGTGTAACTTATTTTTTTTTTTGGCAATTTCTTATCCCCCAGCTTCCATTAGTAAAGCTCAATAGACTCAATCTTGTTCACTGCTTCCTTGCCTCCCCTTAAAGAAAACTCAAAGTTGAACTTTGTCTCACAGCTCCTCGAATTCATAGGCTTTCCTCTTTCTTTTTTTTTTTCTTCCCCAAATTGTCGAAAAGTGTTCATAACGATCGAACTGAAACTAGTAGTTTAATCTCAAAGACAAAAAATATACTTGTCATCCCTAGCAAAGCTTAGTTATGATAATGCCTCGGATATGGCCAAGTTTTCACTGGATGTCTTATGTTCTTGTGCCCAAGAATTATTTGTAAATCAATCAATTCCATTGGACGGCTGGGGAATCGGATTGGACTGGTCGGGCTACTTTTTATATGGAGGCGTAATGAAAAGTAATAGCAAGATTGCTCCTATAGATTATTATTAATTACCAGTAGTTATTAGGGTATTACTTTTCGGGAATTCAAGCAAATAATCAAGGACATGATTTTTCAGGTTGTAAAATACCATACTCACCAGACCACTGACGGTATCAAATCATTCTGAATTGCCGACCAAAAAAAAAAAATCATTTTGAATTAAGTAGCTTTCCCTTACTAAACCAAAATAGTAATTTTTCTAATTCAAGTCAAGTGAGGGTCACTTGGATGTTATCAAACACATCCAACCCCATTTTAATTGTTGAATCTTTTGATTTCAGCACTTGATGATGTTATTGAACCGCCCTTAAGTCGGTCCCTAGGTAGAACCGATGATTTCGAGCCGGTTTCAAAATGGAACCGGCCCCATAACAGATTCAAGACGACCACAAAATAAACAGGCTTAATTTGGTCCAATTATATTGAGATCATTAATTATCTTAATTTAAAAAAATCTCTACGTCAAGACTGATCGATTCTAGAATTAAGTCATTGTCAATTCCACATCCTGGAAGTTCCACCTCCAAACGGACACCACGACGCTCCGTACCGTCATTGCACGCCTAGTAGTCGTATAACCACGTTAAACGTGCATCATGGTCTATATCAGTGAACATATAGCCTTCTGTGCTTTTTTTTTTTTTTTTAAATTACTTCAAGATTGATTTAGGGACAATTGTAAGGAGCTATAATTTGTTCATGATGATGCATTTGAGCCCCCGCAACTTTTCTCTTTTTCCATACTTTTAACCTCTAGAACTTGCAGCTCCGATGCATTCGAGTGTTTTCATTGATTCGGTCCATTTTAAGTGGACATAAAAAGGTCATGTGGCTCTTTGTATTATAAGCCGATTAGTGCTGAAACCTAACGAAGCTATCAAAGGTATTAAGGTTGACAGGTGCGATTTAAATTTTTAATACACGAAAGAGTAAATACTTTTTTATTTTTTAAAAAAAGGCCCCAAATTATGTCTATTGTTACATAAATACTCCGAATTTATTTTTGTGTTATTAAAAATCCTAAACTTGCTTATAGTGACAAAAATATCTTCATTTTTTTTATCATAAAAAATCCTGAACTTATACGAGTGTGACAAATAATCTTAAATAGGGCTGAGATAGAGGGTAAGTTCGGGCTTTTCGTGACACAAAAAAAATTTGGAGTATATGTTTTATAGGATTTGTGATGCGGTTTTTGACTCATATCGTGACAGCTCTCTCTTTTCTGATCCTAAATTCACGCACTTCATTCATGAAGACGCTCTCTCTTTTTGCGCCTACAGTCACGCACTTCATTCATGTAGACTCTCTATTTCTGCTCGTAGAATCACGGATTTCATTCATGGAGACTTCCAGCACCGGGCATCCGATGACTTTGGTTTGAACCGGAAGGCAGCAAGCCCGAAAAGCTTTCTTAATCCAAGAGACTCCCTAAAATAATAGTGGCTTGAACGACAAATAAGGTTTGAGAAGCTCTTTCCCTAAGTTCTCTCCAAAGAAAAATATTCATTGACTTGACTGGGGCACACGCTTCATCTTAAATGCTAGCCAAGCTCAACATGTGAAGCCCATAGAAGTTACCGCTCGAGGAAATAGACTAATTGCAAACTCTCAAATTCTATCATTGTCTTCAAATTCATCACAAATCTCTTGACTCCAACCTCAACAAGAGGAGAAACAGACATTTGGCTGTACGTGTTTAAGCATCATATAATTTTTATTAAGCATAGTGAATAAGAAGTAGTCTGTCTTCATTGCATGTGGCTCGTTGATCGATACAAATACAATAATCATCGCAAGAGATGAATGCACTTTATACAAAAAATGTGACGTTGAGTATATCAATCGAGTCCTAGGGAATAATTGGATTTTGCTCAGCCTTGATTATGTATGACACAAGAAAATAAGTAGTATGTTGGAAAATCGCAAAATTTCTTTAATTCGTTGCTTAACAAAATTCATACCAACATAGCTCAAAGATATTGGATACTTTAAATCTGATTTACAGAGCCGACATATTAAGCAATGCGGTAGACAAAAGGATAGGTGCAACAAACTCGTAATTTAGATCATATGATACTAAGATGCAGGCCATGTCAACTACATCCAATTATAATTTAACTAATGGTTTATACATATGAGTTTCAGTCATATTTATAATGAGTTAACTTTTCATGTAAGTGATGTTAATAATTTGTAATCCACCAATTAAAGATATTGTTTAGAAAAATTGTAGAAAACTATAGACCCTAGATTCAAGTTACACCTTGAAGTTGCAGTTGAAAGTCAAATAGGATCTTGCTTACTTGATGCTCACATATATATAGATATATATGTGAGCTTACCTTCTCTTCATTGCTCATGTTGAGAAGAGATGGCATCCACTGACTTCCCTTACGCTCAATTCTCTCTTATTCCAGCAATTTGTCTCCTCCTTTTGATCTTTCTCTGTTATTCTCCTTTCGATGCTAAACTTAACAATCCCATCTTTTCTCTCTCTTCCTCTTCCACTTCACCTGAGACCAACAACCACACAGGAACACCTTCAGTTTTAGTAAATGGGCCTCGTTCAACCTTAATGTACCAAAGCAGATCCAGACACAACACCAACAAAATCAAAGTGAGTATCGTCATCACTCATGCTGTATTAGTAACTAACAATAATCCCTTTTACTTGATTTCATTCTGTACTTTTTCGGGTGATGGTAACTTGGCAATGTTTTTCCTGATCTGTGGGGAAGAAGAGTAGTTTGGAAAAGATCGAAGATGACTTAGCCCAAGCCCGCGCAGCAATCAGGAAAGCCATTCGGTCCCGGAGCTATGTTTCCGATGGGAAAGAGACCTTCATACCCAGAGGAAATTTGTATAGAAACCCCTACGCTTTTTATCAGTTAAGTTCTCCTTTGAGTTCACTTTAAGGTTCAGAGTTTCTTTTTTTCACATGGTTGGTGTTAATATTAATCGTGGTAGGTTTGTGTTCAGTCCAAGCACGCATGTGTTTCTGTAAGGGGCCATGGGATCAAAATTTAGATTAGCTCACGTTAATTTGATTCGAAATTGTACACCTTATAGTTTATAGATTCTAACACGAGTCTTATTTCTTTCTTTCCCATTTTTTGGACTTAATTCTGGGCAGGAGCCACATGGAGATGATGAAGAGGTTCAAGATATGGACGTACAGAGAAGGCGACCATCCTTTGGTACATTATGGGCCGGTGAACGACCTATATGCCACTGAAGGACAGTTCATCGATGAGATGGAGGACAAGCGGAACCCATTCAGGGCACGCCATCCCGACCAGGCACATGCCTTCTTCCTTCCTTTCAGCGTGACCAACGTCGTCAGCTATGTGTACGAACCGATCCTCTCCATCCACGACTACAGGCGGGATAGATTACAGAGGTTCGCACGTGATTACGTTCACGTTGTTGCAGATAGACATGAGTATTGGAACAGAAGCAAGGGCGCCGATCATTTTATGTTTTCTTGCCATGATTGGGTAAGTGTATTTCGTAATTAAGCTCGAAAAAGTTTTGCCAAATCGTACAGGAGATGGAAGGATTATGAGTTCAGTGTCCGATTAAACCTGTCGAATCCGCTGAATAACCGTGATTTGAACTGGCCGATCTGCTCAGGTTTACAAAGCACCGGTACTTTAGATACTACGTGACTTCTATAATGTGAATGGTGCCGTTATACATTGCTTCATTGAATCAACGAGAATTCAATGCAAGTAGATTGAGATTCTGCAGAAAACGAAGGTCGGCATGTTAGATTGGTTCCACTTGTGTCTTTATATCTGAGGTCGGCATGTTAGATAGGTTCTACTTGTGTCTTTATATCTGAGGTCGGCGAGCGGATGGAATATTATACGAAAGTTTTCATAGCAGGGTCAACCCACATTTATTGTAACTGGCAAGTTAAGGCAAGTTATAAAAAATCAATTTCATACTGGTCAACATTATAATCATATGGTGTGAGCTGTTTAAAATATTAAATCATATATTCATTTGACAATTCAAAATTTTAGAATAGTTAGCGGTCCCATAAAATCAGAACAAGTGTCAAGAATTCGAATCATGAAACCCCATTTTATTTTTCAACTGTTTATTGTTTATAGTATTCTACTTATTTTCCCGTTTCATGACTTGCACATGCCCGGATCGGCTTACACGCAGTGACGGGTGTTAACTGATCTGTTATAAGTACATTTCTAGTTTGGTTTTTAATAGTTAAAATGTGAAACCCTTTGTTAGATAGCTGCCATTCAAAGTTTTAACATGTGATAGAACATGTAAGTTCGACTGACTCAAAATAATAATTACATAAACTCATCATATGAAAGATACAGTGGACAAAATCAATTACAATGTTTTTCAAAAGATACATAAAAAGTTATTTTCTGTGAATTTCACTACTTATGACACAAAAAAGGATCACTATCCCACCCACTATCTTTAATAGAAATTTCTGACTAATTGCTTGATCCTATTTCATGTTCATGTAGGGTCCTGACGTTTCATCAGCGGACCCTGAGCTCTTCAAAAACTTCATCAGAGTCCTCTGCAACGCCAACACCTCCGAAGGATTCCGACCTGAGAGAGACATCTCCATGGCCGACATCTATTTAAGCTACGGCGAGCTCGGCCCGCCTCACTTAGGTCTTGACCCTCGCAACCGCACAATCCTTGCCTTTTTCGCCGGTGGAGTCCATGGTCACATCCGAAAGCTCTTGCTCGAGCACTGGAAGGACAAGGACGCCGACGTCCAAGTGCACGAGTATCTCCCCAAGGGCCAGAACTACACTCAGCTGATGGGGAGGAGCAGGTACTGCCTGTGCCCGAGCGGGTTCGAAGTTGCGAGCCCAAGGATTGTGGAGGCGATCTACGCGGAGTGTGTCCCGGTGATCATAAAGGACGGTTACTGGCTGCCGTTCAGTGACGTGCTCAATTGGAGCAAGTTCTCGGTTCGAATACCAGTGAACAGAATAAAGGACATCAAGACGATTCTGGAGGCGATCCCATTTGAGAAGTACATGAAGTTGCAGAAGCGGGTGGTGAAGGTTCGGCGGCACTTTGAGGTGCATAGGCCGGCGAAACCGTTTGACGTGATTCACATGGCGCTCCACTCTGTGTGGCTGAGGCGGCTGAACATAAAGCTGGAGCAAAGAGATTAGTGAGTAGCTCTTTATGTCCTGGTTCTTGTGTACAAACAATTAAAAGGAGATCATGAAAGTTCGATATGCAGGAAATAATGAAAATTAAGTTTACATTAAAGTTGGCAATATCCGTCATAAGATATCAGGATCACAATCAAAGTACCCGGCTTCGAACCTGAGCTGAACAACCAGTTTCATCAGGGACTCCGGTCTATCAGAAAGGGGAAGGAATATATAGTCCTAGCTAGCTGGTCACTGAAGCAGATATAACTGGACACTATACCCTACATGAGCAATACTAACGTACCGAAGGTTGATCTTGGACTGACGTTTGCCCGTCCCCAAGAAAGACGGCCGATCAACTGTATTGCGGACCTCTGCTCACTTTCCTCAGGCCGCCGCAAATTCCAGACTAGGAAAATCTGCCTGACGTGTCCAACTCTCGCTTTGAGATTTTCCGGACTAGATGTGCTTCTTGACGCGTGCGTTTAGAGATGTCAACAGGGATCTATGCTTTAGGCGCAGAATCTGCCGCAATATCTTGCAACATAATCTGCCGCAATATCTTCCATCCGAACGCGACAAAGCACCGGCAGCCCCGCGAAATCTATGCTTTAGGCGCAGAACGGGGACGTCAGGTCAAGTGGAAGAAGCTCAAGAATCAGCAAGGCTAAAAAGCAGACTAGTAATGACAAAGCGCTGTGATATGAACGCGGGGAAAGGGATCAATGGTTTTTCTTGAGAATATCCCAGAAAGAATTTCAAAACCACAAGCAAAATTCTAAATTCCGAAGTGTGCATTTGACAATACCGCCGGTTCGCAGAATGCTAATTTCCGTGCCCAAAAATACAGATTTTTTTTCGATATTGAAAAATTTCAATAAGTGTTTGTAAGCATCTAATAAAAATTGGTAAAAAAGAAAAAAAATTAAGCATCGACATTTCCCAAGTAGTTTGTTGGGGGTAGCATGCCAACATTTTTATAAGATTACCAACTTTTCTTATGGTTTGCAAATTAGCAATTTTTTTACTAACTTACCAAGACTTCAACTTTACCAACTCTATGTGAAATTACTAACTGAAACTCATGAAATTTGCTAACTTTTATTTGATGAAATTAGCAAATAGTTTTGAATTCCAACTTTCAATTGTGTTACTTAGCAACGTTTCTGTTTTTTACTAACTAGCATCTAAACCAAAACTTGTTAGTAAACTAATAGGGAAAAAACTGGTAAGTCACATAGATAAATGTTGGTAAATTCATACGAGAGTTGATAAATTCAGAGTATTGCAAGAAAGAAATAAAGGTTAGTAAATAATAACCAAATTTAACAAATTAAAGTACTAAACAAATTTCGACAAAAAAAAAGAACTACTAGATAAACATGGTATGTAACTTAATTGATGGTTAGTAACCAAATTTTAGTTGGTATTTTAATAGGAACAATTGGCAAGTCGTTTAGGCAGAGACCGGTAAATTCATATGGGAGTTGTAAATTTAAGGCGTCGGTAAGCAAGAAAAATTCAAAAATTAGAAAAGCTGATGATATTTATACTTTCAAAAAGAGTAAGCGATTTCATAGAAGTGTCCAGAAGTAATACAGCAAATAAGATGACTAGCATCTTTCCTCTCCATTAAATCAGCCTGATCGCAGCCGTTTCCAAAATTCTACTTCGGGTTCTACAAATTTCTCTGATTCCATCGCATCTTAGTGAGGAACGGCTCGCATCTTCATGCATACGTCTTGCCAACTCCGAGGAACTTCCTGCTCGGCTGTACACAGTTCAGTGCAAGTCGAGGTGGTCTAGTAACATGCTGACTTTGGTTTCAAGCGAAAGGCAGCGAGCTCGAAAAGTCATTTCGTGATCCAAGAGACTCGCTAAATTCTAGGGAGGATATAATGGCACGTAAGCAGCAAAATATAATTTTAGTTCGACAAGTTGTTTCGCCGAAATTCTCCTTGGAAAGCACAGATTAAGATTTCGAAAAGTTGGCCACTCGAGGAAGAAAAATGATTGGAAAAATATAACTATAAGTACACAGGCCACGGTTTACAAAATAGAGGAATCATATGATGGGGCGTAATACTATTGAGTGTCGGACTAGAAGAGGGATTTAAATAGGTGGCTCTTGCTCGATTGCTGGTAGGAGTTTGCCGAATCATTCAAAATGGCAACTTTGTAAATTGATCTTAGCATATCAACTATTGATATTTACCCATGCTCAAGAACCAAATCGGATGATAACATTCAAAGCATTAAGAAGGACTGACAACCAGGTTGTCAGCATCATATGTTGAAGGCATGATAGTCCAAAAAAAGGAAAAGAAAGGGTGGAAAATTGCTTCATGATTTTTCTGTTACGATGAGTTGGAATTTTTTTTTGGCTGGCAAGTTCTGATTGATTCGTAAAACCGTGAAACTTAGAGATTTGCATGAACAGAGATTTGCATGAACAGAATATTCTTGGTGATGAATATGTTGATAAGGTTTGAAAGGTGCTTACTGTAGGGGACCATGCACAGAGGGTGGAAAAAGGGCAATTATCAACTTATAATGTAGTGCAAGAGAGGATTTGATTACACAACCACAAGACCCCCCTTCATTTTTTCTCTCTTTTCTCGTGTGTTTCCGTTCTTTTCTTTGGCCAAAAAATGAATATTGTTGCTACATGCATTCAGGTTGGTTAATCTTAACCACCAAAAGAAGCGTGCCCGATGTCCAGGCGACAGCGTTGGTACCGTTGTCCCACAGAAGCTAACCCTTTCTCGTCGCTAAATAGTCTCCTTATGACACAAACATTTTAAGAGGGTAATAAAAGAATATTACAATTTCGAATGCACTGAATTTTTTCGCAGTATGTGTAATGAATGCTTTGGAAGTCGGGAATTGCTTCTAATAAAATATACTTAGCAAGTGTATTGAGAGAACTCGTTAACATGATAAGACACAGAAGACAATGTTAGTGGGGTCAACATCGTGGTGAGGGATGGATCCTTATCGCATCACCAATGAACAGGTATGGAACCCTAATGGACCTTGAGTTCTTGAATTGGTGCATGTCTATTCTACCGCGTGATGGTCGTAGAATCAATGCGCGGGACCTTGAAGGCCTTGACTCCTTGACCATTGAACTGCGTACTCGACAAGGACCATGACTTGTTCATGGATATGTACAAGATCCATCCATACATGCATCTGGTTTAATTTCTTCTTCTTCTTCTTCTTCTTCTTCTTCTTCTTCTTCTGTTTTTTTGGCTGGTATGCTGATTCAAGTTCTGATTGATTCGTAAACCCACCAAATTTAGAGATTCACATGAGCAAAATATTCTTGGTGACAGATACGATGATAAGGTTTCAAAGGTGCTCATTGTAGGGGACCATGCACAGAGGGTGGAAGAAGGGCAATTGTCAACTTAAAATGCAGTGCAAGAAAGGATTTGATTGCACAACCACAAGACGCCCATCATTTTTCTCTCTTTATTATGTGTGTTTCTATTCTTTTCTTTGGCCAAAAAATGACTATTGTTGCTACCTGCATTCAATTTGGTTAATCTCAACCACCAAAAGAAGCATGCCTCATGTCCAGGTGACAGCGTTGGTACCGTTGTCCCACAGAAGCTAACCCTTTCTTGTTGCTATATAGTGTCCTTATTACACAAATCTTTTAAGAGGATAATAAATAATATTATAATTTCAATGCACTGAACTTTTTCACAGTATGTGTAAAGCATGCTTTGGAAGGCGAGAATTTCTTATAATAAAATATACTTAGCAAGTGTGTTGAGAGAACTCGTTAACATGATAAGACATTAAAGACAATGCTAGTGGGGTCAACATAGTGCTGAGCGATGGATTTTTATCACATCACATAAGATAAGTGTAAAAATTACCCCACTTGGTGAAAGTGAAGTGAAAATGAAATCGTTAAAATATTTAGGACCAAATGGTATAAGTAAAAGGTTTAAGATTGAATTAACCACCGTACAATAGATGTAGGGTTTTTGGGACAATTTTCGCCTTTCTTATGCCTTTTCTCTTTTGTATTTGGTGAAGTTGATCTGATTTTTGTATGCTTCTGGATTCGGTTGTGAGAGTTAAAGAAATCATTTCTACTTCTTGGCATGCATGAGATATTCTTAAAGAAATTATATTTTAAAAATGCACACATATGGAACGAATATGGAAAATTGTCAAAACAATCCTAAATTTATTGCACACTAATTTAGTTATAAATCTTTCGATTTTGTCAATTAAATCCTAATTTTTTTCATGTTTTGCTAATCAAGTCTATCTAGTTAGTGTGGCATGGTCAACATAGATGCCTGCTATCTATGTGGCACAACTAATATTAATGTGGACAATTCTTAATATTATTTTTAATATTTTTTCTCTTTTCCTTCTTTTTTTGTTTTCTTTTTAATTTTTCTTTTTACTTTTTTCCCTCTGTTGGCCACCATTGGGCATGATTGCCAGAGGTTGCCGACCTTAGACGAGGGCCGCCCTCACTAAATCAGGGGAGGATGACGGTTGTCCTTAGACGAGGGCCGCCCTCACCAAATCAGGGGAGGATGACGGTTGTCCTTAGCTGCCCAGGCAAGGGCTACCCACCTCGGCCATGTGAGGGAGACCTTGACTAGGGGTGATGAGTGCAGCCCTTCCTAGCCCCCCTCCCTCCCCAACCAAGGCAACCCTTGCTTGAGGCGGGAGACTTTCATTGGTCATTGACAAGGTGCAGTGATGGCCAGTGGAAAGAAAAAGAAAAAAGAAAGAAGAAAAATAAAAGAAAAAATGAAAATAAGAGAAAAGGAAAAAAAAAAAAGAAGAAAGGAAGGAAAGAGAAGAAAAAAAGGAAAAAAAAAGATAAACGTTTAGGGAATAAATATTAATATCTTATTAAAAATTGCCTATGTCATAGCTGGTTATGCCATGTAGAACTATTGGCGTTTGTTAGTGATTTTTGGTAAAAATTGATCAAATGAACTTAGTTGGGAAAATGTGAAAAGCTTTAAGACTCAATTGGTATAATTAAAAATTTATGACTAAATTGGTAAAAGTGTAATAGGTTTAGGATTTTTGGGATAATTTTCATGAACCAAAGGCCGAAGATCTTCATCGTTATTGAGTTCTTCGTCGTTCGAAGATGGACTCCGTCTATCCTGATTGAGATACTATGGCTGGTGACATCGTTATCTGTTGGAGAAATCTTTCCAGAATATTTTGAAGCTGACAAAACGTTTCTTTCAGTCTAAGTCTGGATGTTCGGAGACCGTCAGTTTAAAGTCTCAATACCGAAGACTCAAGACCCAAGACTCAAGACTCAAGACCCAAGACTTAAGACTCAGGACTCAAAACTTAAGTCTATTCTCACCGAGCGCGATCTTTCTAATCCGGTGACGAAGGAAATCCAAAGCCGAGATTTATGGTTGAGGATTCGATCCTATCCTCGGAATAGATTCTTTGGTTGGATAATCATTTCGGATTCTTTATTTCTTATCCGATAAGTCGACGAAATATTCTTGGAATGTTCTATTCTTGGAAACCAAGATCCTGATTGTATGGGCGAACAGGATTGATGGGCTATCATCAGATTCCTTAAATAGCTCGGAAGATCTTCTTGATTGATTCCGTCCAACGGGTAGATTGGAGGAATTCCTTTGGTAAGTGCCAACGGCTATGATGGCATAAAGGAGTATAAAAGGAAGACGTTCTAGCTATTTTGAGTGTGTGATCGATAGAAAAATTCCAGAGTCCGAAGAACCTTGATTGTTAGTCGATCTTGTTCGAGCGAAATTGTATACGAGAGAGTGTTTATACTTGGTGACGCCTTGAGTGAGTGTGGTAGATCATCTACACCTAGAAATCAAGGAAGATCAACACCGTAACATCTCTTTGATCATAGTGGAATCCAGCCAATTGGCTGTCGGTGCGTAAGAGTGGACGTAGGCTTGAATCAAGCCGAACCACTATAAAACCGCGTGTTCAATTCTCTCTTTCCCTTACTCAGTCTTGCGATTGAATTTTTAACTGTTGCAAATCCTCTAACTGTTTAAATATCGTGCAAGTTTCGAGAAAATTTTTTTTATACCTATTCACCCCCCCTCTAGGTACTCGTACTAGCTATTTCAATTGGTATCAGAGCCAAGTGCTCAGTTTATAAAAGTGTTTTTACTTTTGAGCTAAAGATTCTTTATGGCTAGTATGTTGGCACCAGGACTTATGGAAGGGCAAAGCAACACAAGGCCACCATATTTCGATGGAAGAAAATACAAGCAGAATGGCCAGAAAAGAACAATGAAAGAAGATGATGTGCAAAAAAATATATGCTTGATGGCACATTCAAAATCTGAGTCTGATTCAGACACAGACTCAGAATCAAAGTCTGATTTAGACATAGACTCAGAATCAAAGTCTGATTCAGAACTAGACTCAGAATCCGATGAGGAAATCAAGGAAATAAAGGAAAAGAAGAAGTTGGTAAGGAATGTTTTTGGGCACATAATTCTCATTATGCTTGAAATTCGATATATCATTGATTGATTCAGATTTTACAATGATCATATTTTGCTTTATGGAAGAAAGAATCGTATGATTTGTTTTTGTGATTTGTGAGTTGAGATTTGATTTAGTACGTGCGATTATTTGAGATAATTCAGATTATTTTTGTCTAATTTTATACTCTCAAATATAATCATATTTTGCAAAGTGAAAATCTGTTTTACGTGATGATGCAAGATATTCTTAGATATTCAAAGATTTTATTCTCTCGATTTTATCGTATTATGTCTAAGAGAGAATTTATTTTTCAAAATATCATATGCATAATATTCTTTCTTTGAATACTTTTTTATGATGAATTAAGAAAGAATATTATTTATCTGTGGAGATTATATATTTTGCTCTAACGTCAAGGAAGGATCCAAATTAATGGATACCAAAAAGGGAAATGAGTTGATTGCAGGAAATTCAATAAGGCGAGAATGATTACAAATCTACACAGATTTTGGTGCAATCAGAAAATATCTCCTGCGACAATTGCAACAATTGTTTCTATTTGCAAATATTGTCATGATGACAGGGGGAGAAATCAAATCCAAAAGAAAAGGAAAAGAGTCATGATCACCTCAAAAAGGCAACAAATTGAGGGGGAGCTTTGATCAATTATGGAAAAATCTTTTTGGATTGATTGTGATCTTATTATGGATGGAATGAAAGGTAAATGTGTCAGAATTTGTTCAAAAAATCCGGTTAGTGCATCTTATATTACCTTTTGTCATTAACAAATCTCTTACTGATATTATCAATTTATTATGGCAAAAAGTGTACGTGAATTTCATGATGCATCTGTGATTTTTATTAGATATTTGCTGATATATATGATCGAAGTGAGCTATATTGCATATCTTTAATATTCGACTTACTTTATAAAAGCTGATTTTTGAAAATTGTGATTCATGCAAAATATTTATTATCATTCTCTACGTGAATCCATTATTATCGCTTTTTGATTATGACAAAAAGGGGGAGAATATATGAATATGCATATGTGCTGATTGGTTGATATTATTTATTGCATAATATTGAGCTGCGATTATTTGTCTATATATTTTTATGCTCAATCTATTTGCTATCTTCTGATATCCTTTGATTTAAAAGTATGTCTACAAATCTGCATATTCAGAGATTGTTTTGTCATCATCAAAAAGGGGGAGATTGTTAGGGAAATCCCTTATGATGTTTTGAAGATGACAAAATAAATCAAAGGCTACTAACATGTTTGATGGTTGAGTAATAGACCATGCAGATGATAGAACATGTAAAGGATATTGTCAAAGTGCGAAGACGGCTAGAAGACTGAACGTAACATATGTCCAGAGTATGTTCTGAAGATTTCCAGACTTCGTGTCAAAGTCGAAGACGCGACTCAAGACTCAAAGTCTGTTCTACATCGAAGTCTGCTCACTCGACTAATTCCGGATCGAACGTAAATGATGAATCGGAAGACGAGACTACTATGCTGAAGCTGAATCAGATTGTAAAGTCTACGAGAATCATATTGTAAAGTCTACAGACTCAGATTGTAAAGTCTCAAGACCCAGATTGTAAAGTCTCAAGACTCATATCGTAAAGTCTAAAGACTCAGACTTTACATCCAGATTACGATGAATCGTAAATCAAGCCCAATCATATAACGGCTAGTGATCTGGTTTGGATTCCACATCAAGACTGATTTGATTGAAGACAAGAACTTTCTACACGAAGAAGCTTTACTTATGGAAACCAAGATTTCGTTTGTATGGGCGATCGGAATCAATTTGGGATTCTACCTTTGTCACTCAACGGCTACCAAATCTTCTAGATACGAGCTCTCCAATGGGTATATTGGAAGACGATTCTCCGGGATCTGTCCAACGGGTAGTTTGGAAGTGGAGGAGTATTTAAGGAGATCATGGACCGATGAGCAAGTAAGAGACGGAGCGTAGAATTTATAATTCCAAAGTCCGAGCGACTTTCGATCATATACTTGTCTCTTGAGAGCTTAAACGTTTGTAATCGTGAGAGAAATACCAAAGGAGTGACTTAGTGAGATAGTGTGATCTACTAAGTGTTTGCACTCGAAGTTGTAATCTTTTATTGATTGCATAGTGGAATCCAGCCAAGAAGGCTGTTATCGTGGGAGAGTGGACGTAGGCTTGGATTAAGCCGAACCACTATAATTTCATTTAGTGTACGAGATCAAGTCTATGTGGTAGATGTGAATATGTTGGCAGACATAGTTGGAGTTGAACGAGGACGTTATCTGCCAATCAAAGTCTCACCTGCTCGTATTACTCTGGAACTTGTCAAAAATATGGACGTAGACAAGAAAATTACCTATTCCAGGATGAATGCCATCAACATTGTGCTTCATAAGATTGTGATCAACTGTCTTAGACCGAAGTCTACATCAAAGACTTCGTGTCTCTTTCGAAGCAAAGTTGATGTACGCGATCAACTCGGGACGGAAGTTCTCTCTTCCGCACACTATTCTCTTTCATATGTACAGAGCAATGTCAAAAGACAAAGGACAATTGCCTTATCCTGGTCCGGGTGACCAAGATCTTCGACATATGAACATTGAACCGCCACAAACATTTTGTGTTCGACCGTGTGATAAAATGGTGGTAGGTTTGAAAATGTTATCAAAAATGCGTCTGCAAGAACTGTCCAAGACAATGGAGAAATTCAAAGTGAAATCTCCGGTCGATGCGCTTCAAAAAGGAAAGGAAAGGAGGCCATTGGTGCCTCATCGAAAAAGAGGAAAAGAACTCTTATCCCGGAGGATGAAGATGAAGATGAAGATGATGAAGATCCCACTATCCCAGCACCGACAAGAACAAGACGTTCGTGTCTTATCCGAAGTAACTTCAGCGAGAAGCGAGAGAAGAAGAAGAACAGAGAGAGAAGGAGAAAGAAGTTGAAGAAGAAGGAGAAGAAGAAAAAGAACAGTCTGCTGATAAATCTGGAGAGAAGGGAAATCAAGAGCATGATCATCACTCTTCCCCTTTCGATGTCCTAGAGACAGGGGGAGTTAGCGAGCAAGAGAGGTCTACACCTCATGCTGCTGAAGATCTAAGACAATCTCCAGAAGACCCAGAAGAAGTTCAGGTTTCTCAATTGCCCGAAGAAGGTGATACATCGATTCCAAATCTGCCGAGACTATACACCATCGTCTGCATTTACTTCATCAGAGAAAGCTCATGCCGGTACGCAGACGGACGATTCTGCAGATTTTCGTAGCATCATGAATATTCTTCTGGAAATGCGTAACCAGATATATGTTCTGGACTGTGAAATCCAAGCCTTGAAGCATGCTGGACAAGCATCTTCGGTCTCTCTGGAGGATAAATTCAAAGACCTCGCCCTGCAACTTCAAGCCAATGCTAAAGGAGAAGAGGTAGCTCATCCGAGGGAAGACTGAAGAAGCTCGAAGGAGTAATCCAGTCCATTGGGGATTTCCGGATCGTGCGCATTCCCAAGCGGACATGACTCCTTCTCACCCTTTTTAATGATGACAAAAAGGGGGAGAATCAATTTGAACCAACAACTTTCAATATTTTTGGTTATGTTTATTTTTGAGTATGACTTGAGAACTTGAACTTGGGTGTGAATTTGACTGAATTGGCTGTGGATTTTGATGTTTGACTGGTTGCATTCTTATCAAGTGTTGTTATATGGTATTACTCATGAAAGACTAACCAATTTTCTGTGGATGCGAGTCTGGTTGCTTTATTAATCCTTTTGAGTTAGCCATATTGCTTGAGAAATGTTTTTGCAGGTCAAAGTTGTTCAAATCTACAAGAAAGTTTTGTCACCATCAAAAAGGGGGAGATTGTTGGAGAAATCTTTCCAGAATATTTTGAAGCGACAAAACGTTTCTTTCGTCTAAGTCCGGATGTTCGGAGACCGTCGTTTAAAGTCTCAATACCGAAGACTCAAGACCCAAGACTCAAGACTCAAGACCCAAGACTTAAGACTCAGGACTCAAAACTTAAGTCTATTCTCACTGACAGTCTTTTTAATCCGGTGACGAAGGAAATCCAAAGCCGAGGTTTATGGTTGAGGATTCGATCCTATCCTCGGAATAGATTCTTTGGTTGGATAATTATTTCGGATTCTTTATTTCTTATCGATAAGTCGACGAAATATTCTTGGAATGTTCTATTCTTGGAAACCAAGATCCCGATTGTATGGGCGAACAGATTGATGGGCTATCATCGATTCCTTAAATAGCTCGGAAGATCTTCTTGATTGATTCCGTCCAACGGGTAGATTGGAGGAATTCCTTTGGTAAGTGCCAACGGCTATGATGGCATAAAGGAGTATAAAAGGAAGACGTTCTAGCTATTTTGAGTGTGTGATCGATAGAAAAATTCAGAGTACGAAGAACCTTGATTGTTAGTCGATCTTTGTTCGAGCGAAATTGTATACAGAGAGTGTTTATACTTGGTGACGCCTTGAGTGAGTGTGGTAGATCATCTACACCTAGAAATCAAGGAAGATCAACACTGTAACATCTCTTTGATCATAGTGGAATCCAGCCAATTGGCTGTCAGTGCAGAAGAGTGGACGTAGGCTTGAATCAAGCCGAACCACTATAAAACCGCGTGTTCAATTCTCTCTTTCCCTTACTCAGTCTTGCGATTGAATTTTTAACTGTTGCAAATCCTCTAACTGTTTAAATATCGTGCAAGTTTCGAGAAAATTTTTTTTATACCTATTCACCCCCCCTCTAGGTACTCGTACTAGCTATTTCATTATCGACTCGACTTGGAGCAGTACAAAGGCCAAGTTTCTTCTTCGTGCGTGTGGGGAGGGTTTGACCTATTCGACCATTAATGACAACTGACAGAAACGAGCTTGGCTGGGTTTAAATAGGACTCGGTTAATGAAGTCTTTGAAGGACCCGTTCAATCGTGAAAGATCATTAAAAGAGTAAGAAAGTAATCTAGATGAAATGTTGAATGTAGAACAAAACATTGGATGTAGAATAAAGGACTAATCATCCTGATACTGACCTATTTAATAGTTCGAATTATGTATATATAGATCCGTTCACTAACCATGTCTATTCTATAAACGATTTTAAAACAGCATGAAGGGATTAGCTCCACGTTATTTAAGTGTCTTCCCATGGCAGGCTGGGAATCACCATTGCTATTCCAAATGTAGGATACCAAGTTTATGAAAATTTACCTCACAACAAATATTTTTTTATGCCATATGTTGATTATAATTGAGGAGTTACAAGTAATTTATCTTATTTCATCTCGGCTATTAATTAATATCCTTTCCATTTTTGTTTCCTCGTAAACATTGGTAGGCTGCATCTGCATTAATCTTAGTAGGAGCTTGCCTTAAGGAACCATGCTTATTAGTCCTTCTTATCAATGTCTTCAGCATATATCCCTTGCTGCTTTCAACTTCTTTTTAGAATGCACTCATCAAATTAAATCAAGTTTTTAAAACAGATCGATTATTTAAATGATATTCACAGATCTTTTCCAGCATGAGACACAGCTCGATCGACAATTATATGAACTCTGTGTCTAAATACATACTCAACCCTTTAGATAGGAGAAAGTCAAACAGGATGCGTCTAACTTGACCCTTTTTTGCTGCAAAAAGTATACAAACACTGTTGGCCATCCAAGCATGAGGAGAATACAAAGGTTTGCGTACCTTATTTGGAATTCATCGTTCTTTCTGTGGAATAATGACGATCCAACAACAATCCGAGCCTTTAATGCTGAAGATCTTTTTCTCTATGACCCTTGGTTCCTGGCTCGATGAGACCACCACTCACGATTTGCCTTATGTGAGGTAAGAGAGATTTCATGGAAGAATGAGGGCTAGAGGAAAGACCTTAGCGCTATTTATAGAGTTTTGGATGGGCCCTCTCACCACGGGCTGGGCCCAACTCGGCCCACACAATACCAGGCCCATATTCGACCATTAAGAAAACCTTATGCCTTACCTTATTAGACTAACTCCGTAAAACGGTAATTACAATCTCAATTAATGTAGCCCACATAAAGAAAACTCTTACAAACACAACAGAGAGTGTATAATCAGGAAAGTGGAGAAGAAAATGTGTCAAAATTACTTAAATCAATTACTTCTGTTTTTGTATATATAGCCTTCTGCAGTCACAACTTTTCTCGTTAACCAAAAAAAAAAAAAAAAGGATTCAAAAGGAATAATCAAAGTTTTTGCTGTTGATTTGTTTGCTTTAAAGCTAAACCAGTTCTGTTATCAAATAATTAGTTAATGTAATCAATGACCCATTGCCGCTGATCCAGCCAAAAAACTAGCCTGGGTGTGGCATCGCTCGGGTCCAAAAGAGATGACCTGATTTACTCTCAAAAGAGATGAGCTAAAATAATGTGAAGGGGAAAAAGATCTTACAAGAAGCCAAAACTATTCGAAAAAAGCTAAAAATCGATCATTAGTGATGAAAGTATGTTCAGCTGTGAAAAAAGATGTAGTAGCGTTTATAAGCTGTGTGACACAGTCCAAACAGCTGCAGCATTTTCATTATTATAACAGCTTAAACCGACTTTAAGGAAGTAACTTCACTCAGTTTTGAGGTGCTGCAGCTTTAAGATTATGTTTTTTTTTTGGTAAGGGCTTTAAGATTATGTTGCTGAACACATAAGTTACAAAAATTTATATTGCAGCAACAGCCAACCATAGCTCTAGCGCACCAGAGCCGCAACAAAATCATAGCTACCGCACAGACTAAGTAAATTGACTTGTATCCAAAAGCTTTGGCAAGGATGGATGCCTATACGATCGATCAAAGGAATCGTGAGGTTTCTTCTCCTGAGGTAAAAATTGAAGTGAAATTCGAACCTGCAATGAACCGAATGTCATCAGGGACCACGAGAAAGGTGACGAAAGTATGGCCATGGTCACTGAAGCAGATAGTGTTGGACAGTTCTCCTGCATAAGCATTGTTAATGAAATAAAGGGTGATATCAGACAGTTGTGTGGCGACCCCAAGTAAGACAGTTTTCAGCTCATGGAACGCTGCTTGCTTTCATTGGAACCGCTGTGAGATCAAGAGTAAAGAAGGCCACTTTACATATGCAACCCTCACTTTGACTGATTTGCTCTATGAAGAACCTGAGAGAACCTTCATGCGAGATTTTCTGGTCAAGTGACGTTCGTTTGGTTTTTAATCCTGTCCGTCTGAGCAACTAGAAGCTTATGGACACTTTGCTTTAGCTGCAGAATGGAGACATGAGGTCGAGTTGAAGAATCTAAAGAATCATAAGAAGGCAACGCAACTCACAAATCACAAGCACCATAAAGACGGGGAAAAAGATTGACTATTCCTCATATTATCCAAGAAAGACCTTCAAATCAACGAGCAATTCAAAGATACTACTGCAGACTTATGCAGCTCAATACATGCATCAAGTGTAAATTTAACATATATTAATTTCAACATAGAGAAGTAAGGTTAGTATATGGCCTAAAAGAGCAGGTTACTAACCTAATTGAGCCCCTGTTCACTCTTCACAGACACGTGAATTGCTCCATCTGGTCCTTTTTTCTTGTGCTGGACCATCTTGTCGTGGTCAGCAGTTGTATCTTCAGAAACAAATACAGCAGGGGGCTCTTGCAACAGATCGCTCCTGGATATTACATCAAGCCAGAGATGATCATTGAACCGTTCCCTAATGGCAGCCGGATTCCCTAATTGCCAAAGATCCAGCATAAAACTTACCAATAATTCTTAGAAATTTTGAGAACTACCGTTAATGATAATTTATTAAGAAGCATTTCATCAAAAATTTTCATAAAATCAAAATGAGATTGTGACATTAATAGACATTCATAATGTCTATTAATGTCACATTTTTTTTGAAAAGTCCCTTAGAGTGTTGATACATCACGTGAGTAAAAGTTCTCAATATATCTAATATTGCCTAGCATTTCGTGATAAGAAAAAAAATCAGTGAATACGTGGCTTCTTCACAGTGTAATTGTTTCATTTTCTAGACTACAGCTAGAACGAAGTCATCTTCATTTTCTTTCGTTTGATTACTCTATACACTATATATTATACTTGATTTATAGTTGATTTCATACGGCAATTCTTATACCAAATTTAAAAAGAAGAAAAATAAAAGGTAATATGGTTGAGGTTGATGTCAGAGCAACGATAAAAATATTTTCCATTTTTCATCCATAAATAGCCGAATGATATTGATGTTGGAGCAACGATATCCCACAACAATGAATTCATCAGCTAACCTCATTTTCACTTGTTCTTTATTGCTAACCAGTTGTGTGGGAAATGTTTTGGGGCAAGACACAAGCTGTGATCTTTAAAGATTTGCAGGCTAGAACTGATCTAAAAGCTCATTGTAAATCCACGGACAATGATCTTGGGGTCCAAGATATAACGAACAATATCATGGGAATTCTCCTTTTTAACTAATATCCTTGGGAGGACATCATTCTTTTGTAGTTTTTTTTTATAGCCGGGTCAATTTAAGTGGTTTGATATATGTACGTGCAAACAAGAGATTTGGTAGAAGTACAACCCAAGTGTCAAAATTTGGCACGAGAGGACACTTAAGTACCAAAACTTTGAAAATGTACACTTAAGTGCTACTTTCTTTGAAAAGTGGGATACTTAAGTGCCACCTCCGACGAACCTTGCTAGAAATCTTACGTGTCAATATTTTATTATTTTTGCTTGCCTACATGGCTCGCCAGAGAGTTGACTTGGCTCAAACTCGCTCGAAACGACGTCGTCTGCAAAATAAAAATTAAACTACCAGCTAAAATATTCTAAAAATAAAAATGTATGAATAATTAATATAAAAATTAATTAAATTTAAATTTAAATTTATTTAAAATATTCTAAAAAATAAAAAAACTTAAAAGGGGGGCGAAGGAGGCGGGCGAGGGCCGAGCCCTCACCGCCACCGCCTTCCCGTCCGCCGCCGGGAAGGGCCAACGACGGAGGGAGGAGGGTCGGTTGGGGTGGCCGGCTCTTGGCTGACTGGCAGCGAGGGCCGCGAGCCCTCGCCGCCTCCCTGCTATCGACGGGAAGGGCTGGTGACGGTGGGGGAAGCATTGACTAGGGTCGCCAGGCCTTGGCCAGGGGTCGGCGGCGAGGGCCCATGAGCCCTCTCTTAGATCTAGGGTGAGGGTTGCGGCCCTTGCCCAAATCCGACGAGGGCTCGTAAGCTCTCGCCGCCGGTCAGCTAGGGGTCGGCCACCTCGGCCGACCCTCCCCCCTTCGTCACCGGCCCTTCCCGGTGGCGGCGGTGAGGGCTCAGCTCTCAGTCTCCTCCTTCGACCCCCCCTCTTAATTTTAATTTTAAATTTTAATTTTTAGAATATTTTAAATAAATTTAAGTTTAAATTAAGTTTAATTAATTTTTATATTAATATTTACACATCAGACACAAAATGACGTCGTTTTTGCATTTTCTCGCCATGTCAGCGTGTAAACGACGCCGTTTTGCACTCACCTCGCTGGAAAATTACCACATCAGCAATTTGGCCGGATTTTGGCCGGAGTAACACTTAAATGATCTATTTTACTCCGATTTTGGCACTTAAGTGTACATTTTCAAAGTTTTGGCACTTAAGTGTCATTTTGTGCCAAGTTTTGGCACTCCAGGTATCCGTACCTCGAAGAGATTTCAATGCTTGCTCTTGGTGTCTTTGGCTAATCTATCCTACTTGTCCTTGCAGGATGCACCAAAAACATTGGAAAAATTGATGTTTGTTTTCCATGAAACCACCTATGCAACTAGGGAGGAAACCTCTCATCTAAATGTATGAGATGGTAAGATGATATTGTTAACTGCTAAGTGACAATTTAGATGGAATAAAGAGCATCTTATATATCTTTTAATTATTTGTATATACACGTGTGTGTTTATTCTAATATCTTCATTGCATCGATTTCGATTGGCACATCTATAATGTTATCTATTCGTTTTGTGTCATTCTATTTGTATTTTTTTCATTTATTATCACTACCAAACCATCTCAATGTTAGTCTTTTTTAATGAAGGGAAAGGTCAATAAGTGTTGACTGTTGGGGATTCGAACTTGTAATGCTGGGGTCGTATCAAGAACTAACACCCTTGAGTTCATAAGTACGTCAAACAAAATTTATTTTGAAAAATCGGGCAAAATATGAAAGCATTGAATCGAGGGATGCTTTTTTGAGTTGACCGTATTATGGGCATTAATCTCTGCGGGATCCTAGAAGCAACTAGAGATTAGCAGAGGATTGTTCAGGTAGCGGCGACGGACTAGAGCAATGGCAATGGAAAGAGCTGCGATGACAAAGGCCTCGCGCCCCTCGTCTCATCTCGATAGGGACGGCGCCGCTCTTACTTAGGCTCGGGCCATGTTGCATGACCGTCGTTGTAGCAAAGCGTGAATCACCCAGACCCCGCCACGACCGAGCGGGGTCGAGCCATCTCGCGGAGCTACAGCAAGGATCAAGCGACCTCGCCGAGCAATTAGTGATGGTCGCTGGACCCTCTCGATTGTTTCTTTTCTCTCCATTAAATCAGCCTAATCGTAGCCGTTTCCAAAATTCTACGTCGGGATCTACAAAATCTCTGATTCTGTTGCATCTTAGTGAGGAACGGCTCGCACCTTCATGCACATCTCTCGCAAATTCCAAAGAACTTCCTCAGCGGCCGTACGCCATTCAGTGCATGTTGAGATGCTCTATTACGCATCGACTTTCGAAAAGTATTTTCGTGATCCAAGAGGCTCCCTAAATTCCAGGGAGGATATAGTGGCGCGTGAGCAGTAAAATATAATTTTAGCCCACAAGATGTTTCACTGAAATTCTCCTGAAAAAGTACCGATTAAGTTCCCTTGCAGTTCCCTACTCGAGGAAGAAAAATAATTGGAAAATATCATGAGTGTACGAACGAGGGTTTACGCAATCGACGAGCCAAATGATGAGGCAGATTGTTTTTGGGTGTCGAACATGGTTCACTGTCTTAAAAAGTCCGCTTGCAACTTATCTTGTAAGATGATATACCAAATTCGTAAATCAATTTTAGCACGCTTGACTATTTCGTTAGCTAGCTAAAGGAAATTCTTGGTTTTACAATTGTGGCTAATTAATTGTCTAGAGAGATTATGGCAGTCCATGCAAGAGTAATGCTAGATGTATTAACATTGGTTCACAAAATGGGTTTAAATAAGCTGCTCGAGTTTAACCACCAATGAGAGTGTGCCAAATCATTAGGTATGGAAATTTTGTAAATCAATTTTAGCATATCAACTATTATTATTTACTAGTGCTCACGAACCACATTAGATGAGAAGAGACAAAATATAACCATACATTATAAAGGATAGAACCAATTGTTGTCGTCAGCATCATATGTTGAAGGCATGTTAGTCAAAAAAAGAAAACATAAAGGTGGAAAATTGCTTTATGGACCTTCCTTCACGATGAGTTAGAAATTTTTTGGGCCAAATATCACCAAAAAAATTCCCCCAAGAGTATGACTTCTAGGAACCATTATAACTCGTATTGATGCGCCAATCAACAGACATGAATCCCCCAAAAGACCTCGAGTTCTTCACCAGGAACCTGTCTATTCTGTCGTGTAGCTATGATCTGATGATGGTAGCAAAAATCAACACGCCAAACCCCAGAAGACCTGGACTTCTTCAGATTTGAATTGCACACTCGACGAAGACCTTGACTTGTGGATGGATATGAAGACGATCCATCCATGCATGCATGCTGATTTAAGTTCTTTTCTTGTTTTGGGCTGATTTGCTGGTTTAAATCGTAATCGAATAGTAAAATCATGAAATTTAGAGATTCGCAATATTCTTCTAGATGGATATGTTAATAAGGGTTTCAAAGGTGCGTATTGTAGGGGACCATGCACAGGGTGGAAAAAGGCAGAGGCCCTATTGTCAACTTAGAATGCAGTGCAAGAGAGGATTTGATTGCATAATCGCACAATAAGAAACGTGCCCCTTGTCGTGGTGACAGCGTTAATGCCGTTGTCCCGCAGAAGCTAACCATTTCTCGTTGCTAAAAAGCGCCCTTAGGGCACAAATTTTTTTAGAGGTTAAAAAAGAAATATGACAGTTTCCAATGCCCCGAGTATGTATTCAACGCTTTGGAAGTCTGTATTCAACGCTTTGGAAGTCGAGCATTTCTTATAATAAAATATACTTAGCAAGTGTAGCGTAGCATAATAAAAGACGTATAAGGCAACCTTATTGGTGGGGTCAATAGCCATGCTCCATAGTGTCAAGGGATGAATTTTTATCGCAGCACGTAAGATAAGTTTAAAGATGACTCCACCAAAGGCAAGCGAAGTGAAAATGAATACCCGAATATGGTGCTTATGACAATATGATCCCTATATATTTCTACCGATAAACATACAAATTCTACCAATACATGTGAAAGATTTATCATTAAAATGACAAATTGTTAAAAGACTTAGAATAAAATTAGCACAACTGAAATGTTGAGGATTGAGTTGGCCACCGTATAATAAATTTATGACTTTTGACAATTTTCTCATTCCTTATACCTTTTTTCCTTTTTGTAATTTGTTGAGGTTAATACAATTTTTGTATGCTTCTGGATCATTCGTGGGAGTTAAAGAAAGCATTTCTACTTCTTGGCATGCATAAGATATTCTTAAAGAAATTACATTTTAAAGGTGCATGCATATGGGGAAAAAAAATCTTTTGGCTCCATCTATTCTTATTGAGAAACTATGGCAGGTCACACCGTTATCAAGCCGACTAGGATATGCAGTACAAAGGCCAAGTTCTTCTTCTTGCGTGAAGGGATTGAACTATGCGAACATTAATGGCAATTGACAGTTGGCTCTTAAAGAAATTACATTTTAAAGGTGCATGCATATGGGGAAGAAAAAAATCTTTTGGCTTCATCTGTTCTTATTGAGAAACTATGGCAGGTCACACCGTTATCAGGCCGACTGGGATATGCAGTGCAAAGGCCAAGTTCTTCTTCTTGCGTGGGAGAAGGGATTGAACTATGCGAACATTAATGGCAATTGACAGAAACAAGCTTGGTTCAGTTTAAACAGGACTCGGTCAATGAAGTGTTTGAAGGACCTGTTAAATCGTGAAAGATCATGGAAAGGGTAGGGACGTAAGATAGATGAATTGTTGAATGTGGAACAGGGTTGATCATCTTGACATTGACCGATTTAATAGTTTGAATTACGTATATACAAATTAAATCCAGGCATGATCCGTTTACTGCAATTTTGAAATGGCATAAATGCATAAGCTCCATACTATCTAAGAGTCTTCCCATGGCAAGCTGAAAATCGCCATTGCTATTGCAAAATGTACAATACCGAGTTTATGAAAATACACCTTATAACACATATCCATGCTACTGTTAAGTCCCTCCGACTTATTTCAGGCTTTCTGCTTTGGTCAAAATGTATGTTCATTATGATTGTAGAAGTTACAAGTGATATATCTAATTTCGTCTCAGCCGTTAAGTAATATCCTTCTCATTTTTCTTTTTCTCGTGAACATTGGTAGGCAGCATCTGCATTGATCTTAGCAGAAGCTTGCCTTAAGGAACCATTCTCGTTACCCTTTTTAGCAATGTCGTCAGCATGTATCCCTTGCCGCTTTCAACTTCTTTTTAGAATGCACTAATCAAATTTAATCAGGTTTCTAAATCAGATTGATAATTTACGTGATATTCACAAATCTATTCTAGCCCGAGATACAGAAGGTTCGACAATTATATGAATTTTCTGCCTAAATACATACTACATGAACGATTTTCAGATAGGTGATAGGCAAACTGCTAAAGTGAGTGGGGCCACCCTCACTCCATTAACGGAAGCGACGTCTTCAAGTTGCAGTCGAAATTCAAACAGAAAAAGTCTACCTAGAGCATTTTTCGCTGCAAAAAAGTGGAGCAGATAACGTAAGTGTCAAGCTTGCTTAATTAGTTATTTTTGTATTTGTATATATAGCTCTCTGCAGGCATGCCTTCTCATGTTCATGTTCAAGAAGATGTCATCCATGAACTTCCCTTATTCACAGTTCCTTCTGATTCCAGCAATTAGTCTCATCCTTCTTCTTGTCTTTCTCTATTATGCTCCGTTCAATGGAAATCACGATAATCCTGTTTCCGACCTCTCTTTTTCTTACAACAGCCTCAAAATTAGACCATCATCATCTGCAGTTAATGAGCTTCTCTCGACCTCCATGTATAAAAGCAGTTCGAGACATAACACCAGCCGTATCAAAGTGAGTATCGTCATGTGTATCATTATGTAATCTATTTTGTATTACCACTTTATAATGTCTATTTTAATGTCTGTGGGTTAACAAGGGAAGTTTTTCTGGCGCATGTAGAAGAAGAGTAGTTTAGATAGAATCGAAGACGATCTGGCTCAAGCCCGTGCGGCAATTCGGAAAGCCATTCGGTCCCGGAGCTCTGTTTCCAACAAGGAAGAGACCTTCATACCCAGAGGAAATGTTTATAGAAACCATTACGCCTTTCATCAGTTAAAAGTCCTACACTCTCTCGAGTTCCCTTAGAGAACACAGCTCTTATTTTATAAACGGTTTGAGAATATATTAATCTTCATGATTTATGTTAAGTGCATGCATGCATGCCTAACACAGAGCTTTTCCTACCGTATTTCTGGATGACTGGGACAGGAGCCACATAGAGATGATGAAGAGATTCAAGATATGGACATACAGAGAAGGAGACCAGCCTTTGGTCCACTATGGACCGATGAGAGGCCTATACGGCATCGAAGGCCAGTTCATCGACGAGATGGAGGACAAGCAGAACCCGTTCAGGGCTCGCCGTCCTGACGAGGCGCACGCCTTCTTCCTCCCTTTCAGTGTGGCCAACGTCATCAACTACGTGTACAAGCCGATCCTCTCCATGAGCGACTACTCGCGCGAGAGATTGCAGAGATTCGCGGGTGATTACATTAGCGTCGTAGCAGATAGGTATAGGTATTGGAATCGTAGCGGTGGTGCTGATCATTTCATGGCCTCTTGTCATGACTGGGTAAGTAAGATCATACTTGTCCCATTCGATGTTTTGAAAATTCTAAATATATTGCATATACGTGGCATTACTAGATAGGAAATTCTTATTGAATTTAGCTTCATTGCTATCATATAATTCCAATCCGAAATTTTGGGCAAATAGGGTGATAGAGAATTAAATATGTACATGACCTATGGAAGCTCTAAACACTATCTCTTGAGTTTAAGATGGATGAAAAATAGCCCTTGGAGTTAGAAGGATTGATGAGAGAATAGGGCATTAAATTTTGGAATTTATACCATATTGTATCGGGTGTTTTTTTTTTTTTGGTCGGTTCATCGTACCTGGCGTTGGCAATATATTAAAAGAGGATGCACAGGTCTTCATAGCTGTAAATCCTTTAAGAAAGGGGTTTTTATTTTCTATGGCTTTGCTAAGGATATCAAAATCAGTTTCGTGCTGGTCAAGGTTATTATTATTAAATTCGACCAAAAAATAAAAAAGGTTATTATTAAATGGAATCTCTTGTAAACTCACCGTGAGGTCCTGCGTTAGATAGCAGCTGTTCAAAGTTTTGAGATATTTGAAGATCAAAAGTCCTTTTATTCTTTTTATGTTATGTAAAATTTCCCTTTGGATAATTTACATAAAAATCTCCATTACCAATCATTTATGTATTTTGGTGTTCCTAACCATCCACTATTTTTTGCTCAATCATATGTTATGGTAACGCATGGAAACCATAGTGAAAACTCTGGTTGATCTTTCGAATTGAACCACTTCAAGCCAAAATGACTAATCAACCAATCTTGGCGTAAAAGTCTTGCTTGTATGTACTTTTTCTTTTTCTTGTACCAGGAAATGTAACTCAATCTTTCTACTGCTAATTTCTAAGCTATTTCTTTCACTTGTTATACTTATTTTAGTGATTGGGTGGGAAAAATTAGTCGCCATATAGAAAATACAAGAGATTTATATATTTTCGTGAATTTGTTGTGAGTTGCTCTGTTTTGGGTGTATGAATATAATATTCATATTTCACTAATTTTTTGTTTTAATTATTCTGTTAAGAGAGTCAAAAGGAGGAAACAAAGGTGATGACATTTCATTTATCGCCTGTCATTCATTAAATTACTAAACTCGAATATCGATCACCCTATGTGGATCTTTTCTCAATTGCCACCATTCGCAATTTGATTCTCAGCAACATGTTCATATCTTCTTCTCTTGAATTGATCGTTATTCCTGAAGGGTCCAGATATCTCATCAGCCAACCGTGAGCTCTTCAAGAACTTCATCAGAGTCCTCTGCAATGCCAACACTTCAGAAGGATTCAGACCAGAAATAGATGTCTCCATGGCGGAAGTCTACTTAACTCGCGGGGAACTCAGCCCTCCTCGCTTAGGGCTAGATCCTAGCAACCGCACAATCCTCGCCTTCTTCGCGGGGGGAGCGCACGGCTTCATCCGTGAACTCTTGTTCGAGCATTGGAAGGACAAAGATGCTGACATCCAAGTACACGAGTATCTTCCTAAGGGCCAAAGCTACACTCAATTGATGGGGAAGAGCAAGTTCTGCTTGTGCCCTAGCGGGTTCGAAGTAGCAAGCCCGAGGATTGTGGAATCGATTTATGCAGGATGCGTTCCTGTGATAATCAAGGACGATTATTGGTTGCCATTCAGCGATGTTCTTAACTGGAGTAAATTCTCAATTCAGATTCCAGTTAAGAAGATAAAAGATATCAAGACGATTTTGCAAGCAATTCCAAATCAAAAGTACGTGAAATTGCAAAAAAGAGTGGTCAAAGTTACAAGGCACTTTGAGCTGCATCGGCCAGCAAAGCCGTTCGATGTGATCCACATGATACTTCATTCCGTGTGGTTGAGAAGGCTAAATTTAAAGCTGGATTATATTGATTAATCTCTGTCTTTCCTACTCTTGTAAACAAAAAAATATTTAAAAGGAAATAATTAAAATTTTTGTTGTTGATTTGTAGGAAATAACGAAGGTTACTTCGCCTTAAAGCTAAATGATCTCCGTTTATCAAATAATCAGTTGATATAATTAATGACCCATCAATGACCCATCGTCATTGTCACTGATTCAATAAAAAAAATGGTATAACCCATTAGGGCACATGGACTTGGCACTGTTTGGTAGGGGTGATCGGTTTCCAACCCAATCCAATCCTATCCAAAAACCAAGAACCAGACCATATAGCCCTAGAGTTGGTCCAATACCTACGCAGTCCAATCCAAAAGAAACAATGTAATGTAAAGGGAGGATTTTTTTTTTTTTTTTTTTTGCAAAGAGTGTATATGCTCTCTGAAATTTCTCGACCAGCTGAACGAAACAGATGCTTAGGTATGGTTAGAGAGAAATGAGAGAGAGAAAGTGGATTCTGTTCCGGTGTCGTCTCCGCGTGTGTTCGATTCAATTCAATTTGCTGCGTTGAAGCGCTCCATTTTGCTTTACGTTTGCAGACTTGAATGAGAGAGAGAGAGAGAGAGAGAGAGAGAGGGCTTTCTTTTATAGGGCATGGGCTTTCCTTTTGTTGTGGGCTTTTACTTTCTCTGAGCTCGACTTATTTCTCTGCGTGGCTCATTTGGGCTTTAAGCTAATTGGAGACTTTCAATCTCGGTCTGGTCTGATTCGTTCATTGCCTGTCACCAATTCCAATTTTATGGAACTCAGAACAACACCGGTGCTCCTAGGAACCACCCATAATCGGTTAGTCTAGGTGGTTCCCAGTTCGAGTGATTGGGAACATGCTCTACTCTAATAAGCAATGACAACCTTAGAGACCTCGCATTTAGGGAACATTAATTTGTATTAGATGTGATTAGTTCCGGAGTAGGCAAGTTTCAAATCAATAATTTGAAATTTACCCTCAAAGTTAATTTCTAATTTTTGAAATCATGAGTCAAATTGACTCTACAATTGATTCAAGAATGAGGATTTGATTCAAATTTGAAGCAAATACTAAGTAGGGTTAACCATTATCTTAGGATAATAGATCAGGCAAGCAATTTATGTCATAGACTAACTAAAAAAAAAGATGTTGCACTTTATAATGCAATTATAAATGAAAAGGCGTATACAAATTCGTGATCTATATGTGAATGTATTATTTACTTATGCATAGTGATCATCATGCCCTTGAAGTTGACATTTAAGATGAACTAATATGTTCTATCACAAATAACTTATAATCCTCTTGGTAAGCAATTCCAATTTCTCACGTACACCCAATTTGTGTGAACTAAATGCGGATGCAAAATGACATTCTACGAAAAATTACCTGCATCCAAAGTGACATAAAATGGTTGGGTAGTTAGGGGTGTGAGACAACTTCCTCATGTCACTTTTCTTTTCCTCTGTGGTAACTAGTCAAATGGCAGTTTCCTAGTCGCTAAAGTTTTGACACAAAACTTACCAATAATTCTTAGAAATTTTCAGAACTAGCATAAAACATAATTTATTAAGGAATATTTTGTCAAATATTTTCACAAAATCAAAATGAGAATGTGCCATTGTTCCCTTTTGGTGATTAAACAAGATAATTATTGTCTATCAATGTCACTTAATTTTTTTCCCGAAAAGTCCCTTAAAGTTTTGGCACGTCATATGAGTAAAAGTTCTCCATATGTCTAACATTGCTTAGCATTTCTTGATGATGATAAACGATCAGTGAGTACATGGCATATGCGAAGTCTAATTGTTTAATTTTCTGAACTACGGCTTCAACAAAGTGGTTTTTGTTTTCTTTTATTTGATGAAGCTATACAAAAGATATTATTCTTGATTTGTAGCTAATTTTATGTGTCAATTGTTATCCCAAAGTAAAAGGAAGAAACCAAAGGGCTGCAATCACCCCATTTTTCACTAAAAAAGCAAAATTGCCCAAATCATTCAATTGCAATTTAAAGTGATAACCCCAAATTTATTTACTTTCCTTCTTCTTTTTCTACTTTTATTTAGACTCTATTTTTTTTATATAGAACGTAATTATCATACACAACATTTCACAAGTTGAAAATAATTAGGTTTCTTGAAAAATTTTCTTTTTGACAAAACTAATTTGTTTAAGTAAAATCTAACAATAAATTGAAAGCATACTACCTTTAATATACAGGGATACCTTAAAAAAAAATTCTTAACTATGACAACAAGATCCTACATAGAAATAGGAAAAAGAAAAAAGAAAAAGAAAGGGAAAGTATGAATGATTGATGGCAATTTTGGTAAAAGATCAGGTGGATTTAGTCATGTAAAAAGTGGAAATAGTATAGCTTTTAAAAAAGAAAAGAAAAAAAGAGAAAAGTATGGAAGATTGATGGCAATTTTGGTGGAAAATGGATTTAGCTATATAAGGGGTAGACATAACACGCCCAAAATAAAAAAGTAAAAAATCTGATATCCTCTATTCTTCATCCATAAATGACTAAATGATGTTAATGTCAAAGCAACGGTATCCCACAATAATGAATTCATCGGCTAATCTCATATTATGTTGTTCGTTAGTACCAACTAGTTGTGTGTGAGACGTTTGGGCCAAGAGACATGTTGTGATCTTCAGGGGTTTGGAACTACTCTTATAGTTCATTACAAATCAAAGAACGATGATCTCGAGATCCACAAGATAACGTACAATAAAAAATGGAAATTCTCCTTTTGACCCAATATATAGAGGGCATTATTTTATCTTGTTTTATTTTATTTTTAGCTTTGCATGGCCAATTCAATTTAAGCGGTTTAATATTTCTGTGTCAAAAAGATATAATAATCATTGCAAAAGGAATCTATGGTTTATCTTGCCTATAGGTCCTTGTAGGATGCACGAAAAAACCCTAAAATGTGATGTTCGTTTATCATGGAATACTCCTATGCAGTTAGGGAGGAATCCTTTTATCTAAATGTATGAGAGAGAAATTGATATTTTTAATTACTTTATTACAGTTTAAATGGAATAAAGAGAATCTTATTTATCTTTTAAAAATTTATATATACACACACATTTGTGTTTCTTCAAACATCCTTATCACATCGATTTTGATTGGCATATCTTTTTTTTTTTTTTTTATTGTGCTCTCTCATCATTTTGTGTCATTTCATTTGTATTAATTTAATTTATTATCGCTATCAAAACATCTCAACGTCAATCTTCTTTAATAAAAGGTCAATAAGTGTCAAGCCTTTTCGGTTTTGAACTTATAATGTAGTACGATATCAAAAACTAACACCTAGAGTTCGTAAGTACATAAACCAAAATTCATTTTGAAAAATCTAGTGAGTTATGAGCTAGGTTGCATGGACACGTTATATGGGCTTCCGTGTCGTGTCCGACACGTGTCGGAGCGTGTCGGACACGCTCGGAGACGGTCGGACACGCGGTCAACGCGTGTCGGATTTTTTGACACGCGGTCAACTTTTCTCGACGCGCGTGTCGACGCGTGTCCGGAAGACTGATGGAGGGTGGAGGTGAGGGAGGGCGAGGGAGCAGAGGCCGCGAGCGCCGGCGAGATGAAGCCACGAACGGACCACCTTGACGATGAGAGACGGCTAGAAAAGGAGGCGAGAAGGCAAACTCCCGCGGGCGAGACGAAGGCACAAACGGACCACCACGATGGCGAGAGACGGCCAAAGAGGGCGAGAGCCGCCATTGTTGCGATGGATCGGCGACGAGAGGAAGAGGAGAGGAGGGAAGGGGGTCGTGCGGCGAGCAGTAAGGAGGATAGGAATAAGGGGGCTCGGCGGCTCACTAGGGTTTTCATAAAGAAATCCAATAGAAATAAGAAAGGAGTTCTACCGTCTAATGGCGTGGGGGAGGGGGTTGAAGTGACAGCTCACCTGTCACTGTCAAGTGGCGGGGGAGGGAAAAAGGTAAAATAAACTTGGGATGGAGGGAAAAGACGAACGAAAGAAGGGGTGGGTTTTGGGGATTATTTTTTTAACTGAAAAATTAAATAAATGAAATTAAAAAATAATTTCGAAAAAGAAAGTATTGAATTTTGAATAATGATAAATTTTAGTTATTGTAGAAAATTATGGATTTATTTAAATAAATTGATTCTAATTTCTTATTAATTATTAGTTGCATCGATAATTTTTGTTAAAATTAAAAAAATATTTTGTATTAATTATGAATATATCTTTCGAATTTCAAATGAATTAATTTGTTAATATTATTAGTATAAATTTATTATAAGCTTTTTTAATTAATTATTTATTTATAAATTTGAATCAAATTAATTAAAAATAAAAATATTTATTTAATATACAACGTGTCGCAACGTGTCGGAATTCTCTATTTTTTAGAAATGACGTGTCGACGTGTCGTGTCGTGTCGAACACTCGTGTCGTGTCGCGTGTCGGTGCTACCTAAGTTATAAGATCATTGAATAAGGGACACTTTTTTGAGTTTGTTGACACTTGAAATTTTTTGTTGACATTTTAATAATCTATTTTGCAAAAATATAAAAGATAAAAGCAAAAAGATTAAAAAAATGATGATGAATGATTAAAAAAAGAAAAAAAGAAAAAAAGAAAGAAATAAGAAAAAGGAAAAAAAAGGAGAAATAAAGAAATAAAATAAATAAAGCAAAAAAAATAAAAATAAAAGGGGTGCTCGTGAAGGAAAAAGGGGGGCCATTCAACGGATCGGTTTTCTCTCTCTGAATATTGACTCTCTCTCTCTACAACCGTTTTCTCCCTGATTCTCGGATTCTCTCTCGGGGACTCTCTCTCGATCGAGCGCTCTCTCCCTGCAGTTCTCGTCGAAGGCTAGGGTTTTCCTCCGTCGGTGCGCGATCGGAGGTGTTTCCTCTATTCGGCGAGGAGTTTGCTCGGGGATCCGGGTTCCGGAACCGATCGGCGTCGGTAGCAGCGACGGCAGCGGCGGCGGAGCTTGATTCGACCTCTTCCGTTCCTCGTCTCTCTTCGTCCGGTGCGCTGACGTAAGTTCTCTTCCGCCGCTGCTGAATCGATCTCCATGGAGGCGTTGGTTCGCTAGAGAACCGGAAAGAGAAGACGGAGTATCTGCCGGTTGAAGAGTTGGAGGTGCGAGGCTCGGATCCGCGCCGAGTTCGGAGAAGGCTCAGCAACGGTTTCCCTCTGGATCGAGTCATTTCCGAGGATTTTTCCTCTCAGATCTCGGCAAGTTTCGTTCAGATTACTGATTCGTTTTCTCTAGTAAAGTTTTTTTTTTTTTTTTTTCTAGAGTCATCTCAATCCTCCATCCCCTGCCGTTTTCTTTTGCTGGCGCCGAGCATGTATTTCCTCTCGCCGATTCAACCATTGAAATCGCCGGCTATCCATTGAATTTACCGATTCAATCGAAATCTCACAAGGAGTTTGGATCGGTCATTACTCGAAAAACAGCTTCAACCATCTGAAGACAGACGCAGCAAAGCAGAGACAATCTTTTCAGAGTTCTTGAAGAGGCTGACTGATAAAGCTGTTGAGGTATGAATATCTGTACTTGAATATGTCAAGAACTTCCTGCTGTGAAATCCTTCTAGAGCTTAATCTTCTCAAATAATTGATGCCTTATGCGATTGACTGCTGGATTATGATGAGAACGTGAGAAAGCAAGTTGCCACTGTTATTTGCGAGTGTGGCTTACTTGAGTTTTGTTCAGCTTGATGTTCACCTTCTGTCGAATAGAACTATTCTGTTTTTCTCTTTTCAAACGACTAAAAAAACCATTTATACCTATTCATACTGTTCTTCAGTGGCAAGCAACCATTCAATCATACTCATACCAAATGTTTAATCCTGCTCAGTTAGTCTTCACAAGCTGCAGATAGTGTTATTTGTCTACTGCGTTTTTCATCTGGTTTAACTGGCAAATCAAGAACAAATTCCAACGGGTCCTTTCTAATGAAGAGTTGTCCTACTAACAAGTATTAAAAAAGTGCTATGGTCCCATTCCAACGGGTCCTTTCTAATGAAGAGTTGTCCTAGTAACAAGTATTAAAAAAAACCCGTTCCCCCTTTAGTTTTTATGTTTTCATCAGTACAAATCAAGTTGCACAAGCTGGACATGCACCAGAAGAAAGTTGATTTGTTTTAGTAGAAATTGGTCCTCTGCTGCTGTTGTGTTCATTTTTTAGAGTTCCTTGTTCACAATATTGAATGTGTTCTTTGCTAGAAAGTTGTGAGTTCATTGGTACACTTCAATCTGGACTGTCTGGCATTTTGCCCCTTGATGAGTTTGTAGTTGTTAGTAGACCAGTATGGGTTGTGCCGCCACTGGAAGTGTTATTTTTTTATGCTCCTTTCTAGAAGCTGTTGTCTTCTGTTGGTCTGGGATAGTAGTTTGAAACATGGTAGGCAAGCTACAATTCTTTGATTTGGTCATGTGTATCCCCAATGGTGATTTGTTCATTTCTTTTTGTGCCTCTTTTGATTTGATTTGTGTAAATGAGGTGTATATGTAATGCATGAATGTTATATAGTCTCAATGTAAGACATGAAGATTAGCATTGTTTGTATCACTGTGCTTGCAGCTATCTACAACTGTCTAGCTTGCCATGAATATACATGTTACATTGTGGTCACCTTGTTGTGTTTGTACCGATGTGTGATGTGCTGTGTTGTGGATTGTGTCAATTCTTTGTGTGCTTGCTTTTCTTATGTCCTGGTGCGTGGAATTGTTTAGTTGTGTCATTGATGTGCTGTTCGCTGTTCATGCATGCATTTGCTGTGTTAACTAATGTCAAAGATGTACATAATATTAGTCTTCTAAGCTGCTGGACATGGGAAGTTCTGGTATGAATGACCTGAGACTGATGTTATGTAGTCCTTGAGGTGCATAAATATGCATGGTGAAATGGGCATGTATAGATATGGATTGTTCATTAAATTGTCATCATTTCTAGCTTTGAATATAATAAGAGTGTTTGCTGGCCACTTTGTTCTCATGGGGCATGTGAGGATTTCAATGTCATTTTGGTAATGTTCTAGTTGTGTGAATATATAGAGAGAGATGTCGCATTGATGTTACATTTGTTTTCCATCAAATTGGGGCAATTCAAGACTTGAAACATATAAGAAATGATAATATTCCATGTTGCTATGTTCTATGGTAGACTGACTAGTTCATATTCTAGTATTTTTGGAAATTCGTGTGTTGATATGATGATAGTGTCTCTATGAGATTTCTTTGGGATATCACCTAGAATTTGATCTAGAGATTTTGCGACTTTACTCACTCTTTTCAAGCACAAAAGATGTCTTGTTTTTGATTATTTTGATATGTGATGATTGTTTATTTCATTTGTATGCTTGTTTCTTTCATTTGTATGCGTCTAGTCATCCTGATTTTTTAGATTAGGTTTAGAGTAGAGCTTTGAAGATGGAGAATGCGTGAAGATGGTGGTGGTCGATGTCGACTCTGACCGTTATATTAATATTCGTTTTTTCCAAACATATGTCTCGGGTTTCTTGTGTTGTATAAAACCCAATGATACTGAAAGGGCGCTAATAACAATATAAATGTAACCCAAATCCTCGAACCTAGATATCTGGTTACGTAAGAATCGAGGGAACACTCCCGACCCTCGATTGGGTTTCAAGCCGACCTCTAAAATGAGGCTAGTGGCGACTCCTGTCTATTCTTAGGTTGAGATATGAGCTTGGGAGAGCTCGCGATCTTGTGGAGGGAACTCTCGTGATCAAACTACTCCTAAACTTGACCTTCCCCCTTTGACATCGAGGGTGGTGAGATAGGGTCGCGACAGAGTTGATGGTATTATGGGCCATTGATACAAGAGGGTTCCTAAAGATAACAAGAGATTAGCGAAGGATATTTATTTGCAAGCCTTGTGAGAGGAATAATTACATTCTTAACTCTAAATTCTAATGATAATTTGTTCAACTTGAAGAAGCTGAAGATTGTAGGCAATGTTTGGCGGAATTTGCAATGATGCTATCCTTCAAGAGGAGAATGGTGCCATAGGGGCATCAAGGTCCAATGAGGAGATGAGGAGATGGCATCTTAAATGAAGTTTCTAGAAGTTGAAGAACAAAAATTCCAATTGTGTCAAATATTTCCTTTTTCAAGTTAATTTCCTATTTTGAATAGGTTTCCAATTTAACGTTTCCAAATTTGATGTTTCCTAGTTTAAAGTTTCCTAATTATTTTTCCTAGTTTAATATTTTTTTAGTTTAAGGCGTCTTAGTTTAGTGTCCTAGTCCCTTTATAAATAAGAGGTGAAATGTTAATCGTATGCAAGAAGATATATCGTGGACTTTCAATTATCTTTACCTTTCTTATACTATTCTTTAAATTTCTTTAGCTATAGATCTTAGATTTGCATTGCTGATTAGATTTTGGCGTGTCTTTATCTCGATACTTCATCGTTGATTAAATTCCGATGTTGTATCTTTATACCGTCAAGCTATGTCGTTGATTATGGAGACATGATGGTGAGTTGCTTGATTGATAGCTTTTATATAAGCTTGCATGTGTTGATTCCAGTATCCATAGTTGGTGTCATATTTGCTATGCTTGGTCCCGCCATGGTGATCTTTGTGTTAATATCTACCTCTCGTCCCTTGACATACCCACGTCACCGGGCAATGGCATATCGCTCTCCTCGTCACGAACCCCAGCAAGCTCATTGCCGTCTAGTACAGTCACATGAAACTCCTATTGAATTTTAATCACCACCTCCCCCTCTCTCGTCCCACTCTCTTTCATACTTAACTTTAGAAAAAAGTTATGTAAACTGTTTAAGAACTAAACTTTTAGTTCCTAAACAGTTTACATAACTTTTTCTATACATCATAAATTCTCCGCCCTCCTCATAGTACTCACCAACAAAAATTTGCAGGGACAAGGAAAAAAAGAAAAAAAAAGAGTTAATTCAAAATGACATACCACCACGACTGGCACGAGCGAATCATTCTCCTATGTATCTTATGTGCCACATTTGCTATGCTTAGTCTCGTAATGGTGATCTTCATGCTATGTTTAAAAAAAAGTTATGTAAACTGTTTAGAAACTAAAATTGTTAGTTCCTAAACAGTTTACATAACTTTTTCTAAACATCATAAATACTCCGCCCTCCTCATAGAACTCACCCACAAAAATTTGTAGGACAAGGAAAAAAAATAAAAATAAGAGCTAACTCAAAATGACATACTGTCACGACCGGCACAAGTGGATCATCTTATGTATATTATGTGCTATATTTGCTATGCTTGCCCCCGCCATGGTGATATTCATGTTAATACTTATCTCTATGCCCCGAAAGCTGAGCACAGCTCTAACTCTTCCCTCTCGTCCCTTGACATCTTCACCTCCCAGATGAAACATTGCTCTCTCTGTTAAGAACCCTATCAACCTCATTGCCGTCTAGTACACTTGTGTAAAGCTCCTCTTGAATTTCGATCACCACCTCCCCCTTTCTTGTCCCACGCTCATTCCAGCTTATGTTTAGAAAAAAGTTATGTAAACTATTTAGGAACTAAAACTGTGAATTCCTAAACAGTTTACCTAACTTTTTCTAAATATCATAAATTCTTTGCCCTTCTCAGAGAATTCATCCACAAAAATTTGCAAAATTTGCAAGGATAAGGAAAAAAAAGAAAAAAAAAAGGGTTAACACAAAATGACGTACTGCCATGACCAGCACGAGTGGATCTTATGTGCCATATTTGCTATGCTTGGCCCCGCCGTGATGATTTTTGTGCTAATACCTACTTCTATACCTCTAGGCTCATCTCTTCCCTCTCGACTCTCGACATCTCCACCTCCCACGTCATCGGCCAATGGAATATTGCTTTTTCTGTCAAGAACCCGAGCAAGCTTATTGCCGTCCAATACAACTCCTCTTGAATTTCGATCACCACCTCTCCCTCTCTCGTCCCACGCTCATTCTTGCTTATGTTTAGAAAAAAAGTTAATGGACATAATTTTTTCTAAGCATAAGCAAGAATGAGCATGAGATAAGAGGGATGGTAGTGATCGAAATTCAAGAGGAGTGCGAGTGTAGTGGACGGCAATTAGCTTGCTCGGATTCTTGATGGAGAGAGCGATGTTCCATTTGCTAGTATCGGCCAATGGAACATCGCTCTTTCTGTCAAGAACCCGAGCAAGCTCATTGCCATCCAGTACAGCTCCTCTTGAATTTTGATCATCATCTCTCCCTCTCTCGTCCCACACTCATTTTTGCTGATGTTTAGAAAAAAAGTTAATGGACATAACTTTTTTCTAAGCATAAACAGGAATGCGTGTGAGATAAGAGGGGGTGGTGGTGATCGAAATTCAAGAGGAGCGAGTGTAGTGGACGGCAATTAGCTTATTCGGATTCTTCATGGAAAGAGCGATGTTCCATTTGTCGGTAATGTAAGAGGTGGAGATGTCGAGGGACGAGAGGGAAGAGATGGGGCTGAGCTCGACCTCCGAGTATATAGAGGTAGGTATTAGCATGAAGATCACCATGGTAGGGCCAAGTATAGCAAATATAGCACATAAGATACATAGGATGATGATCCTCTCATGCTGGTGGTGGCGGTCTGTCATTTTGAGTTAAACTCTTTTTTTTTCTTTTTTCCTTATTCTTGCAAATTTTTATGAGTGAGCTTTGTGAGAAGGGCAGATAATTTATGATGTTTACATAACTTTTTTCTGAACATAAGCAAGAATGAGTATGGGACGAGAGAGGGAGATGTGGTGATCGAAATTCAAGAGAAGTTTCATGCGATTGTACTGGATGACAATGAGCTTGCTGGGGTTCTTGACGGAGAGGGTGATATTCCATTGCCCGGTGACGTAGGAGGTGGATATGTCGAGAGACGAGAGGGAAAAGACGGGGCTGAACTCGACCTTCGAGGTATAGAGGTAGGTATTAACACAAAGATCACTATAGTGGGGCCAAGCAAAGAAAATATGACACATAAGATGCATAGGATGATGATTCGCCCGTGCTGATTGTGGTGGTATATTATTTTGAGTTTAACTTTTTTATTTTCTTTTTTTTCTTGTCTCTACAAATTTTTGTGGGTGAGTTCTGTGACGAGGGTGGAGAATATATGATGTTTAGAAAAATTTATGTAAATTGTTAATTCCTAAACAGTTTACATAACTTTTTTCTAAGCATAAGTAGGAATGAGCGTGAGACAAGAGAGGGGTGGTGGTGATCGAAATTTAAGAGAATCTTCATGTGAGTGTAATGAACGGCAATTAGCTTGTTGGGGTTCTTGACGGAGAGAGTGATGTTCCATTTGTTGGTAACGTAAGAGGTGGAGATGTTGAGGGACGAGAGGGAAGAGATGAGGCTGAGCTCAATCTCCGGGGTATAGAGGTGGGTATTAGCACGAAGATCACTATGACGGAGCCAATCATAGTAAATATAGCACATAAGATACATAGAATGATGATTCTCTCGTGCTAGTCGTGGCGGTCTGTCATTTTGAGTTAACTCTTTTTTTTTTTTTCTTTTTTTCCTTGTCCCTGCAAATTTTTGTGAGTGAGCTCAGTGAGAAGGGTGGATATTTATGATATTTAGAAAAAGCTATGTAAACTATTTAGGAACTAATAGTTATGTAAACTGTTTAGGTCGTGGCGGTCTGTCATTTAGAAGCCTTAGTTGTCAGCCAGCACATCAAGTTTTCTTGAAGGTTTGCTCTATAAACCAAAATGGGAGCCTTTTCCCAACAAACTATCCAACTAGGAACTCGTTCAATTTAAGATCCACAGCCTCGAGGATCTCCTTTGTGAAATTGACAATCGGTTTTCCATCCACAAGAGACGGTGGAACATAAGAGAGCTCAAAGTCCTTTGCTGCCAACCGCGCAACATTGGTCCATGATTGGGATTGGGGTGGCTTGGAGGACCGATCATGCTTGCTTGAGGCCTGTTTGGAAGGAGCCCTTAACTGACTTCTACCCCTTGATCTATCAACCCAAGGAGGCCTAGAGGAATGATCCCCCCAGCACTCACACCCTTCGGTGCACTCCCCTTGTTCGAGGAACTCGAGTCTTCTCAGCCAAGTGGTTTACACCATTAGAAGGAGGGGAGCTGAGGCCCTTCCCGCTACCAGAGCGAACGGCTTTCTCGAACAAAGAAGACGCCATAACTCCAGTAAGTAGGAACAATCACTCTGCCTTCTATAGAGCGGCTGAGAGGGAAGAGTCCATACCAGGCCAGCCAGTAGGGAGAAGGATGGTGGACGACCCCTATGCCCTCCTTTAGGCCGAGCTTCACCCCAAGAGCGGCTCGAGCAAGCCTGCAGCAGCTGACCCCAGCAACTTAGCAGACAACGCTCGGGAAGGTGAGCTGGATCTCTGCCGAGCAGAAGAGTCGGGTCGATCCGTTCAGGGAGGAGGATGTTGGACGACCCCTACCCCCTCCTTTAGGCCGAGTTTCACCCCAGGAGCTGCTCGAGTGAGCCTGCAGCAGTCGACCTTAGCGACTCAATAGATAACGCTTGGGAAGGCGAGTTGAATCTCCGCCAAGCAGAAGAGTTGGGCCAATCCATTTGGTGAGGAGCAAGATCGATGGGTTAGGAGGAATATCTCCAAAATTTTGAGTAGATGGATGCATGTAGCTCCTGGGCCGAGCGCATGCCAGAAGCAATGAACAGTACCAGGATCGCCCCCCTAGAGAGAGTCGATGAATAGTAACTACTTCCCCTTTTTGCATTATCTGCTGTTTATTCTCTCTATCTGTGAAACCAGTTTATTCGTATACTTTTTGGAACTTAATGTGTGATTAGATCTTCTGGGCATCAAGCATGACACATATGGATTAGAAAATATTCCCGGAGCCATCAAAGTGTATCTTGCTAGATTTGAAAACCAGGAGTCAGTACCACCCTACAGCTTTGTTGCTTTCGGAGGAGGGCCTCGCATATGCCCAGGACATGAATTTGCAAGGATCGAAACCCTTGTTGCCATCCATTATTTGGTCACTCAGTACTCTTGGGAGTTATGTTCAGATGATCATTACTTCAGGGACCCTGTGCTAGTACCTACTCAAGAACTACTGCTCCGGATTGTGCCAAAGGAAGGAAATGATCTTTCCTTGACTATTCAGGACTTCCGCTATGCCAGCTTTTCAGGACTTAGCTACATCAAACATCCTGATTGGTGGATAAAAGTTGAAGCACCATTAGCCCAATAAAGACGCCAGTGCGAGAAACTCTTCTGGACAACATAATCAAGCGCATTTTGCCAATGGTGTATGTTTTCATTGTGTATGAAGCTATATACATGTTGACATTTAGCTCGACTCCCTAGTCTCCATGCAATCTCCCTTATCTTAGCCCCTCCAGAAACTATCAATGCTTTCTATATTAATTAAACCAAATGCCGTTTGAGTAGAAAGGGCCTGACTTTTTCTTCTGCTCTTTCAATTTCTTTGGGTTGGTTTGACTCCGTTTCAATTTTTGTTTTTTTCCTTCTTTCTTGCTTTTTACCTAACAAAATATTTTTAGAAAAAAATGATGACAGAGCATCAACTTATGAAAAGGAGATTCATTTTATTAATTGAATCATGGTGAAGTTACAATTATTTATATTCGTTGAAATTGTGTATATCTTTTTCAGCACAATATATGTAATTTCGCTATTATCCTATAAAATAGATAAAGACAGCAATAAAAGTACTAAGGGAATTTCACTATGATCGGGTAATAAACAAGAGAACTTATTTTGTTCTTTAACTTAATTGAGTAGATATTCTAGAGGCAGTATATAATATTCTCAAGACACAAATTATAAGGAAATAAGATGTTAAGTAATCATTTGGCTTATAGATTGATGAATTATATTGAAGAAAACTATGTTCTCTCCACCTAACAATTGATTAGAGTGGACGATTGATGATTCTCTATATGCAGTTAATCTCGTTATTGGGTTAGATCAGTCAGTAGGCTAGAATCTCTGAAACCTTATTTTTCTCGAGTGCCTCTTTTCCTGTGTTAAAATTCAAAACACCCCTAATTATCGCCATTGGGAGAGTGAAAGGTGATCATTCTTGACATGGAGTGATAATTTATCATTAGTAAGACTACCCACTTTGGCAAAATATATTTGTACTTTCTCTTTGTAAAGTGAATAATGATTTACTTTTTTATTTGAAATCTAACGTGTAGAAAGTAATTAACCGAGCTAATTAATATAGAGTATTTTGAGAAATGGCAATTTCTATCTGAATTCTGACATGTCAACACATTGAACTTTGATGTAGTTACATATATATGTGCGTCACATGGGTCGTACTGTAGTATTAGATTGAATTACAGCATAAAAGCTTAAGCAGATACTTTGATACTCAATGCAACGTGCCTGCTGGTAGTCAATATTCATAAAGAAATAAGAGAATTACAGTGCAGAAAATCAGCGCATCTTTGGCAAATTCAACTCAAGAGACAAAATTAAGAGGGGAAGGACTTAGTTTGAAAACACTAATGCAGGCAATTACAATGCATGATATTCTGGAAAACCTCGAGAAGTGCAAAAGACGGGACAGCAGAGACCTCAGTGAATGCAAATTCAACAGGCACAAATGATCAATGCAATCATGCGATATGAACTTGAACAGAAAACTGCCTAAGAGCTCATTATGGCAGGGCAAGGTGGAAGAGGCTTCCCCTGAAGTGGATTCGACCATCAACTTGAAAACATCTAAGAGTTGATCCAGCCCCTCCGGACTGCCCCCACCTGCCTTCATTGCGTAAATGGCACTCTCGAGAGTGGACAAACATCAAGCCTTAGGCTGACTTCAAACTTCTCCGTACAAGCTCATTACCTCCAAATCCAACTTCACACAAGGCAAGAGCTTCAACCAGGGATTCTCTCTGTACATTCTCTTCGCCTTCATCCACGTGCCATCCAGCACGATCAAGTTCCTGACTTTGAACTCAGCTGCCTTGAGTTCATCAATGCTGAGCGCATTCTCGGTCGGGAACGGAAGTACCGACCCGTGCGGCACCTCGATTAAGAATTCCTCAAATTCTTCAAGCTCCAAGCTCAGATTCGATAGGAGGTTTTGCGATTACATCACGAGCAGATGGGCAATCTGATATGGCATCAAAATCAGCTCCTTGATGACCGATTCGAGACATCCAAACATGGTCTATCGATTCGATAATCCCCTTCTTGCCCATTCGAAAACTGATAACAGTTTTGCTAGTACTTCTAGACAAGCCTCCACAAGCACGCGAGTTCTGCGACACCTGGGAATCCTCCGAAACCTCCTCACTGTTCGGGGCAATCGAACCGCAGTCCCTATCATCCCCAGGACAGTGAGCTCCATTCGATTCGACGACCGAATTACGGTTTCCCACCATCACTCCAGATACCAATCCGCTGGCCCTGACTTCGGAGTCTCGCTCCAGCGGCAAGATCGAGAACTCGGCGCCGGAGTTGACGTCGGAAACGGTGGCGACAGCGACGTTCTTGAGGCTCAGCCTCAAGATTGGAGTGGAATTGAGGGGGGTGCTTCCGCTCCAGGCTGTGCTGGAGGACGGTGACGCGGGACGGGGTGATCGAGGCCTGGAGATCGGATCCGAGCGGAGAGAGACTTGCGCGCGGGCTTGGAGCAGGACGGGCAGATGGACTGCTTCAGATTGGCCGCGGCAGACGATGGCGGCGATCCGGCTAGGGAAAGGAGGGAACTGGAGGAGGAGGAGGAGGAGGGTGGTGGTTGGGGACGAGTATCGAAACGGGGTCGGATTCGGGTTGTGAAATGGACCTGCATTTTCCCAGAAATTGGGAGATGATTTTTGGCAATCTGAAAGAAACGATAGGGGCCAGAACACTGGGGCAATTTTATTTATATGTCGGCCGAACGGTGGAGCACATATTTTTGAATTACTAAAGAGATGCGCGGCGGCCTCTCTGATTCATATCCGAAAAGTGGCGCGTGGTGGCCAATCGATAATGGTTGCCCCCGTCACGCGACCCGCAGGGTCCAAAGGTGCAGCATTGTAGGCTCAGTAACGCTTTTAAGGCTCATTCGCCGGAAATCCATCGATTTCTGGACTGGATATCATGACAACGAATCATAAGGCAATGGGTCGGGTCGGGTAGGGTTTTGGCGTTACCCAACCCAACCCGAATCATAAGTCAATGTGTTCCGACTCGACTCGAAAAGCATATACCCGAAGCAATAATGCGGGTCGGGTCCAGGTTTACGTTTCGCCCCTGGTTCCTCTACTAGCCAAATTTTGAAGTATCAAGCAGTACATGTGTCTCTGCTGAGTTTAACAAAAGTGAAGTTCAAAAAAACCAAACGTGAATGATATAAACCTAAGGGAGATGACACATCCTCTGCATACACAGCAAGAAAACATAACTTCTTATTAGAAAGTAAAACAGATAAATGAAATCAATCGAGGGTTTGTACCCCCACAGGATCCAAACATCTCACTTCTTGCTCCTCTTGGAGCTGCCAGAGGTTTCGGATTTCCCTTGCTTGTGTTTTCCCGCAACACTGCTTCCAGTGCCAACAGTAGCAGCAGGGGCAGGGTAAATAGGCATGTGATGCATAGGAACCGAAATAAGGAACCCAGCGGCAGGAGTTCTGTAACACAGCAGTTAAAATTGGTATCAAGCGACATGCAAAAAGAAGACACCAGCAGAAACTTATATGCTAATTTCTATCATAAATTTCTCTTCAATTTTCCTTCCGTGAAGGAGGAGAAGAAATTTCTAGGAACTAATAAACGGCAGGCGGCTAAACGAAGTACATAGAATGTTTATAATTGACCAAGACTATGCTACTTGACAAATGAGAGTCAATAGCTTGAAACAGCTCACGATGACTTCAAAGATTTGATGACCTCTAGCACAAAATCTTGCTAATTCAAAACAAACATGTTGGTGCATAAGATGAGGGAGAGGCTCCTAAAATTCGAACACATCAATCATCTATCATCTACTTACACTAGATATCATGATAACCATCAGCAAAGAACACCATACAAGCAGAATGCATTGCTAGTAACCTTTAGTTTACTCTTTAAAATAGTTCATTCACTTTGCAACATGGGGTAATAAATATACACAATAAAATATCATCGGTATTTCCTACGGATTGAAGTAAATCATCTAATCAGAACATGTTTGAACTTATCAAGCAGGAAAATGGTGGTAATCGAGATTGAAAGGCTTAGTGACTGATTTCAAGGTTCAAGGCGCATACTCGAGAGCACGGCAGACTCCTGCTCGGCCACACTAGCACCACACGCATTGTTCTGCAAACTAAAATGCAGAGCTTGGTTTTCAACCATGACGCACTAAAGTAACCTCTCAAGTCTCCTACATTCCCCCTCAAGGTATTTGCTCTTTACCTCTAGATCTTTGACTTACGCTTTCTTCCTCTCTCTCGACCTAACAGTAGCATCCGTGTTCCTCAGCTGCCTAAAATATATCAACGACCTTCCGTTGGGACGGCTTCGATAATATCATACATGCTGACTAATGAACAAATTAGCAATTTCTATCCCTATATAGTTATCCCTTATAGAAATTCTCGGACAGTCCTATTCACAATTCGGAAATCATATGGACGCGTTTTAAGCAATATATCGACAATCACTCCACTGTACAGGAGGCGACCATACGCCTAAATTGAGTGAAAGAAATTATGAAGCACTCCACCTTCGCAAGGCCTTGATGCCCACAATTCCGTGAGCAAACATCCCTGTTTATATTCAATACCACTACCATAAAATACAATATTTCACGAAATTCCAGAATGTTGACTTCAATGGCAAAACTCCCTCCCGACTAATTCCATGTGCAAAAAGCACACCCATAAATCCTAAAATTCAACCAGCTTCTTCTCCAAAAAGACGTATTAACAAAGATCCCGCAGAACTCAACAGGTGAAGCCGGCCTTGAATAAGAGGGAAATGAAGCAACTATTCCTCAGGACATTGCCCCCTGAAAACTTCCAAGGATTAGTGTACTTAGGCTGCCAAATGTTTTCACAACTGGTAGATGGGCGATGGGGTCAAGTGAGCAATCATTGAGGGAAGGATATCTACCGGAAGCGCTAAGAAAATCCCGGCGAGGAAAGATAAGAAAATAGTAGTTGAAGTAGTGCTGGTGCAAGAGCCGTTTCTCTGTAGATCACCAGTGAAAGAAACAAGCTTAGCTGGGTTTAAATAGGACTCGGTTAATGAAGTCTTTGAAGGACCTGTTCAATCGTGAAAGATCATTAAAAGAGTAAGAAAGTAATCTAGATGAAATGTCGAATGTAGAACAAAACATTGGATGTAGAATAAAGGACTAATCATCCTGACACTGACCTATTTAATAGTTCGAATTATGTATATATAGGTCCGTTCACTAACCATGTCTATTCTACAAACGATTTTGCAATAGCATGAAGGGATAAGCTCCACGTTATTTAAGTGTCTTCCCATGAAGGCTGGGAATCGCCATTGCTATCACAAAATGTAGGATTCCAAGTTTATGAAAATTTACCTCACAACTTATAATATTTTATGCCATATATTCATTATGATTGACGAGTTACAAGTAATATATCTTATTTCATCTCAGCTATTAATTAATATCCTTTCCATTTTTTTTTCTCGTAATCATTGGTAGGCTGCACCTGCATTAATCTTAGTAGGAGCTTGCCTTAAGGAACCATGCTTATTAGTCCTTATCAATGTCTTCAGCATATATCCCTTGCTGCTTTCAACTTCTTTTTAGAATGCACTCATCAAATTCACTCAAGTTTTTAAAACAGAATGATTATTTAAATGATATTCACAGATCTTTTACAGCATGAGACACAGCTCGATCGACAATTATATGAACTCTCTGTCTAAATACGTACTTGACCCTTTAGATAGGAGAAAGTCAAATAGAATGCGTCTAACTTGACCCTTTTTCGCTGCAAAAAGTATACAAACACAACAGAGAGTGTATAATCAGGAAATTCGAGAAGAAAACGTGTCAAAATTACTTAAATCAATTACTTATGTTTTTGTATATATAGCCTTCTGCAGTCACACCTTCTCACGTTCATGTTCAAGAAGATGCCATCCATGAACTTCCCTTATTCACAGCTCCTTTTTCCAGCAATTTGTCTCCTCCTCCTTTTCGTCTTTCTGTTTTACTCTCTGTTCAACGGAAATCATGATATTCCTATCTCGAATCTGTCATTTGCAGTTAACAGGCTTCTTGCGACCTCCATGTACAAGAGCAGATCTAGACATAACACCAGTTATATCAAAGTGAGTATTGTCATGTGTATCAGTGAGTTATTATTGGAAATGGTGATCAATTTTCTAAAATTTCCTAGAGTTGCTAAACTTCTAGAATTCCCTAGATGAAGTTTTTGGAAGAAAGAGAAAAATGTAGAACCACATGTGCAGATCTCTCTAGAAGAAGAGAGGATAAACTACAATCTAGAGCTCTCTAGATTAAGCCTAAGCGGACAACATTCTACACAAATCTAGAATGTTGGTAGAGCACCCTATAAATAGAAAGAGAGGGAGAGCATAGTAGAACAACAAATGAAAAAGAGTGAGAGGAGCATGAGATAATACTCCATATCATGAAGCTCTTCCACCAACACTTCCTTCAACTATTATAAAATTATTTTATCCAACTAATGAAACTATTTCTCATATCCCATGTTCTTTATCCTTTAATTATCTTATCTTGTCCCTTGTCCATCCACTACAAATTATATCATACACTTGCACACAACATCACTAATCAAAAACTTTTATTAGTATCAAAACCATACTTCCACATGCACACATCCAAAATATTTTAACAGTTATTTACGTCTATTGTGATATTTGTGGGTTAATGAGGGAAGCTGTAGAAGAAGAGTAGTTTAGTAGTTTAGAAAGAATCGAAGACAATTTGGCTCAAGCCCGTGCAGCCATTTGGAAAGCCATTCAGTCCCAGAGCTACACTTCCGATAAGGAAGAGACCTTCATACCCAGAGGAAATGTGTATAGGAACCATTACGCCTTTCCATCAGTCAAAAGTCCTACACTTTCCAGAGTTCACTTACATTACACAGCTCTTGTTTTCTATATACGGTTGGAGCATATAATAATCTCCATGATGAATATTAAATGCACGCACGCATGCCTAACATAGATGATTTCTTACCTTATTCCTGGGCACATTACTGGAACAGGAGCCACATAGAGATGGTGAAGAGATTCAAGATATGGACATACAGAGAAGGAGACCAGCCTTTGGTCCACGATGGACTGATAAGCAACCTATACGCCATCGAAGGCCAGATCATTGACGAGATGGAGGACAAGCAGAACCCATTCAGGCTTGCCATCCCGATGAGGCGCACGCCTTCTTCCTCCCATTCAGCGTGGCCAACGTCATCTGCTACGTGTATGAGCCGATACTCTTCATAGGCGACTACTCACGGGAGAGATTGCAAAGATTCGCGGCCGATTGCGTTTGGTGTCGTAGCAGATAGGTACAGGTATTCCAATTGAAGCGGCGGCACCAATCATTTCATGGTCTCTTGTCACGATTGGGTAAATAGGATCGTACTTGTGCTCTTCAGTGTTTTGAAAATCGTAAATATCTTGTATATGCAGCATTACCCGATATGGAAATTCTTATTAAATTTAGCTTCAACATTATTGTATAATTCCAACCCGAATTTTTAAGCAAAGAGGACGATAGAGAATGTACGTGTACATGACCTATGGAAGCTCTAAACACTATCTCTCGAGTTCAAGATGGATGAAAAACAGCCCTTGGAGTTAAAAGGACCGATTAGAGAATAGAGCATTAAATATTGGAATCTATACCATATTAAAATCAGTTTCGTACAGGTCAAAGTTATTATTAAATGAAATGTCTTGTAAACTCACGTTGAGGCCCTGCTCTAGCCAAAGTTTTGATGTGATTGAGTGTTTATATATCCATATTCTTCTTTTCAGTTTTATCATCTTTTTTGAATTGATAGTATTCTAATCCTGCAGGGTCCTGATATTTCATCGGCTAACCATGAGCTCTTCAAGAACTTCAACAGAGTCCTATGTAATGCTAACACTTCAGAAGGATTCAGACCAAAAATAGATGTCTCCATGGCAGAAGTCTACTTAACTCGTGGGGAACTTGGCCCTTCTCGATTAGGGCTAGACCCTAGCAACTGCACGATCCTTGCTTTCTTCGCCGGGGGAGTGCACGGTTTCATCCAAGAACTCTTGCTCGAGCATTGGAAAGAAAAAGACAACGACATCCAGGTGCACGAGTACCTTCCTAAGGGCCAAAATTAAACTCAATTGATGCGGAAGATTGATGCGGAAGAGCAAGTTTTTATATCTGCATATGGACCCAAATAACCACGCTTTTACCTATTGGGCTTGTATGTGAACATATAATTGTTGGACTATATTAATAATATATCCAACAAGAGCAAGTTCTGCTTGTGCCCCAGCGGGTACAAAGTGGCGAGCCCCAGGATTGTGGAATCGATTTATGTGGGATCCATTCCTGTGATCATTAAGGATGATTACTGGTTGCCATTCAGCGATGTTCTTAATTGGAGTAAATTCTCAATTTAGATTCCAGTTCAGAAGATAAAAGATATCAAGATGATTTTACAAGCAATCCTGTGCAAGGAGTACGTGAAATTGCATGAGAGAGTAGTCAAAGTTACGAGGCACTTTGAGTTGCATCGGCTGGCAAAGCCATTCAATGTGATTCACACGGTGCTTCATTCTGTGTGGCTGAGAAGGCTGAATTTAAAGTTGGAATAGATTGATTAGTCCATGTCCTTCCTACTCTCCTTAACCAAAAAAAAAAAAAAAAAAAAGAAAAAGAAAAAATATTCAAAAGGAATAATCAAAGTTTTTGCTGTTGATTTGTTGGCGTTGAAGCTATACCAGTTCTGTTTTCGAATAATTAGTTAATGTAATCAATGACCCATTGCCACTGATCCAGCCAAAAATCTAGCCTGGGTGTGGCATCGATCGGGTCCAAAAGAGATGACCTGATTTACTCTCAAAAGAGATGAGCTAAAATAATGTGAAGGGGAAAAAGATCTTACAAGAAGCCAAAACTATTTAAAAAAAAAAGAGCTAAAAATCGATCATTAGTGACGAAAGTATGTTCAACTGTGAAAAAGGAAGAAATAGCATTTATAAACTGTGTGACACAGGCCAAACAGCTGCAGCATTTTCATTATATAACAGCTTAAACCGACTTTAAGGAAGTAACTTCACTCAGTTTTGAGTTGCTGCAGCTTTAAGATTATGTTGCTGAACACATAAGTTACAAAAATTTATATTGCAGCAACAGCCGACCATAGCTCTAGCACCAGAGCTACAACAAAATCATAGCTACCGCACAGACTAAGTAAATTGACTTTTATCCAAAAGCTTTGGCAAGGATAGATGCCTATATGGTCGATCAAAGGAAGAGTAAGGGTTCTTCTTCTGAGGTAAAAATTGAAGTGAAATTCGAACCTGCAATGAACCGAATGTCATCAGGGACCACGAGAAAGGTGACGAAAATATGGCCATGGTCACTGAAGCAGATAGTGTTGAACAGTTCTCCTGCATAAGCATTGTTAACGAAATAAAGGGTGATATCAGACAGATGTGTGGCGACCCCAAGTAAGACAGGTATCAGCTCATGGAACGCTGCTTGCTTTCATTGGAACCGCTGTGAGATCAAGATTAAAGAAGGCCGCTTTACATATGCAACCCTCACTTTGACTGATTTGCTATACGAAGAACCTGAGAGAATCTTCATGCGAGATTTTCTAGTCAAGTGACGCTCATTTGGTTTTTAATCCTGTCCATCTGAGCAACTTGAAGATTGTGGACACTTTGCTTTAGCTGCAGAATTGAGACATGAGGTCGAGTTGAAGAATCTAAAGAATCATAAGAAGGCAACGCAACTCACAAATCACAAGCACCATAAAGATAGGGAAAAAGATCGACAAGTGATTCAAAGACCTTCAAATTGACAAGGGATTCAGAGATACCACTGCAGACATATGCAGCTTAATACATGCATCAAGTGTATATTTAACATATATTAATTTCAACATAGGGAAGTAAGGTTAGTATATGGCCTAAAAGAGAAGGTTACCAACCTAATTGAGCCCTTGTTCACTCTTCACAGGCACGTGAATTGCTCCATCTGGTCCTTTTTTCTTGTGCTGGACCATCTTGTCGTGGTCAGCGTTTGTATCTTCAGAAACAAATACAGCAGGGGGCTCTTGCAACAGATCACTCCTGGATGATCATTAAACCGTTCCCTAATGGCAGCCGGATTCCCTAATTGCCAAAGATTCAGCATAGAACTTACCAATAATTCTTAAAAATTTTGAGAACTACCATTAATGATAATTTAATAAGAAGCCTTTCATAAATTTTTTTCATAAAATCAAAATGAGATCGTGCATTTAATCCCTTTTGGCAATTAAACAAGCTAATTACTGTCTATTAATGTCATATATTTTTTTTAAAAGTCCCTTAGAGTGTTGATACATCACGTGAGTAAAAGTTCTCAATATATCTAATATTGCCTAGCGTTTCGTGATAAGAAAAAAAATCATTGAATACGTGGCTTCTTCACAGTGTAATTGTTTCATTTTCTAGACTACAGCTACAACGAAGTCTTCACTTTCTTTCGTTTGATTAAGCTATACACTATATATTATGATTTGTAGTTGATTTCATACGGCAATTCTTATACCGAATTTAAAAAGAAGAAAAATAAAAGATAATATAGTTGATGTTGATCTCAGAACGATAAAAATATATTCCATTTTTCATCCATAAATAGCCGAATGATATTGATGTTGGAGCAACGATATCCCACAACAATGAATTCATCAGCTAACCTCATTTTCACTTGTTCTTTATTGCTAACTAGTTGTGTGGGAAATGTTTTGGGGCAAGACACAAGCTGTGATCTTTAAAGATTTGCAGGCTAGAACTGATCTAAAACCTCATTGTAAATCCATGGACAATGATCTTGGGGTCCAAGATATAACGAGCAATATCATGGGAATTCTCCTTTTTACCTAATATCCTTGGGAGGACATTATTCTTTTGTAGTTTTTTTTTTTTTAATAGCCGGGTCAATTTAAGTGGTTTGACATATGTACGTGCAAACAAGAGATTTCAATGCTTGCTCTTGGTGTCTTTGGCTAATCTATCCTACTGGTCCTTGTAGGATGCACCAAAAAACTAGAAAAATTGATGTTTGTTTTCCATGAAACCACCTATGCAACTAGGGAGGAAACCTCCCATCTAAATGTATGAGATAGTAAGATGATATTGTTAACTGCTAAGTTACAATTTAAATGGAATAAAGAGCATCTTATATATCTTTTAATTATTTGTGTATACACATGCTTGTGTGTTTATTCTAATATCTTCATTGCATCGATTTCGATTGACACATCTTTCTTTATAGTGTTATCTATTTATTTTGTGCCATTCTATTTGTATTTTTTTCATTTATTATCACTACCAAAACATCTCAATGGCAGTTTTTTTAATGAAGAAAAAGGTCAATAAGTGTCGACTGTTGGGGATTCGAACTTGTAATGCTGGGGTCGTATCAAGAACTAAAACCCTTGAGTTCATAATTACGTAAAACAAAATTTATTTGGAAAAATCTGGCAAAATATGAAGGCATTGAATCGAGGGATTCTTTTTCTGAGTTGACCGTATTATGGGCATTAATCTCGGGGGGATCCTAAAAGCAACGAGAGAAAAGCAAAGGATTGTTCAGGTAGCGGCGACGGACTAGAGCAATGGCGGTGGCCAGAGCGGCGATGACAAAGGCCTTGCGCCCCTCGTCTCATCTCGATAGGGACGGCGCCGCTCTTACTTAGGCTCGGGCCATGTTGCATGACCGTCGTAGCAAAGCGTGAATCACCCGGACCCCGCCACGACCGAGCGGGGTCGAGCCATCTCACGGAGCTACAGCAAGGATCAAGCGACCTCGCCGAGCAATTAATGATGGTCGCTGGACCCTCTCGATTTTTTCTTTTCTCTCCATTAAATCAGCCTAATCATAGCCGTTTCCAAAATTCTACCTCGGGATCTACAAAATCTCTGATTCTGTTGCATCTTAGTGAGGAACGGCTCGCACCTTCATGCACATCTCTCGCCAATTCCAAAGAACTTCCTCATCGGCCGTACGCCATTCAGTGCATGTTGAGATGGTCTATTACGCATCGACTTTCGAAAAGTATTTTCGTGATCCAAGAGACTCCCTAAATTCCAGGGAGGATATAGTGGCGCGTGAGCAGCAAAATATAATTTTAGCCCTCAAGATGTTTCGCTGAAATTCTCCTGAAAAAGTACCGATTAAGTTCCCTTGCAGTTCCCCTGCTCGAGGAAGAAAAATAATTGGAAAATATCATAATTATGAGTGTACGAACGAGGTTTTACGCAATCGACGAGCCAAATGATGAGGCGGATTGTTTTTGGGTGTTGAACATGGTTCACTGTCTTAAAAAGTCCGCTCGCAACTTATCTTATAAGTTGATATACCAAATTCGTAAATCAATTTTAGCACGCTTGACTATTACGTTAGCTAGCTAAAGGAAATTCTTGGTTTTACAACTGTGGCTAATTAATTGTCTAGAGAGATTATGGCAGTTCATGCAAGAGTAATGCTAGATGTATTAACATTGGTTCACGAAATGGGTTTAAATAAGCTGCTCGAGTTTAACCACCAATGAGAGTGTGCCAAATCATTAGGTATGAAAATTTTGTAAATCAATTTTAGCATATCAACTATTATTATTTACTAGTGCTCACGAACCACATCAAATGAGAAGAGACAAAATATAACCATACATTATAAAGGATAGAACCAATTGTTGTCGTCAGCATCATATGTTGAAGCATGTTAGTCAAAAAAAGAAAACATAAAGGTGGAAAATTGCTTTATGGACCTTCCTTCACGATGAGTTAGAAATTTTTTGGGCCAAATATCACCAACAAAATTCCCCCAAGAGTATGACTTCTAGGAACCATTGTAACTCGTATTGATGCGCCAATCAACAGACATGAATCCCTCTAAAGACCTCGAGTTCTTCACCAGGAACCTGTCTATTCTATCGTGTAGCTATGATCTGATGATGGCAGCAAAAATCAACACGCCAAACCCCAGAAGACCTGGACTTCTTCAGATTTGAATTGCACACTCGACGAAGACCTTGACTTGTGGATGGATATGAAGACGATCCATCCATGCATGCATGCTGATTTAAGTTCTTTTCTTGTATTTTGGGCTGATTTGCTGGCTTAAATCGTAATCGAATAGTAAAATCATGAAATTTAGGGATTCGCAATATTCTTCTAGATGGATATGTTAATAAGGGTTTCAAAGGTGCTTATTGTAGGGGACCATACACAGGGTGGAAAAAGGCAGAGGCCCTATTGTCAACTCAGAATGCAGTGCAAGAGAGGATTTGATTGCATAACCGCACAATTAGAAACATGCCCCTTGTCATGGTGACAGCGTTAATGCCGTTGTCCCGCAGAAGCTAACCATTTCTCGTTGCTAAAAAGCGCCCATAGGGAAAAAGAAATATGACAGTTTCCAATGCCCCGAGTATGTATTCAACGCTTTGGAAGTCGAGCATTTCTTATAATAAAATATACTTAGCAAGTGTAGCGTAGCATAATAAAAGACGTATAAGGCAACCTTATTGGTGGGGTCAATAGCCATGCTCCATAGTGTCAAGGGATGAATTTTTATAGCAGCACGTAAGATAAGTTTAAAGATGACTTCACCTAAGGCAAGCGAAGTGAAAATGAATACCCGAATATGGTGCTCATGACAATATGATCCCTATATATTTCTACCAATAAACATATAAATTCTACCAATACATGTGAAAGATTTATCATTAAATTGACAAATTGTTAAAAGACTTAGAATAAAATTGGCACAACTGAAATGTTGAGGATCGAGTTGGCCGCCGTATAATAAATTTATGACTTTTTTGACAATTTTCTCATTCCTTATACCTTTTTTCCTTTTTGTAATTTGTTGAGGTTAATACAATTTTTGTATGCTTCTGGATCATTCGTGGGAGTTAAAGAAAGCATTTCTACTTCTTGGCATGCATAAGATATTCTTAAAGAAATTACATTTTAAAGGTGCATGCATATGGGGAAAAAAAAATCTTTTGGCTCCATCTATTCTTATTGAGAAACTATGGTAGGTCACACCGTTATCAAGCCGACTTGGATATGCAGTACAAAGGCCAAGTTCTTCTTCTTGCGTGGAGAAGGGATTGAACTATGCGAACATTAATGGCAATTGACAGTTGGCTCTTAAAGAAATTACATTTTAAAGGTGCATGCATATGGGGAAGAAAAAATCTTTTGGCTCCATCTATTCTTATTGAGAAACTATGGCAGGTCACACCGTTATCAAGCCGACTTGGATATGCAGTGCAAAGGCCAAGTTCTTCTTCTTGCGTGGAGAAGGGATTGAACTATGCGAACATTAATGGCAATTGACAGAAACAAGCTTGGTTCAGTTTAAACAGGACTCGGTCAATGAAGTGTTTGAAGGACCTGTTAAATCGTGAAAGATCATGGAAAGGGTAGGAACGTAAGATATTTGAATTGTTGAATGTGGAACAAAGGGTTGATCATCTTGACATTGACCGATTTAATAGTTTGAATTACGTATATACAAATTAAATCCAGGCATGATCCGTTTACTGCGATTTTGAAATGGCATAAATGCATAAGCTCCATGCTATCTAAGAGTCTTCCCATGGCAAGCTGAAAATCGCCATTGCTATTGCAAAATGTACAATACCGAGTTTATGAAAATACACCTTATAACACATTTCCATGCTACTGTTAAGTCCCTCCGACTTATTTCAGGCTTTCTGCCTTTGGTCAAAATGTATGTTCATTATGATTGTAGAAGTTACAAGTGATATATCTAATTTCGTCTCAGCCGTTAAGTAATATCCTTCTCATTTTTTTTTTCTCGTGAACATTGGTAGGCAGCATCTGCATTGATCTTAGCAGAAGCTTGCCTTAAGGAACCATTCTCGTTACCCTTTTTAGCAATGTCGTCAGCATATATCCCTTGCCGCTTTCAACTTCTTTTTAGAATGCACTAATCAAATTTAATCAGGTTTCTAAAACAGATTGATAATTTACGTGATATTCACAGATCTATTCTAGCCCGAGATACAGAAGGATCGACAATTTTATGAATTTTCTGCCTAAATACATACTACATTAACGATTTTTAGATAGGTGATAGGCAAACTGCTAAACTGAGTGGGGCCACCCTCACTCCATTAACGGAAGCGACGTCTTCAAGTTGCAGTCGAAATTCAAACAGAAAAAGTCTACCTAGAGCATTTTTCGCTGCAAAAAAGTGGAGGAGATAACGTAAGTGTCAAGCTTGCTTAATTAGTTATTTATGTATTTGTATATATAGCTCTCTGCAGGCGTACCTTCCCATGTTCATGTTCAAGAAGATGTCATCCATGAACTTCCCTTATTCACAGTTCCTTCTGATTCCAGCAATTAGTCTCATCCTTCTTCTTGTCTTTCTCTATTATGCTCGGTTCAATGGAAATCACGATAACCCTGTCTCCGACCTCTCTTTTTCTTACAACAGCCTCAAAATTAGACCATCATCATCTGCAGTTAATGAGCTTCTCTCGACCTCCATGTATAAAAGCAGTTCGAGACATAACACCAGCCGTATCAAAGTGAGTATCGTCATGTGTATCATTATGTAATCTATTTTGTATTACCACTTTATAATGTCTATTTTAATGTCTGTGGGTTAACAAGGGAAGTTTTTCTGGCGCATGTAGAAGAAGAGTAGTTTAGATAGAATTGAAGACGATCTGGCTCAAGCCCGTGCGGCAATTCGGAAAGCCATTCGGTCCCGGAGCTATGTTTCCAACAAGGAAGAGACCTTCATACCCAGAGGAAATGTGTATAGGAACCATTACGCCTTTCATCAGTTAAAAGTCCTACACTCTCTCGAGTTCCCTTAGAGAACACAGCTCTTATTTTATAAACGGTTTGAGTATATATTAATCTTCATGATTTATGTTAAGTGCATGCATGCATGCCTAACACAGAGCTTTTCTTACCTTATTTCTGGATGACTGGGACAGGAGCCACATAGAGATGATGAAGAGATTCAAGATATGGACATACAGAGAAGGAGACCAGCCTTTGGTCCACTATGGACCGATGAGAGGCGTATACGGCATCGAAGGCCAGTTCATCGACGAGATGGAGGACAAGCAGAACCCGTTCAGGGCTCGCCGTCCTGAGGAGGCGCACGCCTTCTTCCTCCCTTTCAGTGTGGCCAACGTCATCAACTACGTGTACAAGCCGATCCTCTCCATGAGCGACTACTCACGCGAGAGATTGCAGATATTCGCCGGTGATTACATTAGCGTCGTAGCAAATAGGTATAGGTATTGGAATCGTAGCGGTGGTGCTGATCATTTCATGGCCTCTTGTCATGACTGGGTAAGTAAGATCATACCTGTGCCATTCAATGTTTTGAAAATTTTAAATATATTGCATATATGCGGCATTACTAGATAGGGAAATTCTTATTGAATTTAGCTTCATTGCTATCATATAATTCCAATCCGAAATTTTAGGCAAATAGGGTGATAAAGAATTAATATGTACATGACCTGTCGAAGCTCTAAACACCATCTCTTGAGTTTAAAGATGGATTTAAAATAGCCCTTGGAGTTAGAAGGACCGATGAGAGAATAGAGCATTAAATTTTGGAATTTATACCATATTGTATCTGGCGTTTTTTTTTTCTTTTTTTGGTCGGTTCATTGTACCTGGCATGGGCAATATATCAAAGGAGGATGCACAGATCTTCATAGCAGTAAATCCAATAAGAAAGGGGTTTTTATTTTCTATGGCTTTGCTAAGGATATAAAAATTACTGGTCAAAGTTATTATTAAATGGAATCTCTTGTAAACTCACCGTGAGGTCCTGCGTTAGATAGCAGCTGTCCAAAGTTTTGAGATATTTGAAGATCAAAAGTCCTTTTATTCTTTTTATTTTATGTAAAAATTCCCTTTGGATAATTTGCATAAAAACTCCATTACCATTCCTTTATGTATTTTGGTGTTCCTAACCACCGACTAATTTTTGCTTAATCATCTGTTATGGTAACACACAGAAACCATAGTGAAAACTCTGGTTGATCTTTTGAATTGAACCCGCTTCAAGCCAAAATGACTAATCGACCAATCTTGGCATAAAGTCTTGCTTGTATGTACTTTTTTCTTTTTCTTGTACCAGGAAATGTAGCTCAATCTTTCTACTGCTAATTTCTAAGCTGTTTTCTTTCACTTGTTATACTTATTTTTAGTGATTGGGTGGAAAAAACTAGTCACCATATAGAAAATACAAGAGATTTATATATTTTCGTGAATTTGTTGTGAGTTGCTTTGTTTTGGGTGTATGAATATTATATTCATATTTCACTATTTTTTTTGTTATAATTATTCTGTTAAGAGAGTCAAAAGGAGGAAACATAGGTGATATCGCCTATCATTCATCAAATTACTGGAATCGAATATCGATCACCCTTTGTGGATCTTTTCTCAATTGCCACCATTCGCAATTTGATTCTCAGCAACATGTTCATATCTTCTTCTCTTGAATTGATCGTTATTCCTGAAGGGTCCCGATATCTCATCAGCCAACCGTGAGCTCTTCAAGAACTTCATCAGAGTCCTCTGCAATGCCAACGCTTCAGAAGGATTCAGACCAGAAATAGATGTCTCCATGGCGGAAGTCTACTTAACTCGTGGGAAACTCGGCCCTCCTCGCTTAGGGCTAGATCCTAGCAACCGCACGATCCTCGCCTTCTTCGCGGGGGGAGCACACGGCTTCATCCGTGAACTCTTGTTCGAGCATTGGAAGGACAAAGATGCTGACGTCCAAGTACACGAGCATCTTCCTAAGGGCCAAAACTACACTCAATTGATGGGGAAGAGCAAGTTCTGCTTGTGCCCTAGCGGGTTCGAAGTAGCAAGCCCGAGGATCGTCGAATCAATTTACGCAGGATGCGTTCCTGTGATAATCAAGGACGATTATTGGTTGCCATTCAGCGATGTTCTTAACTGGAGTAAATTCTCAATTCAGATTCCAGTAAAGAAGATAAAAGATATCAAGACGATTTTGCAAGCGATCCCAAATCAAAAGTACATGAAATTGCAAAAAAGAGTGGTCAAAGTTACAAGGCACTTTGAGTTGCATCGGCCAGCAAAGCCGTTTGATGTGATCCACATGATACTTCATTCTGTGTGGCTGAGAAGGCTAAATTTAAAGCTGGAATAGATTGATTAATTTCTGTCCTTCCTACTCTTGTAAACAAAAAAAAGGTTTAAAAGGAAATAATCAAAATTTTTGTTGTTGATTTGTAGAAAATAACAAAGGTTACTTTGCCTTAAAGCTAAATGAGTTCTGTTTATCAAATAATCAATTGATTTAATCAATGACCATCATTGATCTATTGTCATTGTCACCGATCCAATAAAAAAAAAATGACATAGCCCATTAGGGCCCATGGACTTAGCACTACTTGATAGGGGTGATCGGTTTCCAATTCAATCCAATCCCATCCAAGAACCAAGAACCAGACGATGTGGTCCTAGAGTTGGTCCAATACCCAGGCAGTCCAGTCCAACATAAACAATGTAAAAAGGGCATTTTATTATTATAATTATCATTATGTTTTTACAAAGTGTATATGCTCTCTAAAATTTCTCCGCGTGTGCTCAATTCAATTCAATTTTTTTTTTTTTTTTGGTTGAAAATATAGGATTCAATTCAATTTGTTGCGTTGAAGCCCTCCATTTTGCTTTACGTTTGCAGACGTGAGAGAGAGAGAGAGAGAGAGAGAGAAAGAGAGAGAGAGGGCCTTCTTTTATGGGGCATGGGCTTTCCTTTTGTTGTGGGCTTTTACTTTCTCTAAGCTCAACTTATTTCTCTTTCGAATGGGCTATGATTCTTGCATGGCTCATTTGGGCTTTAAGCTAATTGGAGACTTTCAATCTCGGTCTGGTTTGATCCGTCCATTGCCAGTCACCAATTCCAATTTTATGGAACTCGGAACAACACGGGTGCTCCTAGGAACCGCCAATAATCGGCTAGTCTAGCTAGGTGGTTCCCAGTTTGAGTGATTTGCACACCCTCACCGCTTGGGTCCAAAACAAGGCACAACCCTATATGAAACTGCCCACCCTTATTTTGAAATGACCCGATTTACTCTAAGAAGGGATGAGCCAAAATAATGTGAAGGGGAAAAGGATCCAAAAAGGAGCCAAAACTATTTTTTTAAAAAGCCAAAAATCGATCATAATGAGGAAAGTTGTACCAAAAGAATGTTCGGTACATTGTTCCTACAAGGCTACAACAGCTTCAGCTTTGTAAAGGGATGTGCTCGCATTTATAAGATCTTCGACATACTCCTAATAGCTACGGCACCTTTGTTACTAGCTTAAAATGGCTTTTAGGAAGTTACTTCACTCAGTTTTGAGGTGCTGCAGCTATAAAATATATATTGCCAAACATATAAGCTACAAAATTTTATATTGCAGCGCCAGCTGATAATGGCTCTAGCGCACCAGAGCTACAACACAACCATAGCTACCGTACAGAATACATAGATTGAGATGTATCCAAAAGCGTTGGCAAGTATAGATGCCTCCACGATTGATCAAAGGATTAGTGAGGATTTTTCTTCTAAGGCAAAAATTGAAGTAGAATTCGAACCTGCAATGAACCGAATTTCATCAGGGACCATGAGAAGGGTCACGAATAATATGGTCTTGGTCACTGAAGCAGATGGTGTTGGACGGTTCTCCTGCATGACCATTGTTAGTGAACCAAAGGGTGATCTCGGACAGATTGTGGCAAACCCAAGTAAAACAGTTGACCAGTTCATGGATCGTCACTTGCTTTCATCGGAACCCACGAAGAGGTAAAGACTAAGAAAGCCTCTAAAATATGCAACCCTCACTTTGACTGATTTGCCATAGGAACCTGAGAGAACCTTTATGTGAGATTTTCCGGACATGTGACGCTCGTTTGGTTTTTAATCCTGTCTATCTGAGCAACTAGCAGCTTGTGAACACTTTGCTTTAGCTGCAGAATGGAGACAGGAGGTCAAGCTGAAGAATCTAATGAATCATAAGAAGGCAACGCAACTCACAAATCACAAGCACCATAAAGACACGGAAAATGATTGATCATTCCACAAATTATCCAAGACAGACCTTCAAATCAACAAGAAATTCAAACATAAGATACTACTGCAGACCTATGCAGCTTAAATACATGCATTAAGTGTAAATTAACATATATTAAGTTCAAAATAGAGAAGTAAGGTTAGTATATGGCCTAAAAAGGAAAGGTGACTAACCTCATTGAGCCCTCGTTCACTCTTCACAGACACATGAATTGCTCCATCAGGTCCTTCTTTCCTGTACTGGACCATCTCATTGTCATCAACTGTTGTATCTTCAGAAACAAATACAACAGGGGACTCTTGCAACAGATCACTCTTGGATATAACATCAAGCCAGAGATGATCATTGAACCGTTCCTTGATTTCTTTGTAGATCAAGTACTGCAGAATACAAAATCCAGAGCGTGCAAACTTATTTAATATCCAGGAGATAAGGAAGCATTCTGCAAACTTTAAAAAGTGGAAAGGTGCGCATAGGGAAAGCGAAACTCCTGTTTCAACTGAATTCGGCACAAACCTTATCTTTGCAGAAATGTGGTGTGAGGAATAATTTGGAACAGCAGCACAAACAAAGCTCAATATTTCATATAAGTGAAAAAGACAAGGATTTCAATTTTCAGTGCTCAAGACCTAGTTTTTCTTGGAACTGAGAGAAATGAATACAGGCACTATTTTATGTCGATCGGATATATATATGAACAAAGATTTTGAAATTTTTTCTTCTATGACACAGTCAACTGTGAGAAATAACTACACGTTTCCCTCCATAACCTTGCCTACATATAAGACACGTTTAAAATGCAAACAGTGTAGTTTCAACAAACAACATTTCTCCCAGTAACCTTTGATGTAACAGTGCTGTTATGTCAAAGAATTAGCAAAGAATGGGATAATTTTCATGCTAATAACATAGTTGCAGAATTGTTTTCAAAAATCATAGTTCACCCAATCTTGGCCCAATTTATTTTGAACTCAAGTTTAAGTCAAGTAGCTTGTGGAGCCAAATCCAATCCCAAAAATACTCGACCCATGCACCTCATGAGCTTAATCGAGCAATTTATCTTCTAAAGTGTACATTTTAAGGTTTCACCATTCTATCCTCTAAATGTCTATCAAACAAAATACTCAAAGTAAAACCTCCACCCTAAATCTATTTTCCAATTTCACCAAAAACAAAAACAAAAAAAGAAAAAGAAAAAGAAAAGAGAAAAGAAAAGAAAAGACAATGCAGTTCCTCTCTTTCATGAATTTTCCATTTTGGTCGCTAAAAGTGTTCAACTAGACAGGGCATCCTCTCTAACTTGGGGTCATGAGTATTCCACCTTGAGAACCCCATCAATTTCCCATTTAGAGGAACAAACCCTATGCATCAGAGTTAGAGTTTAACATTTTCCCCATTCATACTCCATCTCCACTGTGACTCTGACAAGGCGTGTTAGGCCCTCTGATAACCACCAAGAGTTTGGGAGCGGGGTACTGAAACTGATTTTGTAGAACAAACCCCTTTTAAAAAAATTGGTTTTGGACCCGCAGGTGAACAGGGAATATAAACAGCAAAAATTAAAAAATTCAGGGAAAGAGAAATTGCGCGCTCAGTTTATGGAAGTTCATAACTTCGTGCCTACGTCCTCTCCCAGCTCTAGCAACTCAATCAGGCTGAATTCTAATAGACTAGCCAAATGCACAAATACTGCCTCGCCATAGGAAGGAGTTCCTGGAGTTGACAGTTCATGTGGTCAACTCAAAGCAAAAGATCTAATTATAATCGTTCGCCTGTTTGCTCTCCTTGTAGTCAAGTTTCCATAGGTACCAACACCAGCTTCCACTTTTTGGCAGCGTCAGGATTGTCCATTGTGAATTTTTCGACAGCTTTCAACCTCTCATCAAATATTCCCAGTAGTTCCATCATGTTTCCCATAACCCCTTTGATTTTTCCAGGAATGCTCTTGATTTCATCTAGTGATTCATAAGGAACATGCCATGCAGAAGATCTCGCAAAAGGTGGAAGCTGATGTTGGTACCTACAGGAACTTTATATGAGCAGGGCAAACAAATGAATGCCTTTTGCTTATCAAGCAAAACAGATGTAGAAGCTTATCAAAAGGGCTTTAGCTCTCAATTGACTCTCATGAACAATCAACTCAAGGAGCTTGTCCGGGCTTTCAAAGGAACCATTGGTAAGAGTGAGCTCGCGGCATCAGGTTTATCTTCCACTGGAAAATTGAATTCTGTTGGTGTTTTGCGGAAGCGTGTGTGTGTGCAAGTGTGTATGTGTGAAATATGGACTACAAAGGCAAGGGTGTATGGGTTTAAAAAAAGAGCTTTTATTATGAAAGGTTTTAGTACAAAGGAAGGATTTGTGGAAGGAGTGTGTGTAGTTTTTCTATGTTTAAAATGCACACCCCAACCCCTATTTATAGGCGTGAGCACCGCCTTTCCTTCACCGACATTGAGGACTTCTAGTTGCTTCTCTATTTTTCTGTATTTTTCTATTCTTTACAACTCCCAGCCACTTTTGTTGACTTTTCTCCAAGATTTCCATGCACAAATTTCCCATGCACGAGATTCTCTAGGTTGTTCTCCTTTAGCTGTTATTCTTGACTGTTCTTTTGCTTTTTGCTGCCCACGTGGTCTGCTGCCCACGTACCAGAAAATTCTTCAGCGTTTGAGAGTCTTCTTTAACTTGTTGCTGCCGATTTTGCTCCTTCTCCATTAAGCATGAGTGGTCTAGTGAGTTCTAGAGTTTTCACAAAATGGATCATATTTTAACACTCCTCCTTGATCCATTTTTGTGATACTCCAAACATGCTTCTCAATGTCTCGAATTTCGCTGTTGGTAGTGCTTTAGTGAATATGTCCGCAATTTGATCTTCAGTCTTACAATACTTTAGCTCGATCTCTCCTTTGCTTTGCACTTCACGAATGAAGTGATATTTTATATCAATATGTTTCGTTCTTCCATGAAAGACTGGATTTTTTGATATTGCAATTGCGGACTTGTTGTCTCAAAATATTGGTGTTGATTCCATTTGTGGTTCTCCAATGTCTTCTAAAATTCTTCGAAGCCATATTGCATGACTAGCAGTTGTAGCAACCGCAACATATTCTGCTCCTGCAGTGGATCGTGCCACTGAGTCTTGTTTTTTAGATATCCATGAAAATATTCCAGAACCTAATGTGAATGCATAACCAGTTATGCTCCTCCTGTCATCAGATGATCCTGCCCAATCGCTATCAGTATAACCAATCAACTTAGTTGTTTCACTAGGTCGGTACCAAATACCATAATCAGTGGTTCCTCGTAAATATCTTAGAATTCTCTTGGCTGCTCCAAAATGAATTTGACTTGGACTCTGTATAAACCGTGATAGTAAACTTGTCGCATACATAATATTTGGCCATGTAGCAGTAAGATATAGTAGACTCCCAATTAAACTTCTGTAGAGTGAAGCCTCTATTTTTTCAGCTCCATCTTTTTTCAATAGTTTTTCATTCATTACAAGTGGTGTTGCCACTATTTTGCAATTACTCATTTTGAATTTATCAAGGAGTTTTTCTGCATATTTCTTTTGTGAGATGAAAATTCCTTCATTTTGATTGACTTCAATACCGAGGAAATAGTTCATCAAGCCCAAGTCCGTCATTTCAAATGTCTTCATCATTTCTTCTTTAAATTCTCGGATCATTGTCTCATTGTTTCCTGTATATATAAGATCATCTACATATAGAGAGACAATGAGAGTGTCGGACTTACCTTGGGTCTTGATGTAGAGTGTCGGCTCACTCATACTCCTCCTGAATCCTTGCTTGATGAAGTACTCATCGATTCTACTATACCATGCACGTGGTGCTTGTTTTAACTCGTATAGGGCATTCTTAAGCTTTAAGACTTTTTCTTCTTGGCCTTTGAGAATAAAGCCTTCTGGTTGAGTTACATAAATTTCTTCTTGAAGATATCCATTTAGGAACGCCGACTTCACATCTAGTTGATAAATCTTCCATTCTTTTTGTGCCGCTAAGGCTATAAGTGCTCGAATAGTATCAAGGCGGGCAACGGGAGCAAAAGTTTCAGTATAGTCAATACCTGGTTGTTGTAAGTATCCTTTCGCCACAAGGCTTGCTTTATGCTTCTGGATTGATCCATCCGCATTTAGCTTCGTCTTATAGACCCACTTAACGCCAATAATCTTTTTGTCTTCGGGTCGATCAACAAGCTCCCAGGTTTCATTTTTCTGGATCATCTTGATCTCTTCTTCCATGGCTTTTATCCAAACTTCATCTTTGGATGCTTGTTCATAGTTTTCTGGTTCCAAAATAGCAAAATTGCATGTGTCATAAATTCTTCTAAGGGCTTTTGCCCTTAGTACTGGAGACTCTGGAATAGATTCTTCTTGTGTTACCCTTGGAGAGCTTGGTAGAGTTACGTCGTGAGTGGTGGAATCTGGTACTTCTTCTTCTTGTGATGTTGACTCCTCTTGAGTAGGTGGTGTGTCTGGCAAGGTTATGTACTTCTTCACGATCTTCTCATTTTCCCAATTCCAAGCAGCATTTTCGTCGAACTCGACGTCTTGACTAATCATTAGTTTTTTAGTTCTTAGGTTGTAAATCCGATAGCCTTTTGATTGGTCACTATAGCCAAGGAATATTCCTTTTTCTGTCTTTTCATCTAGCTTACTCCTTTTTTGAGCAGGGATGTGGACGTAGCAAATGCATCCAAACACTTTGAGATGCTTTGCTGAAGGCTTCCGTCCACTCCATGCTTCAACTGGAGTTTTATTTTGAACTGCTTTAGTTGGGCACCTATTTAGTAGGTATACAGCAGTATAAACTGCTTCTGCCCAGAAAGTGTTGGGAAGGCCTTTCTCCTTTAACATAGACCTTGCCATCTCCATGACGGTTCTATTTTTTCTTTCAGCTACTCCGTTTTGTTCTGGGGCGTAGCCAACAATTAGTTGATGATGGACTCCTTCATCTTCACAGAATTTATTAAACTCCTTTGAATTATATTCTGTGCCTCTGTCACTTCTTAGGACTTTGATTCTTTGGCCACTTTGATTCTCGACGTGGTTCTTGAATTTTCTAAAGATAGAGAAAACCTCAGATCTTTCTCGAAGAAAATATACCCACGTCATTCTTGTGTAATCGTCAATGAATAGGATGAAATATTTATTTTGACTGGGTGTAGGTGTCCTCATCGGACCGCACACGTCCGTGTGGACAAGTTCCAAAGGCTTCTTAGCTTTCCATGAAACTCCAGATGGGAAGGACTGTCTCTGTTGTTTTCCAAGAAGACAGCCTTCACAAACATCTGAAATTTCTGTAATGGTTGGAAAATCTCTCATCATATTTTTCTGATGGAGAATTTTTAGCCCAGCAAAATTGAAGTGGCCAAATCTTCTATGCCATAGCCATGAATCATCAAGTTGAGCTTTCATGGCTATATCTTTGACCAATTTCTATTGAATAGGAAAATTGTTATTTTTCATCTTAACAGAGGCAATGATATTTTTATATTTATCATAGAGAATGCAGGTATCTCTATTAAAATATAGAGAATACCCACTTTGTATCAGTTGGCCCACACTTAAGAGATTTTGTGCAAGACGAGGGACTAGATATACATTGCGTATATATTTTGGGCCTTTATTTGTTTCCACGGCGATGGTGCCTTTTCCTTTGACATCTACTAATGCACCATTGCCCAACTTTACTTGAGATTTCACCGACTTATCAATATGAGTGAATATAGTTTCGTCCCCCTGTCATGTGATTGCTACACCCACTATCGATGTACCATGTTTCATTTTTATTATCATTTGCCGCTTGGCCTGCGTAGAATGTATTCTCTTCACTTTCTTTTTTTTTTCTACATAGTTTGCTCGATTATTTGTTTTCGAGCGACAATCTTTTTCTACGTGGCCATATCTTTTACAAAAGCGGCATTGTTTTTTTATTTTTAAACCAACAATCCTTCTCCAAATGATTTGTTTTCTTGCAAATACCACAAGGTGGATAATTTTCTTTTTTTATTATTTCTCCTCCTCTTTTGTTTTTCCATGAGCTCCTTCCATCATTTTTAGTTTGTTGAGACCGTATATTTACTTTAGACTGAAAGGCACTTTCGACCAAATCTTCATCTTGTGCCATTAGTCTTTTCTCATATGCTTCTAGAGAGCCAATTAATTCACTTATTGATAGGGTCGTCAAGTCTTTAGTTCCTTCTATAGTTGTAACTATGGAGTTGTATTTTTTGGTAAGTGACACCAATATTTTCTCAACAACCCTTTGATCGTTATCCCATCTCCATAGGCTCTCATTTGATTAACGAGTTCCTTTAATTTTCCACAATACTCTTGTACGGTCTCATAATTTTTCATTTTAGAATTCTCAAAATCTCTTCTTAGAGTTTGAAGGCGAATAATGCGTACCTTTTCCGATCCTTAAAATTCTTCTCGTAGTATATCCCAAGCCTCTTTTGCAGTCCTCGCTCCAATAATTCTTGGAAATACAGTTTCCGAGAGCGCTTGTTGGATAAAATATAACACCCTTGCATCCTTTTGTAGTTGATCTTTCGAAACACTTGCACCTTCTGACGGAGCCTCGCAACCTTTTTCCACGATGTCCCATAAGTCTTGGGCCATCAAGAATGTAGTCATTTTTATGCTCCAAAAATCATAGTTGTTCCCATCAAAAATGGGAATGGGAAATGATGATGAGGTAGGGTTGGCCATGGTTTAGTTAGTGGGTATTTGGAAAGGGTAATTTTAGGAATGGGTAGGTAGGACAAACGTCCAATACCAACCGAAGAACGTGGCTCTGATACCACTGTTGGTGTTTTGTGGAAGCGTGTGTGTGTGCAAGTGTGTATGTGTGAAATATGGACTACAAAGGCAAGGGTGTATGGGTTTAAAAAAAGAGCTTTATTATGAAAGGTTTTAGTACAAAGGAAGGATTTGTGGAAGGAGTGTGTGTGTAGTTTTTCTATGTTTAAAATGCACATCCCAACCCCTATTTATAGGCGTGAGCACCGCCTTTCCTTCACCGACATTGAGGACTTCTAGTTGCTTCTCCATTTTTCTGTATTTTTCTATTCTTTACAACTCCCAGCCACTTTTGTTGACTTTTCTCCAAGATTTCCATGCACAAATTTCCCATGCACGAGATTCTCTAGGTTGTTCTCCTTCAGCTGTTATTCTTGACTATTCTTTTGCTTTTTGCTGCCCACGTGGTCTGCTGCCCACGGACCAGAAAATTCTTCAGCGTTTGAGAGTCTTCTTTAACTTGTTGTTGCCGATTTTGCTCCTTCTCCATTAAGCATGAGTGGTCTAGTGAGTTCTAGAGTTTTCACAAAATGGATCATATTTTAACAAATTCCTAATGCCTTTTGCTTAACCCATCTACCTCGGTCTAGGAGCAAACCTTTTGTCTTCATGTACAACTGCTAAATATTTGCCTTGCTTGACTTTTATACTAAATAAAGTGGAGGTTTCCTTTATATGTTTCTCTCCAATGCTATGTTCTTATCTTGAATGTGTTTTGTGTTTCAATATTGGTCATGTGACCAAATGGGGGACAAGCATCTAGCAAGGGGGAGTATATTTTAAAATCCTTGGATGAATGCATTTGCTGGTATATTTGTTGTGACAAACATATAACAACATGTTGAAGCACACATTCGTTTTGGTTCTATAAAACTTTGGTTCTAAACTTTTTGCTTCTGCAAACGTATATCATGCACACACACAACTCATTTATGTTTGAAAGCTATGTGTTTTATGGGTTTTGTCATCGTCAACATCCTCCAAGGGACCTTACCAAAAAAAACATCCTCCAAGGGATATTTTCCAACAAGGCATTCTTCTCACATTTCAGATAGTCAAGCATTCAATTGTCCTCAAGCTGATGTTCAAGTTTTCTACAGATTCTCAGCTAGTTCATTGTTTGATATTTGGATATTCTCTACCTTTTCTTTTAAATAATTCAATGACTTCTACATACACAACTAGGCAGTTTTGCATTGTGAAAACTTCAGATTTACGATTTTTTCCCCTTTTGTGAAGTAGTTTTCCCGATATTCTCAGCTCTATAATTTTTCTTCATTTGATTGCTGCTATACTCTTGCTTAAAGGCTTCTTCTCTCTGTTCCAACATGCTTGCCCAAGATTTTCTGTAGATAAATGGAGAAAGAAGAAAGTAGGTCCTACTTTTGCATTTATCGACAGGTTGATTGACATTCCACCAAAACAGAAGAACTTGAAATTGGATCAACATCCTTGAACGCGACTTCCACCTCATTCCATAAGATTTGAACATTTATTAAAATAATTAAGTAAACTTCTTGAAAGTCCACTACTGGCCAATGCAACACTGGAGAAAGCACACTTCTTGGAAGTCCATTTCATTTGACAGCAATCAAGTTGAATACTTGACTATCTGAGTTTGGTATCAAGTGAAGCTTGAGTAGGGAAGTAGATACTTGATCAGGCTAGATTGAGCTTCAAGTTTTCAAATTGAAAAACAAGTTCAAGTATCTAATATTAACAACTTGACTCCGCTTGATTGCACCCTAGTCGTAAGTAAATGACTTCCAACTGACTTCTAGGAAAAGAAATAAATCACTCCCAACTGTCCTACTCCACAGCCAGAATGAAAATGTTAACATTAGCAAATATGGATGAAAAACAAGAATAGGAAATAAATATAGCAAAATGTGTTTGAAAAGAAGTTAAAGATAAAAGCAACAAGAATTAAAGACTTCATCACCTCTTGTGGAAGGTCATGGGACAGGATTTGGATCTAATAAAATTTGACAGCTATGTATGTGTGTGTTTGTGTGGTGGTATGTATATTTTTGTTTATTTACGATCGTGACAGAGATACCTTATCTGAAGCCGACATTGCACATTCTCTAGAGAGATCATGCACATAGAGTATTGCTGTTGGCAAATGTGATAGCACAGCAAGTGTTAACTTCTCCAAATTATTCCTGTTTTCTGCAGATCGACATAAGACAACTGTAAGCACATAGAAAAGTTTCCTTTTAGATGGAAGCATGAAATAAGAAGAAAGCTGATCCTCTACATGGAACCGAGGGTTCAACTCTAGCTATTTGAACTACGCTGAAAAAAACATGTTATTCTGCCAGAAAAGCCACATCTTTTGGTGAATTTGTGTCCTATGTCATCCTAGAAAGCTTAAGATTTTTTGTTCGACTATCAACAGCTTGCTTAGACAAGGCAAAACCATCAATTTAGCCTCTTTTTTTGACATTTGGCATATCCACATTGACAATGTTACATTGCTTATTCCAAGTGACTCACCATCATGTCTCCTTAGCAAACCAGGGGTGTCTGTCACCTGCAGTCAATTCCAAACAATCATCAATACAGCATGAAAATGAATTGAGCATGATTTGGACCTGAGCAATTGACTTAATAAATTCCAAGCAATCCATAACCCACCAACATGTCCAATCTTGGAGATGACAATAAAACAACACAGAACTCCTGCCTTAACATCGTCTAACTAATAATAGAGCAGCTTCAAGATTTGCAGCTCCTGGTTGTCACCCAAAGTTTCCTCAACTAAAGGATTGGAGGCCACAATCAAAAAAAAAAGATAAACCTGTTTTCATATCCCTCACCATTTTCATCCCATGATCTTCCAACAAAGTAGTTAAAGACACAGCAGCAAGGCAAAAGTAGCCAAACTTTCATTTGCTATCAGAAGAATCGCTTGTGCAGCCAAGAGTACATTTTAACTGTCCCAAATTTCCTCACCTTAAGGTATGAAATATTTAACAAGAAGCCATATTTTACATCTCTAATCATTCTCATATGATCTTCCATGTGTAAAAGGTAAATCTGTACGGTGAAATATTGTCCATAAACCCGCTTTCAGTGTGCCAGATTAGAAAACTATGGTAATACATCTTTGAACAGAATTTGATGTTTTACAGTCTGAAGCAAGAAAAGAATGGAAAACTACAACAGATAGTAGACACTAATAAAGATAAAGCTACCAGAAAAACATCAGAACCACCAAAAAGAAGTCCAGGTAAAAATTTCCCCCCAGTATTATATAGCACAAGCAAAACAGACACTTGCTCCTCCATCTCCGGCTCCCAGGAGAAAAAGAAACCCTAGTTACCACTCCACTGTGATGAAGTAGAGCAACCACAGGTAGTCAAGTGAGGGGCTTATCAAAGACAAAAAAAGGTAGTCAAGTTAAGGGACTGGACCTGAAAATGTTGGTAGTTTAAAGCAATGTGACCCATAAGAATTCCTTGTGTGGTGAAGGGGTAGTTGCAGATCTAAGCAAACAGAAGAAGTGATCACTTAGCCTCAACAAACATCAATGAGCAAGCAATAATTTCTTGACATTAATATGCAGTAAAGTCAAATCAGATTCATATGCAAATATTTAACAAAGGATGCACAATTTAAGGTTCCCTTTTATTTTTGATATACTTCTAGTTATGATGTAGACAAGTATCCGATGGAAGGGTTCAATTATTGAAATGCATATATTTCCAATCAAGATCAATAGATATGCATGCTATAACATCCACATTTATGAACATAGTGCACCATCACCAAAGTAGACAATAGGGAAACAGTACAAGAACACCTTAGACTACCCTATTCTCCTCAGGATGAGCATCTGCAGAGTCACACTAAAGAGGATGCCGATGGGAGTGCAAGAAGATTCCCATGCAAAAATAAGAGAGAACGATAATGGTCTCACAATAAGTGCTAGCAAGAGCACTGGACTTATGCAGTTAGTGGATTTCAATGTGCTTCAATAGAGTAGGAACACAAAAACATAGCATAAAACATGTATTATGGAGGAAGTTTCAAAGAATCCTAGTTAAAATTAGCCTTAGAAAATGCTGAATCACAAAATGGCAGACTCGACTTTTATACAACTATCAACACCAGACCAAAGTCAGGACCACATTTTGACATACTATTCTGCGACTTAGCAACAGAATAACAAGCAGAATGCCAAAGACGCATTGATCATCCGAAATCAGAATTCAAGAATTTTCAGTGGCTAGACCTACATATTATCAGATCCCAAGCTGGGTCTGATGATCCAAAATGATCAGTTAGCCTAGCAAGAGGAAGGACCAAGCCATCACTTGGTCTTCCCGTGATTCCATGAGAGAGGGTATCATAATCCAAGGAAGAAAATGGCGGAGAACCTTCCACCTAGTAACTAGAGGCATCCGCAACACATGAGCTTAGCATAAGGGTCCAAGTCTTAGGGATCCCAACTCTACGTGTACCCTAACCTACTGATTATTCTTCATTTACTTGTGCACAATGACAAAAATCAGTCTGTTCACTCAGGTAAATCCTACTTGGTGCAGAGCAGCAATAGGAACTCTTTCCCTCTGAAATCATTTTTATAATGCCTAGCAAATTCAACTCCACCTTAATCTCTGGATCATTGTTAGGTTTCAGAATTGCCCTTACTCTTGTCCGTGTATCCTTCTACCGTAATCACAACAACTCAGCAATCCCAGTTCCCCTAACAAGCATCAATGTCATACTCGGATTCGACACAATGCGTAAATTGTTAATACAAAATATACAAATAAGAAGCGCCTCGCCTAGCCCCTTCACCTCCGACAGCTACTTCCCATGATTACATCACGAAATAAGTCAGGAGGTATCTTGGACTTCAGATTTTGTGCAGTTTGGGTGGTAGGCAGATAGCTTCCCTTCACGACCTCATAAGCGTTCGTTTGCATGCTCTTGCAAAAGCACGCGATTGGATAAACACAGCCACGACGTGACAGATATTTCCCTGCACTCGGAACCAGCTTGAGGATCAAGAACTCGCATTCTTCACATGAATACTAAAGAACAACCTCGGTCTTCCAATAAAGGGGGAACCGAACAAAAACAACAACAACCCAGGGAGCGAAATTGGCAAAAGAACCGCACAAGAGCGCCAGAGATAGAGAGACAGAGAGAGGGTCCGCATGTCACACCCCGAACCCCGAGCGCGTGCCCATTCCTCTCTGGTCTGTAAATTTTTTTGCGACTTTCCATGACTAGTCGCTGACCCTTTTTGTTTTATTGCACATGTGAAAGTGGATTACAAATCCGTGACAATAATCATCTTGGGATAAAAAAATAGGACAATAGAATACAAACAAACATGCTTTTATATATATACTAAGTCATGTACAAAAAGTCTATGGTTAAAAGACTACAAAGACTAGCCTTCCAAAAAGAAGCGGTCCTAACTGACCCACGCTTCCGATCGCCTCCTCTCAGCTCCAGATCCTCCACTCGACGACCCTAAAAATGTTGTTCCACAACGGGATGAGATATAATCTCAGCGAGTCTAAGCTCTAAATCCCGATTAGGAAGGAAATATGCCTATGAGTGTTCTATTCACACAATCAATGAGACTTACCTCATTTTAAATCCACCTTGTAGGTCAGTACAATTTATATCACAAGATAACATGAAAACATGAGCAACAAATAAGCTCTAACAACTGGAACACCACACTCAGTTAATCATGTGTTTCTAGTTTTGATCTCGGCATATAGCACGGCCTACTCTTTGTTCGGCGGTCTTTTGACATTGCTAGGGTTCGTCTCATCCCATTGAGCACGTCACGTCTCCTTATTAGACGGCTTTCCGAAGAAGCATAGGGTTCAGGATTTACTGCGACCGGCTTCTCGTTGTCCAAGGGGTATCCCAAATAGGGATAATGTCCAGCTTAACAGCCCGGAACGATTTCTCTTAACCATCACATGATCACTCAAATATGACCTAGGGCACCGTGTATTGTACTCAAATGCTTCAATTAAAATGGTGAGCTTGACATTTTTCTTCGTATTAGAAATTCACATGAAATTACTAGCATGCGAGTACACGGTCAACTTGACCCAGAAAAATTGATATTTTTCATTTTTGAAATCCCACTATTTCATATAGTACAAAAAAATATTTTCGGTGTCAAAACCCAACACTTGGGATTTTTTGAATAAATAATGAAAATTCACAATTTTTGGAATTAAATACCAAAAATCCAATCAGCACTCAATTTGCATAATTTAATACTCAATTGTAGAAATTAACCACACCATTGCAATCAGTACGAAATTCCAATCACCGAATATCCCGACTTAATTTCCAGAAAAATATTTAATAATTAAATAATTATTGAAATTAATTAAATCAATCAATCTAAATTCTAAAAATACTAACCTAGGCTAGAATCATTAAATTAATAACCAATAAAAACCCGGAAAATTCTCGAACCCTTCTAGATAAATAGTATAATTTATTTAGACCTTAGCTAAACTATGCGAACCACCTAACATGCTCGATTAAATAATTAAATTTCTAATTTAATCTAACTAATCATCTAATTCTTAATAAAATAAATCTAAACACCCCTTAAACATCATTAGCCTACTAAGCAGAGTTTAGAGTGCAAACTTATCGGTTTATTGCGGAAACCGGTTCATTACGATGATGACGCAACGGCGGCCGAAATCTGAATTTTTGGCGGCATTGGTGAACACTTGTGCCGGGCCTAAAACGGGCCCAACAATTCTCAGCCCAAATTGAGATTTGTTAATGACTTGGACTGGGTTTGATCTGGGCTTGGGCTGCTTTGTGGGTCTAAAAAATTGCAGGCTTCTAATTCTGCTGGGCTTCTAAAAGGTGTGGGCTTGCCGCTGGGCCAAGACTTGGGCTGTTGGACTTATTTAATGGGCTGAGCTAGGCTGCTGATTTGAAATCTCGCTGGGTTGAAACGATCCAGCAAATCCCGCAGGTGCGACTGAACACTTCGGTGAACCGTGGGCTCGATGGAACTCGCTGGGCTGCTGAAGCTGAAGCCCACGGCTGGCCTCACTGAAACTGCGTGAAGATGGGATGAAGGCACGGACGATGGGAGCAGCTTGCTGGCGTCGAGCGATGGAGAGAAGATGGGGGCAGGCGGCATTGAATCGATGGCTGAGTGAAACGGTGGGGTTGCCTCGGTCAAAATACCACTTCGCTGGGTAGGCTAGAATTTGAACGTTGACTGGAGAAGCAGCTATTGGCCGACGAAGGAGCAGACGAGCGTGAAGTGGCCAGCGTGAAAGGGGCAGAGGCGTGAGCTTCGGTGGTCGCAAGCTGAGGTCAGCAGGCCTTCAACAAGGCCTCATCTGTTGACCAAAGAAGATGTGGGCTGGCTGAGGGCGCACGATGGAATTAAGTGGAGAGACAGCAAGAGGGAGAGGAACGTGGGATCCTTGAAATAAAATGAAAGAGAGGAAAGAGAAGCAAATGAAAGGTGATGGATTTATGAGATGGGCTTAAGGCCCACACTCAAGTTGGGCCCAAAAGGGCTCGGCCCACGGGAATAAGGCCCGTGGAGGGGGAAGGTATAAAAGGAAGGAGAGAGAGAGAGAAGACACCTTTTGGCCATTCAACGTACGTCCTCTCCCGTGCGTTCTCTCTTCCTCCAAAAAGAACAGTAAGTTCAAGTCACTGTTTCCTTCCCTTCAAGTCGTCATCGGATCGAACGGGGCCGGAATTTCTTCCTCTTCTTTGACATTGGTGTTTAATCTGTGGCTAACAAGGTACGCTCGAATCCGTGGTGTGCTTTACGATCGGTGATACGTGTTTTTCCCGGGCTTCGTCTTCCGCATTGATTTAGGGGTTCGATTCGGTGTCGAATCCGGTTTTCGGGGATCCGTTATTCCCAACATTGGTATCGAGCCCCTGTTTCACGTTTTCCGATCAATTTGATGTATTTTGATTGAATTTTCGCGAAGAAATTCTCGGTCGTATGGATCGGGGCAAAAATCCCGACACCGAGCGTTGTTCGGTCATTTTTTACGAGTTTTCGTAAGTCGAAATCAAATTCTGAAGGCAGGAGAAGCGCGACGTCGAGACGAGTCCGGCGATGTGTCGATCGCCGCCGGAAACCGCCGCACGCGCCCACACGCGCTGGCCGGAAGAAGCGCGCGCGTGGGCATGACGCTAGCGCGGAAGCATCTTGGCCGCCGGCGCGTGCGCCACACGCGCCGGTGGCGAACCGGCACGCGTGCGCGCCGCGGCGGCCGAACCGCACGCGCCGGTCCGCGGACCGACGCGTGCGACGTCATCCGCCGCGTCATCGTGACGTCACCAATGGTCGATAACCGTCGGGGATGACGTCATTGATGACATCGGCGCCGACGACGGTTGGCCGGCCGGTCACCGCCGCGACCCGACCCGGACGGCGACCGACCGACCGATCAGCCTGGGCGCATCTTGCAAGCACGCGGTGACGTCTCGCGTGACGTCGGCACGCTCACGCGACGACGTCGTGCCGGCCGACGTCTGCGTGACGACGTTACCAACGCACGCGCACGCGGCACGTCGCGGTCGGTTCGTCCGGCTGATCGGCGTGGCGGTCCGACCGGTCGTCCGGTCCGACTGTTCGATCCTTGCGCCCGTTGACCCGACCCGTTGACCGTTGACCGACCGTTGACCGACAACCGTTGACCGTTGACCGACCGTTGACCGTTGACTTTGACCGTTGACCGTTGACCGTAAAAAAAAAAAAAAAAGAAGAGGAATTTGTTTTCTTTTTCAGTCATGCTTATGTGGGTTATAAGTAATCCATTTTTAATTCTGCATTTGTTGCATGAATTTTGGAAAATTATGTATTTTCTCTTATATTAATTATGGATTATAAGTGATCCATTTTTAATTCTGCATTTGTTGCAGGAACTACGATGCGTTATGCAAGAATACCTGCAATCCCGAGTACAGACGAGGGAAATGCAAGACTTAAGAGGCTGATGAAAGAGTTAGCTCATTATCGGTGGCATGACGGTGATTTAGTATCACATGTGATTAAGGTCAATCAGATGATACGGGAAATCATCCGGAATGGTTTATCTTATGCCGGATTTTCGAGAAGGTACCGGCTTTGATGAACACCCTTCCACCTGAATGGCAAGTAGTGTTGGATCGGTTATGGGAGGTCAACGTGGTCCGGATTATAGAAGGTTTGGTGGAAGCTTTTGTAAGAGAGCACTATAGGATTGAGTTGGCCAAAACTTCAACCCTTAGATTGAGCGCCACATGGCGCCGAGTGAATGCGCCTTGGAGGGGACATGAAAGCTCTCCAAAAGTTTTTCCATGGTTGGCAAATGTGCCTTCAAATTTCTCGAGATATTATGGTGATAGATTAGAAGGGACATTCCCTATTTATTTCTTTAATTAATTGTGTAATGTTTACTACCCGATTGTTGTTGATGTAGCAACCGATATATTAGTTGTATCATGTGAAAGCATTGTTATTTTATTGAATGTTAAGATTTTTATTTGCTTTCTCGCTATTGCTGGTTCTTTGTGGGTAATTAGCAGTGGGTAGTAATAGAAGTTTTTGTAACTTCATAGAATTGATTTTGCATATGACAATCATATTAATGATAGTTTTAAGTTAGGATTTTTGGAGGATGATTGGAAACATAGTGACCTTTTGATTTCGAAGCCTTACTTGAAATTATTTATTAATATGATGGGTCTATGCAAATAGGGATGCATAAATTGATAGGCATTAATTATTCGTGCATGTATGTCTCGATGTGTTCGAGAACAATGGTTCAAAGAATTAAGAATGTAATTGCTGATATGAACGGCAATAATTATGAAATATTGAATATGAAGATTCAATATGTGCTGAAAAAGCAAGAAGCACTAGAAGCTCTTGACCATGTTATGGAAGAAGGATGCCATGCGCCACCTTGAGCTAGTAGATGACCACCTAACGGTATTTGAGCCGAAAATAGACATTTGCTATGCTTTGGTTCTAGCTCGTAAAGGGCTTTGTGCTCTAAGCGTAAATGTATTGATTCGTTCAATATGTGGGAATGCAAAGGATCAAGTCCTTATTGCAAGAAATCAAGAGTTAACCAACACAAGAGAGGAAAACGTCCTCAAGGGAAGAAAATGTCAAGGGTGAGATGTTACAATTGTGACAAGAAATGTCACTATGCTTGCAACTGTTGTGAGCCGAAAAAGGTCAACACCTCTTGTACATTTGAGAACTTTGCTTATGTGTCAAGTTCTGCATTATAGGCTGAATCCAATCCTTTGTGGAATGTAGATTCAGAAGCGACAGACCATAGAGGGAAGGATAGAGAATCCTTCGTGGAATTCGATGAGTACCAACTCGGAACTGTGTGGATCCATATGGGAAACAACTCTAGAGCTGATGTAAAGGAATTGGCACCGCCAATTGAACATAAGTGGTGGACGCACCTTTGATGTTCTATATGCTCGGAGATTCGTCGAAATTTAGTGTCTGTCTTAGCGTTGGTTAAGCTTCGTTTTGGTATGAACTTCCATAATAAATGTGTAGATTTGTGTTTAGATACAAACTACTATGGTTGTGGTCACTTATGAATGGTTTTATTGTACTAAATGTTGACTGTGATGATGTCAATATGTTATCCCCTTGTTTCACGTCTTCTATCTTATATGATAACGATGTGAATATGATGGCATGCTAGACTTGGTCATATGGGCCAACAACATATGAATAGACTAGCCAAAGAGGGCTTGTTGGGCAATATTGAAAATGTCGATTTGTCCATATGTGAGCATTGCCTAGTAGGGAAAATGACAAGGAAACCATTTGGAAAGGGTAAAAGAGCTGAATTTCCTCGGCATTTAATCCATTTGGACGTCGTGGTTCAATGAATGTGAGAGGAAGGCAAGGGGCTGTTTGTTTCATCACTTTAATAGATGATTCTACTTGATTCGGATATGTCTATTTGATTTCTCATAAATCTGAAGTATAAGTTATTTCAGAAGGTTTATGAACCTGGTAGAAAATCAATTAGACAGGAAAATAAAGATATTGAGATCCGATCAAGGTTGAGAATATTTATCTGATAAGTTCAGAAAATTATGTGATGGAAAAGGAATAGAAAGATAGTTGTCTATTCCATATACTCCTCAACAAAATGGTGTTGCGGAGAGAAGAAACAGAACCCTACTGGAATGGTTAGGTCCATGATGGTGCATGCTAACTTACCTATCATTTTTTGGAGTGATGTGTTGTTAACTGCTGCCTATATACTTAACCGGGTGCCTTCCAAATCAGTTATTTCCACTTCATATGAGTTATGGACAGTTAGAAAACCGGACTTAAGTTTTTCTTAAGCCATGGGGTTGTGCTGCCTATACTCATGAGTCCTCTCACAAGTTTGGGAAATTGGGTCCCAAAGAAAATAAGAGTATTTTCATGAGATACTCGCGAACACTCAAAAGGGTATGTGTTCATAAGTGAGCAGGAAAGTGGGAGTATAACTGAATTTGAATCACGGGATGTCACATCCTTAGTGGATGAATTTTCTAAGAGGGGCGAAATAAGGGAAAATAACTTCCTATTTGAAACCTTGGATCAAGATAATGATGTCAGTGGAGTTCGTTCAAGTGGGAGTAATATGAGATGTAATGAATTGAATTCAACTTATTCTCAATTGCAACCACGATGTGACGACATCATCATTACCTAATCCAAGTGGGAGCATGATGGGGAATGATGTGTTAAGTGTACAATCTCCCATACGGTGAACAAGTCGCCAAAGTATTCCCCATCGATGTTTTGACATTGAAAGGGAAACTTTTATGGTTGCTCCACGAGATGAGGATGAGCCAAGAAATATTAATGAGGCTCTGAATTGCCCTAATAAGAAAAAATGGATTCATGCAATGAAAGAGGAAATGGAGTCAATGAAATCAAACCAAGTCTGGGAACTGGTTGATCTTCCAAAGGGACGCAGAGCTATTGGGAACAAGTGGGTTCTCAAAATAAAGCAAAAGGCTGATGGCTCGATTGAAAGGCATAAGGCTCACCTTGTGGCGATGGAGTATAATCAACAGGAAGGAATTGATTATGAATATACGTTTTCTCCTGTAGTGAGATTTACCTCGATTCGCATTATTCTGGCAATAGTGACTAATATGGATCTTGAGTTACATCAAATGGATGTAAAGACTGCTTTCCTCAATGTAGAATTAGAGGAAGGAACATATATGGAACAACCTGCGATTTCATAATGAAAGGCCAAGAAGAAAATGTATGTCGATTTTGGGGGTCGATATATGGCCTTAAGCGAGTCATTGAGACAAAGGTATATACATTTTCATAATGCCATAGTGGCATATGATTTTACAATGATTGATGAGGATCATTGTGTATATATCAATAGATCTAATGATCAATTTGTGATCATATCATTATATGTTGATGATATACTAATTGCCGGAAGCAATATGGAGTTGGTTAATACTTGTCAAGAGATAGCTGTCTTCTAACTTTGAGATGAAGAATATGGGTGAGGCTGCATACATTCTTGGAGTTAAGACTTCAAGAGATCGTTTTGAAGAGATCGTTGTCTTTTTCGCAAGAAACCTATATAAATAAGGTTCTTGAACGATTTCGTATGCAAGACTGTAAACCCATAGACACTCCTATTGCAAAAGGTGAAGGATTGAGCCATAGGCGTGTCCGGGGACTCCATAAGAGAAGGAACAAATGAAAAATGTTCCTTATGCTAGTGCTGTTGGGAGCTTGATGTATGCTATGATGTGTACAAGACCCGACATATGCTTTGCAGTTGGAATGGTGAGTAGATACCAATCCAACCCGGGTCCAGCACACTGGAAAGCCGTGAAGAGAATACTGAGGTATCGAAGGGGAACCGCTGATTTCAAGTTGAATTATCAAGGAAAGGATCTCGCAACTTGAAGGCTATTCGGATGCTGATTGGGGAGGAGATTTAGATGAAAGGAAATCTACCTCCGGATTTGCTTTCTTATCGAACAATGGCGCCATATCATGGAGCGGTAAGAAGCAAACGTGTATAGCCTTGTCCACGATGGAAGCTGAGTTCGTGGCATTATCGCAGCGGTACAAGAAGGAGTTTGGCTTAAGAGATTTTTGGATCATTTAGGTGTTATTGAGAAAGCTGCAAATCCATTGTTGGTTAATTGTGATAGCCAAGCAGCTATAGCGTACACCAAAGATCCAAAGTATCATGGCAAGACCAAACATATAGATACCAAGTATAACTTTGTAAAAGATATGGTTGCACGAAAGGATGTGAACTTACAGTACAAATCTACGCATAGAATGGTAGCAGATCCCATGACAAAGCCAATACCTAGAGATGTATTTTGTGGTCATGTAAAATCTCTAGGATTGCGTAGAGTCGATGTCTTGAATTGTAATTTCCCGAGTTGTTCACATTTATGAGATTTTGTTTTTCATTGATTAATGCCTATGAATCTATGTGTGATATTTATGCATCTTAATGCTTAGTGCATTATTTTTAAGTTGAGAAGTATGTCGGACAGATATTAGATTAGCCCACTCACACGGGTAATCGCCTCTGTTTACTGTGTGATAAATAGAGATGAGACTGTTTTTAAGCTTATTATCTAGGTGATAATCGAGAGCTCAAGCTTAAAACACGTATGTCGCCTTAATCGAGTGTTAAGATGAGGACATAATTCTTATGATGTCCGAAAGTAAAATACCCCACATATTTTACTCTATCTCGTCTAAGATGCCGATGTGAGTTCGATGAATTTTGTGAATGAGTAGATACGTGAACTCAAGTTAGACATTGGGTATGTCTGAACTATCATCTGTACGGTATTGAAAAGTGTAGACATACGCTCCATGGGAAAGGAGTTAATACCGTAATACGTATTTCATACTACGTATGCATGAGACGACCAATAAGAGTGGCAAAAAGTTTGATCTCAACTTTTATGACGTGTGAGACTCTTGAGGAAAAGAATTCCTCAATTTAAGTCCCCTCATGACTCTTACTTATTCTCAAGATTTCTATTTAGTGTTTGCTATCTTAGGATGTTGCCAATGGTCATGAGATGATTCGATCTAATGGGGCATTTCTAGAAAAGCAAGCTGGACTGAAATTGAGAGTTTGAAGGAAAGAGGAAGATCGATTTTGGAGAATCACATTATGGTTTTGTATTCCTTTGGTCGACCAATTATGACTGTCTTTGTGATAATTATAATTGTGAATACAATATATATATCATGTTTAAAAGAGATCAAGGGAGATATAAATGTGATCGATCGATCTAGGGTACCGCATACTAAATCTACTCGAGTGAGACGCCCATTATGAGCTGCTATATATTCCTAACAGATGTATAGCAACGAGCTCTCAAAGTATGCTGGTCGCACGGATTATTCACCGATATGAATGTTGAAGAGAGGAAAAGAGGATTATGTTCAACCCACCATGTTAAGTGAGAGTCTATGATGGATTTTTTCTCGATGGGGCTGAGTAGGGCCTGTCCGCCCATGTTGGTTTTGCACCACCATGTGCGAGTGGGAGATGATGGATTTATGAGATGGGCTTAAGGCCCACACTCAAGTTGGGCCCAAAAGGGCTCGGCCCACGGGAATAAGGCCCATGGAGGGGGAAGGTATAAAAAGAAGGAGAGAGAGAGAGAAGACACCTTTTGGCCATTCAACGTACGTCCTCTCCCGCACGTTCTCTCTTCCTCCAAAAAGAACAGTAAGTTCAAGTCACTGTTTCCTTCCCTTCAAGTCGTCATCGGATCGAACGGGGCCGGAATTTCTTCCTCTTCTTCGACATTAGTGTTTAATCTGTGGCTAACAAGGTACGCTCGAATCCGTGGTGTGCTTTACGATCGGTGATACGTGTTTTCCCGGGCTTCGTCTTCCGCATTGATTTAGGGGTTCGATTCGGTGTCGAATCCGGTTTTCGGGGATCCGTTATTCCCAACAAAAGGAAAGTGAGATAGCTGGTTCGGTGGATTACAAACAAAGAAAGAGATTGAGGGGATGAAAGCAAAACAGAATAGAAGGGAGTCGGTTCGAAGAAGAGGAGATGGAGGGGAACGTGCGATGGAAGTTTTTTTTGGGGGGGGGGGGGGAGAGAGAATTGTCAAAGACTAATCCATCTTAATTTAATGCTTTGTCTCCCATAATACTTTCCAACAAATATAAGTCCAAAATAACTCCACTTTGATGCAAATAATGCACCCCCAACCAATGCTCCGAATTTCACTATATAATTCTCAATTTCCTCTCCAATTCCTCCAATTTGACATCCGATTTCATTGAAGAAAAATCTTGTATAATTTTTTGCAAGTTCCCAACACTCAAAGGCTTGACTTAGAAGTCCAAATTTCCTTTAATTCCTATCCGAATTTCTGCTAATTTTTCCACGACGTCTGAATGATTTTCTGTAAAAATACTGGAATCTCTTAAAATCTTTGGAGGATGAGCCGATGTTCTTAAAATAGCTCGCGACACCTCAAAACTTTAATCAGGTTCATATTCAAGGTTAATTTCATTCCGATGCGCTTTTAACATGACCTAGCCTATCGTGACCTAACCTATCGGGTAATTTTTAGGGATTTTTAGTACAATTGACTCATGATCGATATATCTCGAGTGTGCATCTTCGATGCATTAGCGACTCTCAATTATCGTGAAAATCTCGAGGTTTTAATTACGGGCACTAGGTGCTAAAACGATAGAAAAATCAGTCTAGTGCCGATCAACGAGTATTTTGCAATTATGTGGAATCACCCACACTCTGATCACATATCGCAGTCAAATTGACCTATCTCCGGTCTCTGATTGATTTTTGACAGTGCCGTAATGATCCTTGTAGATCGACATAATCGAGCAGGCAATTTTTGGTCGAATTCTTAAATCTTTCGCGTTAAAATCCTTTAATGACTTTCCCGGATAATCTAGTTATCGCGATCGGCTTAGAGAATAACACTATAGATGCATCAATAAAAAGCCCGATTTATTCAATTGAAATCAGATTTGAAAAATCAGGATGTTACACTGCGCGCGCATCGTGCAAGTACCTTGAATTCCTCAGCAGGGACTTGGAAGAAGGCAGCAGCTGCCATTGCCGCATGAGGCCGTAGACGCCGTTCATTCTCCCTCTCTGCGAAATGGGTTTTCGCGAGTTGAGAAGATGTCACGAGGGGGGGTTGGCTTGCCTCTCTGTCTACGTTCATCTCAAGCTCGAGCTATCTATGGCTGAGCCCGAGCGGTACATTTTGCGGCGAGCAGCTTATGAAGGAATGGCCTTTGGAGAGTGAAGGACTCGGGGGGAAGACGATAAAGATTCGTGCGGGCTGGGAGCGGGCCGGATCTTGGGACCCGGCCCAAGCCCAAATTATTGTCCGATCCAACTCATTGTCAATTTTTTTTTTTTCATTTGGTTAAAAAAAATAAGGCAAAGGATCGAGATGAGAAGCAATTTAGCAATTACTGCATTTGGTGATGCATCGGAATTTATTCTATAGAATAGTTACCAAGTCTTGGGCTTAATTAATAATATGCTTGTATGCATCCATTTTTTTTTTATTTACTCATCTCCATTGATTCCGCTCATTCTCATGTCATGTGGCAATGAAAATGGCAAGATTGTAGCAATTTATTTCCCCGTGTTCGACTTTCATTCCACATATATTGCAATTTATCAAACGATGTCAAGAAAGGGGATGTGGCTTCCATTCCCATTTCAGATGATTCCATTCTCGATATCCAAATATGTCTTTAGGTTTCACATGGCAGTTTTATCTCTTTCTTTTACTTATTCAAATTTCTTTTGATTTGGGAATTTTTTTTTTATAGCCACAAGGATACTAAAACGGCATATAAAATGACTTCATAATCATGTGAGTACTTTCCTCATGCTTTTCAACGAGAAACCTCACTTGAATCGTAAATATATAATTTAATGATATAATTGCATAAATAAATCCAATTATTATATTAATATTTTAAAAAAAAAGCTAAATATATCTCTTTCTGGCATGAAGAGTGGGACATGGGCAGTGTTATCGTTAAGATAACTACTTAACATTTCTTGGTATATTTATAAGAGCGTCTCTTTGTAAAATTGGGTACGTGCTAAACTCTAATAAGCAATGACAACCTTAGAGACCTCGCATTTAGGGAACATTAATTTGTATTAGATGTGATTAGTTCCGGAGTAGGCAAGTTTCAAATCAATAATTCGAAATTTACCCTCAAATTAGATTTCTAATTTTTGAAATCATGAGTCAAATTGACTCTACAATTGATTCAAGAATGAGGATTTGATTCGAATTTGAAGCAAATACTAAGTAGGGTTAACCATTATCTTAGGATAATAGATCGGCAAGCAATTTATGTCATAAACTAACCAGAAAAAAGATGTTGCACTTTATATTGCAATTATAAATGAAATCACGTATAAAAATTCATGATCTATATGTGAATGTATTATTTACTTATGCATAGGGATCATCATGCCCTTGAAGTTGACATTTAAGATGAACTAATACGTTCTATCACAAATAACTTATAATCCTCTTGGTAAGCAATTCTAATTTCTTACGTACACCCAATTTGTGTGAACTAAATGCGGATGCAAAATGACATTCTACGAAAAATTACCTGAATCCAAAGTGACATAAAATGGTTGGGTAGTTAGGGGTGTGAGACAACTTCCTCATGTCACTTTTCTTTTCCTCTGTGGTAACTAGTCAAATGGCAGTTTCCTAGTTGCTAAAGTTTTGACATAAAACTTACCAATAATTCTTAGAAATTTTCAGAACTAGCATAAAACATAATTTATTCAGGAATATTTTGTCAAATACTTTCGCAAAATCAAAATGAGAATGTGCCATTGTTCCCTTTTGGTGATTAAACAAGATAATTATTGTCTATCGATGTCACCCGAAAAGTCCCTTAAAGTTTTGACACATCATGTGAGTAAAAGTTCTCCATATGTCTAACATTGCTTAGCATTTCCTGATGGTGATAAACGATCAGTGAGTACGTGGCATATGCGAAGTCTAATTGTTTAATTTTCTGAACTACGGCTTCAACAAAGTGGTTTTTGTTTTCTTCCATTTGATGAAGCTATACAAAAGATATTATTCTTGATTTGTAGCTAATTTTATGTGTCAATTGTTATCCCAAAGTAAAAGGAAGAAACCAAAGGATTGCAATCACCCCATTTTTCACTAAAAAAGCAAAATTGCCCAAATCATTCAATTGCAATTTAAAGTGATAACCCTAAATTTATTTACTTTCCTTCTTCTTCTTTTTCTACTTTTATTTATAATTTATTTTTTTATATAGAACGTAATTATCATACACAACATTTCACAAGTTGAAAAGAATTAGGTTTCTTGAAAAGTTTTCCTTTTGACAAAACTAATTTGTTTAAGTAAAATCTAACAATAAATTGAAAGCATACTACCTTTAATATACAGGGACACCTCAAAAAAAAAAAAAATTCTTAACTATGACAACAAGATCCTACATAGAAATAGGAAAAAGAAAAAAGAAAAAGAAAGGGAAAATATGAATGATTGATGGCAATTTTGGTAAAACATCGGGTGGATTTAGTCATGTAAAGAGTGGAAATAGTATAGCTTTTAAAAAAGAAAAGAAAAAAAGAAGAGGAAACTATGGAAGATTGATGGCAATTTTGGTGAAAAATGGATTTAGGTATATAAGGGGCCCAAAATAGACATAATTCTTCATCCATAAATGACTGGAAAATAAAAAGTAAAAAATCTGATATCCTAGTTGTGTGTGAGATGTTTCTATTCTTCATCCATAAATGACTGGATGATGTTAATGTCAAAGGATTGATATTTTTTTTAATTACTTTATTATTCAATTTAAGCGGTTTAATATTTCTGTTAAATGGAATAAGGAGAATCTTGCCTTTTATCTTTTAAAAATTTGTATATACACACAGGAGAAATTTTTACAATTTAAATGGAATAAGGAGAATCTTATTTATCTTTTAAAAATTTGTATATACACACAGGTTTGTGTTTCATCCTTATCATATTGATTTTGATTGGCATATCTTTCTTTATTGTGTTCTCTCTTCGCTTTGTGTCATTCTATTTATATTAATTTAATTTATTATCGCTACCAAAACATCTCAATGTCAATCTTCTTTAATAAGTGTAAGTGTCAAGCCTTTTTGGTTTTGAACTTATAATGCAGTACGATATCAAAAATCAACATCCTAGAGTTCGTAAGTACATAAATCAAAATTCATTTTGAAAAATCTAGCGAGTTATGAGAGCATTGAATCAAGGGGCACTTTTTTGAGTTTGTTGATATTTGAAATTTTTTGTTGACAAAATCATCAATTTTGCAAAAATATAAAAGATAAAAGCAAAAAGATTAAAAAAATGATGATGAATGATTAAAAAAAAGAAAAGAAAAGAAAAAAAGAAAGAAAAAAGAAAAAAGAAAAAAAAAAAAGGAGAAAAAAAGAAATAAAATAAAGAAAGCAAAAAAATAAAATAAAAGGGGGCGCTCGTGAAGGAAAAAGTGGGGCCATTCGACGGATCAGTTTTCTCTCTCTGAAAACTGACTCTCTCTCTCTACAACCGTTTTCCCCCTGATTCTCGGATTCTCTCTCGGGACTCTCCCTCGATCGAGCGCTCTCTCTCTCTGCAGTTCTCGTCGAAGGCTAGGCTTTTCCTCCGTCGGTGCGCGATCGGAGGTGTTTCCTCTATTCGGCGAGGAGTTTGCTCGGGGATCCGGGTTTCGAAACCGATCGGCGTCGGTAGCAGCGACGGCAGCGGCGGCGGAGCTTGATTCAACCTCTTCCGTTCCGCGTCTCTCTTCGTCCGGTGCGCTGACGTAAGTTCTCTTCCGCCGCTGCTGAATCGATCTCCATTGAGGCGTTGGTTCGCTAGAGAACCGGAAAGAGAAGACGGAGTATCTGCCGGTTGAAGAGTTGGAGGTGCGAGGCTCGGATCCGCGCCGAGTTCGGAGAAGGCTCAGCAACGATTTGCCTCTGGATGGAGTCATTTCCGAGGATTTTTCCTCTTAGATCTCGGCAAGTTTCGTTCAGATTACTGATTCGTTTTCTCTAGTAAAGTTTTTTTTTTTTTTTTTTCTAGAGTCATATCAATCCTCCATCCCCTGCCGTTTTCTTTTGCTGGCGCCGAGCATGTATTTCCTCTCGCCGATTCAACCGTTGAAATCGCCCGCTATCCATTGAAGTTACCGATTCAATCGAAATCTCGGAGTTTGGATCGGTCTCAACCATCTGAAGACAGACGCAGCAAAGCAGAGACAATCTTTTCAGAGTTCTTGAAGAGGCTGACTGATAAAGCTGTTGAGGTATGAATATCTGTACTTGAATATGTCAAGAACTTCCTGCTGTGAAATCGTTTTAGAGCTTAAATAATTGATGCCTTATGCGATTGACTGCTGGATTATGATGAGAACGTGAGAAAGCAAGTTGCCACTGTTATTTGCGAGTGTGGCTTACTTGAGTTTCGTTCAGCTTGATGTTCACCTTCTGTCGAATAGAACTATTCTGTTTTTCTCTTTTCAAAAGACTAAAAAAATCATTTATACCTGTTCATACTGTTCCTCAGTGGCAAGCAACCATTCGATCATACTCATACCAAATGTTTAACCCTGCTCAGTTAGTCTTCGCAAGCTGCAGATAGTGTTATTTGTCTACTGCATTTTTCATCTGGTTTAACTGGCAAATCAATAACAAATTCCAACGGGTCCTTTCTAATGAAGAGTTGTCCTAGTAACAAGTACTAAAAAAGTGCTATGGTCCCGTTCCCCCTTTAGTTTTTATGTTTTCATCAGTACAAATCAAGCTGCACAAGCTGGACATGCACCAGAAGAAAGTTGATTTGTTTTAGTAGAAATTGGTCCTCTGCTGCTGTTGTGTTCATTTTTTAGAGTTCCTTGTTCACAATATTGAATGTGTTCTTTGCCAGAAAGTTGTGAGTTCATTGATACACTTCAATCTGGATTGCTGTCTGGCATTTTGCCCCTTGATGAGTTTGTAGTTTGATGAGTTTGTAGTTGTCAGTAGACCAGTATGGGTTGTGCCGCCACTGGAAGTGTTATTTTTTTATGCTCCTTTCTAGAAGCTGCTGTCTTCTTTTGGTCTGGGATAGTAGTTTGAAACATGGTAGGCAAGCTACAATTCTTTGATTTGGTCATGTGTATCCCCAATTGTGATTTGTTCATTTCTTTTTGTGTCTCTTTTGATTTGATTTGTGTAAATGAGGTGTATATGTAATGCATGAATGTTATATAGTCTCAATGTAAGACATGAAGATCAGCATTGTTTGTATCGCTGTGCTTGCTGCTATCTACAACTGTCTAGCTTGCCATGAATATACATGTTACATTGTGGTCACCTTGTTGTGTTTGTACCGATGTGTGATGTGCTGTGTTGCGAATTGTGTCAATTCTTTGTGTGCTTGCTTTTCTTATGTCCTGGTGCGTGGAATTGTTTAGTTGTGTCATTGATGTGTTGTTCGCTGTTCATGCATGCATTTGCTGTGTTAACTAATGTCGAAGATGTACATAATATTAGTCTTCTAAGCTGCTGGACATGGGAAGTTCTAGTATGAATGACCTGAGATTGATGTTATGTAGTCCTTGAGGTGCATAAATATGCATGGTGAAATGGGCATGTATAGATATGGATTGTTCATTAAATTGTCATCATTTCTAGCTTTCAATATAATAAGAGTGTTTGCTGGCCACTTTGTTCTCATGGGGCATGCGAGGATTTCAATGTCATTTTGGTAATGTTTTAGTTGTGTGAATATATAGGGAGATGCCGCATTGATGTTACATTTGTTTTCCATCAAATTGGGGCAATTCAAGGCTTGAAACATATAAGAAATGATAATATTCCATGTTGCTATGTTCTATGGTAGACTGACTAGTTCATATTCTAGTATTTTTGGAAATTCGTGTGTTGATATGATGATAGTGTCTCTATGAGATTTCTTTGGGATATCACCTAGAATTTGATCTAGAGACTTTGCGACTTTAGTCACTCTTTTCAAGCACAAAAGATGTCTTGCTTTTGATTATTTTGATATGTGATGATTGTTTCTTTCATTTGTATGCTTGTTTCTTTCATTTGTATGCGTCTAGTCATCCTGATTTTTTAGATTAGGTTTAGAGTAGAGCTTTGAAGATGGAGAATGCGTGAAGATGGTGGTGGTCGATGTCGACTCTGACCGTTATATTAATATTCGTTTTTTCCAAACATATGTCTCGGGTTTCTTGTGTTGTATAAAACTCGACGATATTGAAAGGGCACTAATAACAATATGAGTGTAACCCAAATCCCCGAACCTAGATATCTAGTTGTGTAGGAATCGAGAGAACACTCTCGACCCTCGATTGGGTTTCAAGCCGACCCCTAAAATGAGTTTAGGGAGGCTAATGGCGACTCCTTTCTATTCTTAGGTTGAGGTATGAGCTTGGGAGAGCTCGCGATCTTGTGGAGAGAACTCTCGTGATCAAACTACCCCTAAACTTGATCTTTCCTCCTTTGACATCGATGATGGTGAGATAGGGTCGCGACAGAGTTGATGGTATTATGGGCCATTGATACAAGAGGGTTCCTAAAGATAACAAGAGATTAGCGAAGGATATTTATTTGCAAGCCTTGTGAGAGGAATAATTACATTCTTAACTCTAAATTCTAATAATAATTTGTTCAACTTGAAGAAGCTGAAGATTGTAGGCAATGTTTGGCGGAATCTGCAATGATGCTATCCTTCAAGAGGAGAATGGTGCCATAGGGGCATCAAGGTCCAATGAGGAGATGAGGAGACGGCATCTTAAATGAAATTTCTAGAAGTTGAAGAACAAAAATTCCAATTGTGTCAAATATTTCCTTTTTCAAGTTAATTTCCTATTTTGAATAGGTTTCCAATTTAACGTTTCCAAATTTGATGTTTCCTAGTTTAAAGTTTCATAATTATTTTTTCTAGTTTAATATTTTTTTAGTTTAAGGCGTCTTAGTTTAGTGTCCTAGTCCCTTTATAAATAAGAGGTGAAATGTTAATCATATGCAAGAAGATATATCGTGGACTTTCAATTATCTTTACCTTTCTTATACTATTCTTTAAATTTCTTTAGCTATAGATCTTAGATTTGCATTGCTGATTAGATTTTGGCGTGTCTTTATCTCGATACTTCATGTTGATTAAATTCGATGTTGTATCTTTATACCGTCAAGCTATGTCGTTGATTATGGAGACATGATGGTGAGTTGCTTGATCAATAGCTTTTATATAAGCTTGCATGTGTTGATTCCAGTATCCATAGTTGGTGTCATATTTGCTATGCTTGGTCCCGCCATGGTGATCTTTGTGTTAATATCTACCCTCGTCCCTTGACATACCCACGTCACCGAGCAATGGCATATCGCTCTCCCCGTCGCGAACCCCAGCAAGCTCATTGCCGTCTAGTACAGTCGCATGAAACTCCTCTTGAATTTTAATCACCACCTCCCCCTCTCTTGTCCCACTCTCTTTCATACTTAACTTTAGAAAAAAGTTATGTATAATGTTTAGGAACTAAACTGTTAGTTCCTAAACAGTTTACATAACTTTTTCTATACATCATAAATTCTCCGCCCTCCTCACAGTACTCACCAACAAAAATTTGCAGGGACAACGAAAAAAAGAAAAAAAGAGTTAATTCAAAATGAGATACCACCACGACCGGCACGAGCGAATCATCCTCCTATGTATCTTATGTGCCACATTTGCTATGCTTAGTCTCGTAATGGTGATCTTCATGCTATGTTTAAATAAAAAGTTATGTAAACTATTTAGAAACTGAAATTGTTAGTTCCTAAACAGTTTACATAACTTTTTCTAAACATCATAAATATTCCGCCCTCCTCATAGAACTCACCCATAAAAATTTGCAGGGACAAAGAAAAAAAATAAAAATAAGAGTTAACTTAAATGACGTACTGCCACGACCGGCACAAGTGGATATATTATGTGCTATATTTGCTATGCTTGCCCCCGCCATGGTGATATTCATGTTAATACTTACCTCTATGCCCCGAAGGTTGAGCACAGCTCCAACTCTTCCCTCTCATCCCTTGACATCTTCACCTCCCAGATGAAACATCACTCTCTCTGTTAAGAACCCTATCAACCTCATTGCCGTCTAGTAAACTTGTGTAAAGCTCCTCTTGAATTTCGATCACCACCTCCCCCTTTCTTGTCCCACGCTCATTCCAGCTTATGTTTAGAAAAAAGTTATGTAAACTGTTTAGGAAATAAAACTGTGAATTCCTAAACAGTTTACCTAACTTTTTCTAAATATCATAAATTCTTTGCCCTTCTCACAGAATTCATCCACAAAAATTTGCAAGGATAAGGAAAAAAAAGAAAAAAAAAGGATTAACTCAAAATGACATACCGGCATGACCAGCACGAGTGGATCTTATGTGCCATATTTGCTATGCTTGGTCCCGCCGTGGTGATTTTTGTGCTAATACCTACCTCTATACCCCTGGAGGTCGAGCTCAGGCCCATCTCTTCCCTCTCGACTCTTGACATCTCCACCTCCCACGTCATCGGCCAATGGAATATCGATCTTTTTGTCAAGAACCCGAGCAAGCTTATTGCCGTCCAGTACAACTCCTTTTGAATTTCGACCATCACCTCTCCCTCTCTCGTCCCACGTTCATTCCTGCTGATGTTTAGAAAAAAAGTTAGTAGACATAACTTTTTTCTAAGCATAAGTAAGAATGAACGTGAGATAAGAGGGATGGTAGTGATTGAAATTCAAGAGGATAGTGTAGTGGACGGCAATTAGCTTGAAATTCAAGAGGAGCGATGTTCCATTTGGTATCGGCCAATGGAACATCGCTCTTTCTGTCAAGAACCCGAGCAAGCTCATTGCCGTCCACTACAGCTCCTCTTGAATTTCGATCACCACCTCTCCCTCTCTCGTCCCACGCTCATTCCTGCTGATGTTTAGAAAAAAAGTTAGTGGACATAACTTTTTTCTAAGCATAAGCAGGAATGAGTGTGAGATAAGAGGGGGTGGTGGTGATCGAAATTCAAGAGGAGCGAGTGTAGTGGACGGCAATTAGCTTGCTTGGATTCTTCATGGAAAGAGCGATGTTCCATTTGCCGGTAACGTAGGAGGTGGAGATGTCGAGGGACGAGAGGGAAGAGATGGGGTAGGTATTAGCATGAAATAAAAAGATAAAAACAATCTCCTTCCAAGGTATCCGCCACCAACTAAGGATGAGGATCGAGATAGAGGTAGGAAATTCATTTAGAACATCTCAATTTGAAGAATCTAGCCTTCTTGAATATAAGATCACCATGGCAGGGCCAAGTATAACAAATATAAGCACATAAGATACATAGGATGATGATCCTCTCATGCTGGTCGTGGCGGTCTGTTATTTTGAGTTACTCTTTTTCTTTTTTTTTTTTTCCTTATTCTTGCAAATTTTTATGAGTGAGCTTTGTGAGATGGGCAGATAATTTATGATGTTTAGAAAAATTTATGTAAACTGTTTAGAAACTAATACTATTAGTTTCTAAATAGTTTACATAACTTTTTTCTGAACATAAGCAAGAATGAGTATGGGACGAGAGAGGGAGATGTGGTGATCGAAATTCAAGAGAAGCTTCATGCGGTTGTACTGGATGGCAATGAGCTTGCTGGGGTTCTTGACGGAGAGAGTGATATTCCATTGCCCGGTGACGTAGAAGGTGGATATGTCGAGAGACGAGAGGGAAAAGACGGGGCTGAGCTCAACCTTCGGGGTATAGAGGTAGATATTAACACAAAGATCACTATAGCGGGGCCAAGCAAAGAGAATATGACACATAATATGCATAGGATGATGATCCGCCCGTTCTGATTATGGTGGCATATTATTTTGAGTTAACCTTTTTATTTTCTTTCTTTCCTTGTCCCTACAAATTTTTGTGGGTGAGTTCTATGACGAGAGCGGAGAATATATGATGTTTAGAAAAATTTATGTAAACTGTTAGTTCCTAAACAATTTACATAACTTTTTTCTAAGTATAAGTAGGAATGAGCGTGAGACAAGAGAGGGGTGGTGGTGATCGAAATTCAAGAGAATCTTCATGTGAGTGTAATGGACGGCAATTAGCTTGTTGGGGTTCTTGACGGAAAGAGTGATGTTCCATTTGTCGGTAACGTAGGAGGTGGAGATGTCGAGGGACGAGAGGGAAGAGATGAGGCTGAGCTCAATCTCCGGGGTATAGAGGTGGGTATTAGCACGAAGATCACCATGACGGGGTATAGAGGTTGGTATTAGCATGAAGATCACCATGACGAAGCCAATCATAGTAAATATAGCACATAAGATACATAGAATGATGATTCTCTCGTGCTAGTCGTGGCGGTCTGTCATTTTGAGTTAACTCTTTTTTTTCTTTTTTTCCTTGTCCTTGCAAATTTTTGTGAGTGAGTTCTGTGAGAAGGGTGGATATTTATGATATTTAGAAAAAGCTATGTAAACTATTTAGGAACTAACAGTTATGTAAACTGTTTAGGTCGTGGTGGTCTGTCATTTAGAAGCCTTAGTTGTCAGCCAGCACATCAAGTTTTCTTGAAGGTTTGCTCTATAAGCCAAAATCAGCCTCGAGGATCTCCTTTGTGAAATTGACAATCGGTTTTCCATCCACAAAAGACGGTGGAACATAAGAGAGCTCAAAGCCCTTTGCTGCCAACCGCGCAACATTGGTCCATGATTGGGATTGGGGTGGCTTGGAGGACCGATCATACTTGCTTGAGGCCTGTTTGAAAGGAGCCCTTAACTGACTTCTACCCCTTGGTCTATCAACCCAAGGAGGCCTAGAGGAATGATCCCCCTCGGTACTCACACCCTTCGGTGCACTCCCCTTGTTCGAGGAATTCGAGTCTTCTCAGCCAAGTGGTTTACACCATTAGAAGGAGGGGAGCTGAGGCCCTTCCCGCTACCAGAGCGAATGGCTTTCTCGAACAAAGAAGACGCCATAACTCCAGTAAGTAGGAACAATCACTCTGCCTTCTATAGAGCGGCTGAGAGGGAAGAGTCCATACCAGGCCAGCCAGTAGGGAGAAGGATGGTGGACGACCTCTATGCCCTCCTTTAGGCCGAGCTTCACCCCAAGAGCGGCTCGAGCAAGCCTGCAGCAGCTGACCCCAGCAACTTAGCAGACAACGCTCGGGAAGGTGAGCTGGATCTCTGCCGAGCAGAAGAGTCGGGTCGATCCATTCAGGGAGGATGATGTTGGACGACCCCTACCCCCTCCTTTAGGCCGAGTTTCACCCCAGGAGCTGCTCGAGTAAGCCTGCAGCAGTCGACCTTGGCAACTCAATAGATAACGCTTGGGAAGGCGAGTTGAATCTCCGCCAAGCAGAAGAGTTGGGCCAATCCGTTTGGTGAGGAGCAAGATCGATGGGTTAGGAGGAATATCTCCAAAATTTTGAGTAGATGGATGCCTGTAGCTCCTGGGCCGAGCGCATGCCAGAAGCAATGAACAGTACCAGGATCGCCCCCTAGAGAGAGTCGATGAATAGTAACTACTTCCCCTTTTTGCATTATCTGCTGTTTATTCTCTCTATCTGTGAAACCAGTTTATTCGTATACTTTTTGGAACTTAATGTGTGATTAGATCTTCTGGGCATCAATCATGACACATATGGATGAGAAAATATTCCCGGAGCCATCAAAGTGTGATCTTGCTAGATTTGAAAACCAGGAGTCAGTACCACCCTACAGCTTTGTTGCTTTCGGAGGAGGGCCTCGCATATGCCCAGGACATGAATTTGCAAGGATCGAAACCCTTGTTGCGATCCATTATTTGGTCACTCAGTACTCTTGGGAGTTATGTTCAGATGATCATTACTTCAGGGACCCTGTGCTAGTACCTACTCAAGAACTACTGCTCCGGATTGTGCCAAAGGAAGGAAATGATCTTTCCTTGACTATTCAGGACTTCCGCTATGCCAGCTTTTCAGGACTTAGCTACATCAAACATCCTGATTGGTGGATAAAAGTTGAAGCACCATTAGCCCAATAAAGACGCCAGTGCGAGAAACTCTTCTGGACAACATAATCAAGCGCATTTTGCCAATGGTGTATGTTTTCATTGTGTATGAAGCTATATACATGTTGACATTTAGCTCGACTCCCTAGTCTCCATGCAATCTCCCTTATCTTAGCCCCTCCAGAAACTATCAATGCTTTCTATATTAATTAAACCAAATGCCGTTTGAGAAGAAAGGGCCCGAATTTTTCTTCTGCTCTTTCAATTTCTTTGGGTTGGTTTGACTCCGTTTCAATTTTTGTTTTTTTCCTTCTTTCTTGCTTTTTACCTAACAAAATATTTTTAGAAAAAAATGATGACAGAGCATCAACTTATGAAAAGGAGATTCATTTTATTAATTGAATCATGGTGAAGTTACAATTATTTATATTCGTTGAAATTGTGTATATCTTTTTCAGCACAATATATGTAATTTCGCTATTATCCTATAAAATAGATAAAGACAGCAATAAAAGTACTAAGGGAATTTCACTATGATCGGGTAATAAACAAGAGAACTTATTTTGTTCTTTAACTTAATTGAGTAGGTATTCTAGAGGCAGTATATAATATTCTCAAGACACAAATTATAAGGAAATAAGATGTTAAGTAATCATTTGGCTTGTAGATTGATGAATTATATTGAAGAAAACTATGTTCTCTCCACCTAACAATCGATTAGAGTGGACGATTGATGATTCTCTATATGCAGTTAATCTTGTTATTGGGTTAGATCAGTCGGCAGGCTAGAATCTTTGAAACCTTATTTTTCTCGGGTGCCTCTTTTCCTGTGTTAAAATTCAAAACACCCCTAATTATCACCATTGGGAGAGTGAAAGGTGATCATTCTTGACATGGAGTGATAACTTATCATTAGTAAGACTACCCACTATGGCAAAATATATTTGTACTTTCTCTTTGTAAAGTGAATAATGATTTACTTTTTTATTTGAAATCTAACGTGTAGAAAGTAATTAACCGAGCTAATTAATACAAAGTATTTTGAGAAATGGCAATTTCTATCTGAATTCTGACATGTCAACACATTGAACTTTGATGTAGTTACATATATCTGTGCATCACACGGGTCATACTGTAGTATTAGATTGAATTACAGCATAAAAGCTTAAGCAGATACTTTGACACTCAATGCAACGTGCCTGCTGGTAGTCAATATTCATAAAGAAATAAGAGAATTACAGTGCAGAAAATCAGCGCATCTTTGGCAAATTCAACTTAAGAGACAAAATTAAGAGGGGAAGGACCTAGTTTGAAAGCACTAATGCAGGCAATTACAATGCATGATATTCTGGAAAACCTCGAGAAGTGCAAAAGACGGGACAGCAGAGACCTCAGTGAATCCAAATTCAACAGGCACAAATGGTCAATGCAATCATGCGATATGAACTTGAACAGAAAACTGCCTAAGAGCTCATTATGGCAGGGCAAGGTGGAAGAGGCTTACCCTGAAGTGGATTTACCCAGTCTTTCATCTTTACATCGTCTCTGATCATCGACCATCAACTTGAAAACATCTAACAGTTGATCCAGCCCCTCCGGACTGCCCCCACCTGCCTTCATTGCGTAAATGGCGCTCTCTCGAGAGTGGACAAACATCAAGCCTTAGGCTGACTTCAAACTTCTCCGTACAAGCTCATTACCTCCAAATCCAACTTCACACAAGGCAAGAGCTTCAATCAGGGATTCTCGCTGTACATTCTCTTCGCCTTCATCCACGTGCCATCCAGCACGATCAAGTTCCTGACTTTGAACTCAGCTGCCTTGAGTTCATCAATGCTGAGCGCATTCTCGGTCGGGAACAGAAGTACCGACCCGTGCGGCACCTCGAGTACGAATTCCTCAAATTCTTCGAGCTCCAAGCTCAGATTCGATAGGAGGTTTTGCGATTACATCACGAGCAGACGGGCAATCTGATATGGCATCAAAATCAGCTCCTTGATGACTGATTCGAGACATCCAAACATGGCCTATCGATTCGATAATCCCCTTCTTGCCCATTCGAAAACTAATAACATGTTTGCTAGTACTTCTAGACAAGACTCCACAAGCACGCGAGTTCTGCGACACCTGGGAATCCTCCGAAACCTCCTCACTGTTCGGGGCAATCGAACCGCGGTCCCTATCATCCCCAGGACAGTGAGCTCCATTCGATTCGACGACCGAATTACGGTTTCCCACCATCACTCCAGATGCCAATCCGCTGGCCCTGACTTCGGAGTCTCGCTCCAGCGGCGAGATCGAGAACTCGGCACCGAAGTTGACGTCGGAAACGGTGGCGACAGCGACGTTCTTGAGGCCCAGCCTCAAGATTGGAGTGGAATTGAGAGGGTGCTTCCGCTCCAGGCTTTGCTGGAGGACGGTGACGCGGGACGGGATGATCGAGGCCTGGAGATCGGATCTGAGCGGAGAGACACTTGCGCGCGGGCTTGGAGCAAGACGGGCAGATGGACTGCTTCAGATTGGCCACGGCAGACGATGGCGGCGATCCGGCTAGGGAAAGGAGGGAACTGGAGGAGGAGGAGGAGGAGGGTGGTGGTTGGGGACGAGTATCGAAACGGGGTCGGATTCGGGTTGTGAAATGGACCTGCATTTTCCCAGAAATTGGGAGATGATTTTTGGGAATCTGAAAGAAACGATAGGGCCAGAACACTGGGGCAATTTTATTTTTATGTCGGCCGAACGGTGGAGCACATATTTTTGAATTACTAAAGAGATGCGCGGCGGCCTCTCTGATTCATATCCGAAAAGTGGCGCGTGGTGGCCAATCGATAATGGTTGCCGCCGTCACACTACCCGCAGGGTCCAAAGGTGCAACATTGTAGGCTCAGTAACGCTTTTAAGGCTCATTTGCCGGAGATCCATCGATTTCTAGATTGGATATCATGGCAACAAATCATAAGGCAATGGGTCGGGTTGGGTAGGGTTTTGGCGTTACCCAAAACCCTACCCAACCCGACCCGAATCATAAGTCAATGTGTTCCGACTTGACTCGAAAAAGCATATACCCGAAGCAATAATGCAGGTCGGATTGGGTTGAGTCCGGGTTTACATTTCGCCCCTAGTTCCTCTACTAGCCAAATTTTGAAGTATCGAGCAGTACATGTGTCTCTACTAAGTTTAACAAGAGTGAAGTTCAAAAAAACCAAAAGTGAATGATATAAACCTAAGGGAGATGACACATCCTCTACATACACAGCAAGAAAACATAACTTCTTATTAGGAAGTAAAACAGATAAATGAAATCAATCGAGGGTTGTACCCCACAGGATCCAAACATCTCACTTCTTGCTCCTCTTGGAGCTGCCAGAGGTTTCGGATTTCCCTTTCTTGTGTTTTCCCGCAACACTGCTTCCAGTGCCAACAGTAGCAGCAGGGGCAGGGTAAATAAGCATGTGATGCATAGGAACCAAAATAAGGAACCCAGCGGCAGGAGTTCTGTAACACAACAATTAAAATTGGTATCAAGCGACATGCAAAAAGAAGACAACAGCAGAAACTTATGCTAATTTCTATCATAAATTTCTCTTCAATTTTCCTTCCATGGAGGAGGAGAAGAAATTTCTAGGAACTCATAAACGGCGGGCGACCAGACGAAGTACATAGAATGTTTATAACTGACCAAGACTATGCTACTTGACAAATGAAAGAACCAAAAGCTTGAAACAGCTCACGATGACTTCAAAGATTTGATGACCTCTAGCACAAAATCTTGCTAATTCAAAACAAACATGTTGGTGCATAAGATGAGGGAGAGGCTCCTAAAATTCGAACACATCAATCATCTATCATCTACTTACACCAGATATCATGATAACCATCAGCAAAGAACACCATACAAGCAGAATGCATTGCTAGTAACCTTTAGTTTACTCTTTAAAATAGTTCATTCACTTTGCAACATGGGGTAATAAATATGCACAATAAAATATCATCGGTATTTCCTACATCTGGATTGAAGTAAATCATCTAATCAGAACATGTTTGAACTTATCAAGCAGGAAAATGGTGGTAATCGAGATTGAAAAGCTTAGTGACTGATTTCAAGGTTCAAGACGCATACTCGAGAGCACGGCAGACTCCTGCTTGGCCACACTAGCACCACACGCATTGTTTTGCAAACTAAAACGCAGAGCTTGGTTTTCAACCATGACGCACTAAAGTAACCTCCCAAGTCTCCTACATTCCCCCTCAAGGCATTTGCTCTTCACCTCCAGATCTTTGACTTACGCTTTCTTCCTCTCTCTCGACCTAACAGTAGCATCCGTGTTCCTTAGCTGCCTGCCTAAAATATATCAACGACCTTCCGTTGGGACGGCTTCGATAATATCATACATGCTGACTAATGAACAAATTAGCAATTTCTATCCCTACATATTTGTCCCTTATGGAAATTCTCGGACGGTCCTATTCACAATTCGGAAATCATATGGACCCGTTTTAAGCAATATATCGACAATCACTCCGACCATACGCCTAAATTGAGTGAAAGAAATTATGAAGCACTCCACCTTCGCAAGGCCTTGATGCCCACAATTCCGTGAGCAAACATCCCTGTTTAGATTCAATACCACTAACATAAAATACAATATTTCACGAAATTCCGAAATGTTGACTTCAATGGCAAAACTCCCTCGCGGCTAATTCCATGTGCAAAAAGCACACCCATAAATCCTAAAATTCAACCAGCTTCATAAATCCTAAAATTCAACCAGCTTCTTCTCCAAAAAGACGTATTAACAAAGATCCCGCAGAATTCAACAGGTGAAGCCGGCCCTGAATAAGAGGGAAATGAAGCAACTATTCCTCAGGATATTGCCCCCTGAAAACTTCCAAGGATTAGTGTACTCAGGCTGCCAAATGTTTTCACAACTGGTAGATGGGCGATGGAGTCAAGTAAGCAATCATTGAGGGAAGGATATCTACCGGAAGCGCTAAGAAATTCCTGGCGAGGAAAGATAAGAAAATAGTAGTTGAAGTAGTGCTGGTGCAAGAGCCATTTCTCTGTAGATCACCAGTGAAATAAACAAGCTTAGCTGGGTTTAAATAGGACTCGGTTAATGAAGTCTTTGAAGGACCTGTTCAATCGTGAAAGATCATTAAGAGTAAGAAAGTAATCTAGATGAAATGTTGAATGTAGAACAAAACATTGGATGTAGAATAAAGGACTAATCATCCTGACACTGACCTATTTAATAGTTCGAATTATGTATATATAGGTCCGTTCACTAACCATGTCTATTCTACAAACGATTTTGCAATAGCATGAAGGGATAAGCTCCACGTTATTTAAGTGTCTTCCCATGAAGGCTGGGAATTGCCATTGCTATCACAAAATGTAGGATTCCAAGTTTATGAGAATTTACCTCACAACTTATAATTTTTTATGCCATATATTCATTATGATTGACGAGTTACAAGTAATATATCTTATTTCATCTCAGCTATTAATTAATATCCTTTCCATTTTTTTTCTCGTAAACATTGGTAGGCTGCATCTGCATTAATCTTAGTAGGAGCTTGCCTTAAGGAACCATGCTCATTAGTCCTTATCAATGTCTTCAGCATATATCCCTTGCTGCTTTCAACTTCTTTTTAGAATGCACTCATCAAATTCACTCAAGTTTTTAAAACAGATTGATTATTTAAATGATATTCACAGATCTTTTACAGCATGAGACACAGCTCGATCGACAATTATATGAACTCTCTGTCTAAATATGTACTTGACCCTTTAGATAGGAGAAAGTCAAATAGGATGCGTCTAACTTGACCCTTTTTCGCTGCAAAAAGTATACAAACACAACAGAGAGTGTATAATCAGGAAAGTCGAGAAGAAAATGTGTCAAAATTACTTAAATCAATTACTTAAACGTTTCAAAATTACGTAAATCAATTACTTCTGTTTTTGTATATATAGCCTTCTGCAGTCACACCTTCTCATGTTCATGTTCAAGAAGATGCCATCCATGAACTTCCCTTATTCACAGCTCCTTTTTTCCAGCAATTTGTCTCCTCCTCCTTTTCGTCTTTCTGTTTTACTCTCTGTTCAACGGAAATCATGATATTCCTATCTCAAATCTGTCTTTTTCTTCCAACAGCCGCACCATTACACCATCATCGTTTGCGGTTAACAGGCTTCTTGCAACCTCCATGTACAAGAGCATATCTAGACATAACACCAGTTATATCAAAGTGAGTATTGTAATGTGTATCAGTGAGTTATTGTTGGAAATTGTGATCAATTTTCTAGAATTTTCTGGAGTTGCTAAACTTCTAGAATTCCCTAGATGAAGTTTCTGGAAGAAAGAGAAAAATGTAGAACCACATGTGTAGATCTCTCTAGAAGAAGAGAGGATAAACTACAATCTAGAACTCTCTAGATTAAGCCTAAGTGGACAACATTCTACACAAATCTAGAATGTTGGTAGAACACCCTATAAATAGGAAAGAGGGGGAGAGCATAGTAGAACAACAAATGAAAAAGAGTGAGAGGAGCATGAGATAATACTCCATATCATGAAACTCCTCTACCAACACTTCCTTCAACTATTATAAAATTATTTTATCCAACTAATGAAACTATTTCCCATATCCCATGTTCTTTATCTTTTAATTATTCTATCTTGTCCCTTGTCCATCCACTACAAATTATATCATACACTTGCACACAACATCACTAATCAAAAACTTTTATCAATATCAAAACCATACTTCCGCACGCACACATCCAAAAATTTTTTTATAGTTATTTAGAACGTCTATTGTGATATTTGTGGGTTAATGAGGGATGTTTTTCTGGTGCCTGTAGAAGAAGAGTAGTTTAGAAAGAATCGAAGACAATTTGGCTCAAGCCCGTGCAGCAATTTGGAAAGCCATTCAGTCCCAGAGCTACACTTCCGATAAGGAAAGAGACCTTCATACCCAGAGGAAATGTGTATAGGAACCATTACGCCTTTCCATCAGTCAAAAGTCGTACACTTTCCAGAGTTCACCTACATTACACAGCTCTTGTTTTCTATATACGGTTGGAGCATATAATAATCTCCATGATGAATGTTAAATGCACGCACGCATGCCTAACATGATTTCTTAACTTATTCCTGGGCACATTACTGGAACAGGAGCCACATAGAGATGGTGAAGAGATTCAAGATATGGACATACAAGGAAGGAGACCAGCCTTTGGTCCACGATGGACTGATAAGCAACCTATACGCCATCGAAGGCCAATTCATTGACGAGATGGAGGACAAGCAGAACCCATTCAGGCTTGCCATCCCGATGAGGCGCACGCCTTCTTCCTCCCATTCAGCGTGGCCAACGTCATCTGCTACGTGTATGAGCCGATACTCTTCATAGGCGACTACTCACGGGAGAGATTGCAAAGATTCGCGGGCAATTGCGTTGGTGTCGTAGCAGATAGGTACAGGTATTGCAATCGAAGCGAGGGCACCAATCATTTCATGGTCTCTTGTCACGATTGGGTAAATAGGATCGTACTTGTGCTCTTCAGTGTTTTGAAAATCGTAAATATATTGTATATGCAGCATTACCCGATATGGAAATTCTTATTAAATTTAGCTTCAATATTATTGTATAATTCCAACCCGAATTTTTAAGCAAATAGGACGATAGAGAATGTATATGTACATGACCTATGGAAGCTCTAAACACTATCTCTCGAGTTGAAGATGGATGAAAAACAGCCCTTGGAGTTAAAAGGACCGATTAGAGAATAGAGCATTAAATATTGGAATCTATACCATATTAAAATCAGTTTCGTACTGGTCAAAGTTATTATTAAATGGAATGTCTTGTAAACTCACGTTGAGGCCCTGCTCTAGCCAAAGTTTTGATGTGATTGAGTGTTTATATATCCATATTCTTCTTTTCAGTTTTATCATCTTTTTTGAATTGATAGTATTCTAATCCTGCAGGGTCCTGATATTTCATCGGCTAACCATGAGCTCTTCAAGAACTTTAACAGAGTCCTATGTAATGCTAACACTTCAGAAGGATTCAGACCAAAAATAGATGTCTCCATGGCAGAAGTCTACTTAACTCGTGGGGAACTTGGCCCTCCTCGATTAGGGCTAGACCCTAGCAACTGCACGATCCTTGCTTTCTTTGCCGGGGGAGTGCACGGTTTCATCCAAGAACTCTTGCTCGAGCATTGGAAAGAAAAAGACAACGACATCCAGGTGCACGAGTACCTTCCTAAGGGCAAAAATTAAACTCAATTGATGCGGAAGAGCAAGTTCTGCTTGTGCCCCAGCGGGTACGAAGTGGCGAGCCCCAGGATTGTGGAATCGATTTATGTGGGATCCATTCCTGTGATCATTAAGGATGACTGGTTGCCATTTAGCGATGTTCTTAATTGGAGTAAATTCTCAATTTAGATTCCAGTTCAGAAGATAAAAGATATCGAGATGATTTTACAAGCAATCCTGTGCAAGAAGTACGTGAAATTGCATGAGAGAGTAGTCAAAGTTTTTTTTTTTTTTTGGTCGGTAAAACACCAATAAATATATTAATACGAGTAACCCATACAACCAGCTGCTATAGCATCCGCACATAACAAGTTCATGAGAGGAGAGGGCGGAAGAAGAACCCAACTACGAGTCAAAGGAGTTCTATTATGGGCCTTGCAGGCCCAGTCGGCTACCGTGTTTGCCTCCCTTCGACAGAACCCTAGCGAGAGATTGGAGAAAAGGGTTAACAGGAAGGCTGCATTTGAGAAGAGAGCGCAATCCATCCATGGCGGCTGTGTCCGACGATTCAACGTTTCCACCGGGGTGAGATTATCAGATTCCAGCAGGAGCTTTGCATTTTGGAGCCCCTAATCAAGAAGATGCCGAAGCGTCAAGGAAAGGGCTTGGATCTCGACCTGCATAGCGGAGGACGCAGCTATGCCTGTGGAGAAACCATCAGTAAGTCTGCCCCGGTGATCCCTACATATACAAGCTATGTTGCCTTGATTGCTACCCTGTTGATAAGATCCGTCCATATTAACCTTCAGAACCCTGGGATCTGGGGGACGCTAGAGATTTTCCTTATTTTTGACTGAGAGATCCTTTTGTGAGCAGGAGGGCAAAGACAACTGATCGACCTGGGTATGAGTCAGCGCTAATTCTGCGACCTGGATCGGATCGGGAAAAGTTCCTCGGAAAAGGAAAGCATTCCGAGCTCGCCAAATCTGCCACAGTATATTAGAGATAAGCGCCAGTCGAGGTAATCGGTTTTCATTCCCTACCGTGGACACAATCCATGAGTCCAGACATTGGATATTGTTGGGGTTGATAGAGATCCCGATCTGGGAATGTAACCACACTCGATTAGTCCACGAACAAAGTAAGAACAGATGTTCTAAAGTTTCTGGAACCTGTTTTTTACATAGTGAGCAACAAGGGCTTTCTATAATATGCCTTCGATGCAAGTTGTCTCTCGTCGCTAAGGAGTTGCTGCATATGGACCAGAGAAAGATGCGGATCTTGGGAGCTGCAGGCATCTTCCATAGATTGCGCCAAAGCTAGGTAGGAATTTGGTATGATGTAGAAGCATCAGTTGTTGGAATACCTGATTTAGTCTTTGTGATTGCATGATATGCTGATTTGACCATGAATGTGCCTTGATTAGTAGCTGTCCATATGAGTGCATCTTTGGTGAAGGTAGGTCTAATCTAAATGTCTATGATTTGTTGAATAATCGGCAAGTCGAAAAATTTGTGTAGTAAATCTATCTTCCATGAGCTGGGAGGCGATCAATAAGATTAGCTACTAGAATGGGTTCTTCTTGGGCCTTTAGTCCACCTAGAATGCCCATAGGTAGCCATTTGTCTTCTCTAATGTTGATGCATTTTCCATCCCCTACTGACCAATGAATGTTGGTTAAAATGGCTTCCCTCCCGCTCAAGAGACTTTGCCAGCCCCATGATGGGCGAGAGCCCTTGACAGCTTTAAAAAAAGTGGAGGAATGAAAATATAAACCTCTAAAAAACTTTCCCGTTAATGATAAAGGTTGTCGCATAAGGCGCCATGCTTGCTTACCAAGCATGGCTTGATTGAAACTGATTAAATCTCTGAAGCCCAAACCCCCTACTTCCTTTCGGTTTTGTAGTCCTTTCCAACATTGCCAATGAATTCCAGATTTGCTTGTATCATTGTTCCACCAGAATTTAGCCATACGCTGTTCTATAACTTTGCATAAGGAAATAGGAATCTTAAAAACAGACATGGCATATTACAGAATAGATTGAATCACAGTCTTAAGCAAAACTTCCTTCTCTCCCTTAGATATAAGTTTCTCCTTCCACCCCTCTAATTTCGACTGAATTCTACTTAGAAGCCAAGAAAACATATCCCTTTTAGAGCTTCCCCAATCAGTAGGTATCCCTAAATACTTACCACATCGCTGTAAAATAGGTACCCTTAATTTACAAGCCAAATTTTCCTGGAGAGAAATAGGACAAGATGGACTGAAGAAAATTCCAGATTTGTTTCGATTGATAGTTTGTCCAGTGGCCAGACAATACTGGTTTAATATATTAGATAGATTCTGGCACTCTAGGAAGGTACCATCAAGAAAGAAGACAACATCATCAGCAAAAAATAAATGTGATCAAGTAGGACACCAATGATTCAACTTAATGCCTTTGAGTAAGCCCATATCCATAGCATTCCGGATTAGGAAGGATAAGAGATTGGCAATGAGTAAATAAGTAAGGGGATAAAGGATCACCCTGCCGAAGCCCTCTGGTGGGATGAAAACTCTGTAAATACTCGCCATTCATTTTGACGCACAAAGTTGTTGTTGAGATGCACTGCATAATTAGCTGGACCTAGTGAGAATGAAAGCCTAATCAAAGTAAATAATCCTGAAGAAAATCCCATTCAACACGGTCATACGCTTTCTACATATCTACTTTAAGTATAGCTTGAAAATGATGCTTCCTTCTTCTGGTCTTAAGCTGATGAATGACTTCCTGTACTATGAGAACATTGTCTTGAATCTGTCTTCCGACAACGAAAGCACTTCATTCCTCAGAAATTAAGGTAGGGAGCAGGGGTTTTAACCTATTAGCAAGCACTTTAGAAAAAATCTTATAAGCATAGTTGCACAAACTAATAGGACGATACTGATCCAAGCTTTCTGGGTTTGGGGTTTTGGGGATCAAAGTGATAGCAGTTCTATTTAAAGCTAAAGGTAATGATCCAGAATTAAAAAATTGCTGAACTTCCTGATAAATATCCACTTTAAGAACATTCCAATGAGATTGATAAAATATTCCATTCAAACCATTCGGACCTGGGGCTTTTGAAGCACCTAATTGAAATGTAGCCTCTTTAACTTCTTCAATTGTTACCTGTGCAAGAAGCATTGCATTCATTTTTGCATTAACCACTTGTGGACACTGTTGTAAAATCTGTTCATAACAGCGAGGGCCTAAAGTGGTATAGAGCTGTGAAAAATAAGTAGTAGTCATTTCTTGGAGCTTTCCAGGATCCCGAACCCATTGCTGATGTTCATCTCGCAATACAATAATATGATTACGTTGTCTTCTTTGAAGGGTAGTGGCTTGAAAGAATCTAGCATTTCGATCTCCCCACTTTAACCAATTTATCCGAGAACGCATCGCCCAAAATTGCTCTTCCCTCTACCATACTTTCTGAAGTTCTATTTTTAAAATTCGTTGTCATGATTGATTCGATGAAGTAAGATTCTGATTTGTCATAATTTGTAACTAGTGCTCTAATTCTATTGCCCGTTGTCGGTTATGGGAGAATTTCTTGCAACTCCAAGTGGATAAAGCAGCAGCAACTGCGCGAAGCTTGGCTAAGAGAGGAGAGTCCTGCCTCAAAACAGAGTGCTAAGAGTTTTGAATGACTAAGCGACAGTCAGGATCCTGATTCTAGAAAGCTTCAAAGGTAAAATGCCTCTTTTGTCGAACCGTGCAGGGTTTAGTATCTAATACAAGTGGACTATGGTCTGATCCTACTGTAGGGAGAGCAAGCACATGAGCATTCGGGAATGTGACGCGCCATTCTGCAGTACATACAACCCGATCAAGACGCTCCTTCACTAAGGCATCCCCATCTCGGTTATTGGACCATGTGAAAGCTCAGCCATGAGAAGGGAGATCCAACAAGCAACAATCATTAAGAACATCTCGAAAAGAAGATAGACGGTAAGAGTCAACAGGTCGAGATCCCATTTTCTCCCAACGGTTGAGAATTTCATTAAAATCACCGAGGCAAACCCAAGGTAAAACATTATAACTGCTAAACTATCGCAAGGTCTGCCAAAGATATTGACGGTCATGAAAAACTGCAGGTGCATGAAGACAAGTAATCTGCATGGATCTACCCTCTAATATATCCTGGCAAATAAAGTCAAAAAAATGAGGATTGGAGGTAATGTCAGTCAACCTTAATCCATCATTCCAAAAAAGGGCTAAGCCACCTGCAGAGCCAACAGGGCTGAACACTTGAAGATGCAAAAAATGTAAGGTACGTTTCAGGCGAAATAAAACTTCATCGCCATTCTTCGTTTCCATCAAAAATAACAAGTCAAGCTTTTCTTTAGCCATTAGGGCTTTTAAAGCTTGGACTGTCAGGGGATTGCCCAAACCCTGACAGTTCCAACTGAGAATTTTCATCTTTGAACAGGTGGTTGTTTAAGGCTAGCCACCGTCGCCCACAAACTATCTTCAGCCGCCTCGATAATTGGCGTATCCAACAAGAGCAAATCATCATAAGCTCCCAATTGCCCTCCAGGTATGTCATATGGAGTATAGCGTCGTGGTTTCTTAGCAGGGCCTATTTTAATACTCTGACAAAAACTTTTTCCTTTCTTTGCTTGAGGAACCGAGGTCTGCATTTGCACTCCTTTAAGCTTTTCCTCTACAGGAATTAAAGCAGTATTGATATTGTGGCGCATCGAAGGAGCTGAGCCCGATATATCATAACAACCTTTCGATATGATGGAATTAACCTACTATGGAGAAGCTGTTACTTTGGGGGTAGGTGGTGGTAGAAGAGGGATAGGGTGAGCATTGGTAGGAGGCATTTCAGGTATGGTTTCCTCCCACCCCTCCTCCATAGCTGATTGTTCATAATAGAATTTCCAGTAAAGGCTAGATTGCTGAACTTCAGCTTTTAACCAGGGGCCATAAGGTGTTTTCCCAAAGTCTGTTATCATATTCTCCTCAAAAGGTACTGACGGACAGGAGTCAATGTAATGGCCCAATCGGCCACAGAAGTAACAGTAGTGAGGTAACCGTTCATACATGAAATCCAGCCAGAGAGTTTGATTTTTGAATTTAATTAGTCTACCTACCTTCAAAGGTTCAGATAAAGCCAGCTCTACTCTTGCTCAGCCTGCTCTCAGAGTGGAACCAGTTACAAAATTAGATTTTACTTGCAGAACAGCACCTACCGTACTTACTGCCTTGCGAATCATATCATCTGTACAACATTCTAATGGCAAACCGATTACCTGGACTTAGAACGCACAGGTAGAGAAATCATAATAGTGAAAAGGGGTGTTTGCTACCCAAGGTTTAAAATTAATAAGATGTCCCGAGAATTGCCAAGGTCAGTTTCTAGGATTCTCGTTTTTCAGCTTGAGACCGAAATTTTGCCAAATAAATTCTGGCTTCTCTCTGCAGAATATCAACTTGCTCCGACCTCCATGCCCTCTTCAAGATCGATTGAAAAGCTTGGAAATTAAAGGAAGGATTGGAAGGAACTTTACCAATTAACGTTAACTTACACTCCTCAACTGCTTCAGGTGCGGGCTCAACATGCCATTCTGCAAATTCCTTTTCTGAACATAATCGGCCCAATTTTTGACAGAGGGCAGCAACTCGAGATGCATCGAGATCGTCTTCGCAAGCCATTACGAGAGTGGGTATGTCGCCTTAGAAGATCAAGGTCATAAATGAAGAAAATGTCGACATGTAGATGAAAATACGAAAAAAAAAAAAAAAACCGTAAGGCTGGAGGAAGGAAAATCAGCAAAGGATACACTGAGGGGAGACTAGGTTAAGGTGGGGAATGAAGGTAAGCTATGTAGAAACTGGAAAAGAAGAAGATAGAGGAAGATGATGAGGAATTGCAGCCCGCATGGCTACAGCAAGATGTTCGAAACTAAGGAAGAAACAGGTTTAACAGAGAAGCAGAACTCTACCCGGCTGATAGAGAGGAAATTCGACAAGATTAGAGGAAATCACGACTTAGAAGCTTGATTGAGTAGTCAAAGTTACGAGGCACTTTGAGTTGCATCGGCTGGCAAAGCCATTCAATGTGATTCACACGGTGCTTCATTCTGTGTGGCTGAGAAGGCTAAATTTAAAGTTGGAATAGATTGATTAGTCCATGTCCTTCCTACTCTCCTTAACCAAAAAAAAAATCAAAAGGAATAATCAAAGTTTTCGTTGTTGATTTGTTGGCCTTAAAGCTATACCAGTTCTGTTTTCGAATAATTAGTTAATGTAATCAATGACCCATTGCCACTGATCCAGCCAAAAAACTAGCCTGGGTGTGGCATCGATCAAGTCCAAAAGAGATGACCTGATTTACCCTCAAAAGAGATGAGCTAAAATAATGTGAAGGGAAAAAGATCTTACAAGAAGCCAAAACTATTTTTTAAAAAAAAGCTAAAAATCAATCATTAGTGACGAAAGTATGTTCAACTGTGAAAAAGGAAGAAATAGCATTTATAAACTGTGTGACACAGGCCAAACAGTTGCAGCATTTTCATTATATAACAGCTTAAACCAACTTTAAGGAAGTAACTTCACTCAGTTTTGAGCTGCTGCAGCTTTAAGATTATGTTGCTGAACAAATAAGTTACAAAAATTTATATTGTAGCAACAGCCGACCATAGCCCTACTGCACCAGAGCTACAACAAAATCATAGCTACTGCACAGACTAAGTAAATTGACTTGTATCCAAAAGCTTTGGCAAGGAAAGATGCATATACGATTGATCGAAGAAAGAGTAAGGGTTCTTCTTTTGAGGTAAAAATTGAAGTGAAATTCAAAGCTGCAGTGAACCGAATGTCATCAAGGACCACGAGAAAGGTGATGAAAATATGGCCATGGTCACTAAAGCAGATAGTGTTGGACAGTTCTCCTGCATAAGCATTGTTAATGAAATAAAGGGTGATATTAGACAGATGTGTGGTGACCCCAAGTAAGACAGTTACAGCTCATGGAACGCTGCTTGCTTTCATTGGAACCGCTCTGAGATCAAGATTAAAGAAGGCCACTTTGCATATGCAACCCTCACTTTGACTGATTTGCTATATGAAGAACCTGAGAGAACCTTCATGCGAGATTTTCTGGCCAAGTGACGCTCGTTTGGTTTTTAATCCTGTCCATCTGAGCAACTAGAAGCTTGTGGACACTTTGCTTTAGCTGCAGAATGGAGACATGAGGTCGAGTTGAAGAATCTAAAGAATCATAAGAAGGCAACACAACTCACAAATCACAAGCACCATAAAGATAGGGAAAAAGATCAACTATTCCTCATATTACCCAAGAAAGACCTTCAAATCGACAAGCAATTCAAAGATACTACTGCAGACATATGCAGCTTAATACATGCATCAAGTGTAAATTTAACATATATTAATTTCAACATAGGGAAGTAAGGTTAGTGTATGGCCTAAAAGAGCAGGTTACTAACCTAATTGAGCCCTTGTTCACTCTTCACAAACACGTGAATTGCTCCATCTGGTCCTTTTTTCTTGTGCTGGACCATCTTGTTGTGGTCAGCAATTAAACAAGCTAATTTGTGACATTCCGATATTCCAATTCTATTTTTAGTAAAATGAGATGGGCATTTTATCTACACATGTATAGTTCTTTTCTCTGAGTTGGCCACTCATGAGAAGACTCGTCTATCAAGTGAAGTCGTAAAGGGATTCTAATGCATCGGACTTGAGAATTTGACTAGGAAGCAACCTTTTGACCGAGCTAATCTACAATGGTCAGTACGACATAGTTAAAAATTGATTAGAGACCGGAAATAGATCAACTCGACAAAGGCATGTGATCAAGCGTTGGTGATTCTACCAGATCGCACAATTCTTGTTGATCAGCACTTGACCAATTTTTCTATCATTTTGATACCCCGTATCTATATTTAAAATCTTGAGATTACTACATCAACTGAGAGTCACCAATGTGTCGAAGATGTACATTGTGGCTTGAAAACAATCAACCATAGGTCAAATGCATGAAAATTTCCTAAAAGCTACCCAGTAGATTAGGACATGCTAGTATCGTGCCAGAGTGAAATTAACCGTGAAAATGGAAATTGAATTCAGAAATTGGAAGTCCTGTTGTGTCACAAATCATTTTAGGAACGTTGACTCATCTTCAAAAGATTTTCTTACAAATCGAGTTTTTTCAGCAGAAAATCAAAGTATGGTTCATTTGGTTCGGGAAAATTAATTGGCCCGCCTTTGGTCATACTTTTGGGATGTAAGATGGTTCTATGGTCAATGAAAAATGTGAATTGAAGTGTGGTGACATTGGATTAATTTATGAATTTCAATTTGGTTCAATTAGAAGGGAATTGAAATGAATGGAATGAAATCTAGTGTACAAGATTTTAAAATTCGTATGCCATGGTGGACTAAGCAAAATGACCCATTAGAGGATTATTGTGGAAGATTTGAGTGAGTGGAAAGTGAGGTCATGTGAGGTCATGGTGGGACCAAAGTGGAGGGGATTTTGACAAGCGTAGGGTGCACTTTTGCTCTAAAAAAGGTGGGCTCTCACATCAACTTCATCTTCTTCCTCAAGCCAAGCCTTTCTCTTGGGAAAAGTGGGGGGAAACCGTGCGAACTAGAAGTTGCTCGCACGCCCGCTTGCTTGTCGCCGGAGTCGCTCGTCCACGCGCGCCTCGCTAGCTCACTACTTTGCCACAGCTCGTGTGACCCTGACCCTCCAACACCGTCGTCCAGCGTCGCCAGCACAGCTCACTATCGCCAAGGCTACCAAAGCCACCGCTAAAGCCAGCTCGTCGCCAATGCCGCTTCTCCTTCGCTTGCGCACCTGGCTAGCTCACACTGCTGCTCCACCTTTGTTCGCACATCCCAGCATCGTTGTTTGTTTGTCCAACTGCTATTCGTCGTCGCCAGGGCCGCCAAAGGTCTCGTCGGCCTACCGGAGCCACCATCTCCACCACCGAGCTACCGTCGTCCGTCCTTGCTCATTTCCATCCAAGCAACCGTTGGTTCCAGCTAGTTCCGGCAAAGAGCAGCAACTGGAGTTTTAGCAAAGTTTGGATCTTCAAGGCCTATTTTAGGTGCCTTCCGATCCTTGCTTAGTGTCGCCTCGTGGAGGTTTGTCGACCGCCTCGTTGTTGTCTTCGCCAGAGACTCATCGAAAAGCGATTCTGGTGAGTTTAGCCTCCTACACCTCGATTAGAAGGTTAATGATGCTTTAAGGGGGTTTAGTTTAAGTTAAGTGAGATTTTGTTGTTAGTTTAATTTGGTTAAGTGTGGATTAGATTAAGGGGTGCAATTAGTTTAATGTATGTTTAATTAAGGCTAAGTACATGTTTAGATTATTATAATCTTGATTAGACCCTAATTGTTTATTTTTGAATAAAATAAATATTTCAAAATTATTTAATTATTTATTAATATTTTATATTATATAAAATTATTAAAATATTATTATTTAATTAATTTCCATAATAAATTTAATTATTTATTAATTTCGAAAATTATTTGGTGATCTTAAATTGTCAAAATTTTGCGCTGATCGCTGCTATGTATTCAGATTATGAATTTGATGAGTGGATATTGTAAATTGAGTGTTGATTGTGAAAAATATGTACTTTATTCATAAAATCCCAAGTGTCAGGTTTTGATACCAAAATTTGATTTTAAGGATTATATTAAATGCTGGGGTTTGAAAAAGTGAGACATTGGTTTTATGGTTCGAAATTAATGTATCCCCACACACGTGAGTAATTTATTGGATATTTTTAATATGAAGAAAAGAGGTTGGGATCACTATTTTAAATGGAAGCACTGAGTGAAATACAAAGTGTCATGAGCCAAGTATGAATTTATTGTGTGTTAATTAAGAGGAAATTATCCTGAGTTATTGAGCCGAACTTGCCCTTATGTGGGATGCCCCTTACAACGGGCTCGGGTCGCAATTGATTCTAGGCCTATGCTCCTTCGGGAATGCCGTCAACATAGTGACGAAGTCATGCTCTAAGATGGGGAGACGATGTCTAGCTAAATGCTAGTAGATAGCCGAACTGCGAGTAGGCTATGCCCTTGTGTGGCAGTGAATAACAATCGGAATGCATGCTGAATGATTTGATGTGTCGGATTATGGAGCAAAATTGTGTGGCATGATATGAGACGTGTCATAATGATTTAGTCTTATAATTAGGACTCCTATGGTTATAGGTTATGTGAAAATATTAGCTTTCCGATTGATTGAATTCTATTACTGCATATGCTTGAGTAATATGAACTGTGCTAACTTGCAGGAAAGAATTGAGGCAAAGGTAAGTTTCATTGTTTGTGATGGTGTGGCTAGACCATCCTTGGGTGTATTTTCTTTCTAATAGGGATTTAGGATGTGAACTTGCTAAGACAATGTCTCACCCCGTTGTGGGCTTACATTTTCAGGTCCCTAGTGGACGGAGCGGCCAGTTCGTTATGGTTGACCTTGTGGAGTTATAGAGGTGAAGTTGAAGGATTGGAGATCGTGTTCAGCTTGTAGGTCATGGGACGGTCCCTTTTTATAAGCTGGCCTTTTGTAGACTTTTGGTTGTAGACCTCTATTTGTAAACTCCGTTGGTTTATGTAAGTGTTTGGTTGTGATTGATTGCCTGCTTTTTTTTTTTTTAATCTCAAGTTAATTGTTGTTAGGGGATTTGTTTCGCTTCCGCATATGTAGTAAAATGAATGGGTCGGCAACGTGTCTTGGGAACGCCAAAATTCGCATGACCATGGTAGGATGTTCGCGCTCGGGCTTCAGGGTGTGATGTAATTACTGTCTATTAATGTCACATTTTTTTAAAAGTCCCTTAAGAGTGCTGATACATCACTTGAGTAAAAGTTCTCAATATATCTAATATTACCTAGCGTTTCATGATAAGAAAAAAAAAATCATTGAATACATGGCTTCTTCACATTGTAATTGTTTCATTTTCTAGACTACAGCTAGAACGAAGTCATCTTCATTTTCTTTCGTTTGATTAAGCTATACACTATATATTATACTTGATTTGTAGTTGATTTCATACGGCAATTCTTTTACCAAATTTAAAAAGAAGAAAAATAAAAGGTAATATGGTTGATGTTGATGTCAGAGCAACGAAAAAAATATATTCCATTTTTCATCCATAAATAGCCGAATGATATTGATGTTGGAGCAACGATATCCCACAACAATGAATTCATCAGCTAACCTCATTTTCACTTGTTCTTTATTGCTAACTAGTTGTGTGGGAAATGTTTCGGGGCAAGACACAAGCTGTGATCTTTAAAGATTTGCAGGCTAGAACTGATCTAAAAGTTCATTGTAAATCTAGGGACAATGATCTTGGGGTCCAAGATATAACGAGCAATATCATGGGAATTCTCCTTTTTACCTAATATCCTTGGGAAGACATTATTCTTTTGTAGTTTTTTATAGCCGGGTCAATTTAAGTGGCTTGACATGTGTACGTGCAAACAAGAGATTTCAATGCTTGCACTTGGTGTCTTTGGTTAATCCATCCTACTGGTCCTTGTAGGATGCACCAAAAAACTAGAAAATTTGATGTTTGTTTTCCATGAAACCACCTATGCAACTAGGGAGGAAACCTCTCATCTAAATGCATGAGATAGTAAGATGATATTGTTAACTGTTTAGTTACAATTTAAATGGAATAAAGAGCATCTTATGTATCTTTTAATTATTTGTATATACACATGTGTGTGTTTATTCTAATATCTTCGTCACATCGATTTCGATTGGCACATCTTTCTTTATAGTGTTATCTATATGTATTTTTTTCATTTATTATCGCTACCAAAATGTCTCAATGTCAGTCTTTTTTAATGAAAGAAAAGGTCAATAAGTGTTAGCTATTGGGGGATTCGAACTTGTAATGTTGGGTCGTATCAAGAACTAACACCCTTGAGTTCAAAAGTACGAAAAACAAAATTCATTTGAAAAATCTGGCAAAATATGAAAGCATTGAATGGGGTGATGCTTTTTCGAGTTGACAGCATTATGGGCCATTAATGGTAGGGGGATCCTAAAAGCGACGAGAGATTAGCAAAGGATTGTTCAGGCAGCGGGGATGGACTGGAGCGATGGCAGTGACCAGAGTTGCGATGACAAAGGCCTCGCGCCCCTCGTCTCACCTCCATAAGGACAGCGCCACCCTTACCTAGGCTCGGGCCGTGTTGCATGACCACCGTCGTATTGAAGCGTGAATCACCCAGACCTCGCCACCACCGAGCGGGGTCGAGCCACCTCACGGAGCTACAGCAAGGATCAAGCGACCTCGCCAAGCAATTAGTGATGGTGGCGGGACCCTCTCGATTATTTCTCTTCTCCCCATTAAATCAGCCTAATCGCAGCCGTTTCCAAAGTTCTACGTCGGGATCTACAAAATCTCTGATTCTATTGCATCTTAGTGAGGAACGGCTCGCATCTTCATGCACTTCTCTCGCCAATTCCAAAGAACTTCCTCATCGGCCGTACGCTATTCAGTGCAAGTTGAGATGGTCTAGTACACGTTGGTTTCAACCAGAAGACAGTGAACTCGAAAAGTATTTTCGTGATCCAAGAGACTCCCTAAATTTCAGGGAATATCTAGTGGCACGTGAGCAGTAAAGTATAATTTTAGCTCCACAAGTTGTTTCACTAAAATTCTCCTGGAAAAGTACCGATTAAGTTCCCTTGAAGTTCCCCCACTCGAGGAAGAAAAAATAATTGGAAAATATCATAACTATGAGTGTACGAACGAGGGTTTACACAATCGACGAGCCAAATGATGAGGCGGATTGTTTTTGGGTGTTGAACACGGTTCACTGTCTTAAAAATTCCGCTTGCAACTTATATTATAAGTTGATTTACCAAATTCGTAAATCAATTTTAGCACGCTTGACTATTACATTTGCTAGCTAAAGGAAATTCTTGGTTTTACAACTGTGGCTAATTAATTGTCTGGAGAGATTATGGCAGTTCATGCAAGAGTAATGCTAGATGTATTAACATTGGTTCACGAGGGGGGTTTTGTTGGAGAAAACTTCATTGAATATTTTGAAATTGACAAAACGTTTCCATCAGTCTAGTCTGAAGACTTGTAGACTCTTCCATCAAAGTCTGAAGACCTTCGGATTGCCAGACTTAAGACCCAAAGTCTATTCTCATTAACAGTTTCTTGACCGTCGAAGAAGGCTTATCCGAAACGGAGTGTTTCGTTGATGATTTGTAACTATTGTCTAAAGAAGATCTCTTGGCTAGATGCAGCATGTGGGAATCCATTATTCAAATTAAGATCAATTGGGGATTTTGGATTCGTTGATTGATAAAGTAATCTTGGAAGGTTCTACTTATGGAAACCTAGATCCTCATTGTATGGACAAGCATGATTGGTGGGCTATCATCATATTTCTTATATAACTCGAAATATTCCTAATTGATTTTGTCCAATGGGTAGATTAGAAGAACTCATTTGGTAAGTGCCAATGGGTGTGATGGCATGAAGGAGTATATAAGGAAGATGTTCCGATTGTTCGAATGAGTGCGCGATAGAAGAATTCCAAAGTCTGAAGCTCCTTATTCTTAGTCAATTCAATTGTTGAGTGAAATCTTGTACCCAAAAGAGAGTTCATATCTTTGTGAGACCTTGAAGAAGTGTAGCAGAGTCTCTACATTGTGGAATCAATGAAGAGCCTTACTGTAACAACTTTTTTGTTTTATAGTGAAATCCAACATATAAGCTGTTAGTGCGGAAAAGTGGATGTAGGCTTGGATTAAGCCGAACCACTATAAACCATGTGTTCTTATTCTCTTCTCTACGCTCTTTTACTTTGATCGTAGCTCAATTTATATTTTACACCTATTTATCCCCCTCTAGGTGATTTTACTAGCATTCATAATTGGTATCAGAGTCTGTGTACTCACTTAAGTTGAAGTGTTTTACTTTAGAGTTAAAGATCCATGACTAGTATGTTGGCTCCAAGTCTAGTCGAAGGGTAAAGCAATACCAGACCACCTTATTTTGATGGAAAGGAATACAACATATGGAAAAACAAGATGAAGGCATTCCTAAGATCAAAGGATCATCTGGAATGTTATGTGGTAGACAAAGGAATCATTCCTAAAATTGGACCAATCTTAGAAAGAGGAAAAGAAGCTGTTGAGTCTAGTGAAATGACTCAATAAGAGATAACCAAGAGATAAGTTCTTGATGCAAAATCAATTTATTCTTTATATTGTGCATTATCTCCTATTGAATATAACAGAATATCTTCTTGTGAAACAGCTAAAGAAGTCTGGAATAGATTACACATCACCTATGAAGGAACTGATCGAGTGAAAGAAACCAGAATCAACATTCTGCTTGGTAAATATGAAGCATTCAAAATGAAATCAGGAGAATCTATCACTGATATGTTTAGTCATTTTACAGAAATCGCGAATGGTCTTGAATATCAAGGTGAACCAATTTCTAGACCCATGAAGGTAAACAAACTACTGTGTGGACTGTCCAAGGATTGGAATCACATAAATACCTCAATAAGGGAGACACAAATAATCATGCCACTCTTTGTTGACGAATTGGTTGGGACTCTTTAATCTTATGAAGTGGAGTAAATCAACGAAGATGAAGACCCCAAAGGTAAGAAATTTATTGCATTAAAATCTAATAAAGATTCTGATGTCACAGATACTGAAGAAGATATGAATGATGAAGAGCTTGCTTTTATGATAAGAAGATTCAGAAAACTAAACAGAAATGGGAGAATATTCAATCCAAAGAAATAAAGTTTTCAGAAGCAACAGTTTAAGTCAGTTGATGATGATGAATCCAATAAAGATGTAGTCTACTTTGAATGCAAGAAAAATGGACACATCAGACCCAACTGTCCTCTTCTGAAGAAAAAGAATGGAAAAGTAAAGAAATATCGAAATGCACTTAAAGCAGAAACTTGGAGTGATACAGAATGTGAAAAAAGTGATGATGATTATGCCAATATTTGTCTCATGGCATAATCAGACTCAGACTCAGATTCAGATTCAGACTCAGACAGTGAAATTGAGGTAAGTAATTTAAAAATCCCTACTAAAGTTTCTAGATACATTGATGAATTGTGTCTTAGTCTCAAAACCTCTCTCAAAAGAATTTCTGAACTTAAAAAGGAAAATTCTACATTGAAACAATAGGAAAATGTTTGGAAAGAAAATGTTAAAAGTTTAGACAAAAATATTATTACTTTGAAAGAAAATGTAGACAATCTTTCAAAAGAAAATGCATTCTTGAAAAATGATATCTCAAGTATTTCTACAAAATTTTCTATAGGATTTGAGAAACTTGAAAAAATTCTTTCAGCACAAAAACCTTACTTTAACAAATCAGGTTTAGGAATGACTGCTGAAACCATTCCTCTAATTGATTTTCCTAAAGTGAAGGAAAGAATTAAGCAAAGATCTACAAGAGATTCTTACAAAAATCATTTCCAAAATTTTTTTGTTGTGAAAGTGCTCTTAAATGTTCTAAGTGCAATAGCTCAAATCATTTTGAGAAAGAATGTCTTATGATTTGGAAACCTATTAAGAAGGTATTGGCAAAAACCGTATATTACACTAACATCAATGGACCCAAGAAAATATGAGTACCAAAGAAAGCATGAGTCTCTTTTCTAAATGCAGGTCACTATCAAGAGAAATGTTAAATGGTATTTGGACAGTGGATGCTCAAGACATATAACTGGAGACTCAAATTGCTTCTTAAAATTTGTAAAAGTTAATGGTGGAAAAGTTTCTTTTGGAGGAAATAACAAAGGAAGAATTATGGGATATGGAACTGTAAAGATTGAAAGTCTCGCGATCAATAATGTTTCATTAGTAGGACTTAACTACGACTTGTTGAGTATCAGTCAACTGTGCGACACTTGTTTCAAAATTAACTTTTAAGAAGGAATATGTTTAGGAACCAGCAAAGACTCCTCTCAGTCTTTCATTGGGCGAAAACATGGGAATATCTACCTCTTGGATATCAAACCAGATGAAATCCAATGTTTAATCTCAATTCAAGAGAAAGCAAACTTATGGCACAAAAAACTTGGGCACATCAACATGAAGCAAATAGCCAAAATATCAGCAAAAAAGCTTATTCGTGGACTACCCAAACTGTCATACTAAAAGTCTGATCTATACACACCATGTGTGTTAGGAAAACAAGTAAGAAACTCATTCAAACCAATAAATCAAGTATTCACTAATCATGTGCTGTAGCTCTTACATATAGATTTCTTTAGGCCAACCAGAACTCAGAGTATTGGAGATAAGAAATACAACCTAGTAATTTGGGATGATTATTCATGATTCATGAGTATATTTCTTGACAAGTAAGTCTGAAACATTTTCTTATTTTTTAAAGTTTGCTAAAATGGTTCAAAATGAGAAAAGATATGTTATTTCAAGTATACGGACAAACCATGGAGGTGAATTTGAAAATCAAGACTTTGCAAAATTTTGTGATGAATTTGGTTTCCAGCATGTGTTCTCTTCACCATATACTCCAAAGCAAAATAGAGTTGTGGAAAGAAAGAATAGATCGCTGCAGGAAATGGCTAGAACTCTTTTAATTGAAAGTAACATCTCTTCTCGTTTTTGGGCTGAAGCTGTTTTTACAATATGCTATATTACTAACAGAATCTTTTTAAGGCCTATTTTGGAGAAAACTTCCTATGAGTTATTCAAAGGAAAAAAGCCAATTGTTGCGTATTTTCATGTGTTTAGATGTAAATGCTTTATATTGAAAAATGCAAATGATTGAGTTGGTAAGTTTGAAGAAAAATAAGATGAATGTATTTTCCTTGGATATTCTATCACAAGCAAAATTTACAGAGTTTACAACAAAAAGACTCAATCTGTGGAGGAATCGATGAATGTTAAATTTCAACATTTTATGCAAAATCAATCGACTCAGACTCAACTTGAAGAATCTAAACCTGCTCCAGACTCTATAAAGTCTAAATCTCCAGAAGCAACTCAGACTTCAGAAGACTAGCAACAAATGGTCATCGAAGATTCAAATGAGAAAAATGATCAACAATCTGACAATTCAACCAACAATTGGAAGCATAAGTCCAGTCATCCCAAAAATCTCTTTATTAGCGATATTAATGAAGGAATTCGCATAAGATCCAAAAGACGTGAAGAGTCTAGTGCCGTGACTCTTATTTTTGAGATAGAACCCAAAAGCATAGAAGAAGCTTTAACTGATAAAAGTTGGATTGAAGCTATGCAAGAAGAACTCAGGCAATTCAGTATCAATGATGTTTGGGAATTGACTCTTAAACCAAAAGGTAAATCCATCATTAGAGCTAAATGGGTTTTCAGAAATAAGATGAACGAGAAAGGAAAGGTCGTGAGAAACAAAGTAAGACTCGTGGCCAAGGGATATACGCAAGAAGAAGGGATAGACTATAATGAGACTTACGCGCTGGTAGCAAGGCTAGAAGCAATTAGATTATTACTTGCTTTTGCTTGTCATAAGAATTTCAGGTTATTTCAAATGGATGTCAAAAGTATTTTCTTAAATAGATTTATCGAAGAAGAAGTCTATGTGGAACAACCACTCGGTTTTGAAAACTTAAGGAAACCAGACTTTATGTTCAGACTGAAAAATGCTTTATATGATTTAAAATAAGCACCTCGAGCATGATACAACAGACTAAGTTTTTAATTCAAAATGGCTTTGTCAAAGGTAAAGTAGATACTACATTGTTTATCAAGAAAGAAAGCAAAAGCTTTTTATTTGTTCAAATTTATGTTGATGATATTATTTTTTGATCTTCTAATGAAAATCTATGCAAGAAATTCTCTAAGTCTATGCAGGATGAGTTTGAAATGAGCATGATGGGTGAACTAACCTTTTTTTTCTCGGGCTTCAAGTGAAACAACTGAAGGAATGAACCTTTATTCATCAAGAAAAATATACTAAAGAACTTGTCAAAAAGTTTGGACTGGAGAAGTGTAAAAAGACTGATATACAAATGTCAAGTTCTTTGAAGATGGACAAAGATGAAAGAGGAAAGAACGTTGACCAAAAGCAATACATGAGTATTATTGGTTCACTTCTTTATCTTAGCCATTAGTTTTTTAAATTTGATGATTTGTGCTTGTGATTGTGAAAATTTAAATTTAATAGATAAATAATCTATGCTTGGCCATATGATTTAAATTTCAATGAACAAAAATATCCCAAGACTTTTAGATTTCAAAAAAAAAAAAAAGAGAAAAAGGGGATTAAATTCGAATGGGCCTTGGACCCGACATTTTGTTTAGTGTTTGTATTTGTGCCAAATTTCAATCGAGACCCTAAAGAATCTCATTTAAGTGCTGCAAAGCGTGTTATCAAATACATTGCCTCAACTTCAAATCTAGGTCTACGGAGACCCTAGATCTGTGAAGTTTTCACTGACTTCTTGTTGGATTCTTGTTTGCATGTTGATTTTTGTTGAAGATTTGGTATCCTCGGCTAGATCTTGGAAACGATGGTTCTGGAGTATTCCGAGACACCCGAGACTTCAGGAGACTTCACTTTTCTTGCATACAAATTTCAGAGGAAACGAAAGAGAATAGATGGGCGAAATCTTAATATTTCGGAGAAAACTTAGCCGGATGGTTCCAGAGGTTTCGTGATAGAAAGAGTACCTTGGGAAACTGTGCAATTCTGGTCATTATCCGAATATCATGTGCTATTTTATGGAAATTGTGAAATTATGTGAAATTCAACTACTTGGAAACAAGACAGTGTCTTGGTTTTCAAGGAAGCAAAGTACCATAGCTCTTTCTACGGCAAAAGCAAAGTATGTAGCTCTTGGAAGTTGTTGTTCACAAATTCTGTGGATAAAACAACAGCTAAGAGACTTTGGAATTAAATATTCATGCACTAAGATTAAATGTGACAACACTAGCGTAATTAATCTCACCGAGAATCCGATTCTTCATTCAAGAGCAAAACATATAGAGATTTGACATTATTTCATTAGATATCATGTTCAAAATGGAGAAGTTTCAATTCAGTTTATTGATTCAAAGAATCAATTGGCGGATATATTTACAAAACCTTTGGAGAAAAATCAATTTGAAATTATTCGTTCCAAACTCAATATCTTAAAGTTTAAGAAAAGTTCAGACTTAGGACTAAAAGTCTAAAGATACTTAAACTCAGACGATCAAGATTTACGATTGTAAGTACTTCTATTTTAGAAACTTATCTCTCGGATCAAATCTTGAAAAGGTATGATTATCTATCCGAAATTGATTGATGTTATTTCCCAATTTTCGTGATTATTGCAATCCTTCCTTTTCAAAAAAGAAGTTATTTTTGAAATAATAGTTATCTAATTTTTGAAAATGCAGTTATTTTTTAAAAGGCATTTTTATATTTCCTTTTTATGGCGTTCCATATGCCTTGCTTCGACTGCCTTATATACTGGTGGTTCTTCTTCGTTTTACACACAAAAACCCTAAGAAAACACGGATCTTCCACTTCCATCTTCTTCTCTTGTTTAAATTTTCGAAAAGTTTTTATCTTTCTTGGGAAACAAGCTTGGAATCTCTCAAAGATTGTGAAAGATATCATCTTAAAGAAAGTCTTCGAGGATCGCGAACAGGGGACCACAGCAAATACGTGAGGGGCCTACGCACTTTGATCTTATCGAGGAAGAAGATTCTCCTATACAATAGCAAAGCCCACAATATTCTCAACAGTGTCCATTTCCTCCATTTAGAGCTCAGAGTGTTGCACATCGAGAAGAGGAAGAAATCATCGAAGATGCATAACCCATAAACACTCATAAGCCCTCTTTTACCTATAAGTTTTATCGTGCTTTGAAAAGGAATGGTACTCCATTGAACTATATTGATGAATTTATGAAAGTCAAAGGGTATAGAAATGAAACTTTCTTTTTACGCACAATGGAACGATTGAGAATTGCCCATGCGGGGTCGGCGGAAGAAGCATTGGCAAATATCCTAAGCGATTCACATGTTGGAGGGCTGAGTCAACTTGATGGGAATGATGATGATAGGATGTATGGTCAATTTAAACCTAGAATAGGTGTTGCGGCAAAAATCCGAAGCAAAAGGACAGACTTGTTTCGCTCGGAGGAACACAAGCAACTGTATTCAAAGTTGCTAAAGCGTGGTGTGATAAACCTAAAAGTGTGGACTTTGATTTTCTTGACTTTCTGAATGTCAATCTGCGAAAAAAAATTCAATCTTCTTCAACTCGAACAGTTTTGTTCTGAAATGACAAAGGCTCATGCTGAACTTACTGCTTACTTCTATTTGAATATCAGTTTCTTGGATGCGAATAGATTTTCTTTCGGTGTTCGAGATCAGGACTATGTGGTTGACATGAATACATTGGCTGATGTGATTGGGGTTGAAAGAGGGAGATATAAACCCATCAGTGTGTCTATTGCTCGTGCAACAATAGAGCTTGTCAAAATAAAACAACGGAATGAAAGATTTCCTATTCAAAGATGAATGCATCCAACATTTTGCTTCACAAGATAATGATTAACTGCCTCAGACCAAAATCAACTTCAAAAACCGACGTTTCAAACTCAGAGGCAAAGCTGATGTATGCCATCAATGCTGGCAAAAAGTTCTCTCTTCCACACACTATTATGTTCCACATGTACAGAACAATGGTGAAGGACAAGGGTCAACTTCCTTACTTAGCACTTGTGACCAAGTTATTCAGACATTTGAACGTTCAGTCTCCCCGGATTCTTTGTGTCTGAACATGCAATCAAATGGTGGTGAGATTGAGAATGGTCTCTAAAATGCGTCTGAAGGAACTCAACAAGGCTTAGGAGCAATTTAAGGTGAAAACCCCTGTCAAGACTCATCCAGTCTCTTCGGCTGTAAAGCGGAAAGGGAAGGAGCCCATGGTTGCTCCATCCAAGAAAAGAATAGCACTCATCGTTGAGGATGAAGATGATGAGGATGATATCACCATTTTTGCGATGGCATTAAAGAACTTGAGTCGTTCTGTTCCAGAGACAACGGAAAGATAGGAACAAGACAAAGATGAGACAGAACAGAGGACTAGAGAGAGAGAGAAGAATTAGAGAAAAAAGCAGAGGAGGAAAGGATTGAGGAAGAAGAGGGCAGAGGAGAACAAGCAGAAGCAGAGCATGAGGAATATTTTTCTCCACCTAAAGGCATTGAAACAGGGGGAGATCTTGAGAAAAGGGGTACGTTCTCATTTGCTGCCACCAGTGAAGAAGTAAATCGTTCTCCAGCAGATCTAGAGGACATCTATGCCTTTCAATTTCCTGAGGAGGGACATGATGTTTCATCGCCCAATCTGCGTGACCATGCTGATTTGCCATCATCTACCAATACACCATCTGATCGACTAGAAGCCAATACTTGGCCTAACAATTTAGCAGACTTTCGCAGAGTACTTGATGTTCTATTGGAGATGCGAGCCAAATTTATGCTCTAGGATATGAAGTATAGAACTTGCAAAATGTAGGTCAAACCTCTTAGTTTCTTTGCATGATCAACTTTATGCCATTGCTCTTTAAGTTCAAGAAAATGCTAAGGGTGAGGATGTGGCTTAATTGAAGGAGGATTTGAAAAAGTTGGAAGGGATTGTCCAGTCAATGGGAGATTTCCAGCTTGTTCGTGTTCCCAAGCAATCTTAAATTGCATTCTCTTTTCATCTCTACCTTTTTAATGCTGACAAAAAGGGGGAGAGATGCGGTGCAGATTTGACTTTGAACTCTTGACTTTTGTGTCAATTATATTTGATTGACTTGACTTTTGTGTTTAGCTGTTTGGATTTGGATTGGATTTGGATTTGACTGTTTAAACATTTGTTTATCTTAAGCACTATTGATATCTCATGACTTTGCTTATTTACAGAACTAACCTACTTTCTGTGGATGCAGGTTCTAATGTTATTTTTACTAAGCAATTTATCTTTTGTGAGATATCTATGTTTGCTTAAGTAATGTTTTGCAGGTCAAAGTTATCCAAATCTACATGAAAGTTTTGTCACCATCAAAAAGGGAGAGATTGTTGGAGAAAACTTCCTTGAATGTTTTGAAGTTGACAAAATATTTTTATTAGTTTAGTCTGAAGACTTGCAGACTCTTCCATCAAAGTTTGAAGACCTCCGGACTGCCAGACTCAAGACCCAAAATCTATCCTCATTGACAGTTTTTAGACCGTCGAAGAAGGTTTATTCGAAATGGAGTGTTTCGTTGAGGATTTGATTCTATCGTCTAAAGAAGATCTCTTGGTTGGATGCATGTTAGAATCCATTATTCAAATTAAGATTGATTTGGGGATTTTGGATCCATTGATTGGCAAAATAATCTTGGAATGTTCTACTTATGGAAACCTAGATCCTGATTGTATGGGCGATCATAATTGGTGGGCTATCATCATATTCCTTAGATAACTCGAAATCTTCCTAATTGATTATGTCCAACGGGTAGATTGGAAGAACTCATTTGGTAAATGCCAACGGGTGTGATGGCATGAAGGAGTATATAAGGAAGACGTTCCGGTTGTTTGATTGAGTGCATGATAGAAGAATTCCAAAATCTGAAACTCTTTATTCTTAGTCAATTCAATTGTTGAGTGAAATCTTGTACTCAAAAGAGAGTTCATATTTTTGTGAGACCTTGAGGAAGTGTAGCAGAGTCTTTACACTATAGAATCAAGGAAGAGCCTTACTGTAATAACTCTTTTGTTTTATAGTGAAATCCAGCCGGTGGGCTGTCAGTGCGGAAGAATGGACATAGGCTTGGATTAAGCCGAACCATTATAAACCATGTGTTATTATTCTTTTCTCTACACTCTTTTACTTTGATCGTAACTCAATTTATTTTTTACACCTATTCACCCCCCTCTAGGTGATCTTACTATCATTCATAGGTTTAAATAAGCAGCTCGAGTTTAACCACCAATGAGAGTGTGCCAAATCATTAAGTATCGAAATTTTTTAAATCAATTTTAGCATATCAACTATTATTATTTACTTGTGCTCACGAACCACATTAGATGAGAAGAGACAGAGTATAACCATACATTATAAAGGACATAATCAATTGTTATTGTTAGCATCATATGTTGAAGGCATGTTAGTCAAAAAGAGAAAACATAAAGGTGGAAAAATTGCTTTATGAACCTTCCTTCACGATGAGTTAGAAATTTTTTAGGCCAAATATCACCAGCAAAAGTCCCCCAAGAGTATGACTTCTAGGAACCATTGTAACGCGTATTGATGCGCCAATCAACAGACATGAATGCCCCCAAAGACCTCGAGTTCTTCACCAGGAACTTGTCTATTCTATCGTGTAGCTATGATCTGATGATGGTAGCAAAAATCAACACGCCAAACCCCAGAAGACCTGGACTTCTTCAGATTTTAATTGCACACTTGACGAAGACCTTGACTTGTGGATGGATATGAAGACGATCCATCCATGCATGCATGCTGATTTAAGTTCTTTTCTTGTTTTGGGCTGATTTGCTGGTTTAAATTTTAATCAAATAGTAAAATCATGAAATTTAGAGATTCGCAATATTTTTCTAGATGGATATGGTAATAAGAATTTCGAAGGTGCTCGTTGTAGGGGACCATGCACAGAGGGTGGAAAAAGGCAAAGGCCCTATTGTCAACTTAGAATGCAGTGCAAGAGAGGATCTGATTGCATAATCGCACAATAAGAAACATGCCCCTTGTCATGGTGACAGCGTTAATGCCGTTGTCCCGCAGAAGCTAACCCTTTCTCGTTGCTAAAAAGCGCCCTTAGGGCACAAATTTTTTGAGAGGTTAAAAAAGAAATATGACAGTTTGCAATGGCCTGAATATGTATTCAACGCTTTGGAAGTCTGTATTCAATGCTTTGGAAGTCGAGCATTTCTTATGATAAAATATACTTAGCAAGTGAAGCGTAGCATAATAAAAGACGTATAAGGCAACCTTATTGGTGGGGTCAATAGCCATGCTCCATAGTGTCAAGGGATGAATTTTTATCGCAGAAGATAAGTTTAAAGATGACTCCACCTAAGGCAAGCGAAGTGAAAAATGAATACCCGAATATGGTGCTTATGACAATATGATCCCTATATATTTATACCAATAAACATACAAATTCTACCAATACGTGTGAAAGATTTATCATTAAATTGACAAATTGTTAAGACTTAGAATAAAATTGGCACAACTGAAATGTTGAGGATCGAGTTGGCTGCCGTATAATAAATTTATAATTTTTTTGATAATTTTCTCATTCCTTACCTTTTTACCTTTTTGTAATTTGTTGAGGTTAATACAATTTTTGTATGCTTCTGGATCATTTGTGGGAGTTAAAGAAAGCATTTCTACTTCTTGGCATGCATAAGATATTCTTAAAGAAATTACATTTTAAAGGTGCATGCATATGGGGAAAAAAAATCTTTTGGCTCCATCTATTCTTATTGAGAAACTATGGCAGGTCACACCGTTATCAAGCCGACTTGGATATGCAGTACAAAGGCCAAGTTCTTCTTCTTGCGTGGGAGAAGGGATTGAACTATGCGAACATTAATGGCAATTGACAGAAACAAGCTTGGCTCTTAAAGAAATTACATTTTAAAGGTGCATGCATATGGGGAAAAAAAATCTTTTGGCTCCATCTATTCTTATTGAGAAACTATGGCAGGTCAAGCCGACTTGGATATGCAGTACAAACGCCAAGTTCTTCTTCTTGCGTGGGAGAAGGGGTTGAACTATGCGAACATTAATGGCAATTGACAGAAACAAGCTTGGCTCAGTTTAAACAGGACTCGGTCAATGAAGTGTTTGAAGGACCTGTTATATCGTGAAAGATCATTAAAAGGGTAGGAACGTAAGATAGATGAATTGTTGAATGTGGAACAAAGGGTTGATCATCTTGACATTGACGAATTTAGTAGTTTGAATTACGTATATACAATTTAAATCCAGGCATGATCCGTTTACTGCGATTTTGAAATGGCATAAATGCATAAGCTCCATACTATCTAAGAGTCTTCCCATGGCAAGCTGAAAATCGCCATTGCTATTGCAAAATGTACAATAACGAGTTTATGAAAATACACCTTATAACTCATTTCCATTCTACTATTAAGTCCCCGCGACTTATTTCAGGCTTTCTGCTTTGGTCAAAATGTATGTTCATTATGATTGTAGAAGTTACAAGTGATATATCTAATTTCGTCTCAGCCGTTAAGTAATATCCTTCTCATTTTTCATTTTCTCGTGAACTTTGGTAGGCAGCATCTGCATTGATCTTAGCGGAAGCTTGCCGTAAGGAACCATTCTCGTTATCCTTTTTAGTAATGTCAGCAGCGTATATCCCTTGCCGCTTTCAACTTCTTTTTAGAATGCACTAATCAAATTTAATCAGGTTTCTAAAACAGATTGATAATTTACGTGATATTCACAAATCTATTCTAGCCCGAGACACAGAAGGATCGACAATTCTATGAATTTTCTGCTTAAATAAATACTACATGAACGATTTTTAGATAGGTGATAGGCAAACTGCTAAACTGAGTGGGGCCACCCTCGCTCCATTAACGGAAGCGACGTCTTCAAGTTGCAGTCGAAATTCAAACAGAAAAAGTCTACCTAGAGCATTTTTCGCTGCAAAATAGTGGAGGAGATAACGTAAGTGTCAAGCTTGCTTAATTAGTTATTTCTGTATTTGGGGAAAAGTACTAAAAAAGTTATAAACCTATTACATTGGTATAATTTAGTCCTAAACTTTTCAATTGAACCAATTTAGTCCTAAACCTTTTAATATTTGCACCAATTTAGTCCATCTGGCCAATTTTGGCCGGCCGACGCTGACATGTCAAGCCGGATCTGGGCGAGGCCACCTTGCCTGCAGTTGGCGAGGCCATGGCGGCCATCGCTAGGGCGAAGGCGAGGGCCGCGAAGCCCTCTCCAGCCCCGCGAGGGTCGCAACCCTCGCTCGGCCTCACCCTGGCCTTGCCGCTGAGTCCCCGGCGCCTCCTTCGCTGTCAACCCCGGAGCTTCTTGACCTCATCACCGCCGCCCTCACCTCCATGAAATCCCAATATGAGGCCCCGGTCCCCCACCTCCCGCGCCTCACGCCACCGCTCCTCCAACCAATCTTTGCCTCTGAAACCCTAGCCCGCTGCCCCAATATTAAAAAATTTAGGACTTCATTAGTACAAATATTAAAAGGTTTATGACTGAATTAGTCTAATTGAAAAGTTTATGATTGAATTAGTATCAATGCAATAGGTTTATGACTTGGTACTTTTCCCTCTGTATTTGTATATATAGCTCTCTGCAGGCATACCTTCTCATGTTCATGTTCAAGAAGATGTCATCGATGAACTTCCGTTATTCACAGTTCCTTCTTATTCCATCAATTAGTCTCATCCTTCTTCTTGTCTTTCTCTATTATGCTCCGTTCAATGGAAATCACGATAATCCTGTTTCCGACCTCTCTTTTTCTTACAACAGCCTCAAAATAAGACCATCATCGTCTGCAGTTAATGAGCTCCTCTCGACCTCCATGTATAAAGGCAGTTCGAGACATAACGCCAGCCGTATCAAAGTGAGTATCGTCATGTGTATCATTGTGTAATCTGTTTCGTATTACCACTTTACAATGTCTATTTTGATGTTTGTGGGTTAACGAGGGAAGTTTTTCTGGCGCATGTAGAAGAAGAGTAGTTTAGATAGAATCGAAGACGATCTGGCTCAAGCCCGTGCGGCGATTCGGAAAGCCATTCGATCCCGGAGCTATGTTTCCAACAAGGAAGAGACCTTCATACCCAGAGGAAATGTTTATAGGAACCATTACGCCTTTCATCAGTTAAAAGTCCTACACTATCTCGAGTTCCCTCAGAGAACACAGCTCTTATTTTATATATGGTTTTGAGTATATATTAATCTTCAAGTTTTATGTTAAGTGCATGCATGCATGCCTAACACAGAGCTTTTCCTACCTTATTTCTGGATTACTGGGACAGGAGCCACATAGAGATGATGAAGAGATTCAAGATATGGACATACAGAGAAGGAGACCAGCCTTTGGTCCACTATGGACCGATGGGAGGCCTATACGGCATCGAAGGCCAGTTCATCGACGAGATGGAGGACAGGCAGAACCCGTTCAGGGCTCGCCGTCCTGACGAGGCGCACGCCTTCTTCCTCCCTTTCAGTGTGGCCAACGTCATCAACTACGTGTACAAGCCGATCCTCTCCATGAGCGACTACTCACGCGAGAGATTGCAGAGATTCGCGGGTGATTACATTAGCGTCGTAGCAGATAGGTATAGGTATTGGAATCGTAGCGGTGGTGCTGATCATTTCATGGCCTCTTGTCATGACTGGGTAAGTAAGATCATACTTGTGCCGTTCAATGTTTTGAAAATTCTAAATATATTGCATATATGTGGCATTACTGGATATGGAAATTCTTATTGAATTTAGCTTCATTGCTATCATATAATTCCAATCCGAAATTTTAGGCAAATCGGGTGATAGAAAATTAATATGTACATGACCTGTCGAAGCTCTAAACACCATCTCTTGAGTTTAAAGATGGATTTAAAATAGCCCTTGGAGTTAGAAGGACCGATGAGAGAATAGAGCATTAAATTTTGGAATTTATACCATATTGTATCTAGCGTTTTTTTTTTCCTTTTTTTGGTCGGTTCATTGTACCTGGCATGGGCAATATATCAAAAGAGGATGCACAGATCTTCATAGCAGTAAATCCATTAAGAAAGGGGTTTTTATTTTCTATGGCTTTGCTAAGGATATAAAAATTACTGGTCAAAGTTTAAATGGAATCTCTTGTAAACTCACCGTGAGGTCCTGCGTTAGATAGCAGCTGTCCAAAGTTTTGAGATATTTGAAGATCAAAAGTCCTTTATTCTTTTTATGTTATGTAAAAATTCCCTTTGGATAATTTGCATAAAAAAAAAAAAAAACTCTATTACCAATCCTTTATGTATTTTGGTGTTCCTAACCACCGACTAATTTTTGCTTAATCATCTGTTATGGTAACACATAGAAATCATAGTGAAAACTCTGGTTGATCTTTTGAATTGAACCCGCTTCAAGCCAAAATGACTAATCGACCAATCTTGGCATAAAAGTCTTGCTTGTATGTACTTTTTTCTTTCTCTTGTACCAGGAAATGTAACTCAATCTTTCTACTGCTAATTTCTAAGCTGTTTTCTTTCACTTGTTATACTTATTTTAGTGATTGGGTGGAAAAAATTAGTCACCATATAGAAAATACAAGAGATTTATTTATTTTCGTGAATTTCTTGTGAGTTGCTCTGTTTTGGGTGTATGAATATAATATTCATATTTCACTATGTTTTTTGTTTTAATTATTCTGTTAAGAGAGTCAAAAGGAGGAAACACGGGTGATGACATTTCATTTATCGCCTGTCATTCATTAAATTACTGAAATCGAATATCGATCACCCTTTGTGGATCTTTTCTCAATTGCCAACATTCGCAATTTGATTCTCAGCAACATGTTCATATCTTCTTCTCTTGAATTGATCGTTATTCCTGAAGGGTCCAGATATCTCATCAGCCAACCGTGAGCTCTTCAAGAACTTCATCAGAGTCCTCTGCAATGCCAACACTTCAGAAGGATTCAGACCAGAAATAGATGTCTCCATGGCGGATGTCTACTTAACTCGCGGGAAACTCGGCCCTCCTCGCTTAGGGCTAGATCCTAGCAACCGCACAATCCTCGCCTTCTTCGCGGGGGGAGCGCACGGCTTCATCCGTGAACTCTTGCTCGAGCATTGGAAGGACAAAGACGCTGACGTCCAAGTACACGAGTATCTTCCTAAGGGCCAGAACTACACTCAATTGATGGCGAAGAGCAAGTTCTGCTTGTGCCCTAGCGGGTTCGAAGTAGCAAGCCCGAGGATCGTCGAATCAATTTACGCAGGATGCGTTCCTGTGATAATCAAGGACGATTATTGGTTGCCATTCAGTGATGTTCTTAACTGGAGTAAATTCAATTCAGATTCCAGTAAAGAAGATAAAAGATATCAAGACGATTTTGCAAGCAATCCCAAATCAGAAGTACATGAAATTGCAAAAAAGAGTGGTCAAAGTTACAAGGCACTTTGAGTTGCATCGGCCAGCAAAGCCGTTCGATGTGATCCACATGATACTTCATTCCGTGTGGCTGAGAAGGCTAAATTTGAAGCTGGAATAGATTGATTAATCTCTAATCTCTATCCTTCCTAGTCTTGTAAACATAAAAAGGTTTAGAATCCTTCCTAGTCTTGTAAACAAAAAAAGGTTTAGATGGAAATAATCAAAAAAATTTGTTGTTGATTTGTAGGAAATAACGAAGGTTACTCGCCTTAAAGCTAAACATGTTCCATTTATCAAATAATCAATTGATATAATCAATGACCCATCATCATTGTGACTGATCCAATAAAAAAATGGCATAGCCCATTAGGGCCATGGACTTGGCACTACTTGGTAAGGGTGATCGGTTTCCAATTCAATCCAGTCATCTAAGAACTAAGAACTAGATCACATTTCCTAGAATTGGTCTAATACCCAGATAGTCTGGTCCAACAAAAATGTAGGGAGAGGATTTTTTTTTTTTTTTTTTTTACAGAGTGTATATGCTCTCTAAAATTTCTCGTCCAACTGAACAAAACAGATGCTTATCTATGGATAGAGAGAAATGAGAGAGAGAAAGTGGATTCCGTTCTGGTGTCGTCTTTGCGAGGGTTCGATTTTCATTCAATTTGCTGCGTTGAAGCGCTCCATTTTGCTTTACGTCTGCAGACGTGAGAGAGAGAGAGAGGGCTTTCTTTTATAGGGCATGGGCTTTCCTTTTGTTGTGGACTTTTACTTTCTCCAAGCTCAACTTATTTCTCTTTCTAGCGGGCTATTATTCTTGCGTGGCTCATTTAGGCTTTAAGCTAATTAGAGACTTTCAATATCGGTCTGGTCGGATCCGTACATTGCCAGTCACCAATTCCAATTTTATGAAACTTGGAACAACACTGGTGCTCCTAGGAACCATCATAATCAGCTAATCAGCTGGTCTAGGTGGTTTCCAGTTCTGAGTAGTTCTTATTGCACACCCTCACTGCTTGGATACAAAACAAGGCACAACCCTATATGAAACTGTCCACCATTATTTTGAGATGATGCGATTTACTCTCAAAAGGGATGACCCAAAATAATGTGAAGGGTAAAAGGATCCAAAAAGGAGCCAAAACTATATTTTAAAAAGCCGAAAATCGATGATAATGAGGAAAGTTGTATGAAAAGAATGTTCGGTACATTGTTCCTACAACAGCTTCAGCTCTGTAAAGGGATGTGCTCGCATTTATAAGATCTTCGACATACTCCTAATAGCTAGGGCACCTTCATTACTAGCTTAAAACCGCTTTTAGGAAGTTACTTCACTCAGTTTGGAGGTGCTGCAGCTATAAAATATATATTGCCAAACATATAAGCTACAAAATTTTATATTGCAGCGCCAGCTGACCATGGCTCTAGCGCACCAGAGCTACAACACAACCATAGCTACCGTACAGAATACATAGATTGACTTGTATCCAAAAGCGTTGGCAAGTATAGATGCCTCCACGATTGATCGAAGGATTAGTGAGGATTTTTCTTCTAAGGCAAAAATTGAAGTAGAATTCAAGCCTGCAATGAGCCGAATTTCATCAGGGACCATGAGAAGGGTCACGAATAATATGGCCTTGGTCACTGAAGCAGATGGTGTTGGACGGTTCTCCTGCATGAGAATTGTTAGTGAACCAAAGGGTGATCTCGGACAGATTGTGGCAAACCCAAGTAAAACAGTTGACCAGTTCATGAATCGCCGATTGCTTTCATTGGAACCCACCAAGAGGTAAAGACTAAGAAAGCCTCTAACATATGCAACCCTCACTTTGACTGATTTGCCATAGGATGAATCTGAGAGAACCTTTATGTGAGATTTTCCAGACATGTGACGCTTGTTTGGTTTTTAATCCTGTCTATCTGAGCAACTAGCAGCTTGTGAACACTTTGCTTTAGCTGCAGAATGGAGACATGAGGTCAAGTTGAAGAATCTAACAAATCATAAGAAGGCAACGCAACTCACAAATCACAAGCATCATAAAGACATGGAAAATGAATTAGCATCATAAAGACATGGAAAATGATTGATCATTCCTCAAATTATCCAAGACAGACCTTCAAATCAACAAGCAATTCAAACATAAGATACTGATGCAGACCTATGCAGCTTAAATACACACATTAAGTGTAAATTAACATATATTAAGTTCAAAATAGAGAAGTAAGGTTAGTATATGGCCTAAAATGGAAAGGTTACTAACCTCATTGAGCCCTCGTTCACTCTTCACAGACACATGAATTGCTCCATCAGGTCCTTCTTTCCTGTACTGGACCATCTCATCGTCATCAACTGTTGTATCTTCAGAAACAAATACAACAGGGGACTCTTGCAACAGATCACTCTTGGATATAACATCAAGCCAGAGATGATCATTGAACCGTTCCTTGATTTCTTTGTAGATCAAGTACTGCAGAATACAAAATCCAGAGTGTGCAAACTTATTTAATAGCCAGGAGATGAGGAAGCATGCTGCAAACTTTAAAAAGTGGAAAGGTGTGCATAGGGAAAGTGAAGCTCCTGTTTCAACTGAATTCAGCACAAACCTTATCTTTGCAGAAATGTGGTGTGAGGAATAATTTGGAACAGCAGCACAAACAAAGCTCAATATTTCATATAAGTGAAAAAGACAAGGATTTCAATTTTCAGTGCTCAAGACCTAGTTTTTCTTGGAACTGAGAGAAATGAATACAGGCACTATTTTATGTCGATCGGATATATATATACATGAACAAAGATTTAGAAAAAAAAAAATTCTATGACACTGTCAACTGTGAGAAATAACTACACGTTTCCCTCCATAACCTTGCCTACATATTAGACACGTTTAAAATGCAAACAATGTAGTTTCAACAAACAACATTTCTCCCAGTAACCTTTGATGTAACAGTGCTGTTACATCAAAGAATTTGCAAAGAATGGGATAATTTTCATGCTAATAACATAGTTGCACAATTGTTTTGAAAAATCATAGTTCACCCGAGCTTGGCCCAATTTATTTCGAACTCAAGTTTAAGTCAAGTAGCTTGTCGAGCCAAATCCAATCCCAAAAATACTTGACCCATGCACCTCACGAGCTTAGTCGAGCAATTTATCTTCTAAAGTGTACATTTTAAGGTTTCACCATTCTATCCTCTAAATGTCTATCAAACAAAATACTCAAAGTAAAACCTCCACCCTAAATCTATTTTCCAATTTCACCAAAAAAAAAAAAGAAAAAAAAAGAAAAAGAAAAGATAATGCAGTTCCTCTCTTTCATGAATTTTCCATTTTGGTCACTAAAAGTGTTCAACTAGACAGGGCATCCTCTCTAACTTGGGGTCATGAGTATTCCACCTTGAGAACCCCATCAATTTCCCATTTAGAGGAACAAACCCTATGCATCCCAGAGTTAGAGTTGAACATTTCCCCCATTCATACTCCATCTCCACTGTGAACGTGACAAGGCGTGTTAGGCCCTCTGATAACCACCAAGAGTTTGGGAGCGGGGTACTGAAACTGATTTTGTAGAACAAACCCCTTTTAAAAAAATTGGTTTTGGACCCGCAGGTGAAAAAGGAATATAAACAGCAAAAATTAAAAAATTCAGGGAAAGAGAAATTGCGCGCTCAGTTTATAGAAGTTCATAACTTTGTGCCTACGTCCTCTCCCAGCTCTAGCAACTCAATCAGGCTGAATTCTAATAGACTAGCCAAAAGCACAAATACTGCCTCGCCATAGGAAGGAGTTCCTGGAGTTGACAGTTCATGTGGTCAACTCAAAGCAAAAGATCTAATTATAATCATTCGCCTGTTTGCTCTCCTTGTAGTCAAGTTTCCATAGGTACCAACACCAGCTTCCACTTTTTGGCAGCGTCAGGATTGTCCACTGTGAATTTTTCGACAGCTTTCAACCTCTCATCAAATATTCCCAGTAGTTCCATCATGTTTCCCATAACCCCTTTGATTTTTCCAGGAATGCTCTTGATTTCATCTAGTGATTCATGAGGAACATGCCATGTAGAAGATCTCCCAAAAGGTGGAAGCTGATATTGGTACCTACAGGAACTTCATATGAGCAGGGCAAACAAATGAATGCCTTTTGCTTATCAAGCAAAACAGATGTAGAAGCTTATCAAAAGGGCTTTAGCTCTCAGTTGACTCTCATGAACAATCAACTCAAGGAGCTTGTTCCAGGCTTTCAAAGGAACCATAGGCAAGAGCGAGCTCGCGGCATCAGGTTTATCTTCCACCGGAAAATTGAATTCCTAATGCCTTTTGCTTAACCCATCTACCTTAATCTAGGAGCAAACCTTTTGTCTTCATGTACAACTGCTAAATATTTGCCTTGCTTGACTTTTATACTAAATAAAGTGGAGGTTTCCTTTATATGTTTCTCTCCAATGCTATGTTCTTATCTTGAATGTGTTTTGTGTTTCAATATTAGTCATGTGACCAAATGGGGGACAAGCATCTAGCAAGGGGGAGTATGTTTTAAAATCTCTTGGATGAATGCATTTGCTGGTATATTTGTTGTGATAAACATATAGCAACATGTTGAAGCACACATTCGTTTTGGTTCTATAAAACTTTGGTTCTAAACTTTTTGCTTCTGCAAACGTATATCATGCACACACACAACTCATTTATGTTTGAAAGCTATGTGTTTTATGGGCTTTGTCATCATCAACATCCTCCAAGGGACCTTACCCAAAAAAAACATCCTCCAAGGGATATTTTCCAACAAGGCGTTCTTCTCACATTTCAGATGGTCAAGCATTCAATTATCCTCAAGCTGATGTTCAAGTTTTCTACAGATTCTCAGCTAGTTCATTGTTTGATATTTGGATATTCTCTACCTTTTCCTTTAAATAATTCAATGACTTCTACATACACAACTAGGCAGTTTTGCATTGTGAAAACTTCAGATTTATGATTTTTTCCCCTTTCGTGAAGTAGTTTTCCCAATATTCTCAGCTCTATAATTTTTATTCATTTGATTGCTGCTATACTCTTGCTTAAAGGCTTCTTCTCTCTGTTCCAACATGCTTGCCCAAGATTTTCTGTAGATAAATGGAGAAAGAAGAAAGTAGGTCCTACTTTGCATTTATCGACAGGTTGATTGACATTCCACCAAAACAGAAGAACTTGAAATTGGATCAACATCCTTGAACGCGACTTCCACCTCATTCCATAAGATTTGAACATTTATTAAAATAATTAAGCAAACTTCTTGAAAGTCCACTACTGGCCAATGCAACACTGGAGAAAGCACACTTCTTGGAAGTCCATTTCATTTGACAGCAATCAAGTTGAATACTTGACTATCTGAGTTTGGTATCAAGTGAAGCTTGAGTAGGGAAGTAGATACTTGATCAGGCTAGATTGAGCTTCAAGTTTTCAAATTGAAAAACAAGTTCAAGTATAATATTAACAACTCGACTCGGCTCGATTGCACCTAAGTAAATGACTTCCAACTGACTTCTAGGAAAAGAAATAAATCACTCCCAACTGTCCTACTCCACAGCCAGAATGAAAATGTTAACATTCGCAAATATGGATGAAAAACAAGAATAGGAAATAAATATAGCGAAATGTGTTTGAAAAGAAGTTAAAGATAAAAGCAACAGGAATTAAAGACTTCATCACCTCTTATGGAAGGTCATGGGACAGGATTTGGATCTAATAAAATTTGACAGCTATGTACGTGTGTGTTTGTGTGGAGGTATGTATATTTTTGTTTATTTACGATCATGACAGAGATACCTGATCTGAAGCCGACATTCCACATTCTCCAGAGAGATCATGCACATAGAGTATTGCTGTTGGCAAATGTGATAGCACAGCAAGTGTTAACTTCTCCAAATTATTCCTGTTTTCTGCAGATCGACATAAGACAACTGTAAGCACATAGAAAAGTTTCCTTTTAGGTGGATGCATGAAATAAGAAGAAAGCTGATCCTCTACATGGAACCAAGGGTTCAACTCTAGCTATTTGAACTACGCTGAAAAAAAAACATGTTATTCTGCCAGAAAAGCCACATCTTTTGGTGAATTTGTGTCCTATGTCATCCTAGAAAGCTTAAGATTTTTTGTTCGACTATCAACAGCTTGCTTAGACAAGGCAAAACCATCAATTTAGCCTCTTTTTTTGACATTTGGCACATCCACATTGACAATGTTACATTGCTTATTCCAAGTGACTCACCATCATGTCTCCTTAGCAAACCAGGGGTGTCTGTCACCTGCAATCAATTCCAAACAATCATCAATACAGCATGAAAATGAATTGAGCATGATTTGGACCTGAGCAATTGACTTAATAAATTCCAAGCAATCCATAACCCACCAACATGTCCAATCTTGGAGATGACAATAAAACAACACAGAACTCCTGCCTTAACATCGTCTAACTAATAATAGAGCAGCTTCAAGATTTGCAGCTCCTGGCTGTCACCCAAAGTTTCCTCAACTTAAGGATTGGAGGCCACAATCAAGAAAAAAGATAAACCTGTTTTCATGTCCCTCACCATTTTCATCCCATGATCTTCCAACAAAGTAGTTAAAGACACAGCAGCAAGGCAAAAGTAGCCAAACTTTCATTTGCTATCAGAAGAATCGCTTGTGCAGCCAAGAGTCCATTTTAACTGTCCCAAAATTTCCTCACCTTAAAGTATGAAATATTTAACAAGAAGCCATATTTTACATCTCTAATCATTCTCATATGATCTTCCATGTGAAAAAGGTAAATATGTATGGTGAAATATTGTCCATAAAACCACTTTCAGTGTGACAGATTAGAAAACTATGGTAACACATCTTTGAACAAAATTTGATGTTTTACAGTCTGAAGCAAGAAAAGAATGGAAAACTACAACAGATAGTAGAACTAATAAAGATAAAGCTACCAGAAAAACATCAGAACCACCAAAAAGAAGTCAAGGTAAAAATATCCCCCCAGTATTATATAGCACAAGCAAAACAGATACTTGCTCCTCCATCTCCGGCTCCCAGGAGAAAAGGAAACCCTAGTTACCACTCCACTGTGATAAAGTAGAGCAACCACAGGTAGTCAAGTGAGGGGCTTATCAAAGACAGAAAAAGATAGTCAAGTTAAGCGACTGGACCTGAAAACGTCGGTAGTTTAAAGCAATGTGACCCATAAGAATTCCTCGTGTGGTGAAGGGGTAGCTGCAGATCTAAGCAAAGAGAAGAAGTGATCACTTAGCCTCAACAAACATCAATGAGCAAGCAATAATTTCTTGACATTAATATCCAGTAAAGTCAAATCAGATTCAGATGCAAATACTTAACAAAGGATGCACAATTTAAAGTTCCCTTTTATTTTCGATATACTTCTAGTTATGATGTAGACAAGTATCCGATGGAAGGGTTCAATGATTGAAATGCATATATTTCCAATCAAGATCAATAGATATGCACGCTAGAACATCCACATTTATGAACATAGTGCACCATCACCAAAGTAGACAATAGGGAAACAGTACAAGAACACCTTGGACTACCCTATTGTCCTCAGGATGAGCATTTGCACAGTCACACTAAAGAGGATGCCGATGGGAGTGCAAGAAGATTCCCATGCAAAAATAAGAGAGAACGATAATGGTCTCACAAAATCCAAACCAAAATAACCAAACCATACATATAAAGAGGCATATACTAATTCTTACTGTCTGACAAAATTGTCACACTGAATAAATAAAGGATATCTCTGCAAAGCTAAGATATTGAATGTACCTCAGGCTTTCCTGTCGAGAGTATACGGACCAAAGAGGACTTTCCCACATTCGGAGCTCCAACAAGACAAAGAGTTGGGGTTTTAAGATCAACTACTGGCATTGCCCTCAATGTCTGCAAAAGTATTCATAATCGGAGATCTTAAGTAGTCCTCTATTAAAAAACTAATAAAAGATCTATAAGCTGAAAATCTTCATGCATAAAGGAGCCCCCCGGAATGAACTAATGAGTACAGCTAAGTCTAAGACCATGACAGAACTATTAGACTCTATTTTTCACATACAACATAATGTATAATTTCACCAAAGGTTTCAGAAATCAAGCTGGAGGTTGTCAGTTCAAATTTCCTTGAATCAACATAATCCATCAAACACATGTACACAGGCTTTACTGGTGCAATTAACAATTATCCCCATCATTTCCATAAAACTAAAAGAGCCATCGCTAAAGTTTACCAATAACCAGCACCAACAGACCTTGTGGACATTTTATACTAAGAGATCTGGAAATATTCATTTTATATCAGTCTCTTGGTAAGTTAAGAACTCTTCAGTAGAAGTAAAATCGAAACACCAATGAACAATAGAAAAAGGCTGACAAAAAATTATAAAGAGGAAAGAACAGAATGGTACATGGAGAAATGATATCTAAAGTCACTCAATACCTCCCCAATCAGCAAATCAAACAATACCTGTATAGAAATACCCCCAACTCCATAACTTTTACATCAAGTGGATATATCGCATGCATAAAGCAGGATCCTATAACAGAGCCAGGCATACAAAACCAAACATGTGCCGAAGGTCATCTTATTGAAAGTTGTCAAGTTACTGAATGTGATGGCCCTGGTAGAAAAATCTGTAGCAGGTTGATGTAAGAAAGAAAATAGTATCTTCAAAATGCAAAGCACCTTTGCAATGTCCAACAACTCGTCGATAGCCTTCCCTTCATGATGAAAGATTTCTTCAAGTTTTTCTTTACCCTGATTCAACCTTTCCTCTGCTTCTCTCTTGGACAAGGACTATACAGTTCACATCAAGTCAGGTGACATATACTGAACACAACCATAGCAATTTCACTACTATTTGCAGAACTGAAAGCAGATAAATCATGACAAGAGAAGGATGAAATACATAATTCTTGCATCAATTTCATCAGGTAAAAGGAATAGCTACAATAACAGTCAGTTGCCAACCAAAGGTGCAGAATGCAACTATATCATTACTGAAGGATACTAAATCTAAAATTAGATATTTACCTTAGCACAGAGAGAAGCATGTTCTTTACCCACAGATATCACCTTCTTCCTCAAAGTATTTACTTTCATCAATACCTGCCACAGAAAGTGTTTGGTCATGAGACTGACAATCCCAAGCCCCTAGAAGAGAATTTCAGTGACATTGTATAGCATCCACATCATCTATATCATGTGATATTCTATTTTTAATGCATATAACACTGTTGTGAAGTCCCACTTGTTTAAGTCTCTGATTATAGATTTTACAATGTATGTAAAAGATAAGAAGGGAGTGAGCCTGTGAAGAACCCAGCACAAACATCCCAGCAAATGAAAATGAAGAAGTTGAATCATTCATTCTTGTATTGCTAAGGCAAGTGAAAGAGCAGAATGATGGAGAAGAGAGGTAGTGAGAAACAATTCATAGAAATGTGCATACTCATATTAAATGTTTCACAATGACATTAAGCAGTCATCTTATGTGAAAATATTCTTCAACAGCACTACACTAATTAAGATAGAATAGTGCTTACCCCAATATCACTGAGGAAAAAAGAAAACTAGGTGTTTTGTACACATTGAGAGATTATTCAAAAAAATACTGCCAGTCCTCTGGTAAGTATAAGAAGGTACAAATTACTTTAATCAAGAACTACCTCTTCATAATTTCCATCTCCAAGGGTCAGTTCAACTAGTGATCTTTCGTACGGGTGCAAATATTTTTTCTTAGGAAAATTATCCACATAGTCTCTTAAGGGAGCCGTCAACTCCTGTAGATGTAGACAATGGGAATATCATAGCAGTAAGAAAACTTGGTCACACAAGACAACAATGGCTTCATTCACATATTAAATGCTCAAGATAGAAAAATAATGGCAAGCTTACTTTCATAAGTGCATCAAGTTGTTTTGCACCCTTGTTCCTTTCCCTTTTTGCAACATTTGTGATACCTATTAATATAGATGAATTCATAAGTGTTAGCTGTCAATTTAATTGCATGCACATTAGAAGAGGCTAAAACTTTCTACTTGATCTAAACAGAATGTCCTGATTCAGTACCTTTTGTTGGTGCTATTTTCTTTGCCTTCCTGAGAGATGAACAGAGAATGTCAACTGAAGGCATCACCATTGGTAACTTTTGAAAAGCACCAACATTTTCATTTTCAATGGACACTTCAACCTAACACGATAACCAGAGAAATGGTGAAATTTACATAGGGTATCAAATGACAGTTTATTTAAAAAAATAAAGGAAAGCATTAACCGATGGACATAAAGAATGAAGCGCAACGGTAGAAAACATTAGCACAAGAATGGAATAGAATGATGGAAGTCCCCAACACCCCACCACCCCCCAAAAAAAAAAAAAAAAGAAAAAGAAAAAAAGAAAAGGTCTACTATTAAGAGAAGACATTTAGAAGTAAAATAAAGAAACCAAAACTACTTATGGAGAGAATCACTAAAACTCCACTGCAAAGGAAAATTAACACATACAGCAATCCAACCAGCACAACCCAAGTATTCACTAAAACCGACTCATTTATTTAATCCAAAAGCACCAGTATCAAATACCAGAGAGCTTAATGTAAGTAATGCAATAATGTACTTAAGCTCATATGATTCCTCTATAAAATTATTAGAGACTCAAGCAACTGGAAGTCGGGGTGCAGGGATCTCAAAGTGTTCATATTTGCAGCTTTGCAGTTGTTCTGGCAAAGAAAAGAAAGCAAGGTCAAATTCAAATTTAATAAACATAAGCCTAAAATCCTGCATAGTGAAGCCTGTTATTAGCCAATTAAAGGATTTGGTTTGTCCATCTTACATGTAAACGTGAAAATGAGTCATTTTATCTTCTTGGCTCTTGGCAATGCTTTCTTTTCTCAGCATAAGTGCTAGAAAGAGCACTGTACTTATGCAGTTAGTGGATTTTAATGTGGTTCAATAGAGTAGGAACACAAAAACATAGCATAAAACATCTATTATGGAGGAAGTTTCAAAGAATCCTAGTTAAAATTAGCTTTAGAAAATGCTGAATCACAAAATGGCAGACTCAACTTTTATACAACTATCAACACCAGACCAAAGTCAGGACCACATTTTGATATACTATTCTGTGACTTAGCAACAGAATAACAAGCAGAATGCCAAAGACGCATTGATCATCTGAAATCAGAATTAAAGAATTTTCAGTGGCTAGACCTATATATTATCAGATCCCATGCTGGGTCTGATGATCCAAAATGATCAGTTAGCCTAGCAAGAGGAAGGACCAAGCCATCATTTGGTCTTCCTGTGATTCCTTGAAAGAGGGTATCATAATCCAAGGAAGAAAATGGCTGAGAACCTTCCACATAGTAACTAGAGGCATCCGCAACACATGAGCTTAGCATAAGGGTCCAAGTCTTAGGGATCCCAACTCTACGTGTACCCTAACCTACTGATTATTCTTCATTTACTCGTGCACAATGACAAAAATCAGTCTGTTCACTCAGGGTAAATCCTACTTGGTGCAGAGCAGCAATAAGAACTCTTCCCCTCTGAAATCATTTTTATAATGCCTAGCAAATTCAACTCCGCCTTAATCTCTGGATCATGGTTAGGTTTCAGAATTGCCCTTACTCTTGTCCGTGTATCCTTCTACCATAATCGCAACAATTCAGCAATCCCAGTTCCCCTAATAAGCATCAATGTCATACTCAGATTTGACACAATGCGTAAATTGTTAATACAAAAGATACAAATAAGAAGCACCTCGCCTAGCCCCTTCACCTCCGACAGCTACTTCCCATGATTACATCACGAAATAAGTCAGGAGGTACCTTGGACTTCAGATTTTTTGCAGTTTGGGTGGTGGGCAGATAGCTTCCCTTCACGACCTCATAAGCGTTAGTTTGCAAGCTCTTGCAAAAGCACGCGATTGGATAGACACAGCCACGACGTGACAGATATTTCCCTGCACTCGGAACCAGCTCGAGGATCAAGAACTCGCATTCTTCACATGAATACTAAAGAACAACCCCGTTCTTCCAACAAAGAGGGAACCGGACAAAAACAACAACAACAACCCAGGAAACGAAACGGGCAAAAGAACGGCACAACAGCGCCGGAGACAGAGAGACAGAGAGAGGGTCCGCGCGTGCGCGCGCGCGTACCGTGTAAGTGCCTTGAATTCCTCAGCAGGAACTTGGAAGAAGGCAGCAGCTGCCATTGCTGCATGAGGCCGTAGACGCCGTTCATTCTCCCTCTCCGCGAAATGGGTTTTCGCGGGTTGAGAAGAAGATGTCACGAGGGGGATTGGCGTGTCTCTCTGTATACGTTCATCTCAAGCTCGAGCTATCCATGGCTGAGCCCATGCGGTACATTTCGCAGCGTGCAGCTTATGAAGGAATGGCCTTTGGAGAATGAGAGAGACTCCGGGGGGAAGACGATAGAGATTCGTGCGGGCTGGGAGCGGGCCGGGTTCCAAGATCCGGCCCAAGCCCAAATTATTGTCCGATCCAACTCATCCTCAAGTTTTTTTTTTTTTTTTCATTTGGTTAAAAATAAAATAAAGGCAAAGGATCGAAATGAGAAGTAATTTTAGCAATTACGTTTGGTGATGCATCGGAATTTATTCTATAGAATAGTTACCAAGTCTCAGGCTTAATTAATAATACGCTTGTATGCACCCATTTTTTTTTATTTACTCATCTCTATCGATTCTCGCTCATTCTCATATCACGTGGCAATGAAAATGGCAGGATTGTGGCAATTTTATTTCCCCATATTCCATTTTCATTCGGCATACATCGCAATTTATCAAACGATGTCAAGAAAGGGGATGCAGCTTCCATTCCCATTTAGATGATTTCATTCTCGATATCCAAATATGTCATTAGGTTTCACATGGCAGTTTTATCTCTTTCTTTTTACTTATTCAAATTTCTTTCGATTTGGGAAAAAAAATTTATATATTGTGTAGATTTTTTTATAGCCGCAAGGATACTAAAACGGCATATAAAATGAATTCATAATCATGTGAGTACTTTCCTCATGCTTTTCAAAGAGAAACCTCACTTGAATTGTAAATATATAATTTAATGATATAATTATATAAATAAATCCAATTATTACATTAATATTTTAAAAAAAAGTTAATGTATCTCTTTCTGTCATGAAGAGTGGGACATGGGCAGTGTTATCGTTAAGATAACTGCTTAGCATTTCTCGGAATACTTATAAGAGCGCCTCTCTATAAAATTGGGTACATGCTTTACTCTAATAAGCAATAAGCAATGACAACCTTAGAGACCTCGCATTTAGGAAACATTAATTTGTATTAGATGCGATTGTTTCCAGAGTAGGCAAGTTTCAAATTAATAATTCAAAATTTACCCTCAAAGTTGATTTCTAATTTTGTGAAATATGTTGGAAGATATGCAGGATTGTTCCATATCTTGTTTGATTGTGTCCTGTACATTTATGTCAATTGAATATTAGATTTAGGTCTAGATTGATTATTAGATCTTTTATTTCCTTGCACACAATACCTCTTGTATTATTTATTGATTGATTTGTACATTCAATACATCTCGAATATACAGAAAAGTTTCCCTACGATACTCTCTTAGTCTTCTTCCTTTCCTCTTGCCTTTCTTCGTTGCCTTCTTTCATGGTATCAGAGCTTCCGGTCTCTGACTCGCTTCCGCTCCAACGTATTGTCGAAGAAATTTCCAACCTACAAAAGGATTGATCATTCGGCGTTAGAAAGGCATACTCTAAAGGAAGAAAATTTAAATACCTATTATGTCTTCCCCTTGAGGACTCAATCTGCACCGACGGCGGGAACACCGGCGAAGACGCTCCACAAGTTCCGCAGCACCAGAATCTCCCTGCGACAACCTCAATATCCGATCAACAATTGATTCAGACCCAACCTCTACATTGGAGACCCACACAGGCTCAGATCCAGTCGGGGCAACCCATGACGGGCCAACCATACCAGTGGATTTCGTATCCACTTTATCTTGGGCCAAGCCCATTGTCATCACCGCCTGTTTTCATGGGCCACCAAAGTCACGACGGGGGCCCGCCAGCCACGAATGGGGCAAGCCCAACCATCGAGATAGAACAGACGAGCGGTTCGAGCAATTCGGGTACGGGGCAAAATCCCTACTCGGGACATCTCAATGCGGGTCATCCGATGCACGACGAGCGGTTCGAGCAACACGGGTACGAGACAAAATCACTACCCGAATTTCATGCCCAGTTTCTGCCCGTCCGACGGTGGCGTTCACTAGGCGACCAGAACTGGGCGATCCCTTGTACGTCTCCAACGCCGACGGACCGGAGCTTCAACTGATAAGCCAACAACTGACCAGAGCAGAGATCTATTCGAAGTGGTCACAGGAGCTCCAGCGGGCGTTGATAACCAAGGATAAAGACGGGTTTCTTGATGGAACCATCGCAATCCCCTCTGATGAACACATAGCCCGACATTGGCGGAAGTGCAATCACCTCGTCCAATGGATCGGTAATTGCCTATCGCCAGAGGTCGCGGCTGGGCTTCCACCCACAGAGGATGCCAAAACCATGTGGGAAAACATACGAGAAATGTATGGTAAACTGGATCAAGCAAAAATCTTTAACTTAATGCAGGAAATCAGCGAGCTCAAGCAAGGAAACACGACGGTCACCACCTGCTTCAACAGACTATCGTCTCTGTGGAATCAACTCGAAGCGGCGGAAGAAAAGCTTGAAGGACCAGAATCAACCCTCAAGTAGTATAAACATATCAAAGAAAGAGAAAAGGCGACGAGATTCCTCATGATTCTAAACGAATCATACCTTACGTTCCGATCTCAGATCCTAGCTATAGATCCCATGCCATCAATCGGACGTATCTTCCGGTTGGCGATGTAGGAGGAGAGTCAGCGACTCGCATCAACCGAACACACGAGGAACAGCGAAAGCATTGCTCTCGGCGCCCGCGGTGAACGGAGAGACACGGCCGCCAGGACCGCTTCAACCCTAGCTCGCGAAAGGAAAAACCCCTTAGGGTTCGGCGACTCTGATCCGCGCTCCTTTAAAAGGGACACAAGGAGCGGTCCAGATTTTGTGAGAGGATCGGACGGCATCCAAGGGAGCGAATTCATGCCAGGATCGGACGGCGGACAAGAGATCGCGTGCAAAGGAACGGACGGGCAGATCTTCGCCATGTCATCCAGAAATTTCGCAAAAAATTTTAAAGAAAAGGGTAAATTTTTTTGCGATTATTGCAAGCGCACTAATCATACTGTCAACAATTGTTGGAAATTGCACAGAAAACCAGGTGATAAGGAGAAAAAAATTTCCACAGCCTATCAAGTCACTAGACCAACCGGTCCAAGAGTTGATCAGCCTATTTCAATTGGCCAATATCAACAACTCATGCAGGCACTACAAAAAATGGATGTTTCCAACAAAGGGGGAAATTTCTCAGGTATTTCACATTGCCTAATTAATTATGTTTCCAGAAAAGCATGGATTATCGATTCTGGGGCAAGTGATCATATTATATGCGACAAGGGATTATTTTCCAACATGAATGAAAATTTAGATCATCCTGTCTCCATACAATTACCCAATGGCAATTTCACTTATGTCAAAGTGACAGGGACAGTGAATCTAAGTCCACAGATCATTCTCCAAAATGTGCTCTATGTCCCAGAATTCCAATTCAACCTCATATCTGTGTCTAGAGCCTGCAAAGAAAATTCATGTCGGGTATTTTTCGATGCTAACACCTGTTTATTTCAGGCCCTTTCGACTGGCAGACTGATAGGCTTGGGTAATCTCTCTGAAGGACTCTATTTCTGGACAGATTTTCCAAGTAATTTCAATTTTTCTTGCAATAAGAAATCATTGTGTAATTCTACTACCAATGATAGAAATTTTGTTATGCACATGAGATTGGGTCATAGTGCTTCTTTTCCATATCCTGGATGTTCTATTTGTCCTATTGCAAAGCAATCAAGAACACCATTTCCCTCTAGTACTTCACGAGTTAGTGACATCTTTGCATTGATTCATGTAGACATTTGGGGACCATATCATATAGTCAATCATGATGGTTCTCGTTATTTTCTTACAATAGTAGATGATTTTTCTCGGGCAATGTGGCTTTTCTTGATGCTAAGAATCAAGTTGTTTCTCACCTGAAGAATTTCATTCTATTGTCTAAGAATCAGTTTCGAAAATCCATTCAGCGGATACGTACTGATAATGGGAGAGAATTTTTTAGTCATGAATGTTCCTCATTATTCAATTCTCATGGCATTCAACATGAGCATTCATGTGTATATTCACCACAACAAAATGGTGTGGTTGAAAGAAAGCATCGACATCTGCTGGAAGTCACTCGTGCTCTAAAATTTCAGGCATCTATCCCAAATAATTTTTGGGGCGAGTGTGTCACTACAGCAGCTTATCTTATTAATCGAATGCCTACTCGAATCCTAAATGGGCGAACGCCATTCGAGCTGCTGCTTGGAAAGAAGCCAGACTTAAACCATCTTAGGATCTTCGGATGTCTCTGTTATATCGCAACAATGGGATCTCGAGACAAATTGGGCCCACGTGCACGGCGATGCGTTCTTATGGGATATCCCAATCTCCAGAAAGGATATCGGGTTCTTGAGATCTCAACAGGGGAATTCCTAGTCAGTCGCGATGTGATTTTCCATGAGAATATTTTTCCATTTTTAGACAATACTTCTCCAACTGAAGGTAAAGAAACAGATCCCAGACATCAGATTTTTCCTAATGAGGCTTCTTATCAAGATCTCTCCTACATACCGATGACACAGCCAAGGAATCTTGAATCTCCTCCCCAATCTATCTCATCAAGTACTAATGAACACTTGACCGCTCCAGCCCAAATTCAGCAAGATGCAGAAGAAGATTCCATTGCCAATATGGAAGTACATGACGATGCACCAACTTCCCCTCAAGAGACATCTCAATCCACAACTAGAGTTGAGTATCCCAGACGATCTGGACGGGCTACAAGACCTCCAACTTGGACAAAGGATTATGTCTGCGCTGCTCACAATTCTCCAGGTATTCAACATCCAATCTCCTCCTATGTATCCTTTCATAGATTATCTAAGGAACATAGATGTTGCATTAGTCGTTTATCCAACGACAAGGAACCGTCTAGTTATGACGAAGCATCCACCCATCCTAAATGGCAAGAAGCCGTGGCAGCAGAATTGAAGGCCCTTACTGATAACCACACGTGGGATCTTGTTTCATTACCACTTCATCGCAAGCTGATTGGATGCAAATGGGTCTATAAGATCAAGCATCGTGCTAACGGCTCTATTGAACGATACAAGGCAAGATTGGTGGCTAAAGGGTTTACCCAAAGAGAAGGCTTTGACTATCACGAGACGTTTTCTCTAGTTGCCAAAGATGTTACAGTGCGTTCATTCTTAGCCGTCGCTGCCATTAATGAGTGGAATCTACACCAGATGGATGTTCATAATGCCTTCCTCCATGGTGATCTGGATGAAGAAATCTATATGGACATTCCTCAAGGCATTCGAAGATGAGGGGAGAATAAGGTATGTCGTCTCCGAAAATCCCTTTATGGATTAAAACAGGCTTCCAGGCAATGGTACGCAAAATTTGCTAGTGCTCTTACAACAAAGAGGCTTCAAGCAATCCAAGCATGATTATGCTTTATTTTCACGTACTAAAGGTATGTCATCTATCTATCTGCTGATCTATGTTGATGACATACTTGTTATGGGAAATGATAGAGCCTCTATAGAAAATTTCAAGGAATATCTGCATTCTACCTTTCACATTAAAGACTTAGGAGCACCGAAATACTTTCTTGGAATTGAAATTGCCCGTTCTGACAAAGGGATCTCCCTGAGTCAACGGAAATTTATATTAGAGATCATATCAGAGGCAGGTCTTTCAGGATGCAAGCCAGCTGTAATTCCCATAGAGCAGAATACTAAATTGACCACCGCAGACTATGACAAAGGAATATCTCGAAATGATGATCCTGTACTCAACGATTCAACAGGCTATCAAAGACTTGTTGGGAAACTTATATATTTGACAATGACTAGACCTTATATCTCATATGCGGTTCAGACACTTAGCCAATTCATGCATCAGCCCAAGCGATCTCACTTAGATGCAGCCTTGAAAGTTGTGAAATATTTGAAGAAATGCCCAGGACTTGGGATACTTCTATCTAGAAAGAGTGACTTAAGGATGTCAGCATATTGTGATGCAGACTATGCAACATGTCCCATTAGTAGAAGATCTGTCACTGGATATTGCATCAAATTAGGATAATCTCTTCTCTCTTGGAAGACCAAGAAACAGGCTACTGTGTCTCTTTCTTCAGCCGAAGCAGAGTATCGAGCTATGGCTAAAGCTACATGTCAAGTAGTTTGGATACGAGGATTACTCAAGGATCTCGGAGTAGAAGTGCAAGGGTCCACGAAGTTATATTGTGATAATGATGCGGCTCTTAAACTTGCATCCAACCCTATAGTGCATGAAAGAACCAAGCATATAGAAGTGGATTGTCATTTTACACGAGAAAAGATCCAAGAAGGAGTAATTGAGACAAGAGGAATTGGGACATCGAAACAGCCAGCAGATATGTTCACCAAGCCTTTGTGTCAGCGACAACATGCATATCTACTGAACAAGCTAGGCGTCTTGGACATTTACAAGCCACCAGCTTGAGGGGGAGTGTTGGAAGATATGCAGGATTGTTCCATATCTTGTTTGATTGTGTCCTGTACATTTATGTCAATTGAATATTAGATTTAGGTCTAGATTGATTATTAGATCTTTTATTTCCTTGCACAGAATACCTCTTGTATTATTTATTGATTGATTTGTACATTCAATACATCTTGAATATACAGAAAAGTTCCCCTACGATACTCTCTTAGTCTTCTTCCTTTCCTCTTGCCTTTCTTCGTTGCCTTCTTTCAAAATCATGAATCAAATTGACTCTACAATTGATTCAAGAATGAGGATTAGATTCAAATACTAAGTAGGGTTAACCATTATCTTAGGATAATAGATTGTTCGAGCAATTTATGTTATAGACTAACTAAAAAAAAGATGTTGCACTTTATAATGCAATTATAAATGAAATGGCGTATAAAAATTTGTGAACTATATGTGAATGTATTATTTACTTATGCATAGGGATCATAATGCCCTTGAAGTTGACATTTAAGATGAACTAATATGTTCTCTCACAAATAACTTATAATCCTCTTGGTAAGCAATTCTAATTTCTCACGTACACCCAATTTGTGTGAACTAAATGCGGATGTAAAATGACATTCTACGAAAAATTACTTGAATTCAAAGTGAATTAAAATAATTGGGTAGTTAATGCTTAGGGGTGTGAGACAACTTCCTCATGTCACTTTTCTTTTCCCTTGTGGTAACTAGTCAAATGGCAGTTTCCTAGTCGCTAAAGTTTTGACATAAAACTTACCAATAATTCTTAGAAATTTTCAGAACTAGCATAAAAGATAATTTATTAAGGAATATTTTGTCAAATGTTTTCACAAAATCAAAATGAGAATGTACCATTGTTCCCTTTTGGCGATTAAACAAGATAATCATTGTCTGTCACTTTTTTTTTCCCAAAAAGTCCCTTAAAGTTTTGACACATCATGTGAGTAAAAGTTCTCCGTATGTCTAACATTGCTTAGCATTTCTTGATAGTGATAAAAGATCAGTGAGTACATGGCATGTGCGAAGTCTAATTGTTTAATTTTCTAAACTACGGCTTCGACAAAGTGGTTTTTGTTTTCTTTCATTTGATGAAGCTATACAAAAGATATTATTCTTGATTTGTAGCTGATTTTATGTGTCAATTGTTAGCCCAAAGTAAAAGGAAGAAAATAAAGGGTTGCAATCACCCCATTTTCCACTAAAAAAGCAAAATTGCCCAAATCATTCCATTGCAATTGAAAGTGATAACTCCAAATTTATTTACCTTCCTTCTTTTTTATTTTTTTCTACTTTTATTTAGAATCTATTTTTTTTAGAGAGAGAGAGAGAGAGAGAGAGAGAGAGAGAGAGAGAGAGAGAGAGAGAATGCAATTGTCATACACAACATTTCACAAGTTTAAAAGAATTAGGTTTCTTGAAAAATCTTTTTTTTGATAAAACTATTTTGTGTAAGGAAAATCTAACAATAAATTGAAAGCATACTACCTTTAAAATACAGGGATACCTTAAAAAAAATTCTTAACTATGCCAACAAGATCCTACATGGAAATAGGGAAAAAAAAGAAAAAGAAAAAGAAAGGAAAAGTATGAATGATTGATGGCAATTTTGGTAAAACATGGTGGATTTAGTTATATAAAGAGTGCAAATAGTATAGCTTCTTTTTTTTATTTTTCTTTTTTTTGAAAAAAAAAAAGAGGAAAGTGTCACAGTCACGAGGTTTCTGCAACCAAGGGCCCATGCATTTTCGAGGAAGACCTCTTACGATCGCTAGGATTTCTAACAAGAGAGCTTCCAAAACATTACAAGGGCAAGTGATACGGTAATTGCGACGAGGTCTAGAACTCTCCTGCCATTAGTGTTAGTAGTTGGTAGGTTGGGTAGTACAATCTCATCCACCGGATGAAATCTCGATATTGGTTATAATTTGAGGGCCTCTAGTATAAGAAGGAGTGTCCTCCCCTCATTTGCATCCATCCAACCATTTAGTAGTCAAAGGCTCCTTTTCTCTTCTGGAGCTTCTTTCTCTAGAAACTTTCTCCTTATACGATTTGGGTGAGCGAGTGAGCGATCGATCCGAGCAAGGTTTGGCTTAGGTGCCCTGACGATCTAAGCCGATTCAAAAGAGCCTAAGTCACCGCACGGTCACGATCCCAATTGATCGGCTCGTGATAAGTGGTATCAGAACAAGAAGGGAAATCTATTTCAAGAGATAGAGGAGCACCAATTGCTCGAGAAAATGTCGAGCCAAGAAGCTGTCATGGATGGAGAGGCTATCCAAGTCAAGGAGACTTGCGGCCGAACCAAGAGAAGAGAAGCCTCAATGGATGCCATAGTAGCGCTCAATGAGAAGCGTGTGAAGGTATGGAGTGCCATGGCCAAGTTCATGGAAGGACTCGATGACGTGAGAGACCAAATCATGGAGGTTGAGGTCTCACTTCGTGAAGACTTCACGATTGGCATCAACCAAGCTACGGTCCTGCTGCACAATAAGGATGAATCCCTTAAAGTGTCAATCGATTATTGAGGGAACGCATCCAAGTGATCAAGGAAGAAAGCCCTCGTAGGGACGAGGTCGAAGTCATGAAGGCGGAGATCCAAGAGCTCAAGATTGAGCTCTCCTTGTGCAAGTTGAGCATCGCCAATGGGTCAACACCCACGCAAGTAGTGCCGAAGCCTAAGGAATTTAAAGGCAATCAATCTGCCAATGACATGGACAATTTCATATGGAGCGTGGAACGATACTTTGGCGTCATCAACATCCAAGACGAGTCGATCAAGGTAAGAACCGCTTCCATGTTCCTCACCAATATTGCAATGCTTTAATGGTGCAATAGATGCGACAAGACCAAGCGCGACGCCGATCCTGTAGATACATGGGATGACTTCATGAGGGAGTTCCGAGATTACTTCTTCCCCAAGTTTGCTCAACAAAAAGCCCATAGCAAGCTCCATCACCTTGAACAAAGAGGGACGATCCGAGAGTATGTGAAGGAATTCATGGAGCTCAAACTCCAAATCCGCAATCTAGGAGAGAAGGAGGTTCTCGGAGCATTCATGGATGGACTCAAGCCGTGGACACAACTCGAGCTCAAGCATCAAGACATGAAGAGTCTCGCAAGGGCACTAAGTGTGGCCGAGTCCCTCATCAACCTCACCAAAGCCGATTCATCAAGGAGTCGAGCAAGAGATTGGAGGTCAGATTGACACTCCGAGGACGAAGGTGGAGACACTCCCCATGCGCCAAAAGATCAAGGCAACCGAGTCAAGTCAGGGGGAGAAGGAACGTCCAAGCCATGCTCTTTCCAAAACGGTCAACCCCAAGCGGACCACACCGCGAGTAAGTTCAATCAACCCCGCCATCTTCTTGCTTTATTTGCAAAGGTCCGAGTGGACCCAAAAGTTCAGATCAACCTCCTTGCCATCTCTAGCTTGCCTTCCAAGCCCGATCATTTGTTCTTCGTGGAGATTGAAAGCCCTTTACGCCTTGGTCAACATGGGTGCTTTGAACATGTTCATGTTGACCGAAGTAGCCAAAGCTTTAGGACTTCGCGTGGAGTCGAACGGGAAATCCTTCAAGGCCGTCAACTTGGATGGACTCACTGGCGTAGGGACAACTCTTGATGTGGACATTTAGATCAAAGGATGGAAGGGCAAGCTCTCTTTCAAGGTAATCCCTCTCGATGACTATGATCTCATTCTAAGCATGTAGGTTTTCCATAATGTGAGGTCCATGATAGACATGAGGACCAAGACCATTATGATCCTCGATTCACAATGCCTGGTGACGATCCCCATGAACATCGCCACAATCCGAAGCTTCAACAAGAGTCTGAAGGCTGAGAAGTGCATGAGCAAGCCACAACCAAAGTCGCCATCCATGGAGAAGCCAAAAGAAGAGTTGGATCCTCCTACTCCAACTCATGACATACCAATCCAATTACTCTTCCCCAAGGGCGAGTGTTTGTCAAGTGCCATGCCCAAGCCGAAGTTGGGGACATATGGTCCACCGTTCGAGAGGCTTTGAACCAAACGAAATCGAAACAAGGGAGCCCGTGCTCATACCAAGAAGACCGCTCTTCGAGCTGAGAGCGATGAGGGCATTGCTCGAATGAGTGGGGGAGAATGTCACAATCATGAGGTTTATGCAACCAAGGGCCTATGCATTTTCGAGGAAGACCTCTTGTGATTGCTAGGATTTTCAACAACAGAGCTTCTGGAATGTTCCAAGGGCAAGTGATATGGTAATTGCGCTGAGGTCTAGAACTCTCCTGCCATTAGTGTTAGTAGTTAGTAGGTTGGGCGGTATGATCTCGTCCACTAGATGAAATCTCAATCAATAGTTGTAATCTGATGGCTTCTAGTACAAGAAGGGGTGCCCTCTCCCTAGTCAAAGGCTCATTTTTCTCTTCCAAAGCTTCTCTCTCTAGAAACTTTCTCCCTTTACGATTCGAGTGAGCGAGTGAGTGAGCAATTGATTCGAGTAAGGCTTGGCTTAGGCGCCCCGACAATCTAAGCCAATCCAAAAGAGCTTAAGTCGTCGTACAATTACAATCCCAATCGATTGGCCCATGACAAAAGTATGGAAGATTGATGGCAATTTTAGTGAAAATTCGATTTAGCTATATAAGGGGTAGACATAACACACCTAAAATAGAAAGTAAAAAATCCGATATTGTGATATTCAGACTTCGCCCGAGCCTTGAATACATAATGGTCCATGCTGCGTTGACAAGCTTGTTGTCGTGCTATGTTGTTTGTGCCATTCACGGCCACCATTTCGCTACCACCATCACCGTACCGAACCGTCTCATCTCATAACATTCTTGCGGCATCACCTTATCATCACATCTTTGCCACACTATGACAGCTCGACCATCACCAAGTCCATCACCTCATTTAAATTCTTCTTCATGAAATGCCACAAACGAGACCAATGTTCATTCTCCACAGCACGTCGCCAAGCTAGTTCCTCATGCAAGCCGCACCCACCCTATGCATATGTACACATGCCGAAGAGAAGAGTCGAGAACATCCCACCCTCACTACGCCAACTACACCACATCCCCAGTTGTCAACAAAGGAAGATGTTGACTTAAAATTGCAGCCATGTTGTTGCGATTTCAGCAAAGTGGTGGAGGGGACTTCAGCCAAGAAGCCACATCCCCTCCATATGCCTTCCTGTTGCGCTGCCATAGAAATAAAGACTATTGACTAAATTAGTCAACCGGCGGAGAAGCCAAAGCAAGGGAAATGAACGCCTTTTATTTCCCTTCCCTCATTCTTATTAACGTCTTCAGCAAACCCTTACTAGAAAACTCTCATAGCTCCGTTCCTCTTTGCTGCTCGACGCCGGCCACTTGCACCACCCCGCTGCACTATTGTCTCGCCCATTTCCACTGCCGACCGGAGATCTTACAAATTTTCCATCGTTTAGCTCGCGTTGTCTCACTGATTCGCCACCAACTGTGCCACCAGCTTGCGCACCCCGCGGATACAAGGCAAGTGGAGGTCCTACTTCTCTATATTACGTGGTACTGCCGTTACTCGATTTCCATTCTAGGAATCAACAAAATTAGGTTTGGATACGTTGAGCTACCATTGTATTCGGGTCTGTTTCGTGTTGAGTAGAGCTAGATTTGATATTGATTCATATAGTTGTGTATTGTGACAACCGTCGGCATGGTCAACACTAGTTTTAGGGTGTAAAGCTGTGGACCACATCAATCGTCGAAGAAGTTAGCACTAGTCTTCCGTAGGTCGAGTGGTTGCGGGTCGGTCCGATCCTGGCACAGATCTTGTTCAGATTTGAGGCGAGTAGCATGTAGATTGTACAGGAGTAGTCGAGGCCGTAGTCGTGCTAGTAAGCTATGTGGCCATGCAAGGTCATAACAAATAGGTGTGTACCGTAGTGTTAGGACAATTCTACGTGGATGGTTTAGTGTTTCGGGTGCTAGAATTCCTTAGGCAAATCGATTAGACTAAGTCGATTTTAGAATAGTATGGTCTTGGTTAGGATGTGGCCTTAGTCTTATGCATCATTGAGTGGTATAGTCTAGTTATATTTGGATGAAATCAAATAGAATCCTTAAGTTGTTGCGCCATGGGTTGAATTGATTGATATTGTCGATCCACCATTGTGATGATACCTCGGGTGTCAGGATGCCTAAAGGGGCATGACAATGGTGCCCTCTAGATGCTTGGGGAATGTGATTGAGCCCTAGAGGTCCTTGCGATGCAAGGTAGGGTGCGAGATGCCTGGAGGGGTGTAACACGACGCTCTTCGGATGCCCGGGGAATGAAATAAGAACCCGAAGGTCCTCGTGATGCCAAGTGGGATGCGAGATGCTTGGAGGGATGCAACATAGGTCCCTTCAGAAGATGGTGGTAATTAGACCCAGGCTAGACTTGATTATTGAGAGTCCCCAAATGTCTGCTTACTTCTTGGTGTGTTATTTTTGTGAAATTCCTTTAGGGCGCGTTTGGTAACGATTCTATTGCCAGTAATAATTTCTAAGCATTTTAAGTCGTTTAGTAACTATCCAAAATTTCTGATTTTAGAATAGAATTGTGTTTGGTACTATACTTATCGTTTCTATTCCAAATCAATTTATTTTAATTTTTAAATAATTTTTTTCTTTTTTTCTTTTTTTCCTTTCTCTCCTATTTTTCTTCTTCTTCAAGTGGCCAGTTGCCAGACCAGCGATCGGTCGGACGAGGGCCGGCAACCTCACTAGAGTGTTGCCGGCCCTCATCGGTAGCTAGGCGAGGCTCGCCTAGCCCTACTAAGGCTCGACCTCGCCGGTGGCTGGGCTTGCCTCTGGCGAGCTCACCGGATCGGTTGCCGGTGACCAAGCGGCGGCAAAGGCAGATGGCGACGGACAATGGCGGATAACGGCAGACAGCAACTACGAGATGGCGGTGATGAAGAAGAAGAAAAGGAAGAGAAAAGGGAAGAAGAAGAGTTGGTTTTGATTATTGTATTTGTTCCCGGAACAAGAATCAACTTTTTTTTTATTCTTGATTTTATTCCAAATCTACTTCCGAGGACAAAAAAATAGAAATTTGTTCCCGGTAACAAAAATTTTATGAAACGCGATTCTGTTCTAAAACTATTCTCGGGAACAAAAAATCATAATTGGGTAATGTTTGGATGGTTACTAAACAACCCCTTAGAGTTATTATAAATTGAGTTATTTCAACCTCGTATATTGCACATTTAGGATTCCATCAGATGAGTAGTGGTAGACTCATGTGGTATAGTCTAATAGGTTTTCACTTGCTGAGTGGTTATACTCATCCCTTGTGGGATTATTACATTTTTAGACATGTAACCATGCCTCTCCAACCTGCGTCTTCCACTATGCTTTACAGCATCCCCACCAATCTTATGTGGGACCAAGTGAAGCAAGTCAACCCCAATTTCCTTGATGTTACATTCGTCCAGATTATCGTGATCTTGACGGTGGATGCTAGTCTCACGTTGGGCCTCGTATTGATGGGGTTCATCGCACTTTATGCCCGAGTCAATGGGCGCACAGTAGGACTGCTTCCACTCCCGGATGATGACAACGATGGTGCTAGTGGGGTTGAGTAGACGGAGGGCCCGGGGAAGTGAAGGTATCATTTTTGGACAAGACCCGGACATGATACGAAGATGGCCGTGTGAATAGGCTATAGGTTGGTCGAGACAAAATTTTGGTTTAGCCAAAAAAAAGAAACTTTTTGGCCTTAACGTACGACCTAGGTCATCTAAAATATATAAATAAATAAAGTGCCTGGTTTTATATTTCGTGTGCCTCGATTTAAGTTATAATGGAGTTATCGTTATACGCTTCGACATACAAATAATAGCAATAACAAGGGAACGCCGTGGCGACCCTAACGGACCGAGGGTTGTCACAGATATCCTATGTTCTTCATCCATAAATGACTTAATGATGTTAATGTCAAAGCAATGGTATCCCACAACAATGAATTCATCGGTTAATCTCATATTTTGTTGTTCTTTATCACCAACTAGTTGTGTGAGATGTTTGGGACAAGAGACATGCTGTGATCTTCAACACTTGGGGTTTGGAACTACTCTTATATTTCATTGTAAATCGAAAAATGATGATCTCGAGATCCACACAACAACGTACAATGAAAGATGGAAATTCTCCTTTTGACCCAACATATAGAGGACAGCATTATTTTATTTTATTTCATTTTCAGCTTTGCATGGCCAGTTCAATTTAAGCGGTTTGATATATATGTGTCAAAAAGAGATAATTATCATTGCAAAAGGTATCTTTGGTTTATCTTACCTACTAGGTCCTTGCAGGATGCAAGAAAAAACCCTAAAACGTGATGTTCGTTTGTCATGGAATACTCTATGTAATTAGGGAGGAATCGTTCTATCTAAATGTGTGAGAGAGAAGATGATATTTTTAATTACTTTATTACAGTTTAAATGGAATAAGGAGAATCTTATTTATCTTTTAAAAAATTATATATACACACACGTTTGTGTTTCTTCTAACATCCTTATCACATCAATTTTGATTGGTATATATTTCTTTATTGTGTTGTCTCTTTGTTTTGTGTCATTCTATTTGTATTAATTTAATTTATTATCGCTACCAAAACATCTCAACGTCAATCTTCTTTAATAAAAGGTCAATTAGTGTCAAGCCTTTTCGGTTTTGAACTTATAATGCAATGTGATATCAAGAACTAACACCCTTGAGTTTGTAAGTACTTAAAACAAAATTCATTTTGAAAAATCTAGCAAGGTATGAGAGCATTGAATCAATGGACACTTTTTTGAGTTGATGGTATTATGGGCCATTGATATGAGAGGGTTCCTAAAGACAGTAAGAGATTAGCGACGGATATTTATTTGCAAGCCTTGTGAGAGGAATAATCACATTCTTAACTCTAAATTCTAATAATAATTTATTCAACCTAAAGAAGCTGAAGATTGTAGGCAATATTTGGCGAAATTTGCAATGATGCTATGCTTCAAGAGGAGAATGGTGACGTGGGGGCATCAAGGTCCAATGAGGAGACGGCATCTTAAATGAAGTTTCTAGAAGTTGAAGAACAAATATTCCAATTGTGTCGAATGTTTCCTTTTCCAAGTTAATTTCCTATTTTGAATAGGTTTCCAATTTTACTTTTCCAAATTTGATGCTTCCTAGTTTATAGTTTCCTAATTATTTTTCCTAGTTTAATATTTTATCAGTTTAAGGTGTCATAGTTTAGTGTCCTAGTCCCTTTATAAATAAGAGGTGAAATGTTAGTCGTATGCAAGAAGATATGTCATGGACTTGCAATTATCTTTACCTTTCTTGTACTATTCTTTAAATCTCCTTAGCTGTAGATCTTAGATTTGCGCTGTCAATTAGATTCCGATGTGTCTTTATCTCGATGCTTCATCATTGATTTTAAATTCCAGTGTCGTATCTTTATACCCTCAAGCTATGTCATCTATAAAGGAGACATGATGGTGAGTTGCTTGATCAATAGCTTTTATATAAGCTTGCAAGTGTTGATTTCAGTATCCATAGTTGGTCTATCAAATTAAGGTAGCTTATTAGGAGCATGTGAATCAGGAGCAAGAAAACTATCAAGTTTAGCCATATCAACAGATCTTTATGTTCAGAAATAATGCAGTTCAAGCTCCAATACCAATTATTGGGGTTAACAATACAATCTAGAAGGGGGTTGAATAGATTAAGCTATGATGTAATATAATCTTTTTGGAATATCAAACAATCGGCTTTAAGACGATATTATGAATAAACTAGTATGTGTGATGTTAGTAAGTAAGTCAAAGCAAAATAGATAGATCACACAATGATATATAGTGGTTTGGCTTTTGGCTAAGCCTACATTCACTCTCAAAGTAATAGCCTAAATAACGGCTAGATTCCACTAGTAATTATTAGTGCAAATTACAATTGGCTAATGTAGTTTCTTTCACTTGATAGGTCACACTATCGGCATACAAGAATACTACACTTACTTTTGTGCACTTCACTATAAGCTATTATAGTGCTAAACCAATAATGTGAGGTTTACAAATCAAGATTAGTGATAATTTCTAGTTCAAGAGACAATACTAGTGGTTCATGAATATCTCATTCCTTAGTCTTTTCTTCATAGCATAATTGTTCCTTATATATTGAGGTCTCCAATTGATCCATTGGAGACTTTCAAGGATAGACAGCCAACTATTTGAGAGACTATGACAGTCATAAGTATTGTTCCTATAGTTGCTTCACTAACAAAAGCAGATAACCCAAAATGACCAAAGCAGATAACCTAAAATGGTTACTAAGGGCGCGCATGACAAAATTTCTATTCCGTAAATTGATTTCTGGCAGAAATTGATTTCTCAATTTCTATTCCCCGGACAAGTTTACGAATAAAGAAACCCGTTTGATAACAACTTAAAATTTCTATTTCTGGAACAATCCGTTTGATAATAGAATAAAATTTCTATTTCTAGGAATAGAAATTGATTAGATAACAACATAGGAAATTCTCAAATATAAAATAATAGCCGAAATAATACTAAAAACGATATAGAAAATCCTCAAATACAAAAAAATAGTCGAAATAATACTAATACATTAGAAAAGTTGAAAATACAATTTCATGGAATTTATATTACATGTGCTTACGTTTCCTATTACGTAATATTTTCTTTCGAAAAATAAACAACGTGGCAAAAAAAAAATTGAAATTCAATTGTAGTGAATATGTCGTTATGTTTTTGCCGAAATTGATTTCACATTAATCAAATAAGTCTAATGATAGCCATGATTATAATAGTCTAATCTCCTAAAAAAAATCCTAACTTCAAGTCTAATTCCAATTTCTTTCCAAATTTTGTTAAAAATATCCTCATCGTGTTCAAAAATCGTCACCAATTTTTTTCAAAATTATCAACACTAGGATTATTTAAAAATTTATTATCAAAATCTATATTTTCATCAACACTCTTACAAGAACAACATATTTCTTATTAGATCTCTTTTCCTTATAAAAGAAAAATCGGATGAAACCCTAATGATTTGACCCCTTTTTACTGCCTTAATATGAAGTTTATGATTAAAAAATAGTTAGCCAAATAGAGTCGTTGGCTGGCATACACAGAAGAGTAGGTGAAGAAAGACTCATTAGATATGAATATGACCAATTGACTATTACCATGCATAAAATCTCTTACGTGCAACAAATGAAGCCTTGTTCATTCAATTCTCACCATCTAGCCCAATGGTTAAGATTTTCAATCAATATTGATTGGAATGATTATATTAAAAAATCATTAAAATATTTTGGACTAAATTAACTATTTCTATTTCTATTTCAATATTAGTGATCTAAAATATTTTGGACTAAGTTGAAAAGTTGAGAAAAAAATTTTCTATTTCTATTTCTATTTTAAACCGAGAAGTTAAAAATTTCAGCTTCTCGATTTCTTCGATTTCTCTATTTCGGAATAGAAATCTGTTTCAGAAATAGAGAAATCAAATTGCGTTACCAAACGGATTTTGTTCCAAACCTATTCCGGGGAACAGAGAAACAAAGAAATTGAGAAACAGAAATTTTATCATGCGCGCCCTAACAGTTGTCTCATCTTTAACAATTGTCAGTTGCTTTTATGCTACCTCACCTGGTTCATGAGTTATAGAATCCAGAGCTTCAATGACTATGTTTTCAGCCATTAACGATCTTCTCTCAATGCATATCTTACTATTGTGAGACTGGACACATCAATACCAATCTATTGCACATTATCACCGTTGCAGATTGTGAGTAACTAGACTGACCATCTTCGATGATGATAACATATATAGATGCGTGATGTTAGGATCAATGATTATTAGTATTAAGAACTCCTAAAGATTACTATCTCGATTAGTCATTCCAAGTTGCCATTACTAGTATTTGTTCTCCTAAAAGTCATTGACTTGTATCTCGTCCCTACAGTATGAAGGATCGTTGATAACTTATTTCACTATTCGCATTCATCATTGTAACTACTAGTTACAAGGATAGTTTGGTGATCATTAAAATCTCATAGGAATGTTTTCCAACAAATTCCACTAGCATCTTAAAAAATATTTCTTGTTTTATGAATATTGGTGATTTAATTACAAATTCATCTTGTAAAGTTTGACATTGGAGAAAAGAACTATGATTTTATTTATAAAATCTTTATTGAGGCATTTTTTCATTGATCATGTCATTATCTGTATGTGTATAAAAGATAGCTAATAAGAAAGATTTTGATTGCGATACATACAATATATATGAAAGTTTATAAACAAGGGATTTCGTTAAAAATGTGTTTATGTTAAAAAATTTCCATATTCTACTTGCAATTTATCTACAAACTTGTCAGAGAAGTTAAAAAGTATTAGGGCTACATTTGGTTGTGCAGATCCCTAACCAGGATATAATCAAATAGAATAGGTATGAAATCTTGGGATTTTGATATATTCTATCCAAGGATGTTAATGGTTCGGTCTAGTTCGGTTTTCTTATAAACCCAACCCAAACCAAACCAAACTGATATGGTACACATTTAAACATAACCAATCCTTTGATTCGAACCAAATATGACCTAAACTGAAAACCTAGTTTGGATCGGTTCGGTTTGAGTCGGTTTTCAGTTTTTCTCTTCTTTTTTGTTCTTTTTTTTTTTTCTTTTTTGTGCTTTTATCCTCCACAAACTTGAAACAACATTCCACCATTTGATTCAATCTAGAGACCTCCAACAACATTTGACAGTGCAAATCAGCTCCTAGTCAACCATCTAAATCCTCTAACCAAAACAAAAACATCAAAATCAACCCAATTTCTTTGCCCATTCCATTACCTATTCTTCCTTCCACATCAAATTCTCCTGAGAAAATCAAAGAGAGAGAAATAGCTCAACACCTAAAGAGAAAAAGAGAGTGTGCAAGTTAAAGAATAGAGCTCAGAAACAAAGAGACGTTGTCCCCTTTCACCCTTTCCTCAAGGTGCACGAGATCATAGCCGTGCAAATTATCCTCACCATTATTGTCTCCCCATCATCATCCTTTGTGCCCCCATTAATGACCTCCTCCGCAGGCATTCTGATGTTATGTTCATCCCTCTTATTTGTTTAGACGGGGTTTGGCTTGGTTGCATTCTCTTCTTGGCTTTAATGTTGTTTTGCTATTCTGTGCTGGCTTTTCTGGAGAGAGAGGGGGGGGTGATCAAGGAGTAAGAGCAAGTAACAACAATGGCCGCATGAGAAGAAAGGGAGTGGCTTTCTGTTTTCCTTTTGGATTTTTGAAACGGAGAAGAAAGATGAAGATTAGGGTTTCTTCGGGCCATTTTGGGAGGAGATATAGAGATTTTTGCTGAAAATTTCAAATCGGTTTGCTAAGCAAACCGGATTGAAATAACTCACATAAAAAATAAAGAAATATTACTTCTTCATTAACCGAACCGAACCGAAAATACACATAATCTTTGTTCGGTTCGGTTCAATTTAGTTCTTAATATCCCTAATCTTATCAATTATTTGGTAAATCGCAATAATAAATTTTAATATATTCATATCATATCATATACAGTTTTTGATATAAAAAATATATCAAGTATAAATGAACCTATTCTTACCCTTTACCAAAAAAAAAGTATAAATGAACCTAAAAGTTAACAAAATGAGATGGTAACATGACACTATTCTCTAATTTTTTTTTTATTTTTTATTTTACTTTTCCTCTTCTTCTTTTTTAAATTATTTTCCTTCTTTTTTCCCCTTCCATTATTCTCTAATATAATTTTATTTTAATAAAATTATACTAATATACCTAAAAGAACAACAATACCTAAAATATATAATAAATATTCTTTCGTTAGGGCTTTTCCTTCGGTTTCTCTTGAGTAGAAAAGTCAACAAAAGAGAAAAGTGAAAGAGGGCAGAGAGAAGAGAAGAGCCGTGCGCAGCAGAGAGCGAGGGAGACGTGACAAGCCAGCAGAAAAAAAGAAAAAGGAAAAAAGAAGAAAAGCAGAGGACTGTTCGTCTTCTTCGCTGCCCTCCGCCTCGCAGCCCCACGCCGACCCCCTGCGCCGCCTCGCCTGCTGCGCCAGCCACCGCCGCAACAACCTGCAGCAACCCGCGAAGCCGCCGCCGTCCCGTCTGCTGCAGGATCCCTCCATCGCCCTCGAGCCCGCGTCGCTGCTGCTGTCCAGAGGCCGCGACGCTGCTGCAGCCACGCGACGCTGCTGCAGCCATTGTCTCCGCCCGCGCCTGCACCTCCGCCCCGGCGTCCCTTGCTGCCCGAGCTACCGGCCACCATCTAGCCAGCGCCTACTCCGCCCGCCTCGCCTGCTGCGCCTCCGCCGCTCGATCCTCCGCGACGCCACCGCTACCTCTGCAGCCGCGAGCACCCGCAGCAACCTTCGACTCCGCCCGACAACATGCTTCTCTGCCACAGCCCGTCCTCGACGCCGTAGCAGCTCCCCTCATCCGCGAGCTCGCACCGCCCAGCAGCCAGCAGCCCGCGACCCCGCGCCCGACTCCGCTGCCAACGCCAGCGTCCGAGCTCCGCCCGCGACCCAGCAGTCCGACGACCGTGCCTCAGACTGCCCTGCGCTAGCCGCGCCTCACCCGCGCCTGCACCAGCTCCCGACGCCCTCTCCGCCTGCTGCCCAAGCGCCGCTCTTCTTTGGTCGTCAGCTGTCGACGCCTCCTTTGCCGTTCATCGCCGCTGGTCGCAGCGCGAGCGCCACCCAGCAGCCCGCGCCCGACTCCTCCGCCGCGCCACCGTCCCCGACCCAGGGGCGAATCGTGGGTCGCAAATCCCGCGCACCGGCCCCTTTTTTTAAAAAAAAAAAAAATCAGTCAAGGTAGTTTATTTTATTATTTTTTATCTTTTATTTTTTATCAGTTTAGTTGTTATTGCTCAAATTGAAACATTGGATGTGGATGATCATCTTATAAACATTGTAGGCATTATCTGTAGAGTTTTGCCTAAAATTATTGTAATTATTAATTTAGTTCGTAGGACATCGGAGCTTTTTCTTTTTTTTTTAATTATATTGATTTTGGGGCATTTTGATGGTATTTTAATTCCTGAATCATTATAATTATTAATTTGATCTGTAAAATTTTGAATTAAATTTTTAATTATTTTAAATATTTTTATGTGTTATGATGTTTATGGTTAAAATAATCGTTAATTTAATTTATAAGATAATGGATTGTTTTTTCGATTATTTTAATCATTCATTTGATGAATATCTTGATTAGTTTAGATATAATGTTTATCTGATAATTGCTTATCTTGAAAAACACTAAAAAAAATTTTAAAAAAATCAAATCTTGCATCGGAATATGTTGGTCTCATAAATTAGGATTGCACATAGATTAAAGTTGGATTTAAATAACTTTTTTATAAATAGGGTCTTAGATAATGTTTGTACATTTTAATAATCTCTTTTCTTTAAAAAAATAGTTTTTAAAGATAGGATAGGGTTTAAGTCAAATTAATCCCTAAACTAAATTAAATAACCATTCATTTTATATAGTTTAATTAGGATTTTTTTTTAATTCATATTTTTAATAAAAAAATACATAAATATTATATGCATGTCAATTAGTTTGCATGTTAAGTTCATTTAATTAGAAATAACTTGTTAGTAAAATTAGGTCATGTAGTTAAAGTGTATGTTTTATGGCAAAGTTCTAATTTCAAGATAAAAGAAAACACAAAAAAATTGCTTACTTTTTGCGTTTAAATTTTTTCATGCAATTTATTTGATTTGTTGAGTGTTTAATAATGATTGAGTATCCATGTGATTGTCCAATCGCATGATAGTAATTGAAGTTAAAATAAATTCAAACTGCTTGCAAAGAGCAAAGAAAAGTCTAGTGTAATCAAGTTCTCGTATCCAAAGTCTCTGATTCATAGGAGTAAAATAATTCTCTCATTATTTTATTTAGGTGACTAATCAACCTACCATGAATTAGTGGCGACTCCTAGTTAAAATTGATTTACATGATAAAAAATTTGAAGTTAAGTCGCGAATTGGTATAGACTTAGGAGAGCTCGACCTCAGTCTAAGTTTGGCTTAGTAGTCCATTAGCCGAACCCCTAGGTGATCTAGCCCGCTTCGGGGAGGTCGCAACATTATACTTTTTCTAAGTTTGGTTTAAAATGCTTTGTTACTTTTGTAGATGATTATTTAAGAGCCCCTTGGCATGTTAACGAAATACATACTCAATTTTCAATTCATGTTTGTAATCTTCGAAGTGATAATGCCAAATATATTTTTCTGATCTTTTTTTTTTTTGGTATTTTATTCTTTAAAAAAAAATTCATGACCCAATGGGCATCCATCATGAATCCTCCTATTCAAAGTTAATCGATCATTGATGTTTGAAATGAAGGCAAACAAATCCTTTTAGGCTAACACTATGATGACGGCATGTTATCTTATCAACTACACACTGTCTCTATTCTTAAGGTTGCAATTCCACACTCTCTTCTTTTTTCTTCTAAATCCTCTTTTCATCTACCACTTCGCATATTTGGTTATGTTTGCCATATTTGTGACAATTATCCAATGCTTTCCAAACTAGGCCATCGGTCTCTTAAATGCATTTTTGTGGGATATTATCGTATGCAGAAGGGTTACCACTATTATTGTTCTTCTTTGCATAAGTATTTTACAATTGCAGATGTTTCCTTCTTAGAGTCTAATGTTTATTTTGATGAATGAATGGAACCTTCTATAGTGGATAATGATTTCTTTATATATGTTATTGTGAAATCCACTTTGGATTCTCCACCAATTCCTCTACTAGTCCAACATGTATATGTTATTTTACAATTGCATATGTACCTTTGCCTATTTTGTCTCCTTCATCCTTTGAGCCTGAGATAAGTTTGCCACATACTAACCTTGATATCCCTATTGCGCATCATAAAGGAGTTCATAGTTGTACCCAGCACCCTATTACACAGTTTGTCTCCTGTTCTAGTTTGTTTACCTATTTTCAAACTAGTCAAGTAGCCATTCATAATTCTATTCCTAAAACTATTGCTAAAGCACTATCTAGTCCAAGCTAGAGGACAACTATAGAGGAGAAGCTATTGGTAGTAGGCCAAAATCAAACTCGGGTTCTTATTCCTTTACTTACAAGGAAGACTATTATTGGATATAAAAGGGTGTTTACTATCAAGTTTAATATTTGTGGTTCCCTTGCTTGCCTTAAGGCTAGATTGGTTTCTAAAGGTTATGCACAAGTTTATGAGGTCAATTATGGTGATACTTTTCCTCCAATGGCTAAGATGACCTCTGTTCGCCTTTTGCTTTCTTTAGGTACTATTACTTTTTGACCTATTTTTTAGCTTGATGTTAAAAATGCCATTCTTCATGATGATTTACACGAAAAGGTGTATATGGAGATGTCTACCATTTGAAGACATCTTTATATGGTTTCAAACGATCTCCCATAGCTTGGTTTGGAAGGTTTACTGAGGTGGTGCTCCTGTTTAAATTTAGTGGAGATCTTTTTATGTTTTACAGTTTTTCTGGAGTTAGTTGGATATTACTTGTAGTTTTTGTAGGTGATATTATCACAACTGGAGATGATTTTACAAAAATTGTTAAGCTGAAATTGCATTTGCAACAATTGTTTCAGACAAAGAATTTGGGACAACATAGATATTTTTTGGGTATCGAAGAGGCACAGACAAAGAAAAGTATTCACATCTCATATCACAAGTATGTTTTAGATTTGCTTAAAAAGATAACAATGTTAGGACTTAAACCGCTAGATACACCAATGGAAATTGGCTCGAAATTAATGGTAGAGGACGACAAGTTTTAGATGATCTTGAAAGGTATCGAAGACTTGTTGGAAAATTAAATTATGAGATTGCACTCAACCTAATATTTCCTTTCATATGAGTGTTTGAAGTCAGTTTGTGTTTCCCCCCATATCTCTCGTTGAGATGCTGTAGTCAAAATTTTAAAATACTTGAAGAAAGCTCCAAGTCGTGGTATTTTCTATAGTGATCATAGTCACAAAAGGGTGGAAGCATCTTTGGATGTTGATTGGGCCGAGTCTCCTACAAATAGGAGGTCTACATCAAATTATTGCACCTTTGTAGGAGGAAACCTAGTGTCTTGGAAGAGTACAAAGCAAAGTATTGTGACTATATCCAGTGCATAATCAGAATATAGATTTACGGCCTAAGTTACTTGTGAGTTAGTCCACATGCGTCAATTATTAGTTGAACTTGAATTTAAAGATTCTATGCTAATGGAATTGTGGTGTGATTATCAGGCAATTATCCATATATTGCTTCAAATCGATATTCCATGATTATACTAAGCATATTAAAGTTGATTGTCACTTTGTCCACGAGAAGCTTTAAGCTAGAGTTATTTCTACTATTCATGTTAGGACTAATGAACAAATAGTTGATATATTCACTAAGTCTTTAGGCATGATATTTTCACTAAGTATATTTGTAACAAGTTAGGCATGCTTAATATTTCTACTCCAGCTTGAGAGAGAGTGTTAAAGTATAAGAGGATTATTATAGTTATTAACACTAAGAAGATTATTATAATCATCTAGGATACACATGATAACTATTATGTTTCTTTGTTTTTCTATCTTTCTATTTCCGGAAACAAGTTTGGAATAAAAATTGTGTTTATCCATTTGATAATGTAATTTCATTTTTCTATTTCTAAAATAAATTTTTACTCCAAAAATAGGTTGGAAAAAAATAAGAAGTGAAAACTTTTATATATATTTTTTATTTTTAAAACAAAATTGAGAAATAAAAACTCTTCTCGATTGTCATCAGTTGTCTTGCCAGTTGCCTGCCACCACCCCACTCATCGTTAGTCGTCATTGCTCGCCTGCCTCTCATCACCACTCAAGAAGAAGAAATTTTGCGTTGTTATTAAACAAATTTATATTCTAAGAATATAAATTTTATGGTTGTAAAATACATACTTTTGCTCAGAAATAAAAGGCAAAATTTGGTAACATTTATATTCCTCTATTTTTATATTCTTTTGTTCCCCAGACAAAGTCCACTTCAAGCTCTTATTTGAAAAATTAATGGCATTTCGGATCCTTATTTAAAGTAATGTCCACTTTAAGCCCTTAGTTAAGAAAATGATGACACTTGGAGCCCTTATCAAAAAAACTATGTCTAAATAGAAATTGTTCCCGTTAACATAAATGTTATCAAATACCACCGAAATGGCCAGAAATAAACTTCTTAAACAGAATGTTTATCATTCGACCCTAAGTCTAATTAAAATAATAATAAAAGAGCGAGTGGCAAACATTAATCAGTTTGTATGCTCTCCTCTTTTGTCCTCTTATCAATTTCTACACTAAGAAAGAAGAAAAACTTTAATATAGTAGATGACAACTACTAATAACAGCAGCGCCCAAGCTGCATTCCGGAGTTGGATGTTGGAACGCCTTTGATGAGTCTGCAGTTGCGAAGGAAGCTGCTGCTTAACCTGCTGTAGCTGCTGCTGCAGAAGCTGTTGTTTGAGTTGCTGCTGCATTTGAGGTTGCTGATATTGTTGCTTAAGCTGGTGTGTCTGTAGCATCTGTGCTCACAATAAATATCTAAATAAAGCTCGACTCTTATATCCAACTAGACCGCATCATTGTCATTTATGCATAAGCCAAGTATGAAGAATAATAAAGATTAGCAACTTGCACAAAGCTACTGTTTCATCAGAATGCCAACCACCACCTGGATAACATTAAAAAAAGCAAGTAAAACAGGAAAAGGAGATTGACCGACACAGAAAAAATGATGGCAATTTCTTTTCTACATTAAGACATCAATGGCTTTATCTTTTATTACTCCTTAATAAAGGAAAAACAGCAATCTTAACGCAACACAGAAACATTCTTAAGTAAACACGATTCAGTAGTTAAATGACTTATCTTTCCATTTCATAAAACTACTCTTTTTCCCTCTTCATAATGTTGTGAGAAAAAGGGGAATGCCGATCAGAAAGCACTCTGTGGCAACTTCTCATGCTTAACTTACAGATTAATAGCAGCATTATTGATACCTGATCCTCACAACATATAAGCTTGGCTAGACATTGCAGTTTTTAATAACAAGAATTGTTAGATAAATATTAATGCGACTGGCCTGGAGTCACTACATAATTAGAAATTCACCTTTGGTGGAGGGATTCCTAGGTTTACAAGCCATAAGCACCTGTCCATACTACACTATGTAAAGAATTGGCTAACGAAATTCCACTCAAGGGCTTTCAAATTTCTCTGATTTAAATTCCTGTCACCAAAATGTATGATGTTATACAAATTCTAGCAAGGGAATTGGCTCCTGTTCAGCAGTTATTATTGTCATACTGGTTAGTGCACAAGGCCACATTACTATCCCCAAATTATAGTTCATTATGCAACTTCCCCACATTCTAATACTTTGGGCAAAAGATTATGCTGTCGACATTCTGTTGCCAAATACCCATTTCTGTCTCACAGCTATATTTGCCATTGAGTCAATATCCAAACCAATATCTCATGTGAATGAATTCCTTTCACAGGCTAGACCTCATAAAACTACTAATACTCTTATCTGTGCCTTTGTACATTTGTATCCTACTAAACCATATATGTAAAGTCTATCAAGAAAGGTCAGTCATCAACAAACTATTAAAACCTGTAGAAAAATATGAGAAGTATCACACATAATACATGCATTCCATAAAATTTAATGAATAAAACAAAACAGTGGTACAAAACCTTTTGGTAAGCCTCCTCTTGCCAGTCACCCCGGCCGAATGCCCCATTTGGGCAGAGCTATCAGTAGACACTACAAAAGTAGAAGAATAACTCTTCATGGACTGTGTTGACTGTGGAACTGAAGACTGTTGATTTTGTTGGAGACCAGCTAGAGGAGCTGGTTGCATTGATGGCGGCTGCATGACAGAAGATGTTTGGAGGACAGACTGCTGAGAAGCCTGCAGCTGAGTCGGCTGTAGCATATTCTGTTGCTGCTGTTGCTGTTGCTGTTGTTGGAATTGAGATGACATGAGCGAATGTGGGACTGGCTGAAGCTTCTGCTTCAAAAGCTGCTGTTGGTATTGCTGCTGCTGGTAAATATACTGCTGTGAATTCTGAGACTGTTCTTGTTGCTGTAGGGAAACCATCTGTTGCCTAGCTTGAAGTTGCTGAGAATTTACGAACATGTTGCTATTGACACCTTGGCCCATTGAGTTCCCCAGTGAGTTCTGAGAAACACTAGGCATATTTTGCATGTTGTTATTTTGTCCAATAGTATTCGGGATGGAAGATTGGTTCAAGCCAGAGACAGATGGCAATGTAGACAATAGACTGGCTGAAGCCTGAACTCCAGATGGAACATTATTCTGAATATTCTGAACCAATAACTGTTGACGTGCTTGAGGCTGATTCACAGCTAAGGAATTAGGAATTGATTGGCTTTGATTTTGAATTTGTGACTGCATAACTTGAGATGACATACAATATATACAAGTCATGTTAGTCAATCAAGAAACCAACCAATTCAGTACAGCGGCATTAACTACAAATAGCACGAAGAGACAATGAATGAGAGATAAATGCACCACAAGTATGACCTTAGACCATTATGTATTCCAACTTGAAATTTTCTGAGCAAGTGATACTGGATGGATAATGGACATGCAAACACAGACAAACAATGACCACTCATTTTCTTTTCAACAAATACTAAATAATTGTGAAATTTATGTACTTGAATTGATCTTGAAATTTACAAAAATAAATAAATAAAGGACAAAGGTAACCATCTTTTCAAGCACACATCTTCTGATGCCATAGGAGACTCACTTTAACAAAGAAGAAAGATAAAATTTGAGGCCAAAAAAGTGGGAGGAAGTTACAAAAGATGCAAGCAGTTGTCCCTTTCTAGTAAAACTTAAGTCTTGCTGCCACTTTTTGAAAAACTTGCTCTTCACAAATGCAAATCTAATTCTACCGACAAAACAAACTGATTTTTAGTTCTTTAATCAACATATTACAAATTTAAAAGGGATATTCAAATGTGCCACTGCCCATGGTATAAACGTGCATTTGAGGTTACAAATGAGCAAGATTGGAAAAAATTTATTAAATTCAGGTTACTACAATGAAAATCCACAAGCAGCATGGCTTGTAGTGAGTATACATGTGTACTGTGTAAAGCCCAGTAAAAGCAACAACAGGGCAAGTCCTAAAATGTGTTATGCTAATGCACTTAAGTCCTAAATCTTCATTTTGTGCATTTAAGCATAAAACTTGTAAATGTCAATGCCCTTTAGTCATTCCATTAACTCCGTCAATTTTAAGTCGGATGGAAGATTTCACATGGCTTTCTTTTACGGTTTTCTTAAGCCAAAGTGGCTGTTGATATTATAAAAAAAAAAGGCCACCTAGATTTTCTGCCCACTAAAACCTAATGGAGCCAACAGAGCTAACAGAAGACCTAAAGTAAATGACTATCACAAGTCTTAGGACTTAAGTGCACAAAATAAAAGTTTTAGGACTCAAATGCCTCTATCATAACAAGTTTCAAGACTCCTGTTGTAATGTCCCCCAAAAACAATGTATACGAAAAAATAGTACAATTACATAAATGAATAAACACTATAGCTTTCTGGTTTCTAGTCAATATATTTCTTACCTTTACCAAAAAAAAAAAAAAACACTATATGAGGGGATAACAAAACGAAAATTCTAATTCCTACATTAATGATACCAAATAACAGGAACTTGAGTTGTACCCGGGTCATTACTGCTATTCCCAGCAGGGTTAGATGGCAAAGCATTAGGTATGGTATTCTGAGACTTTGTCTCCATTGTCAGCATCTTCAAAGATATCTTCCTTAAATAATCGGACTAAAAGGGAAAGGAAGCAGAAATCACTTCATCACTTAATCAAATTGGAAAGAAAATGAAGCATATATAAAACCTTAGCACAATATTACAGCAATGAGTAAACCTAATTTCCCTGGGGCAAAGCTAAACGTAAATATTTAACAGTTCCAGTTACTATATGGATGCATGCATGAATGATAAAAATTCTCAACAAATTATGCAAATAAAAGAACGCTTCTCTTAATTTTAGGCACAAGCCTATCCAGTTTGTTTATGCATGCTCTATCCACATAGAAACTTTGTACCAATTAATCACAAAAGGCATGGACATCATATAATACCTGGCTTATTGCAGCAGTGTAAATTTTTTCCTCAAATCGCACGGCAATTTTCTTGAGTTCTTGCAAACCCTCTGGACCAGAAACAGGAAGGTGTCTCTTCAAGGTCTCCATTCTGCATATCAAAAGAGATTTGCACTTGAGACGAAATTCTTCTTACCAATAATTTTTTCTTTCCTTGACGATAAATAAGATTTCACTAAGAAGGTACCAAAGGGGTGGCACCCCTAACAGAATGGCTTTAGGTAGAAGCCACCCATAAACAAATTCATGGACAAAAGACTTTTTTTAACATTTCCAACAAACTAGACATATGAAACCGGACTTTCCTGCTACCAAAAGTGAGGATTGTACAACCAATTATCCCTAAAAAGAATCCCACAAGTATTCAATTCCTTGAATTGCCCTTTTGTTCCTCTCTCTCTCTCCAAATGAGCCTAAAAAAAGGAGAAATGGTAATCACTCTCTTTCCGAGCCACAAACTGAAAGCCCCTCTCCAAGCCCAAATTTCATGTCGCAATGTTCACTCCCAATATTGCAAAAACTGCAGCCCAGATCTTTCTGGTGCAGGTACAATGTCAAATTGAGTGATTCACGCTCTCTTCTACAGTCTTTGCACAAAAAACACCCATTAGCCTGTACTTTCCCCTCCTCTGAGCATTATTTAAAGTAAGAATACATCCCCAAGCACCTCAAGCAAAAAACGAAGCATTCAATGGGACCTTGACTTTCCAAATAGATGTACATGGGAAAAGTGTACTCTGTCGTAATAGCATCTGAGTAGAAGGAGATCAGAACAATAGCATTTGACAGAAAAAGTTCCCAGTCACAGCAATTCCACATAGCCCATCGTCCTCAAATCTAACCTTGCTTGATAAGACAACCCAAAAAAATTCAAGAAGCTTCATGCTTCTAATCTAGAGCACTACGCAATATATTAATCTCCCACGTCATTTCTCCCAACAATCATCCACCCTAGCTCTCTTGTTTCTTTCTAGTGCATACCCATCCAGGAATAACTGTTTGAACGCAGTGCCTCCACAGCATATGTCATCCCATGACATAGTACTCCTACTATTCCCCAACTCTAATAGAAAGTCTGCTTTTGAAAGCATCCCATCCTTGCTCAATGTCGAATCCATGTGCTCCTCAACTACATTTAGTCATCTACTCTGTATCTTCGAAACCAAGTACACTCCTCCAATTCTAGTTTTCTCCCCATTAAATCAACACAACCATTTCCCAAGCAAAGCTTCATATACAAGAACCGACGACTTTACCCCAACCCCTCATTAACACCTCATTTCCCACATACCTCTTCCAGTAACAGCTTATACAGACCAATAAATCTGAGATTAATACAAGATAATACAACCTACAAGCAATGAGACGCTTAAAATTCCTCAGGTTCCGGATACATGAATTTTTGTTACCAGCATAACAGGAAATCATCCTGCAAGTGATTTCCTCCCAAACCTTACCTCTACACTTAAGAAAGAATTACATCCAAAATACAATAACAACAGTGGCCACCCCTACATACCTGCTAAATCCCACATTGCGACATACTAAACCTAACCTAAACTATCTAACCAAATAGAATTTACAGTGAAAGATTCCTCAGAATTCACGTTGTGCCTCGACCAATTAACAGGACCATATTGCAAAACCATTACTTCCTTTAACATACTAAACCCTCGGAAATCACTCCTAAGCAAGGATCCCTCGTGAACTCCACACTTCTCCCTGCAAAACGATGAGACATTAAAAGACCCAAGCGAAGGAAGGAGGCACTCACATCTTGTTGACGATCCTATCCCGCGATTCGAGCGGCAACTGAGCCCTCCAATCGCCCCCGTCGAGCGCCGCTTCAGTACCCCCGCCTCCCACACCGGCCGGCGGCGTCGGCCTCCAGTCATTGTTATCCATCACTATCACTCCTCAACGAACCCAACACTCGCAAGGGCCCTTCTACAAGCAACAAAAACCCGCAATCAGCACACACCCACCCGAACGCAGATTCAGGAACCCAAGAAAGAACCCTCCACCCACGTCCTCCCAAAAAGCCCTAGGAAACCCAAAAGCAAGAGTCGATGAAAAGCACGAAAGATCACACTTTTTGGCCGAAATGCGAAGTGGGGGAGTGCGAGGGAGGGATGCAAGTCGAGATGATTGGGCGAGAGGAACCCAAAAAGCAAGGCTGGCTTGACTGTTCTCTTTGGTTCCTTATTTTCTTCGCCTGAGGGAAGAAAACAAGCCACGTGTCCCCCGTTATTGTCGCGTCGTGCGTGGTCTCGCCCCGGACCTCCTCGTCCGAAAACGGGTCGGGCCGGGTCACGGGGGCATGGATCGGGTTCTAGGTCGCCCTGATTCTCTTCCAATGACTTGGATCGGTGTGATCATCGGCCTAATTCCTAGTTTCAAGCGTGGACCAAATCCCCCGAGCCAGACCAATACTTTTTTGAAAAATTGACTTCATTTCCAACATTTATTCCAAAATTTCTCCTTAACTAATAGTCCTAATTGTGAATTTAAGCTCTAGCATCGATGCTTTTCGAGCATAATGTGGTGGGGGTCTTTGGCTCCAACTAAAGTTTCTCTAAATGCTACTTAACTGAAGCCTGAAGCCACTCATGCTTCAATTGAGCAATTAATCCATAGATACTTTAAAATGATCACTTGAAGGTAGCGACAACTTTCAAACTTAGTGTCTAATCTAGAAATGACCATAGTGATCCTTAGAATATTAAAATTAAGCCAATAATAATTGTTCTTCCTCAAGATTATGAAAAAATAATAATTGTTCCACTTTTCACTTATGGCCCAAGTCACTTTACTCTTAAAAAGTAGCAATTTTTCATTGCCCATGGAACCCACTTCTCTTTTTAATTCTAGAAAATATAACAATTATTCATCAAATCTTTTTATTCTTATCGAGAGAGAGGCAATAAGTGTACACGTACATAGCGTGCTTGAGATCTTGTCCTTATTTAATTTTCTTTAAATTGTTGTCATAAGCCAATATCAAACAATTATCAAAAATCAATTATGGCAAAAATTCTCCAATTCATGCTCGTCACAATGAATAACCATAGGATTGAATATAGGACGTGTTTTTTTTTACTTACAAGAGCTTTTTCTTATAGCCTTCCATTCTAATTTTCAAAATAGAAAAGAATCTCTATAATGACCTTAAAAGTAACACATTCATATATTTGGAAATGAAAGTCAAATATAAAACACTACAAAAGGAAAAGAAGAACAGGCAGAAGCCAATTTCTAATCACCTATTTATTGAATAAACATTGAACCTGCCTAATTTTCAAAATATAAACAATAATATTGTTATAGAGGCGAAAAATTCAAAAAGGACTCCTTGGCTGATTTAAAAGCATCCTCAATACTTCTTCCCCTTGGAAAAAGGCAAATAAGAAGAGAGAGAGAGAGAGAGAGAGAGAGAGAGAGAGAGAGAGAGAGAGAGAGAGAGAGAGAGAGAGAGAGAGAGAGAGAGAGAGAGAGAGAGAGAGAGAGAAGAAGAAGAAGAAGAAGAAGAAGAAGAAGAATGCATTTGCTGGTGACACCCTGCACGAACCGAAAGAGCTGCGAAGAGAGAGAGAGAGAGAGAGAGAGAGAGAGAAGAAGAAGAAGAAGAAGAAGAAGAAGAAGAATGCATTTGCTGGTGACACCCTGCACGAACCGAAAGAGCTGCGAAACCTCAACACTCGACCAGATTTACCAAGCACCCGATTAACATTAAAAATAACAAAGCAGGTGCAATTGGAATCTGAGAACTCAAATTATATCGTCAAAACATCCATCCTCCATCAGAAATGAGTTCACGAAACATGCCAAAGTTGCAGCACAAATTACTGGCTCTAAACCAGCCTCGAGATCTCTCACAACATTCGCAACATAACAACATTCAATACTTCTCAATAGTCCTATGCAGCCCTCAGGCTTCGCCAGCCCCTTCTTTTCAAATCAAGTAACAAAATCTATGGTGATAAAGTCATTACTAATAGCTCGAAAACTTTCTTATAATCTTGCACCGCTTGCACTTGTCGACAAAAAGCAAACACGAACGCTACAATTAGGGTCTCCCGGTACTCACGTAAAATCGGGTGCCTTGCGCAACTCTCTTGTTTATTTTGTTATTCATTTTTCTCCGAACTTTTACTTTATACGTGATTTATTGAATTTATATTTATGGAGATTACATAAAAATATACACTCTTATCCATTTCATAATCCATTTATTCATGCATCCATAATTTGCACCTGCATGGATTATCGTGCATTTAAAGCAAAGTCCAACTCTTTGACTGAGCTTTTCCCTACTCTTTTAAGCTCAAAATTTACGTGATGTGAGTTGAGCAGCAGATCCACCATCTGCACCATATTTGACTCAAAATATTTTCAAAGAACATAAATCACTTGTTAAAGTGTGAGAGGTTTATTTTGATCATTAATACTGAGAAGGTTATTATGGTCATTAAGTGTTATTTAATTAATATTAAAGTGTGAGGAGTGGCAAACACTAATCAATGTGTATGCTCTCTTCTTTTGTTCTATATCAATTTCTACATGGTATCAAAGCCATAGTAAAAATAAAAATAAAAAATCTAGTCATTGAATTCAAATCTGACATTGGCAAGTGTCGTCCAACCTAATCTGGAACCGCCCAGCCTTGTTGAGCCTAGATTTGACAGTGGAGAGCATTGTTGGCTTAGATCCGGCATTGCCTAATCTCGTCTAGCTCAAATCTGGTGTCATCTAGCATCGAGTGTTCTCATTCATCCTAGATGTAACATCGAACAACCAAGATCTTATGCCAGTTGAGCTCATGTCCATCCCTTTGAGTTGATTTAAACTATGTGGTTGCTAATCTAAGTTCTTTGGTCCTCTAGGGTTTGTTTGTGTAATTGTTGTTCTCTATGTTCTTTAAAAAGAAGAAGAAGAAGAATTAGCAACAGCTTGCTTGATGGGTTGCTTGCCCTATTCACATTGAAATTGATGTTGGATAAGGTGGTTTTTGTTTGGGCATAATCTATAGTATCATTGTATGTTTTCATGAAACAAATGAATTCGATTGAAGTGTGGTAGAGCTTTGAACTATTTGAAACAAATTGCGATAGTTTGTTGAATTGAATTATGGTTGGTGGAATATGAGTTTGATTATTGTGTTGAAAATTATTGTGTTATAGTTGTACACATTGGGTGGTTATGGTAGAGAATAAAGGTGTAGTGGCTGAAATTGTGTCTACATCCTCTAGTTGACAAAGAAGAATTTAGAATTTCAACAATGGAGGAAAATCGTGTTGTTAGTATTGATTGGGAGAGAGCAACAAAATCATCTAACAAGTAATAGGTCTACCTCTTATACAAACTATGAATGCCAAAATTCTTGATCAAATGTTGAACTCCATGGAATCCCAAGTTGCAGATTTGGTTACAAATTTATGCAATGAAGGAGCTGTGGGACTACTTGAATTTTCTTTATTCTAGGCAAAATAATCTTTAAGGATTTATAAAGTATCCCATGAATTGTGTGGGGTTAATAGAAAAGGCCGGCCACTAACCTAGTATTTTGCTTATTTTAAACGGATATATGAGGAGCTTAATTCTTTGCCATCCAGCAATTGGCTATTATGGGTCTTTGGGAGGACTTGGACCAAAATATGATGTAGTCCATTCCCAAATAGTTGGACACTCATTGAGGCGTTTGCTGGACCTCATGTAAACCACCTAAGGATGCATTCTTCATAGGTGATAGCTCAGCGTCGTTGACAGGCCAAGGAAATTATAGTAGTGGTCGAGGTCGTAGTGGTGGCCAAGGTTTTGGTAGAGGCCAACCACCCTCATATACTAATACTTATAGTGGCACATGAGGTAATATCGAATTTATCTGGACTTGTCATTACTATGGTTTACGTTAACACATTCAAAGATTCTGTTATAAGCTTCACAGAAGGCTGCCTCAACTAGATGCAGCTAATGTAGCCGATGCAATAGAATCTAGTACCTCTATCAGCCCTCTAAAGCAGGAAGGTTATTAGAATGAGAAGAAGGAATTTGCTAGGTACAATTATTTCTAGATTTCTAAGCTAGTTTCATGGTCCTCCTCCATTGGTCCAAATAGGTAATACAACAACATGCCTTTCTTCTGCCTCTTGCCTCTGAGTTATCGATTCAGGTTCTACCAATCATATGACTGGAGTTTCAAGTATCTTTTCTAACTTTCACAAGGCTATGTCCAATATGATATTAGCTAGTGATTTATTATTCATAATAAATTGGATAGACACAATTCTCCTAACATCCTCCATATATTTATCTTTAGTCATGTATCTCCCAAATTTTCCATTTAATTTTATGTATGTCAATCATTCTACCAAAACATACAATTGTTCAGTAACTTTACATCTTGATTCCTGTGTTTTTCAGGACTTGAAGACGAGGAAGATGATTACTAAAGGACAGGGGGCCATGCTTATTTGATGATAATACCGATGTTGCTTGTTTTGCGGCTTCCCCACATCAAATCCTTTGTTGTTTGGTCCACCTCTCATTGGAAAGTTTAGAGAAGTTAGATCCTAGTTTCATTCTTTATCTAGTCTTGAGTGTGAATCATGTCAGTTTGGCAAATTGCATCTTATTAGTTATCGCCCAAGAGTCAATAAATAGACTTCCCAATCGTCTGTGTTAGTTCATTTTGACACATGGGATTTGTGTTCTATGTTAACACCTAAATTTTTGCATAAATTACCCAAAAAGAGAAAAAGAAATAAGAAATAAAATAAAATTGCATAGCAAGGAATTTTAGGCGCATCTTATTCTGATAAGGAATAAAGATTTGATATATTCAAATTATATACACCGAGGGTATATTTCGCAGAAAATTAGAAGATTTTGATGGAATATTTTAGACGTAATACATATTTGGCGTTAATCTTCAGGTAATATGCATTTTTGACATAATAAAACAAATATCAGATCTTTCAATCGTCGATGGGCGTGAACAAAGGAAAGAAAATGAAATAAAATATTCCACCGTGACCTCGCGAAATTTAATCGAAAAGAAAATTTTATTTCTTTCATACGTGGACTCAATTTCGTTGCATATAAAAAGGGGGCTTTTCTCAGTTTCTAGGTTAAAAAAATTCAATACGAAAAAGAGAATTTTTTCTTTCTTGAGGAACTTTTCCTTCGGTTTCTCTTGAGTAGAAAAGTCAACAAAAGAGAAAAGTGAAAGAAGGCAGAGAGAAGTATTGGGTGGTCCGGGACCGTCACGTCAGCGTGGTCCCGAACCACTCATGTGGCGCCACATATGAGGAGGAGACAAAAGAGAGAAAGAGGAGAGAGAGCGTCAGAGAAGTGGGCCCCGGTTTCGTCCTTTGTCTAGCTTCCCCATACACGTGGCGCCATGTGGGTGGTCCGGGACTACGCTGACGTGGCGGTCCCGGACCATCCAATATTTTTTTCAGAGAGAAGAGACGTGAGCAGCAGAGAGACGTGACAAGCCAGCAGAAAAAAAGAAAAGGAAAAAGAAGAAAAGCAGAGGACTGCTCGTCTTCTTCGCTGCCCTCCGCCTCGCCTCGCAGCCCCATGCCGACCCCCTGCGCCGCCTCGCCTGCTGCGCCAACCACCGCCGCAACGACCTGCAGCAACCCGCGAAGCCGCCGCCGTCCCGTCTGCTGCCGGATCCCTCCATCGCCCGCGAGCCCCCGTCGCTGCTGCTGTCCAGAGGCCGCGACGCTGCTGCAGCCATCGTCTCCGCCCGCGCCTGCACCTCCGCCCCGGCGTCCCTTGCTGCCCGAGCTACCGGCCACCATCGTGCCAGCGCCTACTCCGCTCGCCTCCGCCTGCTGCGCCACCACCGCTCGATCCTCCGCAACGCCACCGCTACCTCTGCAACCGCAAGCACCCGCAGCAACCTTCGACTCCGCCCGACAACATACTTCTCTGCCACAGCCCATCCTCGACGCCGTAGCAGCTCCCCTCATCTGCGAGCTCATACCGCCCAGCAGGCAGCAGCCCGCGACCCCGCGCCTGACTCCGCTGCCAACACCAGCGTCCGAGCTCCGCCTGCGACCCAGCAGTCCGATGATCGTGCCTCAGACTACCCTGCGCTAGCCGCGCCTCACCCGCGCCTGCACCAGCTCCCGACGCCCTCTCCGCCTGCTGCCCAAGCGCCGCTCTTCTTTGGTCGTCAGCTGTCGACGCCTCCTTTGCCGTTCATCGCCGCTGGTCGCAGCGCGAGCGCCACCCAACCGCCCGCGCCCGACTCCTCCGCCGCGCCACCGTCCCCGACCCAGGGGCGAATCGTCGGTCGCAAATCCCGCGCACCGGCCCTTTTTTTTAAAAGATAAAAATCAGTCAAAGGTAGTTTATTTTATTATTTTTGATCTTTTATTTTTTATCAGTTTAGTTGTTATTGCTCAAATTGAAACATTGGATGTGGATGTTCATCTTATAAATATTGTAGGCATTGTCCGTAGGGTTTTGCCTAAAATTATTGTAATTATTAATTTGGTCTGTAGGACATCGGAGCTTTTTTTTTTTTTAATTATATTGATTTTGGGGCATTTTGATGGTTTTTTAATTCCTGAATAATTATAATTCCTGAATCATTATAATTATTAATTTGATCTGTAAAATTTTGAATTAAAATTTTAATTATTTCAAATATTTTTATGTGTTGTGATGTTTATGATTAAAATAATCGTTAATTTAATTTATAAGATAATAGATTATTTTTTCGATTATTTTAATCATTCATTTGATGAATATCTTGATTAATTTAGATATAATGTTTATCTAATAATTGCTTATCTTGAAAAACACTAAAAAAAATTTAAAAAAATCAAATCTTGCATCGGAATATGTTGGTCTCATAAATTAGGACTGCACATCGATTAAAGTTGGATTTAAATAACTTTTTTTATAAATAGGGTCTTAGATAATGTTTGTATATTTTAATAATCTATTTTCTTCAAAAAAAAAATAGTTTTTAAAGATAGGATAGGGTTTAAGTCAAAGTAATCCCTAAACTAAATTAAATAACCATTTATTTTATATAGTTTAATTAGGATTTTTATTAATTCATATTTTTAATAAAAAAATATATATAAATATTATATGCATGTCAACTAGTTTGCATGTTAAGTTCATTTAATTAGAAATAACTTGTTAGTAAAATTAGGTCATGTAGTTAAATTGTATGTTTTATGGCAAAGTTCTAATTTCAAGATAAAAGAAAACCCAAAAAAATTGCTTACTTTGTGCATTTAAATTTTTTCATGCAATTTATTTGATTTGTTGAGTGTTTAATAATGATTGAGTATCCGTGTGATTGTCCAATCGCATGATAGTAATTGAAGTTAAAATAAATCCAAACCGCTCGCAAAGAGCAAAGTAAAAAAAAATCTAATGTAATCAAGTTCTCGTATCCAAGTCTTTGATTCATAGGACTAAAATAATTCACTCATTATTTTATTTAGGTGACTAATCGACCTACCATGAATTAGTGGCGACTCCTAATTAAAATTGATTTATATGATAAAAAATTTGAAGCTAAATTGCGAATTGGTATGGATTTAGGAAAGCTCGACTCGACCAGCTCAAAGCAATCCATTAGTTGAACGCCTAGGTGATCTAGCCCGCTTTGGGGAGGTCGCAACATTATACTTTTTCTAAGTTGGGTTTAAAGTACTTTGTTACTTTTTTAGATGATTATTTAAGAGCCCCTTGGCCTGTTAACGAAATACATACTCAATTTTCAATTCATGTTTGTAATCTTGAAGTGATAATGCCAAATATATTTTTCTCGATCTTTTTTTTTTTTTTTTTGGTATTTTATTCTTTTAAAAAAATTCATGACCCAATGGGCATCCATCATGAATCCTCCTATTCTAAGTTAATCGATCATTGATGTTTGAAATGAAGGCAAACAAATCCTTTTAGGCTGACACTATGATGACTGCATGTTATCTTATCAACTACACAGTCTCTATTCTTAAGGCCACAACTCCACACTCTCTTCTTTTTTCTTCTAAATCCTCTTTTCATCTACCACTTCGCATATTTGGTTATATTTGCCATATTTGTGACAATTATCCAAGGCTTTCCAAACTAGGCCATCGGTCTCTTAAATGCATTTTTGTGGGATATTATCGTATGTAGAAGGGTTACCACTATTATTGTTCTTCTTTGCATAAGTGATTTACAATTGCAGATGTTTCCTTCTTAGGGTCTAATGTTTATTCTGATGAATGAATGGAACCTTCTATAGTGGATAATGATTTCTTTATATATGTTATTGTGAAATCCACTTTGGATTCTCCACCAATTCATCTACTAGTCCAACATGTATATGTTATTTTACAATTGCAGATGTACCTTTGCCTATTTTGTCTCCTTCATCCTTTGAGCCTGAGATAAGTTTGCCACATACTAACCTTGATATCCCTAATGTGCATCGTAAAGGAGTTCGTAGTTGTACCCAGCACCCTATTACACAGTTTGTCTCCCGTTCTAGTCTGTTTACCTCTTTTCGAACTAGTCAAGTAGCCATTCATAATTCTATTCCTAAAACTATTGCTGAAGCACTATCTAGTCCAAGCTAGAGGACAGCTATGGAGGAGGAGCTATTGGTAATAGACCAAAATCAAACTCGGGTTCTTATTCCTTTACTTACAAGGAAGACTGTTATTGGATATAAAAGGGTGTTTACCTGTCAAGCTTAATATTTGTGGTTCCCTTGCTTGCCGTAAGGCTAGATTTCTAAAGGTTATGCACAAGTTTATGAGGTTAATTATGGTGATACTTTTCCTCCAATGGCTAAGATGACCTCTGTTTGCCTTTTGCTTTCTTTAGCTACTGTCGCGACCAATTTTTCGGGTTTGAACCACCTAGGGTTTTGGCTAATGGATTGTTAAGCCTAGATTTAACTCGGGCTCTCCCAAACCCATACCAATTCGCGACTTAGATTCAAGTTTTTTTACATGCAAATGGATTTTATCTAGGAGTCACCATTAATCTATTTTTGGTGGGTCGATTAGAAACCCAAGTAAAGTAACTTGAGTTTTACTTTACTCCTACGAACCAGAGATTTATGAGTTCGGGGACTTGATTACGCTAGATTTCGCTAACGCCCTTTCGATACATTAATAATGTTTGGCAAGCAATTTGGATTGATTTTAAATTTATTTCCCTAATATGTGAGGCAATCATGCGGTGCGCAATCCATCAATTTAACACCCAATAAAGTAAATAGAAAATGCGGGACTTACCTCAGAAGAACGAAAAGATCTGCAATGTTAATTCAAAATCCACATCAACAACCTTGGATATGGTTTCTAATTAACACGCAAATTCTCTTTTTTGTTTTCACTTATTTAATGAAAATCATGCAATATGCAATGCAATATTAACTAAATGGCCTAATTCTAATGACATGTAATTTCTAATTAAATGGGCTTAGCAAAAAATGCTAAATGACATGCATCTCAATGAATCTAACTCTAATGACGTACATATGGCATTTTTTCTAAAAGAATGCAATTTATCCTAAATAAAACTAATTCAACCTATGGCATTTTTTTGTATTTTCATGAAATTCGAAATTAGGTGAAATGTGAAAATTATCTAGCTAGATTAAGATCCTATTTAATTTATATTAGGAATTAGATTGAGCCAAATCCTAATTTAAACTAAAACATTATCTTAACCTAAATAATCCTAAAATGCAATATATCTAAAAATGCCTAAACTTATAATAAATTAAAAAAAATGATCTAAATTAAACTAAGTGCAATTTAACCCTAATATGCAATGACATGCAAAATATGCCCTAATTCTACATGACAAGTGTATGATGATTTTTTTATTGTGTTTTTGTTTTCTTTCTTTTTTTAAAAAAAATTCGAAATTAATAATTGCCAAATGATTAAACATGCAACTCAATTTAAAATCTAGCAACCTAAATTGATTTTTTTGAATTTTTTTTAATTTGAAATAAAATTCCTATTCTAAACATGTAAACCCTAAAACATGCAATATTCTAACTCAAACATATCTCAAGATAAACAAAGAGATTAAGACAAGACAACTCATTCAATATCAAAACATCACACATTGTTTAGATAAAGAGATAATATTTCGATAAGTAAAATCGATAAATTGATCTTAAGCCTTAAAGATCAAAATATTAATTTTATTCCCACTGATTAATTATTTCATCTAAAGTTCTTTATAGATGAAATAAAAAATCACTACAGTCTTGATTCTTAATCAAAGTGCGACATATCGGGATTTCCAATTACGCATAGATAGGTATTTCAACCAAAGAGAACAACTTATAAAGAGATAATAAAAAAAATTAGAGAAAAACCTAAACTTGCCTAAAAAAAGTAAAGCAAAAATACCTAAAAAAATTTTTTTCTTTTTTTTTTTAGAAAAAGAAAAGGAGAAATCGTGGCTGCTGGTTTTGGGGGAAATCGCCGGCGGGGGCTCAGCAGGCACCGGTAGCACGCGAGCGGTGAGCGCGTCGGCACGGGGCGACGTCACGGGCTGAGGAGGGACGACGGAGCTGGGCGCGAGCGTCGCGGGCGGTGGACTCGGGCGGTTGAGGCGAATCGATGGCAGGGATAGGGCAGATCTGGGTCATTGAAGCAGAGGACTCCGGGTGACGGTGTCGATCGATGGCGGAGGCGAGCAGCGGCGGTGCGGGCTGTGCAGCGGCGGCGAGATGCGGATGCGGCGGGAGCAGCCACGTGCAGAGGCGCTGCGACGGAGGCGACGGCGACTGGGACCAGCTTCTGTGACGTCGGGAACTGGTGTGGGTTTGCTGGCAAGGTGAGCGACACGGTGGCTGGCAGAGGCGCGGGCACGGTGGGCAGCAGCGGCAGCAGGGACCTCACGAAGAAAATAAACAGTGCTTCGTCTTTTTCCCTTTTCCCTTGTTTTTTTTTCTTTTCTCTCCGCCTCACCTGTCGCACGTCTCCTCTCTTGTCTCTTTTCTTTTTTCCCTCTGACCTGCTGACTTTTCCTTTCCCTCAGCAGCTTTTCTCTTGTGTTGCTCTCTCCAAGGAACGAAGGATAACACCCCGGAACCCTCAAACCGAAGAAGCCAATTTTCCTTTTGACCTCAATTTTTGACCTAGAGAATCGAGAGAAAATAAAAACCCTCAATGTGCCGTGTATTCAACAATGTGTGGCCTCCCCCCCTTTTTTGCGTACCCCATCACACCTTTTATAGGGTAAAAAATTAAATTTTTATTGCATATTTCGTTTCCAATTTTGCTTGTGCAATATTCTCTTTTGCTTTTTCCGCATATTCCATCCAAAAATAATTCCATTTTCAGGCAAAATACACCCCCTAGTGTATATTACTTGAATATGTGAAAAATTTGAACGGAATATGTGAAAAATCCTCATTTCAAAAATAAAATAAAACAAAATAAAAACAAAATGTTTCTAAACTATATGCCATGTGTGTGTGTGTGTTTTTTTTCTTTTTTCTTTTTTTTAGTAAAAATTAACCCTAAAAATTATGCAAAAATTTAGGTGTCAACAGCTACTATTACTTTTTGACCTATTTTTTAGCTTGATGTTAAAAATGCCATTCTTCATGGTTATTTACACAAAAAGGTGTATATGGAGATGTCTACCATTTGAAGACATCTTTATATGGTTTCAAACAATCTCTCATAGCTTGGTTTGGAAGGTTTACTGAGGTGGTGCTCCTGTTTAAATTTAGTGGAGATCTTTTTATGTTTTACAGTTTTTTCTGGAGTTAGTTGGATATTACTTGTAGTTTTTGTAGGTGATATTATCACAAGTGGAGATGATTTTACAAAGATTGTTAAGCTGAAATTGTATTTGCAACAATTGTTTCAGACAAAGAATTTTGGGACAACATAGATATTTTTTGGGTATCGAAGAGACACAGACAAAGAAAAGTATTCACATCTCATATCACAAATATGTTTTAGATTTACTTAAAAAGATAACAATGTTAGGACTTAAACCACTAGATACACCAATTATGAGATTGGTAGAGGACGACAAGTTTTAGATGATCCTGAAAGGTATCGAAGACTTGTTGGAAAATTAAATTATGAGATTGCACTCAACCTAATATTTTCTTTCATATGAGTGTTTGAAGTCAGTTTGTGTTTCCCCCCATATCTCTCGTTGAGATGCTGTAGTCAAAATTTTAAAATACTTGAAGAAAGCTCCAAGTCGTGGTATTTTCTATAGTGATCATAGTCACAAAAGGGTAAGCATCTTTGGATGTTGATTGGGCCGAGTCTCCTACAAATAGGAGGTCTACATCAAATTATTGCACCTTTGTAGGAGAAAACCTAGTGTCTTAGAAGAGTACAAAGCAAAGTATTGTGACTATATCCAGTGCATAATCAAAATATAGATTTACGGCCTAAGTTACTTGTGAGTTAGTCCACATGCGTCAATTATTAGTTGAACTTGAATTTAAAGATTCTATGCTAATGGAATTGTGTGTGATTATCAGGCAATTATCCTTATATTGCTTCAAATTCTGTATTCCATGAGTGTACTAAGCATATTGGAATTGATTGTCACTTTGTTCACGAGAAGCTTTAAGCTAGAGTTATTTCTACTATTCATGTTAGGACTAATGAACAAATAGTTGATATTTTCACTAAGTCTTTAGGCCGTAGTAAAGTTGAGTATATTTGTAACAAGCTAGGCATGCTTAATATTTCTACTCCAGCCTGAAAGAGAGTGTTAAAGTATAAGAGGATTATTATAGTTATTAACACTAAGAAGATTATTATAATCATCTAGGATACACATGATAACTATTATGTTTCTTTGTTTTTCTATCTTTCTATTTTCGAAAACAAGTTGGAATAAAAATTGTGTTTATCCATTTGATAATGTAATTTCATTTTTCTATTTCTAAAATAAATTTTTACTCCAGAAATAGGTTGGAAAAAAATAAAAAGTGAAAACTTTATATATATATATATATTTAAAACAAAATTTAGAAATAAAAACTCTTCTCGATTGTCGTCAATTGTCTCACCAGTTGCCTGCCACCACCCCACTCATCATTGGTCGCTTGCCTCTGGTCGTCATTGCTCGCCTGCCTCTCATCACCACTCAAGAAGAAGAAATTTTGCATTATTATTAAACAAATTTCTATTCTAAGAATATAAATTTTATGGTTGTAAAATACATACTTTTGCTCAAAAATAAAAGGCAAAATTTGGTAACATTTCTCTTCCTCTATTTTTATATTCTTTTGTTCCCCAGACAAAGTCCACTTCAAGCTCTTATTTGAAAAAATTAATGGCATTTCAGATCCTTATTTAAAGCAATGTCCACTTTAAGCCCTTAGTTAAGAAAATGATGACACTTGGAACCCTTATCAAAAAAACTATGTCTAAATAGAAATTGTTCCCGTTAACATAAATGTTATCAAATACCACCGAAATGGCCAGAAACAGAATGTTTATCATTCGACCCTAAGTCTTATTAAACTAATAATAAAAGTGCGAGTGGCAAACATTAATCAGTTTGTATGCTCTCCTCTTTTGTCCTCTATCAATTTCTACACTAAGAAAGAAGAAAAACTTTAATATAGTAGATGACAACTACTAATAACAGCAACGCCCAAGCTGCATTCCGGAGTTGGATGTTGGAACGCCTTTGATGAGTCTGCAGTTGCGAAGGAAGCTGCTGCTTAACCTGCTGTAGCTGCTGCTGCAGAAGCTGTTGTTTGAGTTGCTGCTGCATTTGAGGTTGCTGATATTGTTGCTTAAGCTGCTGTGTCTGTAGCATCTGTACTCACAATAAATATCTAAATAAAGCTCGACTCTTATATCCAACTAGACCGCATCAGTGTCATTTATGCATAAGCCAAGTATGAAGAATAATAAAGATTAGCAACTTGCACAAAGCTACTGTTTCATCAGAATGCCAACCACCACCTGGATAACATTAAGAAAAGCAAGTAAAGCAGGAAAAGGAGATTGACTGACACGGACAAAATGATGGCAATTTCTTTTCTACATTAAGACATCAATGGCTTTATCTTTTATTACTCCTTAATAAAGGAAAAACAGCAATCTTAACACAACACAGAAACATTCTTAAGTAAACACGATTCAGTAGTTAAATGACTTCTCTTTCCATTTCATAAAACTACTCTTTTTCCCTCTTCATAATGTTGTGAGAAAAAGGGGAATGCCGATCAGAAAGCACTCTGTGGCAACTTCTCATGCTTAACTTACAGATTAATAGCAGCATTATCGATACCTGATCCTCACAACATATAAGCTTGGCTAGACATTGCAGTTTTTAATAACAAGAATTGTTAGATAAATGTTAATGCGACTGGCCTGGAGTCACTACATAATTAGAAATTCACCTTTGGTGGAGGGATTCCTAGGTTTACAAGCCATAAGCACCTGTCCATACTACACTATGTAAAGAATTGGCTAACGAAATTCCACTCAAGGGTTTTAAAATTTCTCTGATTTAAATTCCTGTCACTAAAATGTATGATGTTATACAAATTCTAGCAAGGGAATTGGCTCCTGTTCAGCAGTTATTATTCTCATACTGGTTAGTGCACGAGGCCACATTACTATCCCCAAATTATAGTTCATTATGCAACTTCCCCACATTCTAATACTTTGGACAAAAGATTATGCTGTCGACATTCTGTTGCCAAATACCCATTTCTGTCTCACAGCTATATTTGCCATCGAGTCAATATCCAAACCCGTATCTCATGTGAATGAATTCCTTTCCCAGGCTAGACCTCATAAAACTACTAATACTCTTATCTGTGCCTTTGTACATTTGTATCCTACTAAACCATATATGTAAAGTCTAGCAAGAAAGGTCAGTCATCAACAAACTATTAAAACCTGTAGAAAAATATGAGAAGTATCACACATAATACATGCATTCCATAAAATTTAATGAATAAAACAAAACAGTGGTACAAAACCTTTTGGTAAGCCTCCTCTTGCCAGTCACCCCCGGCCGAATGCCCCATTTGGGCAGAGCTATCAGTAGACACTACAAAAGTAGAAGAATAACTCTTCATGGACTGTGTTGACTGTGGAACTGAAGACTGTTGATTTTGTTGGAGACCAGCTAGAGGAGCTGGTTGCATTGATAGCGGCTGCATGACAGAAGATGTTTGGAGGACAGACTGCTGAGAAGCCTGCAGCTGAGTCGGCTGCAGCATATTCTGTTGCTGCTGTTGCTGCTGCTGTTGTTGGAATTGAGATGACATGAGCGAATGTGGGACTGGCTGAAGCTTCTGCTTCAAAAGCTGCTGTTGGTATTGCTGCTGCTGGTAAATATACTGCTGTGAATTCTGAGACTGTTGTTGTTGCTGTAGGGAAACCATCTGTTGCCTAGCTTGAAGTTGCTGAGAATTTACGAACATGTTGCTATTGACACCTTGGCCCATTGAGTTCCCCAGTGAGTTCTGAGAAACACTAGGCATATTTTGCATGTTGTTGTTTTGTCCAATAGTATTCGGGATGGAAGATTGGTTCAAGCCAGAGACAGATGGCAATGTAGACGATAGACTGGCTGAAGCCTGAACTCCAGATGGAACATTATTCTGAATATTCTGAACCAATAACTGTTGACGTGCTTGAGGCTGATTCACAGCTAAGGAATTAGGAATTGATTGGCTTTGATTTTGAATTTGTGACTGCATAACTTGAGATGACATACAATATATACAAGTCATGTTAGTCAATCAAGAAACCAACCAATTCAGTACAGGGGCATTAACTACAAATAGCACGGAGAGACAATGAATGAGAGATAAATGCACCACAAGTACGACCTTAGACCATTATGTATTCCAACTTGAAATTTTCTGAGCAAGTGATACTGGATGGATAATGGACATGCAAACACAGACAAACAATGACCACTCATTTTCTTTTCAACAAATACTAAATAATTGTGAAATTTATGTACTTGAATTGATCTTGAAATTTACAAAAATAAATAAATAGAGGACAAAGGTAATCATCTTTTCAAGCACACATCTTCTGATGCCATAGGAGACTCACTTTAACAAAGAAGAAAGATAAGATTTGAGGCCAAAAAAGTGGGAGGAAGTTACAAAAGATGCAAGCAGTTGTCCCTTTCTAGTAAAACTTAAGTCTTGCTGCCACTCTTTGAAAAACTTGCTCTTCACAAATGCAAATCTAATTCTACTGACAAAACAAACTGATTTTTACTTCTTTAATCAATATATTACAAATTTAAAAGGGATATTCAAATGTGCCACTGCCCATGGTATAAATGTGCATTTGAGGTTACAAATGAGCAAGATTGGAAAAAATTTATTAAATTCAGGTTACTACAATGAAAATCCACAAGCAGCATGGCTTGTAGTGAGTATACATGTGTACTGTGTAAAGCCCAGTAAAAGCAACAACAGGGCAAGTCCTAAAATGTGTTATGCTAATGCACTTAAGTCCTAAATTTTCATTTTGTGCATTTAAGCATAAAACTTGTAAATGTCGATGCCCTTTAGTCATTCCATTAACTCCGTCAATTTTAAGTCGGATGGAAGATTTCACATGGCTTTCTTTTACGGTTTTCTTAAGCCAAAGTGGCTGTTGATATTATAAAAAAAAAAGGCCACCTAGATTTTCTGCCCACTAAAACCTAGTGGAGCCAACAGATCTAACAGAAGACCTAAAGTAAATGACTATCACAAGTCTTAGGACTTAAGTGCACAAAATAAAAGTTTTAGGACTCAAATGCCTCTATCATAACAAGTTTCAAGACTCCTGTTGTAATGTCCCCAAAAAACTATGTATATGAAAAAATAGTACAATTACATAAATGAATAAACACTATAGCTTTCTGGTTTCTAGTCAATATATTTCTTACCTTTACCAAAAAAATAAAAAAATAAACACTATATGAGGGGATAACAAAACGAAAATTCTAATTCCTACATTAATGATACCAAATAACAGGAACTTAAGTCGTACCCGGGTCATTACTGCCATTCCCAGCAGGGTTAGATGGCAAAGCATTAGGTATGGTATTCTGAGACTTTGTCTCCATCGTCAGCATCTTCAAAGATATCTTCCTTAAATAATCGGACTAAAAGGGAAAGGAAGCAGAAATCACTTCATCACTTAATCAAATTGGAAAGAAAATGAAGCATATATAAAACCTTAGCACAATATTACAGCAATGAGTAAACCTAATTTCCCTGGGGCAAAGCTAAATGTAAATATTTAACAGTTCCAGTTACTATATGGATGCATGCATGAATGATAAAAATTCTCAACAAATTATGCAAATAAAAGAACGCTTCTCTTAATTTTAAGCACAAGCCTATCCAGTTTGTTTATGCATCCTCTATCCACATAGAAACTTCGTACCAATTAATCACAAAAGGCATGGACATCATATAATACCTGGCTTATTGCAGCAGTGTAAATTTTTTCCTCAAATCGCACGGCAATTTTCTTTAGTTCTTGCAAACCCTCTGGACCAGAAACAGGAAGGTGTCTCTTCAAGGTCTCCATTCTGCATATCAAAAGAGATTTGCACTTGAGACGAAATTCTTCTTACCAATAATTTTTTCTTTCCTCAACGATAAATAAGATTTCACTAAGAAGGTACCAAAGGGGTGGCACCCCTAACAGAATGGCTTTAGGTAGAAGCCACCCATAAACAAATTCATGGACAAAAGACTTTTTTTAACATTTCCAACAAACTAGACATATGGAACCGGACTTTCCTGCTACCAAAAGTGAGGAGTGTACAACCAATTATCCCTAAAAAGAATCCCACAAGTATTCAATTCCTTGAAATGCCCTTTTGCTCCTCTCTCTCTCTCCAAATGAGCCTAAAAAAAGGAGAAATGGTAATCACTCTCTTTCCGAGCCACAAACTGAAAGCCCCTCTCCAAGCCCAAATTTCATGTCGCGATGTTCACTCCCAATATTGCAAAAACTGCAGCCCAGAATCTTTCTGGTGCAGGTACAATGTCAAATTGAGTGATTCACGCTCTCTTCTTCAGTCTTTGCACAAAAAACACCCATTAGCCTGTACTTTCCCCTCCTCTGAGCATTATTTAAAGTAAGAATACATCCCCAAGCATCTCAAGCAAAAAACGAAGCATTCAATGGGACCTTGACTTTCCAAATAGATGTACATGGGAAAAGTGTACTCTGTTGTAATAGCATCTGAGTAGAAGGAGATCAGAACAATAGCATTTGACAGAAAAAGTTCCAGAGTCACAGCAATTCCACGTAGCCCATCGTCCTCAAATCTAACCTCGCTTGATAAGACAACCCAAAAAAATTCAAGAAGCTTCATGCTTCTAATCTAGAGCACTGTGCAAGATATTAATCTCCCACGTCGTTTCTCCCAACAATCATCCACCCTAGCTCTCTTGTTTCTTTCTAGTGCATACCCATCCAGGAATAACTGTTTGAACGCAGTGCCTCCACAGCATATGTCATCCCATGACATAGTACTCCTACTATTCCCCAACTCTAATAGAAAGTCTGCTTTTGAAAGCATCCCATCCTTGCTCAATGTCGAATCCATGTGCTCCTCAGCTAGATTTAGTCATCTACTCTGTATCTTCAAAACCAAGTACACTCCTCCAGTTCTAGTTTTCTCCCCATTAAATCAACACAACCATTTCCCAAGCAAAGCTTCATATACAAGAACCGACGACTTTACCCCAACCCCTCATTAACACCTCATTGCCCACATACCTCTTCCAGTAACAGCTTATACAGACCAATAAATCTGAGATTAATACAAGATAATACAACCTACAAGCAATGAGACGCTTAAAATTCCTCAGGTTCCGGATACATGAATTTTTGTTACCAGCATAACAGGAAATCATCCTGCAACTGATTTCCTCCCAAACCTTACCTCTACACTTAAGAAAGAATTACATCCAAAATACAATAACAACAGTGGCCCCCCCTACATACCTGCTAAATCCCACATTGCGACATACTAAACCTAACCTAAACTATCTAACCAAATAGAATTTACAGTGAAAGATTCCTCAGAATTCACGTTGGGCCTCGACCAATTAACAGGACCATATTGCAAAACCATTACTTCCTTTAACATACTAAACCCTCGGAAATCACTCCTAAGCAAGGATCCCTCATGAACTCCACACTTCTCCCTGCAAAACGATGAGACATTAAAAGACCCAAGCGAAGGAAGGAGGCACTCACATCTTGTTGACGATCCTATCCCGCGATTCGGTCGGCAACGCAGCCCTCCAATCGCCCCCGTCGAGCGCAGCTTCAGTGCCCCCGCCTCCCACACCGGCCGGCGGCGTCGGCCTCCAGTTATCGTTATCCATCACTATCACTCCTCAACGAACCCAACACTCGCAAGGGCCCTTCTACAAGCAACAAAAACCCACAATCAGCAAAACACACCCACCCGAACGCAGATTCGAGTCGCGCAACCAACACAAAATCAGCTCCGATTCAAGAACCCAAGAAAGAACCCTCCACCCACGTCCTCCCAAAAAGCCCTAGGAAACCCAAAAACAAGAGTCGATGAAAAGCACGAAAGAACCACTTTTTTGGCCGAAATGCGAAGTGGGGGAGTGCAAGGGAGGGACGCAAGTCGAGATGATTGGGCGAGAGGAACCCAAAAAGCAAGGCTGGCTTGTCTGTTGAGCAATTAATCCACGGATTCTACATTAATTAAGAAAATATTTTTAAAAAAAATTAATCTAAACGCCATAAATGCTTTAGAATGATCACTTGAAAGTAGCGACAACTTTCAAACTTAGTGTCTAATCTAGAAATGACCATAGTGATCCTTAGATATTAAAATTAAGCCAATAATAATTGTTCTTCCTCAGGATTATGAAGAAAACAATAATTGTTCCACTTTTCACTTATGGCCCAATTCAATTTACTCTTAAAAAGTAGCGAATTTTTCATGGCCCATGGAACCCACTTCTCTTTTTTAACTTTAGAAAATATAACAATCATTCGAACAATTGTTCATCGAATCTTCTTAATTTTATCGAGAGAGAGAAAATAAGTGTACACATACATAGCGTGCTTGAGATCTTGTCATTATTTAATTTTGTTTAAATTGTTGTCATAAGCCAATATCAAACAATCATCAAAAATCAATTATGGAAAAAAAAAAAAAAAAATTCTCCAGTTCAGTCCCATCACAATGAATAACCATAGGATTGAATACAGGGCATGTTTTCTTTTTACTTACAAGAGCCTTTTCTTATAGCCTTCCATTCTAGATTTCAAAATAGAAAAGAATCTCTATAATGACCATAAAAGTAACACATTCATATATTTGGAAATGAAAGTCAAATATAAAACACTACAAAAGGAAAAGAAGAACAGGAAGAAGCCAATTTCTAATCACCTATTTATTGAATAAACATTGAACCTGCCTAATTTTCAAAACATAAACAATAATATTGTTATAGAGGCGAAAAATTCAAAAAGGACTCCTTGGCTGATTTAAAAGCATCCTCGATACTTCTTCCCCTTGGAAAAAGGCAAATAAGAAGAAGAGAGAGAGAGAGAGAGAGAGAGAAAAAGAAGAAGAATGCATTTGCTGGTGACACCCTGCACGAACCGAAAGAGCTGCGAAACCTCAACACTCGACCAGATTTACCAAGCACCCAATTAACATTGGAAATAACAAAGCAGGTGCAATTGGAATCTGAGACCTCAAATTATATCGTCAAAACATCCATCCTCCATCAGAAATGAGTTCACGAGACATGCAAAGTTGCAGCTCAAGTTACCGGGCTCTAAACCAGCCTCGAGATTTCTCACAACATCCGCAACATAACAACATTCAATACTCCTATGCCAGTCCTCAGGCTTCGCCAGCCTCTTCTTTTCGAATCAAGTAACAAAATCTATGGTGATAAAGTCATTACTAATGGCTTGAAAACTTTCTTAGAATCTTGCACCGCTGCACTTGTTGCCGAAAATCAAACATGAATGCTACGAGTAGGGTCTTCCGGTACTCACAGAAAATCGGGTGCCTTGTGCAACTCTCTCTTGTTTATTTTGTTATTCATTTTTTTCGAACTTTTACTTTATATGTGATTTATTGAATTTAAATTTATGGAGATTACATAAAAATATATGCTCTTATCCATTTCATAATCCATTTATTCCTTAATTTTGTCATATAATAAATTATATTATTATACCTAAAATATGTAATAATATAGATACTGTATATACAAACTAAATATTATAGATAGAAAGAAATTCAAATATATAATAAAAATATCAATAAATAAAAACGAAATTTTCTTGTCATTTTGAATTTTTTAATTATAGAATTCACATATTATTTATATTTAAATATTATTTTAGTTTGATTATTCAAAAATTTTGTTATTCTAGAAAAATATTTTTTATACCATGAAAATAATAAATTCTATCCATTTTTATTACACATGATAATTATCCCTAGGATAATTTTATTTGGCATATATCCTCTTATATTCATTTATGTCCTATCTTGAGCAAGAACTAAACTTGAGATAAAATTATTTTTTCCTGACTACCAAATGCAGCTTAAAGAGATCTTCTTGCACAACTTGAAAACAAGAATTAAGTTCTTTTAGTTCTAGCTACCTCTCTATATTATTCATTTCTCTTTCTTAGACTTTTGTCATCTTAACACGGTGGGCACAAGCAATTAGGTTTAGAAAGAAGCTATGGACAAACTCAACACTCAGCAGTCGTGATTAGTTATCTACTTAAGTTCTCTTAAAGCCTCTCAACTGCAGCACCGACACGACTCCTTAGAGGTAAACTCCATTTACTTTCTCCGTTAGCTTCAAATGGAGCTAGTCTTGGATACAATGACACGGTACCACAATTAGGATGTTGTGCCACGAAAAAGAGAAAAAAGAATCTGGTCTTATATCACATTTTAATGTCAAATTATAGTTTGAGCCTTCCGAAAAGCAGTGTTGTAAGACATACAAGCGATCATCAAAGCAGAAAAACTCTGAACATTCTGAGATAATTTTGCTCCAATATTCTATAATGCAATTGCTTCTTGACTGACCAATTTGAATCTCGATTATGACTTCATGTTGACCATAAAGAAACTCAGAATACGATCAAGCTTTTGTTGAAGTCCTTTCGACTCAAAGTCAATCTTATAGTTACCAAAGGAAAGCAAACTGCAGCTTTAAGAGCTCCACCAAGAGCAACATTCCTCGGATGCCACTTTACTGATCTTAGTACTACCACCCACTAAATAAAGAAACTCCTTTTTTCCACTTAGCATCGGTCCAATTTTGTGAAAATTGATTTAGTAGGCCAATGCATAACAGTTAATAGACAATACTTAAGCCTGGGAAGTGATGCCTTATAGATCAAATCAAAAATTGCAGCGGTGGCCAAACCAACTCCAGCTACGTTAAAAACATTACATCCTCCTTCTTAAAAATATGTCTCAAGTTTGAAATGATACAAAAAGACCAATCCAGGTGGATTTTCTAATTGAAGTTGGATTCCTAGTTCAAGCGAGATAGGTTGTGAGAATTAATTATGTGGTGTGCTCATAAATTATATTTCAAGTGTTTGAAACCGTGAAAACTTCAAAGACCTCGCATTTATAGAGCATTAACCCACGTTAGATGTGATTGATTCCAAGGTGAATATGTTTCGAATAAGAGCCCAAAATCTATCCTCAAAGTCAACTTCTAACTTTTGAAATCAAGAATCAAGTTGACTCTACAATCGATTCGTGAAGTAGGCTTACATTCAATCCAAACCAACTTCTAAGTAGCATAACATTTGCTCTAGAAAAACATGGCGAATAACTCATGTCATGGTGGTCAAATCCTCAATGAATTTTCCAAGTTTTCAATGATTGAAACCCATCATCGCTATGAAATCGAGAACCCCAACCCCTTTTCCCCGACTTCGATTTTACACCAAACATAACCGGTTCGGTTCTCGAGTCGAATCGGCTCCACTCCCCTTCCACTCAATTGTCCAAAAAGTAGGAAATAAATTTTTTTTTTTTTTGAGAGAGAGATAAAGAAGAATCTACACTGGATTCTTTCCCCCAGGGAACCCTATGACATTGGCACATACTAGAGTTCCATTTCCTTGCCATAGTTGCAAGTTGCCACGGTCTAGAAACTGAACTCGCTTCTTAACGTTAAAAAAGACCACCCCGCCGACCCGTTCCCCAAAGCATTCCCCCATCCTTTCCATGGCGGCGCATTGGTGATCGGAACCGGCGACGAAACCGAAAGATCTCCTCAGCTTCGCCGATCTTCCCGGCTCCCGATCGACGCGACCGGCCGCCGCCGACGACCGGGGCGGCGGAAGCGATTCCGGCGCGGCAGTAGTAAAGGCCGTGCCATGGACGAGAGACGCGCAGAGGCGGCGGCGGCGGCGGCCGCCATGGGCCGCCACGACGGCCACCCGAGGCCCGCCTCCATCCCCTCCGGCGACGGCTCCGTCTGGGCCGACGTGTCGCCCCTCCTCGAAGCCGCCTGCGCAGGTTAGTCCGTCGTCGTCGCGTTTCCATCCCCCCTTTGCCCTAATGCTTTGCTTGCGATGCTTACGGAAACAATGCCATCTGGGAAGTGGGGATGATGTGGAAAGGTGGCTTTTTTGGATGTTGGGTCTAGTTATTAGTGACGTTGGTGCCGTTTGATGAGTTTGGAGTTGGAAGGAAGAGGGTCAATTTGAGTCAACTCCAGAGTGTTATCTCTCGGTGCACGCTTTGTGATTCAATCTTGTGCAACTGGGGACGTTGGTGCTCGATGCTTTGCCGACATGGTTATTGGATAGCAGGTTATAGGAGAAAAAGGGCTCGTGGTTTCATTTTTCGGTCTTAGATTGAGTTACTGTGGTGTGAGTATCATCGAAGTATTGGTCATTGATATTTGAGTTTGCAGGGTTAGGTCAGTCAGTCTGTTGAGTAAGCATCAATGGAAAGTTGCATTCTGAAATATGGAGTTTTGGTTTGGTTGACTTGGTGGGGGAAGAGAAGATCAAGAAGTTGTCGATGTATGCTTGTTTTCCATTGTTAAGAGGCTGTGGGGTTGAGCTTTTAGCTTAATTGTGCCTCTCTGCAGCGAATGGAGAATGGATTCTTTACCCTAGGATATGTTTGATGAGGGTGACTATTGAATTTTTCTGTGGCCTTTTACTGAGTGTTGTTTGTAGTTGCACGAGAACTAATTCAGTGGGGGTCTTAAGTTGAATGGGAGGGAATCTCTTATCTTCCTCCACCAGAGAAGAGATTTTAGTTGAAGGCATGCATTTTGATATTTTTTCTTATGATTTTTCAGTTAGTGTGGAAGGAAAGGAGTGTGTAGGTGTCTCTTTTGTAAACAGTAGATGGCTACAAGTTCATTTCACTTGGATAACCGGCTGCATTTTAAGGATGCATGCTTTGCATATTAGAATATCTTCAAATAATCTGTGAGGGGGTGGCTTGGCAGCCACTTGGTGCCTTATGGTATAATTCTTTAATTTTTTTTTTAAAACAGAAGGCAAACAACTTGCTTAGTCTTCATAAAGGCAGATAAACATACTTGTTAGAACAAGAAGTGGGCTGGTGGATAAGACAGTTTTAATGCTGGGAAAATTTACATTTTAAACAGGATAGCATAGGCAGGTTTTGCTTCCATTGCTTTTGGCAGAGAATATTAAACTGAGAAAGAATTTCTACTGTTTTCTTTGGTTGGTGTCTTTTTCATTTCCTTTGTTGCGGAATTGAGATTCTGTGATACTAAATTTATGAAGCAACTGATTATGGTTGAATACTAACCCATTCTGTGTTGAATTTAGAAAATGGAATCTTAGATTTCATTCATGTCCATCATCAGTTTTTTTTCTTTTTTTACTTTTCTAAATCTATTTGAATGGGCTGCAGATCTTCAAGAGGGGGAACTCATTCATGGTGATAACTTTAATCTTTTTGCAGCTATGTCAGCATTGGAGGTATTGATTACTTTTTATTGTCTATTATGTGGTCATTGAATTTGATTGTTCGAATGAGTTCACTTGGAATGGATCTTCATTTTGGCACCGTCGGGGTTTGTTTCATTATAATGCTAGCATATTAATTAATTTTGTTATGTAAGCAGATAATGGACCCAAAAATGGATTCAGGTATGGTGTGCAGATACTACTCAGTTGATGAAGCCATAGAAAATGGTGCCGCTCCCGTCCCTATCAGCTTTGATAAAACTGTGGATGTCCAGTGCACAATCGATATCATGGATCATCTTTTAGCATGCGAGGTGATTGCAGAATAACCTGCCAAAACAGTCTTCTTTAGTTGCATTATGGTTGAAGCTTTAAACATTTTATTAACCTTACTAACATGTTCCCACGCCATTGAAAAAAACAAAAAAAATTGACGTGAGGTCTCATGACAAAATTACATGTTCTCCTGCATAGCGATTTTGTTATTTTCTTGAGCCTTCTCTTCATCGGAGTACTGTTCAACATCGATTTTTTGGCTCATAGAGAGAGAGAGAGAGAGAGAGAGAGAGAGAGAGAGAGAGAGGAACACAAGGGCATTTCAAGGAGTTGAATCTTCTTGGGATTCATTTGGGGATAATTAATTGTATACTCCTCAATGTTGGTATAGCAGGAAACTTCCATTTCATGCATCTACTTTGTCGGAAATGTTAGAAACAGTCTGTCGTGCATACTTTTGTATATGGGTGACTTCTACCAGAAGCAGTCTTGTAGAGGGGTGGTACCCCCTTGGTCCCTGCTTAATGAAGTCTTAATTATCTTTGAAAAGAAAATTTGTACAAGCTAATGTTGCTCTCTTATAGAAAAGGTCATGAGATCATCTTGTACTCGTAGTGCCATAACATTCTGGTCTTCAGCTCTGTGTCGTCTCTAGGACACTATTGTCTCTTTCTATTCTTCTTTCATGGCTTTCTATATTCTGAGCATAGGTGCTTGTTTTCCTCAATTTGGACTAAACATCTTGATCAAGGAACAATTACCTAACATCATAAGATACCTTGATATAGATGATCTTTGGATTTGCTTGATAATCTCTCTCCAATCTCCAAGGTATTCAAAGATGGACCAGCATCTGCTGTTAATATAATTGCATGTTAACTCTTAAGTCACGCTGAATTTTCCCGTATTCAGATTTTTTTTTTTTTTTGGAGCACATTTGTGGTTTTTCAGGGACCTGGATGATGATGTTGCACTTCCTGTTCCTCCGCCATCATGTTTGATGTTTATATTTGTGCATTAAAAAGGTATTATGCACAGTCCAATATTTCTTATGGTCTTACACTGTTATCTTCTATGGCAGGGCACATGGCATAAGGGACATTCACTAGCACAAACAGTCTTCTCTTGCATCTATCTTCTGAGGCCTGAAAGGACATCATCGCATGCGTTATTGCATTCTTACTGTAGAATTATACGTGCAACATGCAAGGCCGTTGTATCGGTTGTCTCAGATGCACGAACACATGAAGTAAAGTATTTAAGCAGCTCCTTGTCCCTCTGTTTACCTAAAAATAAGTATTGCTCGACTGTATCTCTTTTCTTATACTTGTAGATCTAATTTTAGAGAGTGAGCCTGGTGGAATTATTATGACTGGCGGTAACATGCAAGTCACTTGAAAAGCCTCTCTGAAATGCAGGGAGGCCTACCTACTTTTGTCCCACCCTTTATATACCTACCTTTGACCACCCTTCTTCTGCACCTGAACAAACAGTTTGTTACCTTCATTGAACTTTTCTCCCCGTGAACTGATTCATATTTGTTCTAGGGTGAAACCTCAAGGCGTCCTTTCCAAACTAGAAGTTTTTGCTTAGCATAGTTTTGCATGGGTATGGCCATCATACTTGTCTTTGCACAACATATTGAATTCCTTGTTTGCAGAAGTTACTTTTTCTTTATTATATCTAATCTAATACACAAGTAAAGTGGGTAAAATTGAACTTTCTCTTCCCAATGTTTTTTACATTGAGTAGACAAACAAATCCGAAGTTAAGGCTTATTTCTGCACAAACAGTAACACTTATGTACTGATCCATTGATACATGTGGTAATTACTCGAGATGTACTTCGATTTATGATAGTTAATAAAACTAAACTGGCATTGAGAATATACTTAATTCTTTATCTCATAACCTTATTGAAAAATATACATTTGTCTTAATGAAAATCGTACAAATGCAGTGTTAGTTTATTGTTGTCAGTTTTACAATTTATATGTATTAGCCAAAAGAAATATGTAACATTTTTAAAATTGAGCATCTCCCGGAGCATCCACTCATGTCAAATTATACCTTGGTGCTTGATATTACATTTCATTTATCATTGAAAATTTGATATTATGCTTTCGTGGCTAGTCAAAATTTGGTTCCAACCTAAGTATTTTGTTTTCTTGTGGTAGGAAGAGGACCTTTTCACTATGTCATATGGCTTACCTCTGATTGGTGAAGACGAAAAGTGCTTATCTATGCTAAATGCTGTTGAAGAAACAATAGCTCGCCAATTGCGCGCTTGTAAAGCTCCATCATCGGGAAGGAAAGTGATTGAAGGTCAGTAAGTAGGGTGCTCTTACTTCCTGATACTTATCTATACATGTGCTAAATTTTCATATTTGCAAACTTCAAAGTAGCCGCTTTAGTTGTAGAGTCAGTAGCTTGTGGTGTTAGTAGACATTTTATAGACTCTGCAGATAAGCCTGAAGTCACAATCGTACCAGTAATTCAGTATAACTTCAATTAATGTAATAGGTGGATATTTCCCATTATGAAAGACTTAGTATAGGTTGAAGGTTAGCTTATCTTATAATTGAATCAAGGGGAAAGCAGCTTTTTACTTGGCTATATTCCTTGGGTCTTTGCAGATCTGGAGTCATTACAAAATAATCCTGCACTGGAAGAAGGCTATTGCAAAGCCATACTCTGCCGCTTGCGCTTTCGTAAGGTCTTGCCCTGTGTTTTTCAGACTAATGCTATGGCCATTTGGGGTTATTTGAGCATACAGATTTATCACTCTCAGATTCCTTTCTATGATGAGTGATCTGTATAATTGTTTAGTGTCTATAGTTTTCCATATGTTCTTTTCATTTCTGCAAAATTAATATAGCATCACTCTCTTATTATGACAATTCAGAGGCTTATAAGTGCTAATCACGGATAAGATGCATGCCTGTACCTCTGATTTTTCATATGGAGATGATCCACTAATTTTTCTCATTTGTTTTGAAATTATTTGTTCAGTTAAACTATTTCTACTTAAATTCTCACATTTTTCTGCTTCACAGCACTTCTACCATGTCCTTATGTGTCTAAAGCGACCTCAAGGAAGGGGTCTGCAGTTGGCACGAAAACATATTAGCTCTTGCTTATCAGAACTAGAAATCATCCGAAAGTCTACAGAAGTCCTGCGGTCCAACGATTATGGAACTCATAATAGTGGGGAAGACAAAACAACGGCTTCAGGTCGTCAGCCGGTGGGATTCGATGCTAGTATAAATACTCGGTTATCTGCCCCCACTCCACCACGTTCTATTAAAATCCTGAGCTGGAGTGAGGTGAGGATTCGAAGGATTTTAGATTAACACATCAAGAAATTATTATATTAACAATTTTCTTTTTGTTGTTGCTAGGCTGTTGACTATTTTGTCAAACTTCTTCACGATCTAGACATTATATGCTCCTTCTCATTGGATGCTTCCCTGGAAGGTATCCTGCAGTTCATGGTTCAGTTTCAAAAGTCTCATCCTGACTTGGTTTCAAGAGCACATCTCCAGGTTGACCTTTCTTTTTTTATTTAAATCTCTCTCTCTCTCTCTCTGTGGAGCACACACGTGCATGTAGATAAAAGAAAAGACATTCATTGTCTCTGCACAGGCAATTAGGCTCTTTCTATCATATTCACTCCTTATAATTGTTTTATCCAAGGTATAATTTGAGAGGAATCTGGACTAATAGATTGGTTGTGATGTTAAATGCCTTTGAAGTGTTTCTGCTTATGATTCATTTATGCTTCACAACTCCTTTTCCATAATGAAGATTTCTTTGGGAGAAAGAATGCTGTTGCTATGACTAGGTAAATGCCCACATGACTTAGTTGGCTGGTAGGAACGAGACCTATATAGGAAGATGCAGCGTTATCTATAGCTTTAAGGGGAAAAGATGGAGAAGGGCCATTAGAGGTTGAGCTATGCATGTCATTTCTTTAGTATGGTGTAGTTATGCAGAGTAAACTTATCTTCAAACTATGTTAAGGCTTTGTTTCTTTTCATGGGAAAAGTTTATATCGGTAAAACATTTCTTGGCAGAACATTAACCACTATAAAATGTTTTATAGATTTTACCTGATGCATGGTAGCTTTCTTGCTAACAAAAAGCCAAGAAGAGTCCTTACTTTTCATACTTCAAAAATAAAAAGATATTTATTATGTAGTGAGATGTCATTTTTGATGATTTCTCATGCTAATTTCCGGTTGAATGAATAATTTTAGGAATCTGAAGTGGCAGAAAGATTTAAAGATTTATCAGGTGACGTGATAAAAGGATCTAGTGTTATTAGATATACCACTGATTTTTTATGAGGCATGTCTCCTTAGTTCAGAGTGAAATACATAGTTCCGAATGGCAACCATGAATAGATGTCTATATTTTGAAGGCTGTTTCTCTGCCTTATTGGAGAAGTGAGGGAGGATTGATGGAGTCGAAAGAATGTGATGAGATGTCTGAAGCATTAACCAGTTGAGAATCTAACAACTTAAGTATTTCTTTACCTTTATATTATCCTTAACAACTGGCACTTCAGATGTTTGCTGACGTGGTTTTGCCATTATTAATAAATGATTTGCTGTTACTGCTGTTATTCTTTTCACTAAATAGTGATTGGAGCTTTTCACTTGCTCACAGATGCTGCTGATTCAAGATGGTAAGCTGTATGGGAGGGATCCTATTTTTGCTGTGATTACTAAAGCTGCAGGCTTGCCTGAAATCCTTAGAAACCATGATATTCAGAATGGAGAATGTTTGGTACAACTAGGACAGGTGAGGATTGAAACAACTACTCCTTTTAACAAATTGGGAAGAGGAGTTTTAAAGCATGCAAGAGTAATTTGCAAGAAATTCACGTGACAACTAAATGACTGAGCAAAAATAGAAGTCTAATCAAGGAATCAACTGAAACTCATGATGACTCAGACAAAGTTCTGAAGGAAAAGGGCAAGAATTGGCTGCTGCTCACTAGTTGTAGCCTGTTTATTGGTGTTTTGCATCATATACTCACACACCCAACCGCATAATAATTTTGTGGAAAAACACCCTAAGCCCTAATTTTCCCCCAATCTCTCTCTCCCCCCAAAAAAATTATTGCAGTCGCAGCACTTCTTCCACCATGGCCCTCACTGTCAACCCCAGATCTAGGCTTGAGCTTAGCTCATGCATGGAGCTCAAACTCAGATCTATGGTGGCTTCTGCGTAGGGCATTGTTGGATGCAACTACCCATCAATTCTCTTCGTGGTGACAAAAGGCAGAGGATGTGCTATGGCTGAGTGATGTGTGGTGGAACTCATTGAATGGTCAAAGTCTCAAAGAACTCTGTTTGGTGGTCTGTTCATGTGGGCCCGCGCGTGCACTAGAGAGAGAGAGAGAGATGTGAGGGCAGAATGGGGAAAATGGTGGAAAAGAAAAGGAAATAGAGTGGTTGAGTGCATTGCACAATGAGTGCAACAATGAATGAGCGCCACCTAGAGAGCAGCAGTTAATGGCTGTTACTCAGCCCAAAGCTAATTCTTGCCCAAAGGAAAAATGTCTGATTCAGAAGCTGATTGATCCTTTCTTCAGTCTTCTTCTATTTGTCCTTAAAAGGCATTCATTGAAAGCTTGGCTTTGATAATGTATTATTATAATGCAGTTAGTGATCAACCTACTAAAAATTCTTAGTACAAATGCTGCATGGCAAAGGCGGAAGCTTGGAAAAATCCTTCAAGATTGGCGGGTTATTCATATACAGGTTCCTGCCCCATATCCCTTAATAACTATAGTGCAAATTGGCAATATCTTCAATTTCACTGGGGAACTGATCCAAACTTCACAATGCCTGTTCTGTTACTGATTTCTTGTGACATATGTTTTTTTCAAATTGAAATCTGGGTGATCTATCATCAAATAGGTTAAGATTCTATCAATAGAAGGAAGCAATTAAAAATAGGAGATGGCGCTGTGGAAAGGGTTGGAGGTGAATTGAGAGGTCCAAAGGGTAAATGATAATACATGTATAAGATAAGTTTGGGCACACCTTTTCCTTCCCGCATGAATATATCAACTTTGGCAAGTTAAATTCATTTTTCTCCTTTACTGATCCCTATGAATAAAAATTTTTATTCCCTGTGCTCAAATTTCTAAAGTCAAAAGTACCTCAGCCTTTGCTGCAAGTATATGGTCATATCCCCTGTGATAAGTAATGTCAATTTATGAAATGAGATTGGATAGTTATTAGCAGAAAGCTCTCATTAGACTTATATAACAAGCCCTCTTATCTGTCACGAGGTTTTTGCTTTCAGTTCTCAAGTGGTTATTTGTCTTCCTGAAGAAAATATGCCAGAAGTTTACCATAGTTTATCCGATCTCTCTCTCTCTCTCTATATATATGTGTGTGTGTGTGTGTGTGTGTGTGTGTGTGTGTGTGTGTGTGTGTGTGTGTGTTGGCATATTAATTTTGTGTACGCCATTTTGAACAGTTGGAGCTTGCTTTTAGACAAGAGATGGGAGAAGAGTCTGGTCTTTCAGTTGATCAGGTATGCTGCTGCTACGTGACCATGAGAGCGTATTTGGATCATTCAATGCAAAATTTAGTTATAAAAGACCTTTCATATCTGCAACAGCGTCAAGAAATTTAAGGTGTAGCACTGATTTGCTGCTATGAACCAGCAATTTTGTTCTCTAAGGAAAATAATATTTCTCTAGCTCAAAGTAACCAGAAAAGGTAGAGGCAGGACAAGATAGATTACTTTTCTTCTCTGTCTGAGAATGAACATCTGTCTAAGGCCATCACCCCATAAATAGTCTAAATCCAAATCCCAATCTCCTTGAAGTGTCCGCATAGCAACATCCAAGGAAGTCAGTCATGAATTGAGCTGTCATCTTTCTTGGAAGAAATCTACGGTTAAGAATGTTCCCATTTGTTGGTGTGAGGAAATGTACATCGTATTATTCAATAAAGTTTAATATATATACATCAAAACAAACCCTAAAAGTTGGTAAAGACCCATTTACCCTTCTTACTTCTAATTACCCTTCTTACTTCTAACACTCCCCCTCAAGCTGGAGCATAAATATTAATCATACCCAGCTTGTTACAAATATGTTCTATCCTTCCATTACCCAAGGATTTAGTGAAGATGTTTGCAAGTTGTTCGCTGGTTCGAATATGACTGGAAAGAATTACTCCACTCTGCAATTTCTCTCAGATAAAATGACAATCAATCTCAATGTGTTTTGTTCTCTCATGAAACATAGGGTTGGAAGTTATATGCACTGCAACTTTATTATCGCACCATAGAGTCATGGGTACTAAATCTTTAAAGCCTAACTCAATCAATAATTGTTGAATCCACACTAATTCGCATGTCACTTGTGCCATGGTTCTATATTCTGACTCAGCACTGGAGCGGGCAACAACACTTTGTTTCTTACTTTTCCATGATGCTAGATTTCCTCCGACTAAGGTACAATACCCAATAGTTGATCTTCTATCATTTGGAGACCCAGCCCAATGAGCATTAGAAAATCCTTCAACCCTGATATGACCATGATTTTGGTAGACAATTCCTTTCTCTGGAGCTTTCTTCAAATACCTCAATATCCGAATAACTGCATCCCAATGAGATGTACTAGGGGAAGACAAAAACTGGCTTACTACACTAATAGGAAAAGCAATGTCTGGTCGGGTAACTGTAAGGTAATTCAGCTTACCTACCGTCTTCTATAGCTCTCGGGATTATTAAAAATTTCTCCTCCATCAGCAACCGGTTTAACCCCTCGGGATTATTAAAAATTTCTCCTCCATCAGCAGCCAGTTTAACCCCTTGTTCCATGGGTGGGTGAATCAAGAGGCTTTGATCCCAACATACCTGTCTCAGTGAGCAAATCCAAGACATATTTTCGCTGTGACAGAACAATACCTTTCTGTGATTGCGCCACTTCAATTCCTAGGAAATATTCCAATTTTCCTAAGTCTTTAGTTTGAAACTATTGCTGAAGATAGGTTTTTAGCTCAGCTATACCAACCAAGTCATCCCGTGATGATAATATCACCAATGGTCAGAACTACTTCCAGAGTGTGATGAGAGTTTCATTTGGAACATTTATTTCGACCTTCAAGCATCTCTATGAGATTTTGCATATTACTTGGTTTGCTAATGGCGGTGCAAATTGAAATATTTTTACTAATACATCTCCAGTAAAAGTTTTATAGTGTAACCCTTTTTCTAGGAATTGGACTATGAGATTAGCAAATCTATGCTAGATTTAGCGAAGGGATTGAAACTATTTAATTCGCTGGAACTGTTTATACAGAAATTTGATATGGTATCTTACCAGCTCTGCATCTTACCTAATCTTCTATCTTGTCCAGAGTGGTCGACAGGATATATTGAGACAGATCCTCGTGTGGGTGGAGGAGCAGACTTTCTGGATAGCTTCTCGTTTCCTCATGTTGGGGTTTGAGTTGGAGCTCTATTCTCCTGGTGAATATTGCATGGTGTACTGGTATATCTATGTTGTCTTGATCAAGCTTGCAGAGAGAATGCATCACAAGATGTCATTTACCAATGCCACCGGTAAGAAGCTACTAAAATGTAATTTATCACATTCATGCATCTAAAAATAATTAGATTGTTGACTAAATCCTGTCCACGAAACAAATCATGAGTAATTGTCTTGCAAAGTTGTTTCTGATATCTAATATCATTTGCCGACCCAACAATATTGCAAGCTACGCACTGACATTTTTTAGTACTGCCCTTGTTAGAGCCAGCTAAAACAAGGGGTAAGAAAAAGAAGGGTTCCACTAAGGATACGTCGAGGGATATCCAGATGCCAGCATCAGTCTTGTTTCTTCAGTCTTATATTTGCTTAGCTGAAGGCCTAACAATGGTAAGTTGTTTCTAGAGGAAGTCCAATAGCTTGGATTGATTTGCTTGTGATACAACTCAACCAACTTTCGAATAACTATTCAGCTTCAAACTTTAATTCTGTTACTGCAGATGCTCGCTGCCTTGAGAAATGAAAGGATGCTCTCTCAGAGTCCAAGCCCTTTTAATTCAGATCATGAGGTATGTGGCCTTGCTTCCATTCTTGAATGTTCTATTTCATTCATTTCTCAAGGTTTTACTTTCAAAGGTTAAAAAAAGAGAAACAGTTGAAGGGATGGATTACGAAGCTTAAAATTTAAGGAAGTTATATCTCCATCATGGAGCTTACTTCCCATCAATTGTGCCTGTGTAATTTTTTACTTCAACTCATTGTTGATTCTTTTTGCCTTGCCTCAGAGATTTATTCAGCATTTTGAACTTCTCCAAAAGGCCGGTGTCCCTGATCACATCTCATATCAATCATTTGAAGAATCCACTAAGAATGTTCGCTTCTCTGTAAGTATTGCTACATATATGTCTAGGAGCAAACAGCAGAAAAAACAGTAAATCGTCCCTTCTCATTATCGGATGGTCTGCACAGCCAAATAGTAGGCAATTAACAAAGTTTCAAGAGTGGGGTCTACTTATATGGTAGTCACAGTACCAACTGTCATCGTCTTCTAGAGTATGCCTGTTTTAATATAAGACTGATACGATAGGTTTTTACTAATTAAGTACTTGTGTCCTATCACATTGATACTTGTAGAATCTCATTGTGCAAATAGCATTTCTGGAAGTTAGAGAGTGCAAAATGTAATCTTAATGAAGGTTCTGGGTGCTTCTTTTTACTAGTAATTCTATACACAAGCTCATTGCAATCTTCGATTGACTTTAGACTTTCCTGTACTCCAGACTCTTGTGATGTATAATTACTTCAAGGATGCTCAGAGAATAGCCAAGGAGGTCAAGAACAGTTTTCCCAACGACCCCGATAGGCAGTCTGAATTGCGGAGAGTAGAGCAGGTTGCCGAACATAACAGCATTGCTCTCACTGTTCTTTGCCGGCTAGGAAGCCTTGACCCATCTCTCAAGGTTTCTTTCGATTTCAGCCACCATCCCTATTTTGCCACTGCTGTAGTCAAGAGGTCTTGAAGCATCGCGAAAGTCATGGCCTCTATAAATTTTGGTGCTGTGTCGCATCTAAGAGAATTGTAGCTACAATTTTGTAATGATCGTTACATTTTTCATTGAATAATCGTTGTAATTGACTTCTGATGAAAAAGATAATAAGGAAAGCATTAATATGAAAATTATATCTTTTCTTTTTTACAAAGAATATGCATGAAGAGTAGAGGTCTTTTTACATTGATTATCCTCTACTCTCCAAATAGGATTATTACTGCTCTCTTTTTCCTAGTCAAGAGCTGGGGTACATCAAGTTTTTAACTTTCTCGTGATATGTGATGGAAAAACTTACTAGATTTACCAACTAGTATGCTAGGAGAAGGCAGTGACCTCCCTCCAGGCAGGATCCCAGCGCTAGTAGCGCTGTGGCCGGAGAGCCCAGTGGGGCTGTTATCCCGTGTTTCTTCCCCTCACTTGCCTATAAATGGCTTGTGGGGGGAAGACACCCTGGGATGACCTGTTTAGGGTGGAGCAGTTTAAAGACCTGCTCAGGTCTAACTTTCTCGTGATATGTGATGGAAAAACTAACTAGATTTACCAACTTGTTCTCTCTTCCAATTGAAAAGTTGCGACGTAATAATCGACATATCGAATGTCAAAGAGGAAGGAATGCTCCCATCAAAACAGGAGAGAGGAAGGGTTTTGTCTGAAGAAGCCAGTATTGTGGTTTCTGTTGAAAACAACAGGTAAACAACATTCTATGTTATTCTGAGAACTATCAGACGCCCCAAAAAATAGCCAAAGGAGCATGACCGGATGTTCTCGTCCGAATGCATTGAGTCTATTTAAAGGAACTGGATTGAACCAGTTCGCTCCAGTTTGGTTCGGGTTGGGATGCTTGTTTGGAAAGGAAGCGAGAAAAGTTGTATCTTCGCCCAACAGCTGGAATTAGTTTGTCGGGCTCATTGGTTATTCGTCCAAACTTGGCAGGTATCAAGCTGCATTTTCCTCCATGGTGCCTTTCCTAGCGTTTCAATTTTTCGAGGGGGACAAATCATGAACTTTGGGAGAAGGGGCATCTGTGATTCTGTTCTTCGGAATCCTCCACCAGGGAAGGCCAAATCAAGCAACTTTCGTCCATTAGAGTTTGTTTTGGGATCCAATGATTCTAGTCACTTGGACGCATACAGGAAAAGAATGTGTTTCGGTTTCGTCAAAATGCCATACATCCATAGGTTGTCTTGATATTTCAGGTTTTTGGATCCAAAAGATCAGAATTTGATAGGATAAAGGAAAAAATTCTCCTAAATTTCTCCTAATCTGGATGCCCGACACTTACTCGTCCCATTATCGAAAGTCCCCGTCATCAAATTTCATCTTCATCATTTTAACTTTTCCGCGATGGTAAGATCCTATTGAAACTCTTCCATTATCAGTTTACTGAGTGACCCTGGGATCAATACTCCATGGGTTGTCACGGCAGCTCAAACATGATGTTCTGCAGTGGGTATGCAATTCCTATGATAAAGCTCGAGAAACATTTGCTGCGATTGATCATCCCGCCCAAAGATAAAAAAGTCGAGTAACATATAAATCTTATATTTCCCATTAACTAAGACAAACGGTCAGATGGGAAGTCCCCACAAACAGTTCGGATTCTTCAACCCTTTGAATGTGTTCTGAAACTCAGCATGACCGCATCTCGACAGGGACGCCCAGTTCTGTGGTCAGCATGGAGCCTGACCAACCCCATCATTTGTGACTGCAACTCTCTGTTCAATTCGGAAAACCACGTTCTTCCTAATTCAAGAGACGACAAAAACGGCAGAGGATTAGAACAGAAAAAAGAGTAAGTTTTGATAAAAGAAAGTGAGTTAATATCACGAAAAACTTCAAGTACATCAGTGATAAGATACCAACCTTAAATTGCTATATTTGTGACGAAATTTTCCCATTAGATTTCGTTAAATTGCTAAAAAACTACAAATTGATATATTTATGACAAATTGAGAATGAATATTAACGATAAAATTAATTTGTCTTTTATGATGATAAAATTTATGGAATATAGCGAAAAATAAATTTGTCATATTAATTTAGAGTTTTTTAGTGGTAGGGAAAATGTCACAAATGGTCCCTATATTATTACTCGATGTGCAATTTCGTCCCTGAACTTTCGATCGGCTCAATTTGATCCATGAACTATTGATAAATGCCCCATTTGGTCCTTGAATTTTCGATCGTCTCAATTTGATCCCTGAACTATTGATAAAGGTCTAATTTAGTCCTTCGTTATTATTTTTCCTTTTTTCTTTTTTTTTCTTATAGTAACGAAATTGAAAAAAAAAATAACGAAAAAAAAAAGAAGAAAAAATAGTAACGAAAAAAATAACAAAAAAATAGTAACGAAAAAGAAAAAAAAAAAACCCTAGCGGGGCATTGTTCATCTTCCTCGCGGAAGCTTTGCCTTGCCGCACCGGCCAATTATGCATGGGGAAATATCTCAAATAAAATAAAATAAACTTGCCTAATAAAATAAATATACCTAATTTAATTTTTTTCTTCTTTCTTTTTGAAAAAAAAAAGAAAAGAAATCTTGGCCGGTTCGAACTCCGGTGAGGGGAGTGGTGGCGAGGGTTTCCGGCGAGCAAGACGTCCGGTGGGGGAAAGCGAGGGTTGACACCGCGAAGGGCTCCGGCGTGGCGGGGCACCAAGCAAGGGGCGTCGCGGGCGCAAGGCTTGCCGTCGACATCCGGAGAGTCGAGCAGGCGGCGGTGGGCTTCGGCGGCATCGGGTCGCGGCGGGGGACGCACGCAGCCGGTTGAGCGTCGAGCGGAGGCCGCAGGGGCATTCGGCCGTGGCCGCTGCGGGGCTCTCGGATCCGCCGGCGTCGGACACTCGAGCGGCAAGATCGGGACAACGATGGCGTCGCAGGTCGGCACGGCCGGAGTGGGGACGTCGAGTGCCGGGTCGCGGCGGCAAGGATCGGCTCGGCGAGGTAGCGAAGCGTTAGGTCGTCGGCGGTCGTCGGGGCGGAGCGTTGAGGTGCGGCGGGACGCGGAGGTTGTCGGATCTCGGAAGTTGCGGCGAGGCGTTGCAAGGTCGACGGTGGTGGGCGAGACCGTGAAGCGGCGGTGGGAGCGAGAGGGCTCGTGGGTCGCCGGCGGTCAAGGTCCGCCGCCGGATGTGCAATGCGGGCAAAGTTTTATTCCGCGAGGAAGATGAACATGACCCGCTAGGGTTTCTTTTTTTTTCGTTACTATTCTTTTGTTATTTTTTTCGTTACTATTTTTTCTTCTTTTTTTTTTCGTTATTTTTTTATTTTTTCAATTTCGTTAATATAAGAAAGAAAAAGAAAAAAGGAAAAATAGTAACGAATGACTAAATCGGACCTTTATCAATAGTTGAGGGACCAAATTGAGCCGACAGAAAATTCAGGGACCAAATCGGGCATTTATCAATAGTTCAGGGACCAAATTGAGCCGATTAAAAGTTCAGGGACGAAATTGCATATTAAGTAATAGTATAGGGACCATTTGTGATATTTTTCCTTAGTGGTATTAATTCTTTATAAAAAAAATTCAAAATCTGCATGTCAATGCTTGATCACGAGGGGGATGAGTTGTGCAGGATCAACCAGTCTGGACAACTGTAAACAGTGGTCATGAATCAATGCAGGGAATGCAGCAATGTGACCCCCCATGTGTGCGGTCTCTGGTCTTCTGTTCAGCGAATGGGGCGTTTCGACCAAACCCATGTTGCACTCCTGACCTTTCACCTAACCGTGGACAGCTCTCCCAAGTCAGTCCAATGTATACAGTTTGAAAAGCATTATGTTGTCACACCCTCAAATCACATGATGTCTCAAATCATTACCACCATATGCTTTGACGCAGCATTTTTTTATTTGAGTCCCCCACGTTTCCCATTTTGAGCTGTCTCCAAACGCGTTGGGCATTACATTTTCCAACGGTTTGAACTTTCAAAGCAATCAGATCTGAACCCGTGATGAGATCGACAGGTTCTCAAATGCTTATTGGATTTGCAGCTGGACTTTGAGCGTTTACAAAAGGTTGTGATCTCAAGCTTGGTCCCTACTTCACTCATTAACTTCGAGTCTAGTCGCAAGAAAATCGGTCGTTTATGGATCTATTGATCTTGATTGAAGTGGGTTTTCGCTAATCCCATGCCCTAATTGAGGGCTTGAATCCTGTTTATCCAGCAACAGCAAAAACTAAACCAGCAAAAGGCTCGCACTTTTATTTAAATTTGAACTAGACTTAGCCAAGAACCACATCATTGAAATCAAAAGCTGTTTGCCTAGAAGGAAAGAAGAATGATTGATCTTGAAGGGTTCTTTTTGCTAAAGATGAGGAGGAACCTTGGCATTGAGAGGAATCTTTTGGGAGAAGGCGACGCTTCACCCACCACCATGGACGGACAGTCGAGTACACACAGCTTTGCATGTAAAAAAGAAAAGGGTTTAAGGCTCTCTTTTGCTTTGGTGGAATTAAGATCTTGACAGCTCCAAAAAACGGAGGTGATCATTGCCATTTGCTGATCAATCAGGGAGCTTCCCCTCTTGGTTAATTTGATCGGAAGCCACTGGTCCAATTGGCAAAACAATTCATGCCAAAAAGGCTTGGAAATTCATTCAAGGCTGGAAAAAACCGTTTTGAGTTACGTGAATCATATCTGAGTCAAAAGAAAGACATAATGCACCGCACTGGAAACATGATTAGCTTAATAAAACTGGCCAGCAAATGCCTGACACGGTCATCAAATGCATCACTGTGCTTGTCTAGGAATTGAAATGGCATGATACGTTTAACCTATTAAAGATGTGTACGTTGTAAGTACGCAAAAGCACATTTTTTCCAAGAAGCGCCAGAGGTAAGGCCAGCAATTATGTGTGGTGTTGAAAATAGGGGTATAATGTGGTTAACCCCAAACCACACGTTTAAAAACTAGTACTGGCCAAGAACAAAAATGTCATAATGACCCTTGGAGGTTTGTAGAGTACCAAGTGTAAATTGGCCTATATATATAATTGAAGGTGAATGTGTTTCAATTTCGAACTAAAGTATATACTTAGCTCTGAAATCATAAATAAAACTTGAAATGATTGTAATAATTTCCTGAATATGACAAAATTATATTTCAATATTTATAGAGGAGTGAAATTGAACGAATAACAAATTAACAATTGATATAAGAAAATGTAATTGAAACTGAAGTCAATGTCGAAATGGGAAATTTTACTTTCTGCCTACTTGAATGACGGGGAAAAAAGATTGGAATCTACCTAATTTGTGCATAGTCAAGAAGCAATAAAGATCATGCGGTGGTGGTCTTAAATCCAGCGGATCCGACATTGAAAGCAATCCAACCTGTTTCTCCACAATCGACCCTCGTGGGTGGCGGTCAACGTTGTAGTCAAATGTGTCGGCTTATGCAATTTTCAACTCATTTTTCCCAACCAAAAAAAAAAAAAACTCATTTTTAGGTGATTTTGAAAGTAAAAATAAAATGACTTATTTTACAAACTAAGCATTTAGAGATAAATGCGTGAGTTTATAATTCAATTTGATCTTTTGCATATTTCAATCTTGAAAGTCGAACATCTTTGTCTTATCATCATTGTCCTAGAAAAGTTTTACTTTTTGAAATAATTTAGTTGTCGCCATCAAGTTAGCCCGTGACAGTACCATCTAATTTTAATTTAATTAAGAGATAACAGTGCACATTGTGCATGTTGATATCGGATCATCAAAAAAATTTAAAAAATAAAAAATAAAAAAATTGCTAGTGGCGTAAAGTAACATGGACTGACGGTGGCCACCTCACCACCATCCAAGTGTGATGGTCGGCCCACCAATCCATTATATAATACAAAATCAAATATAAAATAGAGATAGTGACACAAATACATTTAATTTGTTCAATATAATCCATGAACTTTATCCTAACATGTAATGTAGTCCATAAATTTTTTTATACATGTTCAATTTACTCCTTAAACTATATAAAAATGTTTAATATTGTCCTTTCATTAATTTAATTTTATGGAAAATATGAAACATTTTCATAAAATGCAAAGATCAAATTAAACATTTCACCAAATTTTCTTGAGCCACATTTAATAAATTAAAAATTCATAAATCACAAATTGCACGCTTGTTTAAATTTCGGAGATCACATTGAATGGATTAAAGTTCAAGAATCGCAGTACCCGTTGGGCCGTATCTCAATAGGCCATTTATGTCATTTTTCTCGTAAAATAAGGCGATGATTAAAATAATTTTCCTTTTCTTGTTTCCAGGCGATTTCTTAAACTTCACTCCATTGTTGTAAGACAGCGATTGGCCACTAGCTGCCGTGGGATCGGTCTGACCAAAGATGCTTGCTGATTCCGGAAATTCATCGTATCTGGGGGCCCGCATTCTGGGCAAATCGATCATCCACCGTTGACTTCCTGATTTTAGGCCTTTTCCATTGTATTCGATTACCCAATTTGTGACGTCGCGGCGGTTGATGGTGCCATTAAATAGATGCGGCGACATAATTGGGCTCGCCAGATCCGTCATCGGTTACAATTAATTACCTTTGAGATGGTTTTATGTGGGGTCTAAGATCGAGGCTTTGATTACGTGAATGGATGATCTTGTTAATAATGGATTTTGTAGAATTTAAATCGGGTGGCATTTGACTTTCATAAATTGTTTGTCTTTATCGTTTATTTGAAGGAAAAAAATTTTTTGGAGGAAATTTTTTTTTTTTTTTTTTTTTCTAGTGTTTCAATGGACTGGAGACTAATTGATATTTGGAAAATATAGTCCACAAACTAAAAATAATAATTTTAGAAATTTGAGGAGAAAGACTTCCTGATTTGGTAAGAACGAATTTACTTTTCTAATTAATTAAATGAATGAAAAATAATTATTTCCTTAAAAAATGATTTTTAATTAAATTGTAAATATTTTCAGGGAAACAAATGTATAAATTCAATTTTGATATGGAAATCTAGTCCCTTGGGCATTTTGGTCATTTGACACGGTTGGGAGTGAGATTTACATCATTCTACCGAATCAAGGAATAAAGTTCTTCGGCGATTTACTTTATTGGGAGATCTTAGATTTAACTTTCTAAATATTGTTATGTATTCATTCATCTACGAGATTTTCTTCTTATTTTATTCTACTTTAAAAAAAAAAATTGATCCCTTATCTTTTGTTTCTATCAAAGAACATTTTGATTTTATGCTTAATTTGTTTGCTCTTAGATATTTTGTTATCTTCTTATAATTAATATTATTATTTTTTAAGTCAAACCAATTTCTTCATCTCTTTTTTCAGCTTTTGTATATAGATCATTTTTGGTACACACCCGAAAATCATGGTACTCAAATCTATGTCGAAAGCCTACATGGTGATCAAATCACTAAATATTCCATATGAGAGTCACGTCGGGCTTTCGATGTCTAAATGTAAGTTGACCACGAGTTTCATACATGATTTAAGAGGTTTGTAATGCTTTAAAAGTCTTTGATTGACTTTGAAATGTCAAATCATGTTTCGACATTTATCTCACATTGAATATGGAACGTCCCTTGTATCACATAATTTAAAATCACATTCTTTAAATCAAAGAAAATCGTCACCTCAAAATTCATAAAATTCAATTGCATCTCAAAAATCGATAACAAAAACCTTTATTGATTCGAAAAAAAAATCTTAAAAAATAATTGGTGCTCACAAAAATCAATTGTCGATATAAATATATTCCGTCGATGATGAAAATGCCGAGGCATAAATGGTCATCCATGCAATACGAATGACTCGTTCCCAAAGAAAAAAACATAGTTTTATATGATCGAATTTTGCACGCTGGCGAAAAATGAAAAAATTGGGACGCGCTCCGATGTTAAACCCCGGCGGTGCTGACGTGTCGGGCGCAGAGGAGACAAAACCGGAAGCCGAAAAGGCGACGACCGACCACCGGGGGGGGGGGGGCGATTCACGTCCCGTCGTTTGGCGCGGCGCGGGTGCCGGTCAAGCCAACCGGGCAGCAGGCAGGCAGGCAGTACGTCTACGTACAACCGCCGTATTCTGACAACCAGAAACGGCCAGAAAATTTAAAAAAACAAAAAAACAAAAAAAAAAGAATTTCGGAAAGGACGAAGAAAGATCCACCAAATTATTCCTCCCCATAAAAAAAAAAAAAAAAAAAAGAAAAAGAAATCCCCCCACCCCCCAAAATTCACACCCACATTTCATTTAATTACTTAATTTATTCATCAATTCATCTAATTTTTTTAAAAAAAACTTATTTATTTGGTAACAATTGAATATTTTTTTGTAGTTGAGAGAGACGCCGACGATTCAACCACATTGAACTCGTCGCGGGGGTGGACTTTTACCCGGTCGCCACCTCCTCCATCTCCTCCATCTCTCCCTCTCCTTCGCCTTCTCTCCCTCTCCGCTCGATCGATTCAGGTGAGCTCCGATTCCTTCCCTCCGCCCTCCGTCGTCCTCCGTCCGAGCTTCTTCTCGCCGCTTTTTCCGTCGCTCGTTCCGCCCGGTTCTCGATTCGCCGATCGCCGGAACCGCCCCCCGCGCCGGCGCTCGCCTGCCTCCCGCCGCGCTCCGGATCTCCCCCCCCCGCCTCCGCCGCCGCCGCTGCCACCGCTCGGCCGAGCCGGCTCGGCGGTTTCGTTCTCCCCTGCATTTTCCGCGGCTCTCGTCGAGCGTTTCGGTTCGTTCGGAAATGGCGTTTTCTGCGGTGTTTTTCAGCGGAGTCGGTTCGGCTCTGGCTTTTTCGCTGGGGCTGGGGCTGGGGTTTTCTCTGCGCCTTCGCGGTAGTGAGCTTCGTGGCGGTGGTCGATCGCTCGGTGACGTTGAAGGAGAATTTCGTGTGTTGTCGTTGCGGTCTCCGATTTGGAGCTGGCCTTTTCGGTTGCAGTCATCTCGGCTGCGACGGTTGCTGTAAAAATTGATTCGAGCTGTTTCCGGGACCGTCGCTCATCGTGGATATGGTTTCTTTCTTTTCTTTTCTTTTCTTTTGTGGTTTTTGCGGTAGGTTTTCTCGGCGATTTGAGAGGACATGTCGGGAGGGGGTACTCAGAAGAGCTTGAGGAAAGCGCTCGGGGCCATCAAGGACTCCACCACTGTTTCATTAGCCAAAGTCAACAGTGATTACAAGGTTCGGAATCTCCGGTTTCCTTTCGTAGGGCTCGGTTCTGTTGAGTTGGCTTTCGGCTGATGTGGTGTTTTTTGCTGCTGTTGAGCTCTGTAGGAGCTGGACATCGCAATTGTTAAGGCCACGAATCACGTCGAGCGCCCCGCGAAGGAGAAGCATATCAGAGGTGTGCTTGCACACGTTCTTTTCTTTTCCGTCCGTCGATTATGATCCGTCTTGGGCAAACTCGATTGATCCGATGTGGTCTTAATCTCTATTGTTTGCAGCTATATTTGCTGCCGTTTCAGCTACTAGGCCTCGGGCGGATGTGGCGTATTGTATTCATGCTCTCGCCAGGCGGCTGTCGAAGACGCATAATTGGGCGGTACGTCCATCTCATTAAGTATAGCTCGAAAAATGAGTGAGCAGTAGATGGCAAGAACGTAGAATTTGTGCTGATTTATTCTAACTAGAGGGAGTGAAAGGATGAATGGCCAAATACTTCTTTCTTTCCTTTTGTGTTCCTTCTTTTTAACGTATGTTCCTTTTGGTGAGTGTCCCATTTATTTTTTATGTTCGTGTTTGTACATGGAGGTTCATTGATAATTCTGGAGCGTAAGATGTTAAATTTTTATTTTGTCTTTTCCATTTCCATGACTTGCTTTGAGACGGTTTATCAATTGGTGTTTAGGTCGCACTTAAAACGTTGATTATTATACATCGAGCTCTGAGGGAAGTTGATCCGACGTTTCATGAGGAACTTATTAATTACGGCCGGAGTAGAAACCATATGCTTAACATGGCTCATTTCAAAGATGATTCGAGTCCCAATGGTATATAATTTTACCTTTAATGTATGGTACCTGATTACATGGAATTCGTTCTGACAAGTTCATAATATTGTACCTGATATGTGCCGCACAGCATGGGAATATTCTGCATGGGTTCGGATGTATGCCTTATTTTTGGAGGAAAGACTGGAATGCTTTCGGGTTCTGAAATATGATGTCGAAGTAGACCGCCCTGTAAGATATCTGCCCTTTTGAGTGGACCATCTCCCTCTACTTTAGCTTATTTTAGAGTACTTCTCCTTGATGTTAATGTTATGTTTAGCTCGATGCATAATTAAGTTTATTCAGTCACTGGAGAGGCTATTTCCTTTGCTGCAATAAGACATTGGAAATAGGAGGAGAAATATTTTGAAGGGAGAAGCTTGTCTTCCAAATAACTTTAAAAGTGCAGGCATGTTAGTATCGGAAAAAAATATGGCATCTGCTTAATCATTGCCCTTGATTATGTTATTTGTTGACTTAACTTTGGTTAGCAGAACATTTTGTTTGGATAACATTATGGGAGACTCTTTATGGCTCAAGAAGTTTTTTCTGCTATCCCTTTTATATGATCTGTGGGCACAGTCCCATGTACTATAATGTGGTGTATATATAAATCTCTGATCTCTTCAAAATTATTAGTTATTTAAGATTTCGTTCTTTTATTGACGTTCCCATCAATTTCTAACAGTGTTGTTTATCTTATTTGAAAACTGACAGTCCTTTTAAGTTCATCTGAATAAATCAAGTTGCCGATATTGTACCAATGAAAATTCTGTTGCTAAACAAGCCCATTAATTATTCATTATAGTTTAATTCACTAGCAATATTTGCCTCCACTGGGAAAATGCTGTAGATCAATCACTGGATTTTGCGCTTCTGTCCTATTATTAAAGTCTGCTATATTTCAACCAAAAAAAAATAAAAGTCTGCTATGTATTTGCCCCCCAACTTTTGGGTTTCGCCGGCCAAACAATCTGCCAAGGAAAGGGTGCCATGGAAGAAAAACAGTTTGGTCTAGTCACATCACATCCCAAGAGCAGATTTATTGGCCTTGAAATTTTTTGAAGCACGATACATCTTTTACTCTCTTTTTCTGAATGTTTCCATTCTATCACTTTGGTTGCCATGAGTCGCAATAACTGATATTGTGGGGATGACATTTTGCGCAGAGAACCAAAGAGCTAGACACTGCAGAATTACTTGAGCACTTGCCAGCTCTGCAAGAGCTTCTTTCCCGTGTGCTTGGGTGTCAGGTATTTCATGAATCTGCTAGGTTTAATTGTCTTTTACTCCTGTAGTATTGTCTAGGTTTTTATGGAATAATAAGTTCTATGTTTTGCCTATTTAAATGACAATAGTTATTCATCTATGTAGTTTTCTCTGCCTAATGAAAATAATGAATGTGTATTCTACAGCCCCAAGGTGCAGCAGTTCATAATTTTATCATTCAATTGGCGCTGTCAATGGTAGGTAGATATAATAAGTTTTTTTTTTTTTTCTCAGTTTGATTATGTCTTGGCCTTCCTTTCTCTTATCCCTAATTGTTCCTTAATGTGTATAGGTTGCTTCTGAAAGTATGAAAATATATCAAGCCATAAGTGATGGTACAGTCAATTTGGTTGACAAGGTAGGTTGTAACCATGACATTCAGGTTAGAGGATTTAATGGTATTTGTAAGTTGTGTGCAATATGACTGATAAAATTGTGGCAGTTTTTTGAAATGCAACGTCATGATGCAATGAGGGCTTTTGACATTTATAGGAGAGCTGGCCATCAGGTAGTGCTAACTATTTCTGCTGCATTAACTGATATTCAGGTGGAAAGGATTGAATCCTGTTGTGAATTGTATTTTTACAAGTCTTTCACTTTTGTAGGCTGAGAGACTTTCAGAATTCTATGAAATTTGTAAGAATGTGGATATTGGGCGTGGCGAGAGGTTTATCAAGATTGAACAGGTCGGTCTGTCTGTCTGTCTGTCTCTCTCTCTATACACACGCACACATGCAGGGCAAGCCTGTAGAGTACCATGTGATGCACCCAATCCTTGATTGTATTATTTGCCTTTTAACTATAATTCCTCATAGTTTTGTATTACTCTTTGAAGTAATATTTGTGAACTTTGTTGCTATTTGTGAAGCCACCTGCATCGTTTTTACAAACCATGGAAGAGTATGTTAGAGATGCTCCACTCTCCTCTACGGCACGGAAAGATCAGGTATGAATTTGGTTACCATAAAATCTGCATGATAAGATGCTTTCCACAAACTTTTATGCATGTAGAGACCCCATATTATCCATGAGTTCTTCGAAAGTTCGGTTCAAAAAATGCAATTACCAGTTCATCAGAAACGTGTTGGTTTTGAGGATTTAGTTTGAGGAGTTGATCTCAGTAATTTCTTCCGACTTTAGATGATTAAAAGCACTGACTCGCTTGGTGTATTTTGGGATTTATAGAGACAGAGAGCAGATTGGCTAGTTCAGTCAATTGTGTCTGAAATAGTATTGAACTGTTAATGGTTCAACAACAGATTAAAATGAAGTTGTGCCCATTGAACTGGTCAAACCAGGTGGTTCCATAGAGTCAAGAACCACTTCAACCTTGCTCTTTCAGTGGGAGCAAAAATGCTATTAGAGAGTTGGATTCTTTACGCTCATTGGTGTAGCATGCATTAAAGGGGTCACTACGCTGCATGTTCCTATACATATATGTCTATAATAAAGAGATTCACCTGGTGCTGTGACTCTCTTAAATTGCGGCATGGTTACTTTCATTGTTTGCACCCAGTCCAACACTGAAGGCATAATTTGGTGATGTTCCATCTCCTTTAGAATGAAGAGTATTAAATTTTGAGATAAATTTGGTTACCATTACAGGCAGTTGATGGTAAAAGTGCTTCTTCCAAGGAAACCTTAGCTATAGAATACAATAAGCCCCCAGAAGTGCAGGAGGCACAACCACCGTCTCCACCAAAGGCCGAACCTGAACCCGAGCCCGAACCAGAACCTGTAAAAGTAGAAGCCCCTGTTGCCGAACCGGATATATTGGTGAGATATGAAATATCAACCATTGCATTTCAATCATATTTTTGTCAGACTTTTTTAGCTTTGCTGTTGCTCAAATAAATGTCCTTTTACTATTGTTTTTATAGGGTTTGAATGAACCCAATCCACTCGCATCAGAATTAGATGAGAAGAATGCGATGGCTTTAGCTATTGTTCCTGTTGGTGCTGGTATGTTCACTGAACCTTTTCTCTTTTATTCAGCTTTTCCTTTTTCCTCCAGTCTGTCAATTGCTTGTTCATTCCTGAAATCTAACATATGAAATCACTGTAATTATTGTTTGTCAGAGTGATGCATTCTGAAGTATTGCTATCATCTAAGTTGGATTAATAGCGGCATCTTTCTAAAATGAGCCTTAGGCGATCATATTTTGAGTTTCTGACCCAACCATGAAGCATGTATCGCATGATCATCTTTCTTACCTGTAAAAGAAGATAACATATATCTGAAGAGGGTAACACTTCTATTTTCTTCTCTTTGTTGCTGGTGCAGCTGATCAACCAAGTTCTACTGGTTTCGATCATGCTAATGGAACTACAGGTTGGGAATTGGCACTAGTCACTGCTCCTAGCTCCAATGAGACTGTCTCAGCTGCTAGCAAGTTGGTAAGCTCTTATTCTGCCATCCCATTGAGAACTTGTTTGAGATGGTTTGCTAAACTCAGTGCATCCCATTGGTCGTTTCACATTTTCCAGTGTTACAGAATTCTTGCAACATCACATTTAATTGCTTTTTCTGTATTTACTGATTTTTCCATCACCTGTTGGGTTTGTAACAAAGGCGGGAGGACTCGACAAGCTTACACTTGACAGCTTATATGATGAAGGAATGAGAAGAAGCCAGAGCTCTAGCTATAACCCATGGGAGCCAGCCCCTATGGCTGGTTCGATGATGCAGCAACCAGCACACGACCCATTCTTTTCCTCCAATGCGGTAGCTGCACCTCTTCAAGTCCAAATGGCAGCAATGCACCAACAGCAGGCCTTCATGTTGCAGCAGCAGCAACAGCAGCAGCAGATGATGATGATGGGCTCACAGATGCAACAGCCAGCAAATCCTTTCAGCAATCCATATGCAACCAATGTCCGCCCATATGGCTCCAATGTGCCGGTTCAAGCATACAATCCTTACTCCGGCCTAATTTAGAGCCTTTACTAAGAGAACGAGTCTATTCTGGAGAAAATGGGATGGAATGATAATGGGTACAAGCCAGTATTGGTTCATGCTGATTGAAATCTCAAGAAGATGATTAGTTTTTGTAACATATGTGGTGCCTGTGCAGCAATTAGCTAGAGTGACGATTCTTTGTTGAGTATTAGCAAGAGAGCCTTTAGTCTATTGATTATTTATGATGGTTTATGCCGATGATTGGAAATAATGTCTGAGACCACAATTTTTCGAGCCTGCTCGGGCAGGATTACTTTTACAGTCATACATTTCTCATGTTGATAGATTTTCCTGTGAATGAAAAGGAGTCACTTGTAAAATTGTGATCGTTGAACCTTCTGTCAAAATGCAATTTTTATACTTTCTTACCTACCCCAATTAATGGAGCATTGCATCTTATCATACCTCGAGGAGGTGATTACCTATCCACATCACCGCAATTTCCTTTTACTTAAGAGCCCTTTGTCAAGTGAATAAAACACGGCTTCACTTGTCGACTGCAACATTCCAATCATCTTGTTATTCTTGTCTTCTTTGTTTTTGTGTCAATCGGACTGGTAGATTAACTTTCTCCATTGTCAACGACATTATCAGGTTTTTGGCTAGCTTAGGTGAAGAGCGCTTGTTATGCATGTGATCTGTTTGCTTCTTCGTAATGCCCCATGGTTAAATGTCTGAAAATGGAGCGTTGATTGTTGCCTCTTGTCGCATCTTCTTTGTTTCTCCCCTTTCTTTTTCAGGACAACAAACCTTGTAAGTTCGCTTTTCCGAGAAGCCAAGCTATGACAATTGCCAAGGGATTGATTTCTAAATAGTATTCATGGTTTTGAAAAAAAGTGTTGGCTACAGTGAGAATTAACTAGTAATTTGCTTGGAAAAGCTATGCATATGACAAGTCTTTAACCTAAATAATGGCCTTATAAAGAAATATAATTCACCAGGCTATATTAATTTTGGCACGAAAGAAATATAATTCACCAGGCTATATTAATTTTGGACCTTCGGTTCATTCTTTGAGATTATCGTGAGCAACGCAGCTTTGATTAGTTCAGACTGCAACTACTGAATATAGTCCGTCTGATTTCGAGGAACTGTTCAAATCTTCTTTAGAAGCAAAGCCACCATTTCCCTCCTCTCTTTCCGTGTCCAAGGGTACGACTGACCAATACATCTTCCAACCAGCTTAAGAGTACATTTTGTGATGCCTATCGAGTTTCATTTATGTATATGAGCAGCAAGAGCAAGCTCCCTATTTCTGACTCTGTATTTGCATGCCAAAATAAACATGCATGCTGTCGATGTTTGTAGCCTATTCTGGTGGGCACTAGGGCCACTGATGCTCAAGTCAACCACGTTGTGAGTCGCCGGCTGATAGCGTGACCTGTTTGTGCCATCCTTAGAACTCGGTTCTGGTTCCTATCCCGTGTGCTTTAGAGTTTTGAGAATGAGAGTTGGTATGATAAGGTGTCATCAAATGACTTGTCAATACAATGGGAAGTTTTCATAAAGGAAAAAGGCTCCATCAAGTTTGATATGCCGTTCATACGAGAGAAAAATACTGTGATCTATTACTTTCATATGCGCAGGCTACAGTTGGATTATGGTTGCAGGAGTATACATTATACAGATTAAAAAGGGAAAAAAAAAAGATCAAACATCAAGAACTCTCGTTTGAGAAGAACCAATTTACAGGTACTATATGTAATTCAGATGTCTTGTCAGCCTCAGATGATCTCGATACATGTACAGGTAGATGAATGACGTTCTCTACATGAAACTAGAGAAAACTCAACTAGGAATATCGTTTATATTTTCCCGAAGAAAGAAAAGATTGGAGGGACCTCATACTTCAGACGTAATTTTGTCGTTGTGCCGGACGAAAGTCAGTCAAACTCCAAATGCAAAGTTCAGGCAGGAAGGCATGAACGGACCGCCGCAAAGGAATGCCAGCACCACATAGAGGATAATTGCCAAGATGAGTAGCAAGGCGCCGCTGTTGCAGGGAAGCAAATAAAACAGATGGCCTTAAACTAAGATCCTAATAAAGCTTACATTAATTGTGTGATCCTCAAACCATAATATTGAATGCAAGCATGATACATCTCTGCTAGGTGCCTTGGACCTGACTAAAATGGACATTAAAAGGAGAGGAGGGATTGATCGACATCAATACTTACGTGAGCTTGACGTTTCCCCACCATACAGTGTTCTTGAAACGACGGGACTGCTTTTTGAAACGGAGTGTGTTTCCTTGCATTGTCGAAGCTTTCTCGACGAGCAGAGCCAAGCGGTCACCCCTCTCGAGAACTTTCTCAATGTTGTTTATCATGACGGTTCGCACCTATGATCATTATGTGAGAAGAATCTCAATGAAACTGAAGAATTCCGAAGATCGACAAATTTGTCTGTACCTACTGGTGATGAAAAGTACTATTACTCAGATGAACTCCAAGTGATTAAAGGAGCTCATCAAGTAACTGAATAAAAGAAGAAAAGACAACAAAAGAAAAATCTTGCCTCATTATGGAACACTTCTAATTGTTGATTCATCGCCAGAGATGGCTCAGAACTAATAGTTCATTATCTAATAGATTTTTCCATTCTAATGTACTGTTCATAATAAACTTTCAGTGTACAAATTTCAAGAATCAGCGGTTGATCAAGCATGCTACTCTTTACGAAGCTAAATGTCTACATGTTTTCAGAAAATAAACTTTAACAAAGCATATTAGTTGTCTAACATCACGTACTGCACATACAATTGAGGATGCAGAGTAACTAAAGGATAATAGGCAAACGATTGCTCCATTTTTAATGATTATGACTCAATAATATTCGCAGCTCCTATGTCACTAGATTCACCATAATAATTATTCAAAATTCGCAGCATTTTCCTCCCATTATAGGATTTCAATTGTTAAGCGACGCATGTTAACTAGCTCTGTCCTTGTCGCCAAAAAAGAAAAAAAAGAGAAAAAGATTCTTCCTTATGCAATTTCCAGTCATCTACTCAATGGGGCAATGAGAAATAGGGAGAAACAAGCAACTCTTTTCAATGAAAACAATCTCTACTTCTAGAAAAATAACATTTATACGGAGAAAACAGAGGAAACATGGACTTTGCCATATTGCTCATCTTACCTGACTCATTTCACCTTTCAAACGATTTAATCTATCTGCATTCGGATCATTTGAGTACCGGTCCATCTCCTGGCTCAGGATCCTAGAAAATTCATCATTCATGGCATAAGGAGGAGCTGTGAGGATGGCACGACCGTAAGTCTTCACAAATCTCTGGTGGATATCTTCCATAAATGCAAAAGGGATTCTTCCTGCATATCACAAGCAGCCAAGACATTCACAAACATCATCATTCAAGGCCTCAAATTGTATGTGAATTGAGTTACAGAATGTGCAGGCAGTTGCTAAAAACCGAATCAATACACAACTTTCCCCTCAAAGAAATGCTCTCAAGTATTGTAGACAATTAGCTTTTGCTAGATGCTGATATACAAGGAGCAAGTGGCAACGCAAGGATAAAAAGACAAAAGAATCTGTGTATTTTGATAGATGTTAACTCGTGCGCAAATGACACAAGCTAAAAGGAGTCCAATTTGATCATGCATATATCCATTATGCGGCACATTGTTATCCTTCTCCTATATTACCTCTGCAATTAAGGACCAGTAATCCAGAAGAGCCACTTTGTATAAGAGAACAGAACATTCACCGTGCACACAAAGCACCGCATTCTATGTTGACTAAATTCACCCAGATCACATCTAGTTTGACAAAAGCATGAAAAACCATGTGCCCAGATCCACTAACTGGGGCACACCATCAATGCCTTTACAGAACTGCACACGTCTCACCTCTCTTCTACCGCTAGCCTGGCAACTTCTAAGGACCCCAGAACCGGCCACCCAATGACAGATCAGATGGAAAAGCTTTGACAACCAAAATAATGGCGAAAAGAGAGCTGAAACTGGTCAGGGCCATGTTTCCAATCACAACCCACGAAGAAGTTCAGCATCCAGATTGCCAAAATTCAAAAACAGCAGCTTCCCCAAAACAAAGAATTGATCAGAGCAGTTTCATGGAGTCTGCAGATCCATACGGGACAAACCAGGCATGCTCTCCTTCGAGCATCCATTTTAGTTTCGGGAAAACGAAAAACATTTGATTTTCACAAGGCGATATAAGATCCAAAAAATGAAAAAGTCGTACATCAATCTGAATAAAGAACTCCCTTAAAAAAAACATCAATGGACGACTCTTCCTCAGCACGCCTCCATTATCATCAACAAGAAGAACATCGAAGCGCGCCAAAAACGTCGCCTTTTTAGCTCCCCGATCCACGATCACGATCAACCTCGACGAAAAATCTCGAAATCGCCACGACCCACGATGGCGCACGGCCGCACGCTCGCATTGCCGTAAGAAAACACACGATCCCATTTCCCCAGGGGGTGAAAAAAAGAAGAAGAAAGAAGAAAAAGGAGCGTACTTTCGGAGGCGTCGTCGGCCATACAGAGGACGACGAGCCCATCCGTCCTCTTGACGTGGAACACGTATCGATCCTGGGAGTAGGAGACGTTGCTGTCGGCGTTCCCCTGGGGCAGCTTCTCCAGGACCTGCCTCGCCACCGCCCCCGCGTTCGACGTCGCGGCGGCGCTGAACTCCGCCAGGACGACGTGGCCACGGGCCACCATCGCGTACAGTATCCCCATCCCTTACCTCCCGCTTTATCTCCCCTCAGCTCCGAGACCCTTTACTCCTGACGGATCTTTCTCGGGAAAAAGTAAAGAAGGTGAGAGAGAAAGATCCGAGAACACGACCTCCGAGGCGGCGGCTGCGGTCCCAGATTCGGAGGAAGGAGGATGACGAGGAGGAACCTGCGCGGTTCTGACAAAAGTTCGGGTTTTTCTTTTCCGGAGATTTTAACGTTTGAAACGAAAGGGAGGCAACGGAGGTGGGACCCCCCTGATTTTCCGATTTCTTTGTCTTTTTTTTATATATATATTTTTAAAAAATTATTTTGACAGAGTGGATTTGCGCGGAAAAGATGAATGTTTGTTTCCCTCCCCTTTTTAAAACCAAAACCTCAAACCGATTGGGGACCGACCTAAACAAGTCGTTCGTTCAAAGGTTTTATTCCGGGTCTTGTTCGGATCTTGGAACTCCCATGACGTAAAGCAATTAGAGAATAGAGTTAGGGTCGGGACTTCATAAAGATACTGACCTAGTTGAAGGGTACGAGACATGCAGGTATCAATACGTAAAAAAAAAAAAAATTATGACAGTTTACTATCTTGCAAACAAACAAGTACAGGAGATCTCATAGGAGGAAACTCCTTGAACTTACCGAGATATCATCTTAATTGATAGAGAATCTAAGGTTAGCCCTAGACTAAGAGGGCTTAACCTTTGGAGGGAATTAAAGTAAAAACAAAGGAAAAAAATAATTGGGTGGCATAGTAAATCTTCTTTAAAAAGCTGCCATGATTCATTTAAGGAGTATTTAAAATCTAAATCTATTTTACAAATATTTCCTAAATCTATATTATTATGTCATCTACTTTCTATCAATTAAAAAGTTGGCATCTCCAACAATTCATTAAAAAAGTGTATTAAATAACATCATAAAATGATGTTAAATAATTTTTTTATCAGTGTTAAATAATTTTTTAATATCTCAAGAATTTAAATATGAAGGTGAGTGTGATTAGTGTGGTTAGATTAATGACGAGATTGGGACAAGTGTCTTAATATTTCATTCTTAATTAGGTAAGGGAATTGAATCTCTCTCTTTTTCAAAATATATAATTAAAAGTTCAGTTGAGTCAGTTCGGTTATCATTAAAAAAAAAGTGTGATCGCCACTCTCTCTTTAGCATATGTGAGATGGGGCAAGCGATGTCGTTTTGGAGTGTCCGGATTTGGCGCGAACAGATGGAAAGGAGAAGAAGGACAGACTGGCGGGCAGAGGTGGAGGGCTTGTCGTTTTATTGCTACTGCTTGTGTCATTTGGAAAGGCTGGATCCTTTCTGTTCTTTTTTAATTCTTAAATAAACTAACCGATTAAGCAGACTAAATATTTATTTTTTTCAACAAGTGGACTAATTAATTCAAATAAAAAATGATTGATTTCTTTTTCCCCTTTTTTTTGAACCTACGTTGGAGGGACGGACTTGCCTCCGAACCAAAGCCAGTGTGCTTGCGCATACGATGAAGGCTGACGTCATTACTCAAGAGGATGACGTCGCTCATGTCGGGCAGATATAAGTATAATTATTATCTAATTAAATAAGATTACAAGTAATTAGAGAAATTAGGTGCATGTGTGAATCTGGATCTCTATATGGGTGTGAAGTAAGAAAATTTCAAGACGATGTCGAGATTAGCCATTGAAGAGAACTTTCAGTCAAATTTCGAAGTCAATTGTCAAATTTAACTTTTGACATTGAATTGACCCTGAATACATATGTACTATTGTAGGTGGTCTCCACGGTCGGGGCAATTTTACGGTGGTCTTCTTAAAGAAATGCTTCATCTTCAACCTTGTTGGCTTAATTGAAACGGGATGGTGCACGTTTTTACAATCGAAATGTAGACAGATAGATATCAGGGTATGTCCAAGCCATGTTGAGCGTTGCGACTTCTGGAAAGCGGGACCAACCCACGATCCAAAAGACTGATTTTCGTGGAGAGAACTGGGCAAACTCACTGTTTTCCAAGCACGCTCCCTAGAAAAAGCAAGAGACATCATGTCGACTTATTTATAACGTGTAACTTCAGCGTGACTTTCTATATTTATAATCAAGCTGCAATTGACATTATTTCGAATCCAGTCTTTCATGAGAAAACCAAATACATAGAAGTGGATTGTCACTTTGTGAGAGAGAAGGTTCAGGATAAAATAATTGAGACTCTGTACATTTGTAATGAGGACAGATTACAAAGGTCTTCACCAAAGCATTGTCAAAAGGGTTTTTCCAAACTGTGGTGGACAAGTTGACCTTTGACGAAGTCTTCACCCCAACTTTAGAGGGAGTGTTGGCGAGATTCTTGTCTCTTATTCTTGAAAATGAAATATTATTGCAATTGGATTATTCTTGTTTCCTATTTCTAGTGTTTCATTCCTTATGTGAATGGTTGATTGTTGCCTTACTGTAAGCAACCGTATGTTGTACATACGATGAATAATGACAAACCTACTCTTTAAGAAAAAAGAAGAGAGGGGGAGTTTTTTGTCCGTGGATATAGGCATATTGTTGAACCACATTATTTCCTTGTGTTATTATTTGTGTGTTTGATCCTACTAAACTTCAAAAAAACCCAAAAAAAAAGTGGAATAAGGAAGGTAAAAACAATATGCCTCTTGACAAACCTTTTCTCTCTTTGCAAACATGGAGGAGAGCTCTATTACTACGTGGGATTGATGAGTTCCTGGTAATCAAATATTTTTGGACTTAACTAGATAATGCAAGCCGCTAAGGATGCACATGATAACTAGTTTATTTTTGTTCTAGAACTATTTTTTTATTCCAAACTTGTTTTTAGAACAAAAATCTATTTGGTAAAATTATTTTATTTTTCTATTTCTAGAATAGATTTTTATTCCAGAAATAGGTTTAGAACATAAATTAGAACTAAATATTTTTTACTTTTTTATTTTTGGAACAAGAATGAGAAATAAAAACTTTTCTCATTATTCGTCCTCCCTACTAGTCAGTCGCTGCTCATCAGTTGCTGTCTGCCACTCGCTGCTCGCCGTTGTCGCCTGTCGCCACCATAGCCCATTGCCTGGCCGTCGTCCGCTATCCGCCATTGACTTTTGTCCTCCATTCGCCACCATTATAATGACCCCAACTTCATCTCTAGGGCAACGAATGACAAGGATTATTTTCATGATATCCCAAACTCATCGCTGTCCAGATTCTTTTTATCTTGTCAATAAGTGCATGTGAAAACGTGAACAAACAAATCCCCTAGACAAATAACAACTAGAAGATTGAGACATATATCACACATAATATGCTACTTTATATTATAATGGTATATTTATAAGCCATTTCTCTACGGGCCTTCTTTCCTTTTTACATCACACTACAAATATCCACGTAGGCCAGGGGAATTTCTATCTCCTCTAGTGTAATTGCAGCTCCCAAAACTAACGTGAGACTTGGAACCAGCACGTCTCAATGCCAATCCAAGTCCTTGTGGCCTTGGATGATCCTTGCACCTAACAAAACTTGGAATCGGTATGCCTTAATGACAATCCATAACTTCGCGGCCTTAGGCCATCATGACTTAATGTTGATTCCAAGCCAAGCGAACCTCGACCTCTTCCTAGGGCATGAATGCATTCAAACATGCAAACATGAGCAAATCATGCAAAAGAACATTACAACATACACATGGCTTACATGGGTAAGCACACAACAAAACTCAATGACGTAGGTTATTGCCCTAGTCAAGAGTTGGAGATTTCACTTACATACAAAAGCATAAGGAAATTGATTGTAAAAAATGTACACAAACTAAGCCCGAATGAGAGTGCAACCAAGTCCAAGTAATGTGACTTGCGGTTTGAACCAACATGCCTCAATGTCGGTCTAAGGCTAAGAGAGACCTATCGTGACCCGGAGCGCAATTCGATTTGGGAATGTAAAAACATGAACAATTAATCATCAACATTCATAAAACTAACCATGAGTGTATACACAACTAAACTTGATGACATAAGTTATTACCTTAGCCAAGAGTTAGAGATTCTACTTACTTGGATGGACCTCAAAAGCTTTAGGAACGGTTTGGTGAGGGTGGATGCATATGAAGGTTGAGGGAGAGGAAGAGAGGAGAGGCATGGAAAGAAGGCTCCAAGAGTGAGAATGAATGAGAAGGCTCACCTTATTTATAGGCACCATCCTCATTATTACTTGTCCAAATTACCCAATCACCTTTCTTGGAGTGGCATGGCTATAAAGTTGAAGTGGCAAGTCTAATTGGCAATGTGGTACGCCTACTTAGAAATGTGGCGCGTCTAATAAGATTATGTGGTGTACCTAAATCTTAGGGAAATGATGAGAGTCCTTTGTGTCACTCTCCAATTGGTACATTTAAACCATGAGTCATTTGCTTCTTCCCCAAGGAAAATCTTGAGCCATCATAACCAAATCTTCAAGTGAACACTTAAGAGCAATGACTCATCTTTGCATTTAATGATGTGTTCTAGAATATTCTATTATGTCTTCTTTTGATTGCTCCATTTGTGCTATGGCTCATCAACTTAATTCTCAAGGCAAATCTCGGGTAATGATTACCAAATCTTTCTTATGCCACATAAGGTAATGAGTCATCCCTCTCATTAAAGGATCCAAATTGGTTTTAGAATGTTCTATTTTGTTCATTTCTAAAGAATAAAATAAACATGGGAAATAAACCATTGGAAGTGCAATTGAGACTTGGCAAGGGCTTTTTACGTACATTTCCTATCAACCATTTTGACACACTTGAGGCATGAAAAAGCCACCCTTAGTGCGGTTGTTGTAGGAATAAATTGCTTTCTCAGCTAAGTCGGTGGACTAGGGCGTAGGCTTAATGGCTGACCCTTGGGTCGGCACTGGCCGAGCAAACTAGCTCTTGGACTGGCCTCAGGCCTAGTCGAGGCTAACTCCTGATTGTCATGTGATTGCGCGGGATTGGTCAATCTATGACCGACACACGGTCACACCGAGTCGACTCATGGTCATCCACGGTTGGTACATGACTGAGCAGAATCATCCGTGACTAGATAAGATCATTCAAAATCAATTCATGATCGCTCATCGATCCGTGGTGATACGTGACTATCCCACTATCAATCCTTATAGTCGGGAAGTCGTTTATTGGCCAAACGGCTCGGGTCCACTTGTGCGGTCATTAAATTGGTCCATGGCCGATCCCTTAATTAATCAATGACCAATTCTTTGATAAGAACATGGTTAATCTCTCGGTTACCCTTTTGATCGGGCCGATTGATCCATGGCTTGTTCTTGGAACGATCCATGGCCGATCCTTACCATCGGCACATCAAACTCATAGACTTTTCTCATGGGGTCGAAAATTGCAGATGTTATAGCCGCCATCAACTACCGCTACCTGGCACCGTCCACCAACATTCATCGTTGTTTGAAAATGGAGAAATTTTGTGTCATTATTAAATACATATTTTTTGCTTAAAAACTCATCAAAGAATAGAAATAGAAAAATTTATTTATCTTTTAGAAATCAATTTCTAGCCAAAATGATTATCATTCATTTTCTAAAGGACTTGTTGTCAATTATGCTAAGCTAGTCGGGATGGTTCCATATACAATATATCGAATACAATTAGTTTGACAAAAGCATGAAATGCCATGCCCAGATCCACCAGGTGTCTCACCTCTCTTCTACCTCTAGCTTGATAACATTCTAAGGAACTAGGAACCAACCACCAAATGACAGCTAAGATGGAAAAGCTTTGACAGCCCAAATAATGGCAAAGGATAGCTCAAAGTGCTCAGGGCAAAATGATGGCCACCCTATAATAGGTGTAAGACATTTTGGATAATTATCCTGGACTAAAAGCGTGTCAAAAGTGTTGACCAGCGCGAAAACAGTTAACTGAGCCCATCCCATCTCACAACTCTCATACCGTCACTTCGAGAACCGAGGAGAGGAATTGATGCTTGCTCTTCCGTTGTGAGTAAAGACCATCTTGCATACGGCAATCCTAGCTAGAGGTTGGTCCCTGTACGAGAAGCGTGCGACCAGCGCGCACAGAGAGCTTTGATGGCGGTGGATCGCAGTGGCGTGCTTGAAAGAGGTGTGTGGATGTTCTTCATTGAATCTCACATATGAAAGAGTCCTCAAACTTTTTCCTCATTTGGGGTTCGTGTCTTTATTACCTCGGGAATTAGGAAAGAAAGAAAGCGGAAGCAACCTTAGCAAAGAGCACAGATTCCTAGATAAGACTTGGTTGATGAGGTGGATGATATTAAAGTGAACAGAGTCAGCAAAAGCAGAGGGAAAATTGGGGAAATGAGACTGATTTTGGACGAGAGTCTGCTCGTCTTCTCTGCCACCGGATAGGAGACGAACACTTTACATTCACCCGCCACCCGCGATCCGCTACACAGTCGAAGGTCGCTCCCTTTCGCTTCACTCCGTCTCTGTTTCCTTCCTCTTCACCGAGAGTGACGAACAGAGAGGGGAAGGATTGGTTCTGCGAGCCGTGACTTCAATCAGCGACCTGAAGAAGTGAATAAATTCAAAGACTGTTATTTCTTTTGCTTTGAGCTGTTCGATTCAATGTTTGTGGGGTTTGATTATCGGGTTTCTAATGAGGGTGTACAATTGAGCTCGCGCGGCTTTGGAATTGATTTTGGACATTTCTTGGTCACGGGGGTTTGCTTCGGAGATGCCGGGCCCACTGAATTAATTTGCAAGGCCTCGTGAGTAGCACAATTCTTAAGATTTTTAAGTTCTTGTTCAACGTATTTTGGTTCTACTTTGTGGTGACTGTTATTTGCTGAGGTGGGGTTTCGGATGGTGTGTGACTGTGTGCGCTTGTTTGGCGGGTAAGCTATAGGGTGTCGCTGGCGGTTCGGTCGGTTGGATTGTACTGCATTTGAGAGAAAAGAAGGGAATGCTTGCTCTTGACCGACGCTTTTGCAATTTTGGTCCTGTGACAGTATCATGCAGACTGGGGTTGACCTATACTAGGTTGAAGGGAGTGACTGCGATTTTAGATTTTGAAATCTTTCGCTTGATGGTTGCATGTTTTCTTTCCCTGTATTTTTAGTTTAATCTGGTGAAAGTTCTGTAGTTTTTCTGTTTCAGATTGTCTTCCGTTCCATTGGTGATCATTATAGGATGTGATATAGTTCTTGCAATACAGGTGATCTGTTCTTTCTTTGGATTGATTGGTTGCTAGCTTATTGAATGCAGTACAGGTGATTCTTTCTTTCCTTGGATTGAACGCAAGCTTCTTGAGAGATTGTTCATATTTCCCAAAGCTAGCAGATATTTGGATTCTAGGTGAACTGAAATCGGCTCGGAACACTTGTTGTGCCGAGTGAGTATTACATGTAGAGCCGTGTGTGGATATTCTTCATTGAATTTCACAAACAAAAGATTCCTCCAACTTTTTCTTCATTTGGCAGAGTCGTGTCTTTATTTCCTCAGGAATTATGAAAGAGAGAACGGAACCTCTACAAAGAGCAAAGATGACTAGATAAGACTTGGCTGATGATACAACCGGATGTGTGTGATTTTGAAGTGTCCAGAGTCAGCAAGAAAAGGAAAATATGGGGCAATGATACTACTTTTTGACAATGGGAGTGATGGACACAGCAATGAAAGGTGAAGATATATATGCAGGCAAGCCAGGAACTTCTACAAAAATCATCTGATACCGAAAATTGGTTGGAAAAAGAGTGCGGGATCACCTGTCGTAGTTACAATAGGCAATTGTCCATTTTCAAGCCTGTTCATCAAAGCTTTGATGGGGATTCCTTAGATTTCTCTGTCAAGTCTGTGAAGTGGCTTGGTTCTGTTCGATTTCCTTTCTGGTGCCGTCTTTAGTCACTGGAGGCTATGGAAGCTTTGTTCATTGACTTGAGTTGGTGCTGATTTTCATAGCTTTACTAGGTGATCTCTCATGTGCCTTGCTTTGCCATGATGAGGTTTGGTACTGAATTGGCCACCATATGATAGGTATAGAACTAATTGGACAATTGTCTCCTGTGCCAGAAGCGTGTGACCAGTGTAAAAACAGTTAAACAAGCCCATCCCACAACTCTTGTATCATCAGTTCGAGACGAGGAGAGGAATTGATGCTTGCTCTTCCGCCAAGAGCAAAGACTGTCTCATATGCGGCGATCCTAGCTAGAGGTTGGTCTTGGTGCGTGAAACATGTGAGACGCGCGACTAGCGCACAACTGGTACCTCTTCCCATCCACATTCAATGCCAAGTCAAGATTTACCTCTCTCCACTCTGTTTGTGATGCTGAGCAAAAATAGCTATAAATTAGGAGGGATTTTTATTTTAGGAGAGGGATCCTTAAAATTTTTAAGTACACTTGCAACTGTTCAGATAACTTGGAGTTAAGAAGATCTTTCTACTCCAATGAGAGAGGTAATTAGTATCTTAAGTAAGCTTCCTTCTTCAGTAGGATAATGTATTGAAGTGGCAAATGATTTGTAGTCGTGTGAATTATGGATTATGTGCGGTATAAGCCTTAGAGTTTACTTGTTGTGATTAGTGTTTTGAAATAATTATTTAGATACGATTCCAGTTCCTATCTTCATTTATTTGAATTTGTACACGACAACTACTTTTGATGAAAATGTAGGTATTGTTACCGGTTGGGGCATAAGCTATTGAACGGTGGTTATATTTGGAGCCAGAACTGGTTTAGAGCATCTCCATATCCTAGTCAAAACAGCCTGAAATGCGTTGTCATTTTTGGGGACATGGGCAAGGTTTGATCTCTTTTGAACCCGCAACGCATATTATCAACGTTTGATCCCTTTCTCTTATTTGTGGCATTTTCTGGTATTGCCTTCAGGCATGGAAGATGCCATTTTGTTTAGAGAAATGATTAATTGGTGGTCTTCAATCTACTTGGAGAATAACAATCTGTTTTGGATAACAAAAATTAATCAACAAATAATTATAAATTATTGTGGGGCTCACTCCTTTAAGAATTTAGAGCTCATAATAAACTGTAATTCATACGGTAACTTAAAGACTGTTATTCTAGTAAAGCCCGTTGTTTACAATGGATATAGGACTTTTCACTTAGGTAAAGGAAATTAATTGAGAAATCTCATTTTAAGAAAATTCATTAATTGTATGCTGTTGCTTATTCTACCAAAAACAACCTCCACGGTTAAAGAAACCTTCTGTAAAACTCCTCCGCTTATTGATAAGCCTTAAGATCTTGACTCAGCAGCATACTCTTCTGCTTCTAAAAACCAATAGTGCTGAAAAGATTTAGGCCAAAAAGTTGAAAAAAAAAAGAAGTAAGAATATGAGAATCTCATAATTAAATTTAGTCTCATAATTAAATTTATTATCTTTTATTCTTTATTGAAGTTCGTAAGTTAATTAAAAAGCAATTTGCTGATGTGCTCGCTCAAAAAAAGAAAGCATTAATTTTTACAGCTTAGCAAGGCTTATAAAACGAAATACACTGGTGTGTAGCTCTACAATAGACAACATGAATCTATTTTGTAAGATACGTGTGAAGTAGGGCTCCAAGGCAACTTCAATGGGTGACTGACACGTGGCACTCTTTTATGAGTGGCATCCATCTTTACTTCCTTTTCGAAATATTTGCATTTGATTTTCCACTTTAATTGAACTAAAATTTTCCCTTTTAGTTCAAGGGGTATATAATCACTTTCAATATAATGGAAATCTCTTATCCTCATGAAGATCAAGTACATTTCTAAATTATTCTTCTGATTTTTTTTTATGCCGAGAGGGAGGATCGCGTGAAGAAGCAATAGGCACGCAGAGCCTTTAAAAACTTTGACAAAAGTACAAGGTCGACATTGCCATTTATGGCCATGTTCATAATCACAAAAGGACTTGTCCTATTTATCAGGTTAGTTGTGACTTTATTTTCTAATGGGGTTGCATCTCATCTTTAATTGCTCCACTGTCATGAAGTTAGCACTCCGATGTCATGTCAATCTGTTCTAAAATTACTGGTCTGAGATTTCATTTATTTACTGTTGAACTAACTCTTCTTATATATAGAAGTTACGGAGAACCTGATTTTTACGGCGAAGGCATACATTTCTTAGCAATTAAGTCGTCTTCATGAGTGGTAATCTTTTCATTGCCTTGCGCCACTTGTTCAATGTGTTTTCACTCCAGTCGGACGCTTCTGGCACGTTTCTCGTTCTGACACGGTTCTCGCACAAAGACCAGCCTCTGGCTACGATCGCGGTTCACAAGATGGTCTGATCATTCTTTTTGGTTTTGGCTTCAGGATACTTGCACTAATGAAGAGAGAAATTACTACAAAGGAACTCTGAATGGAACGATACACACCGTGGCTGGTGGAGGAATTGCAAAGCTTTCAAATTTCACTGCTCTCCAAACAAAATGGGGCTTGTTCAGAGATTTTGATTATGGATTCGTTAACTGCTTTTGATCATTCAAACCTACTATTTGAGTACAAGAAGAGCAGCGATTGAAGAGTTTACGACTCTTTCGAAATCAGTGGGGATTATAGAGACATCTTGGTTTGCACAGTCGATAGTTGTCCAAGCGTGACACTGGCATCGTAACTTGGAAACTCAATGCAAATTGATGTTCAAATGGTTACCGGACTCTGTCATCTTTATATTACGAGATTTTAACTTAGAAACTCAAGGAAAATTGATGTTCAAATAGCTACTGGAGTTTGTCATGTTTATATTTTGAGTTTCTGTACTTTGGAACTTCTTTTCCTTGGATGTCATTCATTATAAGCATCAAAGAAAGCCTTAATTTCTCCCTCTGATGTTATTTCTCTGAGCTGTTGCGTCACGTCTTGATATATTGACTCCAAAATCAGTAGGATAATGTAAGCAATGTGCGTCTACTTCTAAGTCGTATCCAAATGGTGACATCTGGACCCTGTTAATATGTTTGGTTAGACCTTCCCAAGGACTCCCTTTTCCAGCAATCCATTTATTCATATATGCTACGTGTAAAATTGACAGATCACGAGATTATCTTATCGACTGTGATTGAGAGACGTTACTAATCGGATAATCCAATGGCCATTAGGCAAGCTTTTGACTGATGTCAACATGCAAAGCCCTTCAATGCACGTATACAAATGCTTAAATGAGTTTCGACACTTGCATTCATATGAGACTGTTTTGGGCTATGTATGGATTGGATGAGTATTTGCACCGTATAACATATGTTAGGTCTTGTCATGGTAAAATATATTTCCGACAAGTCGCTTGAGTAATGAATCCCCGATAGATGAAGAAGAATCTTGATCATATTCATGAGTTGTCAGCTTGAGATTCTATTCAATCGGGATGACAATGGATTTGTAACTTGATAATCCTTCTTTAGAAACAATCTCCAAGATGAATTTCCTTTAGCTAAGAGTTATTCCTTTATCAAATCCAGCGATTTCTATGCCAAGGAAATATTTGGGAGGCCCCAAATCTTTGACATGAGAAGTGGAATGCAAATATTCTTTGAACTTTGTAACATGATAGTCATTATCCCATGACAATTATATCATCAACATATATCAATAAATAAATTGATGAATTTCTTGCAGTCTATGTAAATAAGGCATAATCATGCTTAGAATTCTAAAAACCTGCATTGGTCAGTGTAGCAGTGAACTTGGCATACCATTGCTAAGATGCTTGTTTTAGTCCATAAAGGGATTTATGTAGATGACATACTTGTGACTCCCCCTATTTGCGTAAACTCGGAGGAAGGCCCATATAAATTTCTTCATCCAAATCACCATGAAGAAATGTATTGTGAACTTTCATTTGATGTAGTGACTAATTGCGAATAACCACAATGGATAAGAAGGAACGTTTTGTGACTTCTCTGGCAACAGGAGAAATTGTTTCATGATAGTCGAAACCTTATCTTTAAGTGAATCCTTTAGCAAAAGTGGGCTTTGTAGCATTCAATAGAACCATTAGCCTTAAAATTGATTTTGTATACCCATTTACAACCAATCGATTTTGATGTGGGGGCAATTCCCATGTGTAGTTCTCCATGAGGGTAGTGAGCTTGAATTCCATGGCATGTTGCTAGTGGGGATCACATGCTGCTTTGGCGAAGAAAGATGGTCCATGTTCTTCTGATATATGGCTAATGCAATACATATGTTTTGGTGATAGCCGATTAAAGGAAACATACGGGGAGATAGGATATTGTGTACTTGTGGAACTCCTAGCCGAACATATGTAGTCTTTGTTCCATGTAGGCGGACAAATATGCCGCTGGGAACGTTGAGGCTGCTTAGTTAATACTTGTTTAGGTTTTGGTGATGAATTAGAAAGAGTATCTGACATAGCTATTGTGGATAAAGAAAGAGATGTTTCATCTTCTGGCGATCTAACTGGGGGAAGTGAAGACTCCTCTGTAACTGGCATAGGGATCGATATAGAAGGTTCTAGTGCAACAAAAATATATGGTAACGGAATGGATAAATCCTCATTAGATAGGATGGTCATTGATTTTTTGATGATGGCAGAGTCAAGTCGGAAGAAGATATCATTTCCTTGAAGGGGAACACATCTTCATGGAAAAAAATCCCTGCTAATAAAAATATTCCTTGTAGAAATATTTGTAACATTGTACCCATTCTGGAGAGGGGGTAGCACATGAAAACATATTGAGTGGCACGTGGATTCATCTTATCCCAAGGGCCCACATTCATTGCAAAACATAAGCAACCTAATACTCTGGAAGATGATCATTAGCTGGCTGTTTGTTATAAAGCATCTCAAAAGAGTTTTACTATTAAGGATTCGAGTTGGCATACGATTAAGCAAATAGGCTGTTGTGACCACATAATCCCTAAAAAGCTTTAGGAATTGAGACTTGGTATTTTAGTGCACGGGTTATTTCTAAAAGATGTTTATGCTTGTGCTCCATAATTCCATTTTGTTGTGGAGTGTAAGTGCAAAAACTCTCATGCAGTATTCCATGAGAAGACAAAAAAAAATTTTAATCAGAAGTGAAAAATTCACGTACATTATTTGTACGAATGTGTTGCACAAATTTATTGAATTAATTCCTAATCAAGGAGATGAATTTTGACAAATGAGTAAAAGTTTGGCTTTTTGATTGCTTGAGGTATACCCAAGTGGCACATGAATAATCATCAATGGACATGCGGACCCCTGGAGTGCCATAACTTGGCACAAAGTAGGGGTGTGCAAAAGAATCGGGACCCACTCGGACTACTTGGAACCGGATCGGAACCACTTGGAACCGGTGGTTCTTGAGGAAACCGGTCTGATTCTCGGTTCCAATTTATGGGAACCGGTGGGTACCAGTCCGGTTCCCGGTTCCATGGGCGGATCTGTCCACCCAAACCGGACCGATTATATTATAATAATATATTAATTTTTAATATTAAAATAAATTTCTAAATTACTAATTAGCAAACTTAAATTTTAGGGCTCTATCTCCTCTCATGGTTTTCATGTTTTTATAAGAATTTAGTATAGTGTGTAAGTTGCTTTTTAGCAACTCAACATATGATTCATTCAAAGGATATTTTCGGGACTCATATAGAACATTGCGTTCAAGAAAATGAGAAGTTTCGGTGGAATTGTTTCTACAAAAAGAATTCAGTAAAAGACGATCTATGTATGACAATTGTCCAAAACCTTGAACTTAAAGAATATTTTAGATTTTAACTGAAATGATTCAACAACAGGAAAAAAAAATATTTCTCTTATTTGGTAGTGTTTTCTAATAAAATAAAGAAAAATTGTACCCTTAATTAAGTCGGTTCGATTTAAAGAAAAATATTACTTGATATGAAAAATACTCACAAGGGGATTTAGAAAACGATATTATTATTGGTGAGACCAGTTTCATGAATCCACCCGGGAACCGGATTGGACTAGCGGTCTAGTTTTTGGGTGGATCCATGCAACTAACAGGTGGTTCTCGGTTCCAAATTTTTGGAACCGGTCCTTAGCGGGCAGTTGTTGGTTAACCGCCCATCCGGACCGCGCACACCCCTAGCATAAAGGGACACTTAAGTGCCATAACTTACAAAAATGACAAGTGCCAAAATCGGAGCAAAATTGATCACTTAAGTGCCATTCCGGCCAAAATTCGGCTAAAATGCTGACGTGGTGATTTTCCGACGAAGCAAGTGCAAAACGACGTAATTTTTGCATTATTTGGCCACGTCATCGTGTAAAACGGCGTAGTTTTGCATTTCCTTCGCCGGAAATTACGCACGTTAGCATTTTAGCTGGAGTGGCATTTAAGTAATCCATTTTTCTTCGAATGACACTTAAGTGTCACTTTTGTAAGTTATGGCACTTGAAACGATCTTTTGCCATCATCAATGATAGTAAGAAAGAAACGAGATCCATGACGATAGAGTGTGTGATAAGGACCTCATATGTCCATATGAAGTAAGGAAAAAGTCATGTCCGCTTGATATGTACTTATTGGAAAAGATGCTTGAGATTGTTGGCTAAATGACACATTAGACAATTTGCATGAAGGAAACATGCACTATGACCCAATCATTGATGAAAAATGAGATTTTTATTTCAATTCATCTCATTACAGGAAATGATTTTATTTAATAATTCCAAATCTTGGGAGGATTCACTCTAGAAATATAGCCCTTGTGCAACTTTACTCAAGCCTGTTAGATTGCCGGTCGAAAGGTCCTAAAAGAAATACTTTTCAAACTGAATATGGCACGATATGAATTATCCTCGCATACTCTTGATATAGAGAGAAGGTTGAATTTAAAATCAGGAATATATAGTACAATCTTGAGGATAAAGTTTGGATTGAGATGTATGGTACCAACTTTGGTAACACAGGTAATATTCCTATTTAGACGAGTATTAATGCGGAAGATTGTGATCCTTTGTGAATATGGGAAAATAGGTGCTTATTGCACATTATGTGATCACCAACCTCTCAATTGATTACCCATGCATCAATTGAAAAAGAATTCTCCTTATAAATAAAAGTATCTGAGAAGCCCACACCTTTGTCACTGGTCTTCAATTCACTTAGAATTTGCACAATATTTTGTTACTGTTTTGGGGTAATCGTCTAATGTGCCCCATCAAAATTTTGTGTAGAAACTTTATCAGCAGTGGATTTCTTCTCCTTTTTGTTTTTATTATTGGGTTTTCTATGCAATTTCTAGTATTATCTACGATATGGCGTGGAATTTGTAATATTTACAATATTTATGTTTAAACTTAAAGTTTTGTCTACTAACCTTCCCAATGACATGGCATTTCATGAGCCGTAAGATCTTTCATAGGTTAGAGCTATCGTGGCCTGATAATAGCCCTAAGATTCTTTATAGGTTGGAGCTATCGTGGCCTGATAATAGCCATTCGATTTGGCTGATGGGATGGATGATCAAGGGTCATTAGATCCCGCACATTGATCCTAGCCGTTGGATCTAGGCGCGAATCCCAGCCGCTCATTCCAGTTAAACGATCCAGCCGTGCAATGGGCCGTGCATATCCCAGCCGTTAGATCTCTCATGCATGTCCTAGCCATTAGATCGAGAAAGGCTAGGGTTTCCCTCTCGGTTGGCTACCATAGCCATTACTCCCCTGAACAGACCTTGCCCTCCAGAAGCTTCGCCTCGCCACTACTAGTCTTCTTCGATGCGACGCCGGTCAAGAACATTACAAGGAACATTCCTTTGCCCACTCAACTGTGCTCAGCTATGGCCAGCCATTGGCTCTCTTCTTGGATAGCCAATTGGTAGATCCGGCCAAGCATCGGCAGGGGGTCCATTGCAAGGATATGTGATTGGAATGACAAGTATGAATTGTTGAGGATCAGTAAAAATCTCGTCATCTTATCCCCTTCTTTGATCTCCTTATACGATCTGAGTGTGGTTTTGGGGCCCTCGAGCTATTCCTTGGCTACCTCGAGTTCTTTCTATAAGGCTGAGGAGCGGTTGAAGATGGTGGTGATCGTGTGATTTCCTTGCTTCAGATTTGATATCGCTTGCGTTATTGTAAATAGCTTTGCCCGATCAAGCAATTCGTACATTTCTCATATGCTCTCCTAAAGCTTCTTGGAGTCCTTAGTCAGTGGAAGTCTGCCCGCCACATCGGGGGCTAAGTAGTTGCCAATCTAAGTGTGGACTAGCTGATTGCACCTCCATTAGTGTCATTGAAGTCACTTGTTGGCCGGAAAGGGAACGGACGCTGTCAAGGAAGCCATCCTTGTCCTTCATCACATGGGCGCGCTAGAGATCCCAAGCCCACGAGCTGTAGTTCTCTGGTTCAGTAAGCTGCATGTGGATGAGCCATAGCTTGGGGCCATTGGCCGACAACATGTAAAGGAGGTCGCGGCGCTCAGAGTGGCCACCACTGCCAAAGAGATATGGCAAGAAACCAGGCAGAAGAAATGGGTAGGGATTTGTCCCTTGACCCGCTATGGATATGGGTATGTGACTCGAATTTGCCTAACCTGAGTCACCATTCGGGTTGGGTTCAAGATGAATGGGCCTTACCCATTCTTATTGGGCTGAGTCCCAAAATTCTCATTCCCAGACGGTGCATAAGGGAATTAGGCCCATGCCCCCGGCCAAGTTGCCTATTGGCCATGGACTAGGTACCACTGAACTTGAGGCCAATGGATTGGGCCGGAAATCTGGATCTGAGTAGTAACACCACCGGCCGAGTTCTGGGCATCGTCAGAATGCTGAATTGGAGTCTCCTCCTATGGTGGGTTGACTTGTTCTGAATGTGCTGGGGTTTGATTTTGGATTGAGGGAGATTTTTCCTTTACTTGTGGGTTCTCTACATTCTTGTTCTTTGCCATGATATCGAGAAGAAAAAAAATTGACTTCCTATTCGGCTTACTGATTGTTTTGCAAGGTGCAACAACACTTAGAAAAAAACCGAAGGCAACTCGAAAGGCATGGAAGCTAGGTCAGAAAAAATTGCTCTAATACCACGACAGAAAACTAAGAAATCAAGGAGAAATTGTAATTATATTTCTAAATGAATGAATTGTGCATGTACAAGAGTGTATTTAAATGCAATATTGCCTTTTGATTTCATCTCTTGAATATTCGGATAATATTCCATTGCGGATATGCTGTATCAATTAGAATCACAGTTGATATCAGATCAAATCCATTTTCCAACACATAATGACACATTTTCTTCCTCTTATAAATATTGTGACTCTTAAATTGTGATATTCATCTACTAAGTTATAAACATTATCATTCGAATAACCTTCAACTCCTCTCTTACATTACATTTCATTTACGGTAAGTTACTCGTTGTTCAACACCGCAAGTAAAGACATGTCCAAGCAAAACGTAGGCCAAGTAACCAATAAAAAAGGGGAAAAAAAGGAAATAACATGCCTTTTTTTTTTTTTAAGCTTCAAATAACGTGCCTGTTGACAAATAACTTTTTCTTCCAAAGTTTTATATAAACTTCATTTATTCCATCTTAATTCTCTTGGACCAAAGTTTGAGCAGCCATCAGCTAATCATACGTTGGTACTTGTGGTGTGAAAAATACACGAGCCGGACCGAAAATTTCGGGCCTTTTCGATTTGGATTTGATTAACTTCCAATAACAAATAAAGGAATTTGGTTAGTTTGTCGGTTTGGGCTAGGTTTCAGTTTTTTTTTTTCCTTCACACCCTATGCTCTTTTAAATATTAGTTCCCTTTATTTAGAGATAAATGTACTGAAATTCCTAATATTTATCATAAAATTGTAATTTAGTTCTAAAACTTATAAAAAATACAATCAAATTCTAAAACTTATCAAATTGTTGTAATCAAGTTCTTTTGTTAACTCCATTTAATTTAGCCAATGGAAAATGTTAACATGGTTTTTTTTTAAAGTTATTTTCTCTCTCCTACATGGCTAAAACATGTAGGATAAGGCTAAAATGATGTCATTTTGGTCCAAATATGTTTTTTTTTTAAATATAAATATTATATAAATTAAATTAAAAAATAAATTTAATTAAAAAGAAGCAAGGAAGAAGTAGAACCGCAAGGGCTTGTTGGATCGTTATCATCACCACCCCAACATTGGTGGAAAGGGCCAACGATGGTGGGTAATGGTTGACTAGTGGTCGGTGAAGGTCGTCGGGCCTCGACCATTGGTTGGTGACCCTTGCCGACTGTAGTTAAGGTTAGCGGCCGCAAGCCTCCCCCAGATTTGGCGAAGGTCACCGATGACCCTCATCGAGATCTAGGTGAGGGACATAACCCTTACCTACGGTTGGTGAGGGTCACTAGATCGACCATCTCCCATCATTGCTAGCCTTTTCGGCGATGGTGGAGCAATAGCGTCATGGGTCTACTAGGGTTTTGCTTCTTCCTTGCTTTTTACTTAAAAAAATAAATTTAGATTTTTATTGAATTTAAGTAATATTCATATTAAAAAAATTAGATTTGGTTCAAAACAATGTCGTCCCCACCATCTTCATGCCTTTCCGGCGATGATGGGGTGGTGGTGGTGAGGGTCCATCTTCCTTGCCCCATTTTTATTTATTTATTGAATTTAAGTAATATTTACATTAAAAGAAATCATATTTGATCCAAAAATAATGTCGTTTTAACCTTATATTTCATGTTTTAGCCACATCAAGCACCATTTAGGAAAGAGAAAGTATTAAAAAAAAAAAACCATGTCGTCATTTTTCTTTAGTTATATTGGATGGAGTTAATGAAAGGACTTCACCAATTTGACAAGTTTTTGTGAGATTTTGTAGTACCATTGCCAAGTGTTTTAAACCATACTAAGCGTGAGGGGATGATATATTTAAATATTAAACTACGCATTCATCTAACTATATAAGCTTTGAAACACTTGGTAGTAGTACCGCAAAATCTCACAGAAACTTGTTAGGTATAAAATTAAACCACATGTTCATTTAACAAATTTAATTGATGAGGCAAATGGGGTATGGAAAGATTTGAATGTAGGATCTTTAGCTCTGATATCATGTGAGATTTTGTAGGATCATTGTCAACTGTCTTACAAGCTTAAGCTGTTGGATGAATATTATTTAAATATTCTAACGCTTCCTCTCATACCAAGTCTAGTCTTTTGCCTAATATTAAGTGTGAAAATTTAATTATGAAGACAAATGGGGCTTGGAATGATTTGAACTAATATTCTAACACTCTCTCTCATGCTTAGTTTGGTCTTTTGCCTAATACTAAGCGTGGAAATTTAATTATAAAGACAAATTGGGTCTGGAAAGATTTGAATTTAGGACTTCCAGCTTTGATACCATGTGAGATTTTATAGTATCACTACCAATTGTTTTAAAAGTTAAAACTATTAGATAAATATGTGATTTAATATTTAAAAAGTTTTAAGATTTGATTGTATAAGTTTTAAGATTTATTGTATTTTCGTGATAAGTTTTATGACTTCCAATACATTTATCTCTTTTTAAAATTATTTTAATCCATAGTTTTCAGTCTTCATGAATAAAATAGTATTAAATTCTGCTATCTTGTCCACAATGTGGGAATGGAAGAGTTTGCGTGTTGCCTCAAGCCAAAATGGCCAAAATTTAGTAAATCCTAAAAAGGTCGCTGCTTATAAGATTGAGTGTTGCAAAAAGGAATTTGTTTTGGATAAAATTATTGTTTTTGAGAAGGTAAGAATAGCAAGAGGGCCATACCTTTCGTATGGCGTTCATTTGAGTGTCATAATTTTTTTTTTCTTACTTAAGTGTCATAAATTTGAAAAATCCATCATTTGAGTGCCATTGGCAATTTGCCCCGACGTGAACATTAGTTGTCTTACATGGTTTGACTGGCGCTAACTGTACATTTTTAAATATTTATTGTTATTATTTTTAATTTTTTAATTTTTCCTTTTTTCCCCTTTTTAAGGCTGGTGAGGATCACAGGTGATCCTCACCTGCTAAGAAACCTCGCCCAAAAACAAAAACAAAGACAAGTTAAAAAATTTAAAAAGAATTAAAAAAATCCATGTTGGATGGGAAATTAATAAAAAAATTCACGTCGGATGATTTGTTGGAATTAGCACTTGAATGATCGATTTTACTCTGATGTGGCACTTAAATGATCGGAGAAAAGTTATGACGCTCAAATGAGCGCCGTATGAAAGTTATGGCACTTCTACTATTCTTCTTCAATTCTCAATTTTATTTGGAAACTATTGAATGGATATACAACTGCACATGTACATGTAACAGATTGAACTTTTTACAAATTTGTTATACTTGTCCATCTATTGCTATGCCTAATGAAAATTAAAATTGAGAAATTAGTGTCCTAATAATATGAGCTCATAATAGTTGTAATAGATGGAGTTAGATCTAGATTTTAAACAAAGATAATAAATCTAAATGTTTAGTATGAACAACATATCATTATAAATAAATATGAAAGGTACAAGCGGAGATTGTAAGAAAATCTCATGATTCACTACTAAAGAAACTATAAATGCATAAACAGAGATAACCTTTCATGAGTATTGTATGATCTAGAGCTTAAACAACAAATGAGCTCATTAAAACAATCCAGAGCCACAAGTTTAACTATGACAAGAAATGTAAATATATTACAGCAACATCAACAAGATAAATCAACTAGTAAATGCCAAATCTAGTAAGAGAGAGAAACATAATCATTCACTTTTGCAATTCTGAAACAAATATTGCTTCAACTCTCTTGTCACTTTCATGAAACTTCAACATGAATTATAGAACTATGGATGAGAAGGAGCTTTGACTCTCTTGTTGCTTTTATGGACTTTTGATATAAATGAGAGATCTACGAAGAAGATGGAGCTACAACTTTCTTGCTATTTTTGTGGAGATTTGACATGAACTAAAGAATTACAAAAAAGCAGTAAAGCTGCAATATGAACCGGAGATACAGAGGAGGTGACAGAGATAGTAGTTTTCTTTTAGAAATCTCATTGCCCATTATTTTTTCAAAAATTAGAAAGATTATTTTCAAGTTTGAATTTGTTCATTTAAAATTTGCGACCTTCTACTTCATTTTTATTAATTTTTTTTTTTCCATGTATTATTTATTTATTTTCTATTTCTTGTTTATTCCCTTTCCTTGTTCCTTAGTAAAAAAATATTAAGTAATAAACTATACTAATATACCCAAAAAAAAATGTAATAGATGAATATATGCTAACTATATATTTATTCAAATATTATTATTTAATTATTATTTTAATTTTATTAATTTAAGAAGTTTATTATTCTACAAAAATAGTTTTTATATCATGAATGCAAAAATTTCCTTCTACCTTTATCCCATTTTTCTTGTGGGATATTTTTATCCAAGCTATATCCATTTTATATCGGGCTTTATCCTATTTTGCATAGAAACCAAACACAAGACTATCTTAAATTTTATTCTAACTATAGGAAAATTGTCAAAATGTTCTAAATCTATTGTACTTTACCCACCTTAGTTTTAAACATTTTCAGTGTTAATTGAGTCATAAATCTTTTTATGTTTTGTCGATTGAGTTCATCAGCTAATTTTAGCTAGAAATTGCTAATGTAGATGCTAACTATGCCATATAGGACGGTCAACACTAATGTGAATAATTTTTAATAATTTTTTTTTCAAATCTATTTGAAGTTTTGAATTTATTTTCTTTCTTTTTCCTTCTTTATTTTTTTTAAGGGCTTGTAGGGGGTCACAAGGGCTCCTCCAATGGTCAACAAGGGTTTGCGGCCCTCGCTTGGAGCTAGGCCAACGAGGGCAGCAAGCCCTTGCTAGTCATGGCAAAGGTTGTGGCCCTTGCCCAACTTTGAGCGAGGGCCATGAGCCCTTGTCAACCACTAGGCGATGGTCGTGACCCTTGCCCAGCTATGGGTGAGGGTAGTGAGTGGCCAACGGGGGTCATCGGGCCTCAACTGGTGGCTAGTGGGCCCTTAGCAAAAAAAAAAAGTAAAGAAGAAAAAGAAAAAGGAAGAAAAGAAAATAAGAAAGAAAAATATAAAAATGTTATTAAAAATTATTTACGTCAGCGTCGGCTGTCTTATATGGAAGGTTCAGCATCCATGTTAGTATTTTTTAGTTAAAATTGATTGGATCAAATCAATTGGCAAAATGTGAAAAATGTTTAGGACTCAATTGATGTATATGATTGAATTGATAAAAATACAATAGATTTATGATTTTTTGAACAATTTTTTTTTCTAACTAGCAAAGGTAGCTTTACCAAGTAACATTTCCTCAAGTACTCAAAGGCTTTGGACAATCAAAACAACCATAAATTTTGTACTTAGCAAGATATGGAAACAAGAATCTTCTCATAAAACCATTGGCTTATAAATTATTTCCTCAAGCACTTGCCGGCTTTTGGGCTATCAAATCTACTATAAATGTTGTGCTGACCTAAATATGGAAACAAGAATCTTCCTAATAAACGTTGGCTTATCCATTATCCTTGACTGAAGTTATTAATTCCTTGCGATTCTACTCCGAATAGAATCAGATCCTTTTCAAAAAACCTAATCCAGTAATTGATTGGTCGATTTGAGCTTCCGCATATATACAGCCACATCTCGATCGGTGTAAGTTCATTCACAACTCTCACATTTTCTTTATTTTCCCAAAATCCTAGTCTTATAAACTACAGAGTCCAGGACTACCTAGCGTGTCGACGGTACTTCGATTGCCGCCACGATGACGAGTTTTGCCACTTTGGCCTATGCCCTACTTCTCCCGGTATTAGTCATCTTACACAATTTCATCAAACATTTTTGGTGCAAAAGCGTCGAAGGAAAATCCAAGTCGTTTCCACTCCCTCCAGGGCCCGCCCCGTGGCCTGTGGTCGGCTGCGCCCCTGAGATGCTCCGGAACAGGCCCGCAGCCCGGTGGATCCTTCGTTGGATGGCGGAGATGGACACCAAAATTTCGTGCTTTCGCATAGGGAACACGAACGTCATTCCTGTAACCGACCCGAAGATCGCTCGGGAGTTCCTTAAGAAGCAAGATGCCACATTCATGTCGAGGCCCATCTCGATGGCAGCCTGGGCATTCAGTGGCGGCTACATGACTGCTGTTATGTCGCCCTACGGGGAGCAGTGGAAGAAGATGAGGCGAGTCCTCACGTCGGAGATCATATGCCCCGCGCGACACAAGTGGCTCCATGACAAGAGGGCCGAGGAAGCCGATAACCTCTTGAAGCATGTCTTCAACCAATGGAAAAGCCTAGGGCAAGTGAACTTGAGGCACGTAACAAGGCACTACTGTGGAAATGTGATAAGAAGGTTGGTGTTCAACAAGAGGTACTTTGGCAAGGGAAGGCAAGATGGAGGACCAACCATTGATGAAGAACAACATGTGGATGCACTGTTCAACGCACTAAACTATCTCTACGCATTCTGTGTTTCCGATTATTTCCCATTCTTGGTCGGGCTTGACCTTGATGGGCATGAGAAGGTTGTGAAAGATTGCACCAGGACGTTTAAGAGGTTGCACGACCCCGTGATAAACGAGAGAATCAAACAATGGAGGGACAATTTGGGTTCGGAGAGTAATGGAAAAGAGCCTCAAGACTTGTTGGATGTTCTTATTACGCTTAAAGACTCAAAAGGGAAGCCATTGCTAACGCCACATGAAATCAAAGCACAGGCTACGGTAAAAAATCCATTCTTTCCTCTTGTATATTTCCATTTATTGTCATCTTTTAAGGTTAGAAAGCAAACTATAGGAGGTTATATATTTGGTCAAGACGACTTTGTTGTTAAATTGTACAAATAGAGCCTTATCCTTACAACTGCAGAAACAAATCCTAACAAAAGACTTCGCTACGTATAAAATTACCTATTCTGTATGTAGTCGATATCTAGGCGTCCTAATGTCAATGTCGTTACACTTATCTCAAAAGCTCTTTAAGAAAGATTTCCCTAAAGTCAGAACACTTTTACACCTACGCTTTTATTTGCATATTGTGGTTATAAATTAGATTTTAAAGTTAATTAAGATGCATACGTTTCTGTAATCTTGATATGTGTAAGGAAATGTTGATGGCCGCGGTGGACAATCCATCAAATGCAGTGGAATGGGCAATGGCCGAGATGATAAATCGGCCTGAACTCCTTAATAAAGCCAAAGAAGAAATTGATAGAGTTGTGGGAAAGGAGAGATTAGTCCAAGAGTCAGATATCCCCCAGCTCAACTACATCAAGGCATGCGCTAGGGAGGCCTATAGGCTCCACCCGATTGCGCCCTTCAATGTCCCACACGTTGCCCTTGTCCGATGCCGTCGTGGCTGGCTACCACATCCCCAAGGGCAGCCACATCCTCGTGAGCCGGATGGGTCTTGGCAGGAACCCTGAAGTGTGGGACGAACCCACCAAGTTCAAGCCAGAGCGGCACATCATGGGTGATGCTGTGGAAGTCGTGCTCACAGAACCTGACCTGCGCTTCATTTCCTTCAGCAGGGGCCGGCGCGGTTGCATTGCCGCGCAGCTTGGGACGACGATGACCGTTATGCTCTTTGCCAGGCTGATTCAGGGGTTTAACTGGAGTACACCCCCCAATATTTACAGCATCAATCTTAATGAATCAAGGGATGACTTGTCCCTCGCCGAGCCATTGGTTCTTCAAGCTGAGCCACGTTTGCCAAACTATCTCTATCCAACATAATGCGACTTTAGTATGTTTTACCATGTCACATCTCAGAATATACCATCCTATCAATAAAAATATATTCTGGACTTTGTATAAATATGTTGTGGAAGCAAACTCATTTTAAACATTTCATACATCATATAATTAAAAAAAAAAATTGAAAAGATATGAGGCGTAACTATGTTGACAGCCCCCCTTGGGTAAATTCCTACTCATGCACCGTCGGTGGTGACATAGTGGTATGAGATTCAATATCTCATAACGCGAGGCAATAGGGTCAAAACCTCGTGCGGCAGAAGTGAATGCATCTTACTTTGTGCATGTGGATTCTAGACACCTAATACCCCCATAGAAGTGTTAGGATCGCTGCACAATCATAAGGATGTAGAGTGTAAAAGCGATAAAAAGAAATTGAGATATAAGATTTTTATCTTAACTCACTCTTAAACTAAGGTTACATTGAGCATGTGATTCCACAATAATTATTACTTCACATCTCTCTATAACATTTTTTAACTAAAAGAGAAAGATATTATATTTACTTAAGAGTTATTCATGAGTTTAAACCCAAACTACTAATGAAATATAGGTCCAAAATATAAAAACTGTCTAGCTTTTAGGCGGCGTTGCCCCTGAGACTCTGGTCAGGGCAGCCCTTGACTCCAGTGCCTTATTGTCATTATGTATGAACCACATCCTTATAAGAAGAGCTTTGACAACAAATCCAATAAACCTCATGTACTTTTAGATCATCGGTGGTGCTGAGCAATCGCGATCAAACATTTTAATACAGGTGAGACTCTTGTAATCACGTCAATGGGAGTAATCACGCAACCCGTCCATCCCGTGTTAAAGAGGACGAAAAATTGATATAATGGGAATCAAAGTATAGGGCGTGTTTGGACATGAAGATAAAGAGGCACTGCCCCGAGGAATAGCTAGCGCGTCTGCGAATCCATCCAGAACCAAACCCTCCGCCTCTCGGAGACCCTCGGTTTGACCTCCCGCTTGACCTCGTCAACGACTTCACTGAAGTGGCCAAATCTGGGCGGGGATATCCCAGCGGCTCTCGCACACCCGAACACGTCCTTCCTCGATCTCTCCACTTCTTAATCAATCATCACTGTCGTTTTCGTCGTGGATTGTTCCACGGTCGTCAGGTCATCGAAGGTGGAGAGAGAGAGAGAGAGAGAGAGAGAGAGAGAGAGAGTTGAAAGAGCGTTCGCAGAAGGGTGAGAGAACATGACGAGCACTGCAACGAGTGACCAGCGAGTGACTGCAAAGAGGACTTCAGATTGAATTGGGAGCATCTCTCGCTCGTGTTAGGTTTTATGTTGGAGAATTTACATGGTATTTGTGCATATTTAGGGTTTTAACTTTTTAAGTAGCTGACATACAGAGAAGAAAATCTGCCCAATGATCATATAAACCCTATCATCTATGTGCAACTTGATGTTTTTGCCTAGTCTTGTTTCGTATGGTTCATTTTTTCTCTCTCTCTGCCTAGTTGATCAGTCCCTGGACAGAGCGACTTTGTGTTTAAAACGATTATGTTTTATTGAACTGGCGAGCTTTTGCTTTAATGTCACTGTGAAAGAAATTCGGCATTAGTTGTTGATGTCTCGTTAAATTCGTGCTTGCTGCAAATTTGATCTCATTCGATTGCTGGTTTTCCTGTTGAGATGTTCATGATGTCTTTTCTATTTTGGAGCTGGTGAGTTTAGGCTGCTGAGTGGCTCCGATTGCTTGTTCTTCCTGTTGATGCTGGATATCCTAGGGTTGGTCATTCACTCGGGTTCCTTAGAATGCTTTAAAAGATAATTAGTACTCTGTATTGAAGACCCGGATCAACCATAATTGTGAAAAATGAAGGCGGTGGTGGAGGTTGATGCTAACTTCATTTACGGTTTCAGGTGCAAAATGCGGAGTGGGTATTATTGGAGTACAGCTCTCCCAGCCCATCAAGTGATGACTGGATTGCGCAATATTGGATGGCTCCTGTGTATTATGAAAATCATACACTGATGTTTCGTCTGAATTGATCCTGAATTGATCCCGCAATGATATTTTTCACCGAAAATTGTTCTTCAAGTATTATCAGAGGAGACGGGTTTTGCAACGATTTTAGATATAAAATATTACAGTTGGTCAAGAAATAACTGTAAAATTTTACGTCGAATAGAATTGTATATAAATTATGCCAAAATTTAATTGGCAACGGAGTTTAAAAATACAACTACTTCAACAAAAATACACATACACAATTGAATACAAGGCAAAACATAAGTACGACTTTCGTAATTGGAGTTCTATTTAGAAAAAAATATGAAACTTTTCAAATTATACCAATACAGACATGTAGAATCATAAATAGTATTTCATAAATTTTTAAAACTTAATCTTTTAAAAATTTTAAGTTTTGAAAGAAAAGTTACATGTAAGAAAATTTATCTTATATAGCCTTGATATTGCAAGCTTTGTTTGTACCTCAATTAAAGTGTTTTCTGCGCGTGGATCAATTCTTTCCTTTACTTAGAACTTAATTTCCTTTATTGTTGCATCAGAAAAATATATCACAAGTAAATATTTTATTTATTTAAAAAACGTTGAAGAAAGTGATCCAGTTTTTATGAAATATGAGTGTTTAAGAATGCTCCGTTATTGGCAAAAAAAAATGACGGAGCCGTTAGCATAGCATTTCCCTATAATCTATTAATAAAATTTTTATAAATTGTAATTATTTTATTCAAGTGATCCAATTCAGTGAGCAAAAGCATATATAAGTTTATATTTAGTTATAGTTATCTTTTAATACAATTATTACGTTCGTGCTACAACCTTCTTTCTCACTAATAATATAAATATCTTAACGAATTGAACTTAGCGAAAGATACTTTAATTTAATTACGTAACTAGACACCAACCCACATATTGCGCCAGAATAATATAAAATAAGAACGAAATTGTATATCCAAAAGAAATAATTAAAATAGACTTATTATGAACACAAATGAACAAAAAGAAGATATATTTAACTAAATTCGAATTATCCAGTATCTTGGTTACGATTGTTTCTAAAATTAGTACTCCAATTTTTGGAAGGAATAAATATTTGTATCAATTTGAAAAATTATACCTCTGATCACGCCATTAATTAACTAACACAATCAAGTATAAATTAACATGACAAGCAACTGAGCAAGTAGTTAACATGAAGTCCTATTTCGGTTACAAGGCTTTGAATGGGAGGGAGTTGTAAGAAAATGCGTGTTTAAGGGAACTTAATTAGCGATTATAATACACATTAGAGGCTATATTTACACCACCAGTGAAGTTCTGCTCAGATATGCTTGGAAATCTATCTGTTGATCTCCTAAATTTCTACATGGACTTGCTAGGTCAATTGAATTATTATTATGTGTCATCTAGTTCAAAAAATTCACAGTAAAATTTGATGGAAATATGTACCACTTTATGGTTATTGGTGACAAAAAATTAATTTTAGATAAATTTATCATAGGTGTATTATTTTACTGTTTTTAGTAGTCTAAAAATTAATTTAAGATAAATTTGACATAAATGTATCGATTTGGATTTTTTTGTAATAATAATCCAAAACAAAATCAAGTTCCACCTTCCATGAAATCTAAATTTGACTCGCATTAATGTGCACCCCAGATTTCAACAAATGAAAATTATCCAAACCGATTGATTTCATACACAGTTGAAAAAGAGGAAGTCGCCCATGCAGCTTCCTCTCTCTCCCTCAATTGCTCGGCTTTCTGGCGCTCATTCTCTTTCCCTTATTTTCTTCTATTCTTTACGTCTCCCTCTCTCTCTCTCTCTCTCTTCTTTCCTTCTCTTTCTTTCTTTGATTTTCTTATGCCCTCATTTTGTTCTTGTATGTCACCCATGTTCCCCTCCTTTTGACTAAACTCTCCCCTCTCTCTTTCTTTTTCCTCAATTATTACGTTTCCTGTTGATGTTGTGACGATGTCTCTTTTGTTTATAGTAAGAATTAGCATCAAAGGGCACAAGCTGCTGCAGCAAAAGTTGATTTTGATTTAGGATCGGCCTTTTAAGTTTCTAAATGGCAGGTTCTTTAGTAACTAGTTTAGCCATCTTGGAACGTGCTAATGATGTTGCTTGAGTAGTTTGTTAACTAGGCTGTTTAGTAACTAGTCCTATAGCCGTCTTGGATATTTGGGCAGTTACTATTCATGTGAGCTAATGTTGTTGCTTGAGTAGTTCGCTAACTAGTCCTGTAACTGTCTTGGATATTTGCTGATGGGTTTGGCTCCCCATCATTAAATAAAAAACTCATCATCTCCCATTTACACATAGTGGGTTGATTAGAACTCTTTCTTCACTTCTCTGCAACGTTTAGTCCAGTAAATAATTTGTGCAATTGACATATTTCGAGAGCTCATTGCCATATATCTATTATGAATATATAATAATTCAAAATGGATATCACATTTTCGAGTAGATATAGTATGTAGTAACCTAAATTGATCGATCACATTTATATCTCTTTAGATCTCTTTTTAATAATGACATATTATATTTACAATTATGATTATCCCAAAAACAATCATAATTAATCAACTAGTGAATACAAAATTAGAATGTGATTCTCTAAATTCGATCTTCATCTTTTCTTAAAACTTTCAACTTTAGTTCAACTTACAATTCTAGAAATATCCTATTAGATTGAATCATTCACATGATGATCATTGGCAACATTTAAGATATCAAACATTAAATAGAAATCTTGAGAATAAGTAAGAGTCATAAGGGCACTTAACTGAGGAACTATTTTCCTTAAGAATTTTACACCGCATAAAAGTTGAAATCAAAACTTTTGTTACTCTTATTAGTTGTTTCATGCATATGTAGTATGAAATACCTATTACGGTATTAACTATTTTCCCATGAAGCATATGTCTTCAATTTGAATACCGTTCAGATGATAATTTAAACATACCTAATGTCTAACTTAAGTTCACGTATTTACTCATTTAAAAAATCCATCGAAACTCATATTTTTACTTTAACACATTTTACTTTCAGACATAATAAATATTATGTCTTTATCTTCACACTCAATTAAGACAACATCTATATTTTAAGCTTGAGCTCTTGATTATCACATATATATTAAGCTTTAAAATATTCTCATATCTATTTATGACATAGTAAATAGAGGCAATTACTTGTGTGAATGGGCTAATCTCTTATCTGTTTGGCATACTTTTTCAATTTTATATGATGCACTAGGCATCAAGATGCATAAATGTCAAATAAAAAACCATAAACATTAATGGTGAAAGACAATTTCACTAAATGTGAACACTTAGGGAAATTACAATATTTAGTACATTAGTCTTTACGCATTCTTAGTAATTTTGCATAGTTACAGAACACATTTCTAAGTATGAGCTTTGTTATAGGAAATTCTATTATTCTATGCGTAGATGTATATTGTTAGTTTACATCTTTTTGTGCAATCATATATTTGACAAAATTATACTTAGTATTTATATATTTCGTCTTGCCATAATATTTTGGATCATTAGTGTATATTATTGTTGCTTAGCTATCACAATTAACCAATAATGAGTTTACATTACTTTTAACAACACATAAATGATCTAAAAATTTCTTAAGCCAAACACATTTTTATATTACTATTGATAACGCCATGAACTCAGCTTCCATCGTGGACAATGCTATATATGTTTGTTTCTTATCGCTTTAAGATATAATGCCATTATTTAGTAAAAATACATATCCAAAGGTAGATTTCTTTTAATCTAAATATCATTCCCAATCAATATCTAAATAGCCTTTAAGCCACAGATTTTTTCATTGATGACTCAATGTATAATCACCGGTTCCCTTCAGATACCTTAGTATTTTTTTGACAACTTTCCAATGTGCTTGTCCTAGATTAAATTAGTATCTACTTATCATTCCAACTACAAAACATATATTTAGTCATGTACACATTATAATGTACATTAAGCTTCCAACAATACTAGCATAAGGAACACGTTACAATTGTTCCTTCTCCTGTGGAGTCTTTGGATAAAATTTACGGCTTAATCATTCACCTTTTGCAATAGGAGTATCTATGGATTTGCAATTTTGTATATGAAATCATTCAAGAACCTTATTTATATAAATATCTCGCCAAAGAGACAATGATTTCTTCGAACGATCCATTGAAATCTTAACTCCAAGAATGTATACAACATTACTTGTATCTTTCATCTCAAAGTTGGAAGATAATAAACTTTTAACAGTATTAACAAAAGTTGACATATCTTTCGTTCTTGGCATTTTAAAATGAAACTAATGGGTTATTCCATATAAATTTCTTCTTCTAATTTTCTATTGAAAAAATCAATCTTTACATTTATTTGATGTAGCTCAAGATTCATACTAGTTACTATTACTAGAATAAGGTGAATTGATGTAAATCTCACCATAGAAGAAAATGTTTTCTTATAATTAATCAATTCCTATTGATTATACCCATTTGCCATAAGACAAGCCTTATATCTCTCTATTGAGCTATCAGCTTTACGTTTTATTTTGAGAACCCACTTATTCCCAATGGCTTTGCGTCCTTTTAGAAGATCAACCAATTCCGAAACATGGTTTGACTTCATTGACTCAATTTCTTTTTCCATTACATGCATCAATTTTTTTTATTAGAGTAATTTAGGGCCTCATTTACATTCATTGGCTCATCTTCATCTTGTGGACTAAATATAAAAGTTTCATCTTCAATATCAAAACGTTGACATGGAATACTTTTATGACTTGTTCATTGTACAAGAGATTATACATTTTGTACATTATTTTTCATTATGCTCTCACTTGAATAAGATAATGATGATATCATCTCATCATGTGGTTGTAATTAAGACTTAGTCGAATTTAATTCATAATTTCTCATATTACTGTCGTTTGAACTCTATTAAGTTCACTATCTCAATCCAATGTTTCAAATAGAAAGTACTCCTCACCTATTTCGTCATTCTTAGGAAATTTATTCTCTAAGAATGTGACATCTTGTGATTCAAATTTAATTATATTCCAACTTTCCTACTCACTTATAAACATATACCATTTTAAGTGTTTTGATTATCTTATGAAAATATTATTCTTACTTTTGAGACCCAATTTCTCATATTTAAATTGGGTTTTCTACATGTCCATAATTCATATGGAGTGATAGTAATTGATTTAGAAGACACATGATTAAGTATATATACAGCAATTAATAAAACATCATCCAAAAGGTGGTAGGTAAATTAGCATGCACCATTATGGACCTAACTATTTCTAGTATAGTTTTTTTTTTTCATTTCCCCAACCACCATTTTTTTGAGGAGTATAGGGAATAGACAAACCGTCTTTCTATCCATTTTTCATCACATAAATTTATGAACTCATCAAATAGATATTCTTTACTTCGATCGGATTTTAATACTTTTATTTTTATTTGATTTTCTATCAAGCTCATAAACTTCTTGAAATAACTCAATACTTCATATTTAAGAGAAATCAAATAGACATGTCTGAATCGAGTATAATTATTTATAAATATAATGAAATAAACATTCTGATGCCTTCCTCTCATAGGCTTGTGGATGAGCCATCATATTTGTGCATGCGGTCATGGTCATGTTGGGAGGTTAGAAATGATCCTTCTTTTTTCTTTTTGTATGAACTCCATGTGGTTATATGTGGTGGGGCCTCGAACTCAATCTATGCAAGAATTTCCCCTCCTGCGATGTTTTTCCGTTTGGATATTTTAATTTTGGAAAAATTTTGCTTTCCGCTCCTAAACCTTCACAAAATTTTTTAATCAATTTTTAATTTTTCTAACCAAATTTTTCCATTTGCACAAATTAATTAATCAAGTCTCTCAATGCCAAATTTGGGGACGCAACTGTTAGATGACATTAGAGTGTAAATTGGGCATATTTTGTCAATGTTGATGAATTCTTTTCTTTTCTTTTCCTTTTTTCCATGGTAGCATCCATGTCAATAAAATGTCTTGATGTTGTTAGATGATTATAGCGGCTAGGCCAAATATGATGTTGGAAGATCTTCATTTGACTATTTGTGCAAGTAGAAGGTTTTTTGTTAGAAAATTAGAAGTACTAGGATTTGATTAGAAAAAGCATAGAAGCATGGGACGAAAACTGTTTTTTTTTCTTTTTCTTTTTTTACTTCTAATTAATGACTATTTCATTGGAACACTCTGTTTTTATTTCAAGATGGAGCAAACTTTTTTATTTCAATAGAGCTGTATTTAGCTCTACAAGATCATGTAAATGGACCGCTTGTCCTTAATATTTACCTACCACTCATAACATGTCACTCTCCTTGAATATCGTCATATTGCTTCGTTATGCATTGCGTAGTTGCCTGAATATGTATTTACTACTCATAAACCTGTCACTTCTCTTGGAACTGTACTAACGAAGGAAGAGAATTCTGCCTGACTCATCGCATCGGTTGGGCCAAGCTTGATAAATACAAGAAATATTGGGCCTTAAAAGTAAGAAAAAAGCTCATAGAGCACACTAACTTGTGGATAAGCCCACTATAATAAGCCCCGTGACCTCATTCTACATTATACAAATGCCCTTGGCAACGTATGCCTTTTCTATCTTTATCCTCTCCTTCTGCAAAAACGAGAGGCTAAAGATAAACGTCCGACCACTTCTTTTTTTTATTGGCAGTGCGAATTCTTCAAAGCATTCGGGTCCGTTACTGTCCAGTTGCGGATTCGCACAATTCGTGCATCAACAAAGCTTAGTCCCACTAATTAGATTTTATCATACTGATCTACTCTTCTTAATATGTTCTTCACATATCAAATTATGCAATAGGGCATGCCATATAATGAAGAACTTGAAACAAATACTTATTTATCTTGACACTCGCATCATCGGGTAAACTTCTATCAAATGACCCCAACAGCTCAGAATTTGAATGGATCTGAATTTATAACTTAACTACAAAATTTCAATAAAGTTTGTATTTTGGTTTATTGGATATTGGGAGCACACACATAGCTGCTATGTCTCTCTCTTATGATGCGTTTGGTAACGATTTTATTCTTGAGAACAATTTTTAATTAGAAATTATTTTTTTATTATGTTCCTAGCAACAATTTCTTAGCAAAAGAGCATATTTGGTAACTATATAAAATTTTTATTCTCAGGATAGAAATATGTTTGATAGGATTCTAAAATTTTTTTATTAGGTTCGACGAGGCTTGATCTCACCTAGGCGACGCAAGGTCGGCCTCGCCTCCCAACCGATGAGGTCACCAATCCTTGTTTGGCCGGTCGTCGATCATGGTTGAGGCCATCAACCGGCCAAAAGGAAGAAGAAAAAAAGGAAAGAGAAGAAGAAGAAAATAGAAGAAAATAAATTAGACTTGATTTTAGGAATTATTCTCAAGATTAAGACGTAACTTTTTTCTATTTCTTGATTTTATTCCAAATCTATTTCCAAGAATAAAAAAAAATTGATTTTTATTCTCGGGAATAAAAAATTTACCAAACGGATTTCTGTTTTTTTTTTCTATTCCCGATAATAAAATAGTAGAATCAACTGTTTTTGGAAGTGTTACCAAACAGATCCTTAGTTGCTCTGCTCACTCTCTATTATGTTCTTCCCTTTTCCTCTCTTGCTTTCCACGCTAGTCTCTCTCCCTTATTTTATTCTCTTCTTTACTCTCCCCCTCTCTTTTTCCTACTCTTTCTCTCCTTTGTTTTCTTATGCCCTCAAATTCTTCTTCCTTGTCCCACATGTTCCCCTCGTTTTGACTAAACACTCTCCTTCCTTTCTTCTTCTCTTTTTCCTCCTCTTTTTCCCCGTTGATATTGTGATGAAGTTTCTTATGTTTGCAGTAAAGACTTAGCATCAAAGGAAACAAGCTGCTGTAGCAAAAAGTTGATTCTGATTTGGGATTGACCTTAAGTTCTAAATGGCAAATTCAGTTTAGCAAAACGTGACTTGGGGTGCTTGGCCCTTACTAGCTAGTCCTCCATACTCTTTGCTGTCTCCATTCACTCATCTTTATCAGCATTTTTCAGCAATTAGCTTTGCCATCCGATACCTAGGTCAAACATTGGTTATTAATAGCACATCCATCCCACTCCACTGTCCAAGTTGTTTCTCCCGTTAAACTTCTCAATTTTAATTTTTGTTCCACACAAAATTAGAATAACAGAATTTCTAGATGATAATTAAACAAATGAAAGCTCCAAATCAAATCTCCAAAAATCCTAATCTTAACTTTGATGTCAATTGTTGTAAAATTAAAGTGGAAGCCAATTGGGTCTTGCCTTTATATCAATGTGAGAAAATGAAATAACCCAACAAATCAATAAGAAAAAATAACGAATATAAGAAATTTATGCGGTTCGGTCTGAATTTTTTTCCGTAGAGAGAGTGAGTTGCAAATAATCCACTTCACATGTTCAAGTTCTTCCCAATATTAGATTACATTTAAACCTACGGTATTTTTGGCCCCACGGGGAGTTAGCTCATAGCTTGTAACGCCCGTCTCCATAAAGAAAATGGCCAGGCCTTTCTTTTTCTTCTTTCCTCAAGAGTATATATGGCCCCTTCTTTTGTACGGCCGAAAGAAATCCCACCTCGGTGCGCAATATAAACAAAAGTCTCCAAGTAGTCAAACTGGTCAAACTTACATACTTCTCTCCAATTGAAAGCAAAACCAAGTTTCACCAAATTTGAACAAATGAAAATCCTCCAAATGGGTCGGTTTCTGTACCCAACTTAAAATGACGAAGCGCATGCAGCTTCCTCTCTCTTTCCCGCAATTGCTCCGCTCCCTCTATTTTCTTATTCCCTTTTCCTCTCTTGCTTTGTGACGCGCATTCTCTCCCCCTTACTTTCTTCTCGTCTTTACGTCTCCCTGTCTTTTTTTTTTCCTTTCTTTCCTTTGTCTTCTTATGCCCTCATTTTCTTCTTCCGTGTCCCAAATGTTCCCCTCCTTTTGACTAAGCTCTCCCCTTTCTCCCCTTTTCCCTGTTTCTCAATGATTACACCTCGTGTTGACGTTGTGACGAAGTCTCTTGAGTTTGCGGTACGACTTAGCATTGAAGGGCACAAACCATTGCAGTAAAAAATTATTCTGATTTGGGATTGGCCTTAAGTTCTAACTGGCGGGTTCAATTTAGCCAAACACGAATTGGTGTGCTTGGCCTTCAGTAACAAGTTCTGCAACTGTCTTGGATGTTTGGGCAGTTACTATTTTATCTTGTGGTTGTTGCTCAAGGAGTTTACTAGTAATATCTGTTGTACTCAGCTGCCAGTAATAATTTGCTTGATTTTATGTAAAGTTGGTGCTTTATTATGGAATTAGGCCTAAAAAAGTTATACTTGGGAATATTTTTCGTGCTTGACAGGGACTTAAGTCTTGTCTGAACGGGGAAGTTTTGAGGGCCGTCTTTTTTTTCTTTTTTTAATTTAAGCATCGGAGGCTGATCCAAGAACGTCCATTCTTGCTTTCGGGTGAGGGGTCCATTTCCAGGAAGCGGCTTCGATGGATTCCTTGAAATCAGTATGTGCACTCACATGATTTCTACTTTTTAACACAACCGAAGGCACAGCTCCAAGTCAAGCAAACACCAAAGGGAGACGAGAGACCTTTTGTGAGGGAAACCCACAAAAACATGGAAGCAACTGGGGGCTGCGGCATCCACGTCAAATTCTCCAACAAGGCAAATTGCCGATGGCAATTAAGTGATCAATTTTTTAAATTTATGATATTTAAGTGAGTGAAAAATAAGTTATGAACTTATATTATTCTTGTCCCAAAATGCCGATGAGCACTTGTATCGTATGATTGTACTGACGAGTGACAACAATCAGGTTTGGTGTACACTTAGGACATCTAGGAGGGAGGGCTCTTGGGAACAATAGTGGTGCTTTTTTTTTTTTTTGCACAACGTTTGTAAGAGAGGTTTTGCTACAGCCTGCTGCCTGGACACCTTAGTCCTTGAAAATAGTTTTCGTCATCCACTGGTCACAAACACCAATATGAAGAACTAGTTGCACTTTGCGAAAAGAAAAAGGCTCAACTTAGCAGTCCACTGCCTCGTCATCGCCCCCGCAAGGCCGTAGCCGCTACTCCTGATCGACACCACCGTCAGCACGTCCCTATCGTCGCAATCCCCATCTCCATCTGATTATTCGTCCATCACCATAATTTCTCTCTTTCGCATCTATCAATCGCAGCCCCTCTTTCTGATTTCTGTCGATCTCTGGAATTAAGAGCTCAATGGCAGCGTTTTACTATGTTTTAATCCACATTAAAATTTGAGGTGGGAAATAGGATTCTAACTATCGAGGCTTCCTTTTCTCCTAGCATTTGAAATCAACTCTTAGTTTTCTTCAATTTGTTGGATATTCTGACACCATGACGTAATCAAACATGCTCTATTCTCACATAATGTCTAAAAGCAATTCTCAAAGCACAAAATATGCTGCTAGTGCTTCTATTGCAAACGAAACGTGTGTTCCATTCCAAGTTGGATTTGAACATCGCAATAAATCAAACCCTGCAAAGTTTGACTGGATGACCAACTCATTTTAAAATGAGGGCAAGAGGACATTGACGAATGAACAAGACTAGAAGAAACTTCTGCTTTGTTTAAGTACAAAATGGCACGTACATAATGAGGGAATTGTGCATCGAAATCACAGAGACCAGTCAGGTGAGAAGCCAGCAATAAAACAGCAGTTGCTTAAGCAGAAAACAAAAAATGACTGAGAAAATGAGGATTTATGACAATTGCATGCTGCAAATCATTGAGCTCAATTGTGCAGGCAAGGAGGCTATTTTGCATTCCATATACTCTTTGTATATGAGGACGTAAACTCTTTGCGCAAAAAAAAAAAAAAAAAAAAAAAGAGAAGTTAACACTGCGCGTTCCTCTTCCTCGGCGGGTAAAAGAACTCCACCTTTTATCTTTGCTTTTTTGAGTCCATTCTCTCCCTTATTTTCTTCTATTCTTTCCGACGTTTCCGTCTCCCTTTCTCTTTTATCTCTTTCCTTTGTCTTCTTATGCCTCATTTTCTTCTTCTTTGTCCACATGTTCCCCTCCTTTTGACTAAACTCTTCCCCTTCTCTCCCTCCTTTTTCTTTTCCTCATCAGACAGTGATTAGCGAACGAAGTTGCAGTCTAATTTCTCCATCAGCTTCATTTTTTAATCTTTTCTGAGGGCTAGTTGACACTGGTTAAGTTGAAATAGCTGCTATTGTTTTAGCAATGTCTAGAGATGGCGGCAACTTGTAGAAGTTCATGAGGGTGGTGGCGTACCGTTTACATGTTTGTCATTAGCGATTAGACTTGATGAATGGACTATACTACAATTCCATGACTTTGGTCAATTACATTGTCGTATAATATTGCATCATAAGCAAATGGCGTTCTCTCTTTTTGTTTCCTAAATAGAAACACTTTTGTTAACATGCGTAATGCACTACCTCAAATTACAAATTGGAAAGAAAATGAGATATGATAGTATGTTGGACATGGAGTTCATAAGGATGTCGGTTTACAGGATACATGTTTCGATATTGAAGAAATAAACTTGCATATAATAATAAAGAGTAGATAGCAAAGATAAAATGGAATACATTTTAGAACGAATATGAATTGCAATTTTTCTGTATGAAACACATATGCAAGCTTATTTCTTAACGTAATGTGAGAAGAATTAGTACTAATAACAGAATAGTTCACAGAGTTAGGAGAATTATAGAGTATAATCATTCACATGCTTAAGTGGTTCCCCATAGTAAATTATACCTAAACACTAAGAATTACTTCACAAATCAAAATACTTATGTCACGCCACAAAGAAAACTGAGGATGTGAACTCGTTGCGAGGGGAAAAAAGAAAAGAAAAGATCATTGTGTGTTTCTCTTCCTCCGCGGGCTAAAAAAAGAACTCCATCTTTTTCTTTTCCTTTTGCGCGGCTCTGCAGTTGAGGGGGATGAGAAAAATAAAACCCACCGGCTTTTCATTTTTCTTCCTCCCACAAACCTACCGACCCTACAAGTACATTTAAAAGACCAAAGGAAGTACCTCCTCTATGCACAATATAAATAGAGAGTCCAAAAAGTCAAACCGGTCAAAACTTAGATAACCGTCTCTAACAAAGAAACAAAATCAAGTACCCAAATTTGATTAGAGTGTAGTGGATAATTTTTCAAGGGGCAGAAGTGCCGATTTGGTATAAACTGGTCGAGACTTAACAGGACCATGGGACGCAGGTCAAATCAGCACAAGAACCTGCTGGTATAGGAACAGTATACCCTCGGATCAAAGCGCTACATCAAATTGGAACAAATTAAATTCCTTTCTCACCAAGCAAAAAAAAAAAAAAAAAATAGAGCCAAATTCACCAATTCTTATACATAAGTAGGGCCATTTTAGCTAGTGATAGTTATATGAGTGAATTTGATATAATTTAAGATTGATATCCATAATTTGGACTGCATCTTTTCCCCCACCATTGACTCATCCTTTATTGACATCTTTCATTGTTTCTGGCTACTTAGTCTTGCCATTCAACACCTTAGACAATCTTGGTTGTTGATGGTGTAAGTATCCTAACACTCTACAATTCAAAGTTGTTTGTTCCGTTAAACTTTTCAAATCTATTTTTGCTCCAATATAATTGCAACAATAGTGTTTCTAGAGATCGGTCAAACAAGCAATAGCATCAAAGCAATTCCAGAAAATCCTTTGTAAAATAATTCAGTAGTTAACAAATTTTTGCAATTAATCAAAGCGAGAGAATGAAACCACAGGAGAAATCAACAAGCAACAATAAAGAACACAAAATGATTTATGTATTTCGGTCCGATGATCCATACTTATTTCTTAGGAAGAGCAGCCGCAAATAATCTATTACTTAATTGGAGAATTATAGAGTTACAATCTCTCCACATACTTAAGAATTTCCTAATCCTAGATTACACATAATCTTCCAATATTTAGTCTCACGTAATTGTTCAATATATAAATCATTAAAAATTACCTCACGAATTGAAACACTTATGTATCCACAAAGAAAAAATGCCTCAATTAGATGTCGAATTTTTTGCACAAATCACTGTGTTTCTTGCTCCTCTTAAAGACAGGAACTTTACTGTGCGGCCTTTTAGCTCTATCTCTTGTGCGAAATAGAGTCCTTCACTTTATGCCTCAGTTAGGTCAAACCCTGGATGTATATGTAAAATCACTGCCCTTGGATATCTTCTTAACCAAATCTTGGATTATATATCCAACAGAAAACCAAATTATAATCGAAGGGCAGGCCAAATCAAAGTCTAAAGACTTTTAACTTTTAAGACTCATATCGAAACATAATTTGACATTTTCCTCCACAAACCACATTTTCAGATGTTTCCAAGTGTTCGTGCTCGGTTATATAAACAAAAGGTGACCAATTCAAGTGACGGACAGGTGAATAAATCTACAATGGAGATCGAATTTGGGAATCTTGTGAAATTGCGAGAAGCGTTGGAGTTTACTCAACGACGACGGGCGGTGATGGGGTCTTTGCTCAACGGCGCACCCTTATTTTATTATCGTCTTTACGCTTGCTCTTCTTTTCCCTTCTCTCTCTCTCCTTTGTTTTCTTGTGCCCTCAATTTCTTCTCCCTTGTCCCACATGTTCCCCTCTTTTTTGAAAGGGTCAGGCTTTTCCCGCTCCTCATTTGGCTTGTACAAGTCATTCCACTGTGTTCTGACCATATGACCCCTTGCTTTTTCAAATGTTAGCATGCTCAAACGTGGTGCCCATTGTCGTCCCTCTTTTTTATTTGTTTCGTCTTCTTCTTCCACTTTCTCCTCCTCCTTAGTCCGCCCAAGCACGGTCAATTTAAGTTCTTTGTTTTGTTCTGCGTTCTTCTTCTTTTTTTCCGTCTCTTTAGAATTCTGGCAACTCTTGTGCACCCCTAGCTTAGACGAGAAAAATCATACCGAACGCCCATTCCATTAATAACATGACTTGGAGCATCACTACGCCAATCTTGCACATTATTAGTCGTCGGAGCCACCGAACATTGAGTTTGCGCATCAAAGCTGAAGCTGGACAAGTTGCTTGAGTAATCATTGACGGTGTCGGAGGTGTGGAGGATCTGGGCCGGTTAGCGAACTCGGAGGTGTACTGGTGGTAGTGGGAGGGGGAAGATGGATGGCTTGGAATTGGAGTCCACGCAGATGATTGCAGGTCTTCGCAAACGAGCATTGGACATAGAAGAAGAAGAAAAAGAAGCAGAGCGAGAGAGCGACGTCGTTTTGGAGTATTTGGAATTAGTGGAACGGAACGAAAAATTGGGAAAAGAGAAAAAGAGGACTGGCTAGGTGGGTGACGAAATGGACGGCGTGTCTTTTTATGGGTGCCCAATGCCCATAAAAATTGATACACTCACGCATGTGAAGGCTGATGTCATATTCACGAGGATGACATCACTCACATCCAACGATATAAGTATAATTATTATGTAATCACGTACGATTACATATAATTGGATAAGTACACTGGTGGGCAAATGCTTGTTGAATCTTTTAGGATAAGATTATTTTTAGCAATCAAACTCTTAGTGAATGTTTGAAGTTGGTCATCGAATTTCTACTTTTGTTCAAATTGATCCTAGTACTCTTTTAGGTGGTCTCCGACTCTCCATGGTCAAGTAATTTTAATTGGTCTTCCCAAAGAAAAGCTTACGTGGCAGCATTTCTTTTTTTGTTTTTTCCTGATGGAGAATGCAAGAAAGCCTATCTTTGCAATTAGAAGGTGACTTTTTGAGCTATTTATAGGTCTACAAGTACATGTCATCTTCAGAGACAATACTTACAAGTGTTCATGTACAAATATATAAAAAATTTCTTCAGTAATCCATGACGCTATGGATTCAGAACCTTAAGAAGAAAGAATTTTACTTAAAAAAATAAATAAGCTAGGCAGAACTTATTTATATTTTCTATTGTGTATATATTTTCTCAATTTAACTTTAATTTACATGTGAAATAAAAAAGGAAATTTGCTCTAGAATCCAATTTTCTGCACTTATTACACCGCTATTTTCCTTATAACATATCTTTAGGTTAATACAATCCAAGACAAAAATATAGTTATAAGTTTACTTTGCATATTTCCCCATATCACGAATATAGTGTTATGACGCATTTTCTTCTTCTTATCAGTATTTTGACTCTTAAATTATTATATTCATCTAAGAAGTTATGAATATTAATACTATTTAAATGACCTTCGACTCCTCCCTTGCATCACATTTCCTTTATCATAGGCTATTTATGATCGAAAATTTGTAAGAAAAGACATGTTCGAGTGAAATGTACACCAAGTAACTAATTAAAAGACCATAAAAACAAAAATGGAGCTAGTGTCGTTGCTTGAGCAGTTTACTAATCAAGTTACTAAGGGCGCGTTTGGTAACGATTACGTTTAGGAGTAGATTCGATTAGAATTGATTCTTTTTTATTTTGTTCCGGAACCGATTCTAAGCATTTTAAGCCGTTTGGTAATTGTCCAAAATTTCGATTACGGAATAGAATTGCGTTTGGTACCGTGTTCATTAATTACGTTCCAAATCAATTTCTTTTAATTTTTAAATAATTTTTTTACTTTTTTCCTTTTTTTCTTTTCTTTTTTTCTTTTTTTCATTTTTTCTTTTCTTTTTCTTTTTTCCTTTTTTTTTCTTTTTCTCACCTTCTTCTTCTTCTTTGACGGCGACCTCACCGGGCGTCGCCCCCCGTCGGCCGAGCCCGAGGCTCCGTCGGCGGCGGGGGGCCGAATGGCTGGCGGCGCGCGGCGGCAGCGCAGCGGCGATGACGGCCGACGGCGGGCGGCGGCGGCAAAGCGGCGGCGGCAGCGGACGGCGGCGGACGGCGGACGGTGGTGGGCGGTGGTGGACAGCGGTTGCGAGATTGGCCAAAGAGAAGAAGAAAATTTCTTGATTTTGATTCTCAAATTCGTTAGAACAAGAATCAACTTTTTTTATTCTTGATTCTATTCCCAATCTGTTCACTGGGAACAAATTTGCTCCGGGAACAAAAATTTTACCAAACGATTAAAATAAACCGATTAGGGAACAAAGAATCAGAATTTGGCCTGTTTGATGGTTACCAAACAGGGCCTAAGCTGCTAGTAACGGTTTGCTGAATGGGATCACTTGTTATGGGCTTGGCTACCCAGCTTAGTCTGATGATAAATTGAATTTGACCTGCCCGTCCAAAAAACAAGAAAAAAAATTGAATTTCGGAATATTTTTCGAGCTTGACCCGGGTCAAACGTCCTTCTCTGTGTACTTTGAGCATCGGATGCCGATCCAGGCCGAATGCTCGAATATCCAGATCTTGCACGTGGGCGTGGGTCCATTTCAAGGGAGAGGGCTTTTGAGGAATTCCATGAGATGGGATTGAGCATTCACACATGATTTCTACTATCTAACCCTAACGAAGACGCAGCTCCAACTCCGAGTAGGCAAAAACCGGAGCGAGACAGAGAGAACTTTTGCGAGGGAAGCCCCCCAAAAACATGGCAGCAACCGGTGGTTCTAGCGCGTCGGCGACCCAGTACGACGTGTTCTTGAGTTTCAGAGGGGACACTCGCAACACCTTCACCGACTGCCTCTACCGGACCATGGTCGGCCAGGGGATCGTCACCTACAGAGACAATGAAGAGCTTCGCCCTGGTGAATGGATCCACGATCTCCTGAAAGCAATCGGCAACTCCAAGATCTGCATACCGGTCCTTTCCAGAGGCTATGCTTCAAGTGCTTGGTGCCTCCGCGAGCTCGCTTGTGCGATGGAGCTCAACGAATCGACCAGGAAGCCGGAGATCCTACCCATCTTCTTTGACGTTACGGCCTGCGACGTCAAGCTCAAGACGAACCTGTACGTGGAGGATTTGAAGAAGCATGAGCCAAGGCCCGGCGGCGAGAGCAGGGAACGATGGGAGGCGGCTCTGAGAAAAGTGGGTAAGATCAAGGGGTGGGAAGTCCAAGGGAAACCGTAAGTAAATGCTTATTAATGGAAATTTTTTTCAAGCTTATTAACCGCAAGTAAATGCTTATTGATCGAAATGCTATTCTCTTATTGTTCTTGTAAGTTGCAGTGAAAAAAAAAAGCTGGACTGGTTCAAAACTTGATATGAAATATCTCGATCCATGCGTCATATACAAACCGGTTTTTAGAATATGAGTAGTAAATTTCATTCCACACCAAAAAGAGAGCCAATTCACCAATTCTGTGATACATAAGCAGGGCCATTTGGCTAGTGAAAGTTATATGAGTGAATTTGATCTAATTCTAGAATAATGTCTGTAATTTGGACAGCAAAGAAACATCTTCTTTCTTAGAAATAGGGTGAAATTGTAAATTTATCGTCATAACGCCAATCAAATCATGTGGAATCTATTACATTAAAATTCTTTTGGCTTTATATAATTTACTTGAAATCAAATTCAAATGCTATTTGCTAGGAAGTAGAAGTGAGATTGTTATTTGTTTTCTTTTACTAAAAGTGTTTGGCTTGTGGCAGACACGGTGAAATCATTGATCTCGTTGTGAAAGAGGTTCTGCATAAGCTAGAAGTAAAACAAAGACCTTTGGAAGGCAAATTGGTTGGGGTAGATGAACAAGTGGAAGCCATAATGAAGTTGTTAGATGTTGACTCTGGCACCGGTGTGCATTTCGTTGGAATCTATGGGATGGGTGGGATTGGTAAAACTACTCTTGCTAAGATTGTTTACAATAAATTGTGTCCTCACTTTGATAGCCAGTGCAGCTTCATTGGGGACATCCGAGAATCATTGAAGGGAAATGGCCCAGTAAATCTACAAAAACAGCTGGCAACCGACATCTTTGGTTCTAGATTTGTAGAAACTAATGAAGGGATAGACAGCATAAGAAGAAGAGCTAGTTCTAAGAAAGTTCTCATTGTTCTAGATGATCTAGACAATAAAAAACAACTTAAGAAACTAGTGGGGGGACCTGACACTTTTAATTCTGGGAGTAAGATTATCATTACAACAAGGGATAAACAGATCTTGGATGAAGAGGAGGCAATCTTACCTTATGAAGTAAAGCAAATGGATTTGAATAAAGCACTAGAGCTTTTCAGTTTGCATGCCTTTGACAATGTATCTCCTCCCAATACTCATAAGAGTATCTCTCAAGAAGTTGTATCTACCACCGGAAGACTCCCATTGGCTCTTGAAGTCATAGGTGCCGCTCTTCGTGGCAAAGAAAAAAAAATATGGAAAGAATGGCTACAAAGATTGAAGAGAGAACCTCATAAAGAAGTTCGGGATAAGTTGAAGATAAGTTATGATGCATTAGAAAATGGGGAAAAAGAAATTTTTCTTGATATTGCATGCTTCTTCATAGGTGAAAAGAAATCATGGGCAACCTATTTCTGGGATGCTTGCCGTCTTTACCCCCATGACTCATTGAAAAAACTTACCGATTTGTGTCTAATTAAAATTGTCGGCGATGATGCTATATGGATGCATGATCAGTTGAGAGACCTTGGAAGAGACATTGTTCGAAAAGAATGTACCCTCAATAGGTTGTGGAATAACAAAGAAGCTCTGGAAGTAATGAGATCAAAACAGGTAAAGTAAAAATAGGATCCTTACATTATCCACCGTGAAATTATTTTCACACTTCCCATTTAAGAGATTCCTTTTAGGCATTCTAAAGGACAAATTTAATGTTTGCAAGCTAATACTCATTGATGGTTTCTATTGGCAGAGAAAGGATAACATTCAAGCACTCAATTTAGGTGAAAATCATTCAGATACCATCAATATCGTGGATGAAAAACTTGAGATGCCGAATCTAATATTCCTTAGGCTATATGCAATGACTTTTGGTGGAGACATCAACAATTATCTCCAAGAGCTAAGATGGCTTTATTGGGATTCTCCTCCTCTAGATTGTGAAATGGTCAATATGCACTTAAAAAATCTAGTAGTTTTCATACTTTCAAACAATAAAAGCACCGAAAACTGGGGCGGATGGAACATTTTAAAGGTGTGAATATGTACTTTTGTTCTCTTAGCATACACACAGTATTCTCTCTTTGATCCTCTCAAATAATATTTCAGTGACTTATGCAGGTGGCAAACAAATTGAAAGTGCTTTCTCTCTCATATTGTGAAGGATTGAAACGGACCCCAGACTTTTCTGGATGCCCGAGTTTGGAGATACTGTTTCTTGATGAATGTTCAAACTTGCAAGAAATTGACTCCTCTATTGGGGAACTAAAAGATCTCACTCACTTGCGAATTTGTGGGTCTCCTTTACTGCGAAATTTGCCTAAAGAGATTGGAGGACTAGTGAAACTGGAGCACTTTTCTATCTATAGGTGCTATAAAATCAAGAAACTTCCAGACATCGGGAAATTAGCATCATTGTCTAAGTTGGATATATCATATACAAAAATTACAAGTTTACCCGATTCTATTGGTAATGCAAAGAAACTATCATCCCTTGATCTATCGTCAACGCCAATTGCAAAACTCCCGATTTCTATTGGAGAGCTTACGCAACTAGAATTCCTTTCACTCTCTTATTGTCAAAATCTTGTGAAGCTTCCGGAATCAATAGGTAATTTGACAACATTACAGAATTTGGATCTCTCAGACACAGAAATTGTTGAGTTGCCTGATTCGATAAAGAATCTCAAGCGATTGAAGGTGGTGAAGATGGGATATTGTCCAATACGGAGTTTGCATATCAGTCTTGGATGCCTGTGGTTCATGGAGCTCGATGTCAGTAATTGTCAGCAACTTGCAGGTGAACTTCCAACTGAAATTGGCAAACTATTGTCTCTACGTATCCTAGACATATCATGTACTTGTGTTTGTGCAGTGCCGACGACAATCAATTCTCGCACGCGACTCCAAAAGCTGCCAAAGCTTCCAGAGCTTCCAGAGCTGCCAAAGCTTCTCTCGAGTTTGAATTTTCTATATGTTTACTCGGCATCATTGCGATTAGTTCCAGATCTCAGTTACCTAACGAATCTAGTGACTTTGGAGCTGTCCAACAACTCTGGACAAGCACTTGCCCAGGCATCAACTCTTCAATTGCAATGGGTTAGGAAGTTATCTAATCCAGAGCAGTTGGAGTTGTGCCTTTCAAATCTTCCTGTGCCGTCAACGGAATTGGGTTGCCTACCTCAACTTAAAAAACTCACCTTACCTCGCATGGATAGTTTCAACTTGGTAGTCGTTGGACCACAATTTTCGCACTTGAAAAATTTGTCCACATTGCATCTTTGTCGCTGTCCATTGAGGGAAATTCAACTTGATGGGCTTGAACTATTGGGAGATTTGACTGTAACATATTGCGAGTTTCTTGAGGGATTGTCAGTTATTTTATCAAGCTTGAGGAAACTCTCTGAAATAGCAGTTGGAAATTGCCCAAAGCTACTTCAAATTCAATTTCTCAGTACGATGGAATCATTGGAGTGTCTCGAAGTTGGATTCTGCAAATCCTTAGGAGGGTTGTATGGTTTACCAAACTCGAAAAAGCTGAAGACTTTAAAAATATACATGTGCCCTGTGCTACAGGTTATTGAGGGCCTTGAAGAATTGGAGCTTTTGCAGTGGTTGTATTTCATCACGTGTCCATCGTTGAAAGTGTTGACTAATCTATCCAACTCAAAGATACCAAATGAATGCTGGATATCTGTACGGGACTGCGAGAAGTTACCAGATTGCTATGGTGGCCGTTACGGGGATTATAGAGAGGAGATTCTTGACTGGACGAGGAGGGGATTAGACCAGGTGCGCCTTCCTTCTACCCTTCACTTTATTTTTCAAATTTTAATTTTTCGGAAACGCAGGCGGTAGGCATGACTTTTCTTTCCCTTGTTCCGTTTAGTTTCATCTCTCTCTACGTTCCGCAGACAGCCGCGTCGTGTGGTTCTTTCTTTGTTAACATTTCTAAATACTTGGCCTTCTTCCTTTCAGGAGGGTGCGGCGCGGTTCTTCGAACGTGGCCAACCGCTTATCGTACAGGTATGGTCTCTTCTACGGACCCAAAATTCTTCTTGCGTCGATGAAGTGAGAAAATTTCTTTTTCTCGAATGTGTTGGGTGAAAATTTTATCTTTCGTGAACTCAATATATTCTCAAATATTGAAGAACTTAAGTATTGCAAAGTGAAATTAAGGTTGTTTTCAGAAAATAAGTTGCAGTCTCTAGAGATCTTTGTGCTAAAACGAAAATAATAAATGTTCCTTAAAACCAAATTAACTTGAAATTTTCTTTCAGATACGGGGGAATCCGTAAGCAGAGAGATGAGTTTAAGGTAGAAGATAAAGATCCTAAAATATCACTTGAGTCAAATTAAATTTCAATTATAGAATTTTTGCCTATAGGGAGTAGCCTTGTTAAACTAGACACGTAGATGCACTTTGTGAATAGTCTAGAAGGTAGACGCCTGAGATGATCATTAACTCTTTCACATGTCAACCATACAATTATGAGTATAATAATTTCTTCCACTGGCAATTGACGTAATAAAGATCTTTCATATAAACAAGAAAGTGATTGCGTCAATATTTCCCCAACCAAAGATAAAAATCTCTCACGCGGGCACAAAAGTAGAAGCTCAACTGTAGTTAACTGTTCGAATAAATTTCTTTTAAATAACTAAACTTTCCCTTCAAGACATAAACGAATTTTTGCCACCGGAGGCTTGTAACCAACCCTCTCATGCCCGATGATTGTACCATCATAGACTTGGTCGTGTGACTGGCTTTGCCCAACGTTCATAAATGCTTGTGAAGCGAACGACTGTAATGTTTGGACTTTAGGGCAGGCCGATTAGATCATATTTGCATTTTCTTGTCCTCCAATATAGGTAGAAGACTAATTCATATTTTTCCCGTTCTAGGAGGATGAAATGGAGGAGAACGACCGCATTGATATTTCCACGGGCATATTAGAATGTATCTGCAATCCCTTATCGTTTTTTCAAGGGAGGAGTCTTCGGAGGCAGACAGGATAAGTAAATTGTCTTGCAGGATGATGCAGACGTGGAGTCAGGAAAAATTGAATTGATCTCTATGCATTTTGGTTAGGGGTACAAAAACTAAATCGATGGCTCCAAGAGAATGTTTTCACTCTTTTTGATGAACTCAAGTGCACAGAGGTCGAGGGACCAGTTTCCTGGAAACAGGATTGCAGTTTGCATGTCGATTTACTCTGCTTCGAGGATTTGCTAACTGTCCATTCGTTGAGAGGTAAGTCATTCCCTCTATGAATATCAAATTGCTTGCCACATAGAAGCATGGTCAAGATTCTTGACAACAGACAATAGTTTCCAATGCATATGATACTTTTATCTGGGTAAATGAACGATTCTACCAAAATTTCTCAAATAACTGACGAGTGCAAAAAACCAAGAGGGGAAATGAAGAGAAACAAGCTGAAGTAGGCAATTTTGGGATGTCCCAAACGGTGATCATTAGATCAAATATTGCATGAACGACCCCAAAATTTGTCAAGATTACTAACACGTGCAATCCTTGGCCCTAGCATTATGCTGTCGTGGATGACTAGATCTAATAGGAGAAAATAGTAGTCTTTCCTATGCCAATGTGTGAAGCGGGCAAAACTGATGGTAGAAGAGACTAAATAGAAGATTATCTGCAAGCCATTCTAATTTCTTCTAGGATGAGGTTGTAGTGGCAGAAGCAAAAGCAGACACTACTGACTACGTCTTCTCAATTCTCAAGAGTCCGACGTGGAGCATTCACTTGAGTTTATGCAACAACAATTCTAATTTCTTTTTGTTCGGTTCTCATCCAATCAAATCATCAAATCTCATTTGGCTTTCATTTCATTGTTTATTTTCAACTCATTTACAGCTCTTGTTTCTTCTCAAATCATGCATACTTGCAGCTCGCATGCTCCAGACACGAACTCTTTTGATATTTGCAACAAGCATAGCCTCATGTCGAAATAGAAAATAGTACTCCCAGCATTCTCCTCTTTCCTTCAGCACCTCACATCCAAAAGTAACATGCAGGAGCACCATTTGACATACACAATCACATAGGAACAGGATTTGATCCACACAAACACTTATGAACAGCATTTGACTTACATTGCCTATATATCTAATTAGTTCACATTTCAATCAACTATATATGGGAAATCCAGCAAAGACACAATCAACGCAACTTCAATTGAAAATCAAGACGTTGGTAAACAGAATGCAATAGGAACTATCTGTGATAGAGTCAGGCATTCTGTCGAAAAGGTTGTGAGCAAGTGGTGTGAAGTACTATTAACTCCAGAATGGCACAGAGTAATACAGAACAGAAACATCAGAGTAGGAAATCCATGCGTACAAGCAATTCTTACCACTTAATTGGAAAAGAAACAACCTGGCGGTGATGAGGTGATAACGCACAGCAATCATGAGGCGGCCGTTGCTATGGTTCATGTTCCAATGCCCCGACTTCATCTCCACAGAATGCCCTTAAGCTCATTGGTCCCTCTGTTTTCTCATGAACAACAACAAAAATGACACAAAACAGAACAGAGATCAAAAGACAAATCCGAAAGCAATCGAAATCAATTCTAAAATTAATCGGAGACAAAGCGACCTAGCAGGTGTGGCTCTCAGTTGTACTTATTGAGCTATGCCTAGCAAACTGTAACTGTTTGGTTTGCAGTCACCTTAGAAAGGCGAGCATGCGAATTAGTACAACTCTATCATTTATCAAAACTTTAAAGTTTAACTATTGCTTGGTGTTCATTTTCTTTTTTTCTTGTCTAAGGTTTATAAAACAGAAAAATTTGTGAAAAAAGAAGAAGAAGATGCCTGTACAAAACAAATAGTTCATGATATCACGTACATCTTTATCTAACGAAATGGCAGAATGTATGTTTTTCTTTTCCCTGATAGTTAAATCTAATTAGAGCGAAATATGAAGTAGCCAATAAATTGTTGGTGAAATATTTACATGGTTAATAGATACATAATCATCATACTGCCAAATAGTTGGATAATTAGTTCATGAAGTCCTTTCATATAGATATTTGCCAGAAATTAATAAAGCTATGGATTATGATAGATCTGCTAGCAGTCGTTTGCATAATTAGTTTTCAACGTGATGTGTAAACCAAGGTGTATAATGTACACCTTGGTTTACGCATGATCCATAAATAAAATAAAATATGCATTGTACCTTAACTATGATATGAAGCATTGGAATGGTCGGACTTCAAAGCAGATGGATTGGATAAGAAGACTGATTCATTTTTTCTTGTACTAGGAAGATGCAAGGGAAACAGATGCAGAAGAATCAATGATGGAGACCAATAACTACTATTCTCAGAACTTGCCATTGACTACAGGTTTTCTATGGTCTCCAGAACCCAATACTGAGCTCGATTCTACAAGTAAGTCACTGCTGTTAAAATGAATATAATGTCATCCTGTCACACAAATTAACATCTGTTAGCTTACCAACGTACAAAAACTAACAGGAATTGAACTAATCTTTGGATGTTCTGCTGCTATTTTGGATATAATATCATCTATTAGCTTCCCTCAACAGTACAAACTATTCTTGCAGGCTTGAATAATTCCAAGTTCCTCCACGAACCGCATCTTCGGATGTTTCCAGAAGTTCATGCTCAATTCTATAAGCAAAATGTTACTGATTCTAGCAATGGAGAGATGAATGAATTCACAATGTGATTGAGTTTGGGAACCTGTGAAATTGCCAGAAGTAATGGAGTTTGCTCTAAGGACATGTCCCCCCTCTCCCAGGTCCATCACAAGAGAAAATTCATGTGGATTTGTCCGAGGTAATTAATTCCGTTTTGTGAAAACCCATTTGCATGCCACATCGATTTCCGATACATACGATACTTTTCTCAAAGGTGTGCAATATCGGACCAGGTCAAGCTCTAGGTATCGGTATGTTCTTCTAATTATTTGTGCGTTAGGTCCCTCTTTTTTGTCATGCCGTAAGAAGTCATTTTTAAGCAGTTAAAGAAGAAGAAGACCTAATTCTCCAGATAACCCAGTATTTCGGAGTCAGTAGCAGTGATTGTTATCAATTTTTTGGTCATATACAGCAGGGCACTGTTTCTTTATCCATTTTTGGTAGATTAATGGTTCTATCAAAGTTGCTCAAATAACTAAAAAATGCCAAAATACGAAAAAAATAAAAATAAAATGAACTAAACAATCAAGCCGGAAATAGACTGGATCTGGGGCTGTTGATCCTTAATCTAAACTAGCTCACAGTACACATGAACTTGAAAAGAAAAAGGACAGTGAAATAAGAAAGTGGTGACAGTAAGCCTCTTGACAAAACTCTTCTCCCTTTGCAGATATGGAGGAGAGCTCTATTCCTATGTGCTCCCGATCGAGTTCCCGGGAAATGGATTTTTGGACTTCACTGGATAAAGCAGGCCACTGAGGGACTAGTTTTTGGGTTGATTACGCTGAAGCTACGGTGGAATGGTTTCATATGCAATATATGGAGAGCTAGGAATGACTTGCTGCATAATTAAATTGCTCCTCCTGTTGATGTTGGGATGAATCGCCCTTGTGTTTGCAGTCAGATATAGCATCGAAGGGTGCATAAGCTGCTGCAGAAAAAAGGTTATTCTGATTTGGCATTTGCCTGAAGTGTATTGGTATGCTTGGCCTTTAATATCTAGTTTCGTAACTGTTTTGGATATTTGGGCAGTAGTTAAGTGTTCACGTTCTAGTTGGAGCTAAGATTGTTGCTTGAGTAGTGTGCTAACGATATTGTTAGGTTTGGATAAATTATATTGAGTGGACAGTTTGATGGAGATCTTTGATGAATCAACTTTGAGGATGGTAGGTCTCAAGGGTTCTTTATTTTATTTATTTATTTTTTGGGTAGGTCTCAAGTTTGAAAAGGTGGAATTCAATGTATTTTGGTTTCATTGATTTACTAAACAATGATTCTCACCACAAAAATGATTTTGGTCACCTGTTAGGGCGCGCATGATAAAATTTCTATTTCTCGATTTCTTTATTTCTCTATTCCCCGGAATATGTTTGGAACAGAAATCCGTTTGGTAATATAATTTGATTTCTCTATTTCTGAAACAGATTTCTATTCAAGAAATAGAGAAATTAAAGAAATCAGAAGTTGAAATTTTTAGCTTCTCAATTTTTGTGGTCTCATTGCTTCTTTTGATGTAGAGCAGGGTATATTATATTCATGGAGTACCAACGCATTCAACATCATAAATCTCTTGAAAGTTTATTGAAATGGATTTCTTAAATCAATCATGTGTGGGTTTCATGGCCTTAGTTGAAATTTTGGCTACTTGACATGTGGGATACTCTCTTCAAATTCATTTGATTTTAGGGTCAAGATTAACTAGCATGAAAAGAGTAGGTGGTTTTTCTTTACACATTTACCATATCTATGTTATTGAGGGGAGCAGAAAGTGCCTCGATACATGCATGTTTGTATTTTTGTTAGATGAAAAGGAATGGACAGAGGAAAATATGTGAACATGTTAAATACTAACACGTTCCGTGCTTCTTTAGTAGGAAATAATTGGAAATCTGCTTTTCTTCTGTCGGACTAGCATGACGAAATCCTGCCAAATATGGGGAACTATTATGGATGCTTAGATACTTGAAGGAGCAAAAGAGGCTGTAATATCCACCTTACAAAAAATGTTTTCCCTCTTCTTTTGCAGTCCTCTATATGATGAAATCATCTCACTGTGTCTTCACCTTGGAGAATTGGATGCTGCAGTAGCCATTGTTGCAGACATGGAGACCGCTGGAATCACGGTGCCTGATCAGACCCTGGACAGGGTCATTTCTGCACAGCAAGGCATTGATAGTGTCACCGATGATGTGCCTGAATAGATCCTTGCATTCAAGGGTTATCAGAGTCTTTATCAGGGTATCAACAAGTACTCCAGATACCTGAATGTGGGGCTTGAGATTATCAACAAAGCTGATTGCAAGGACGGAGCTGATTTTTGTCACGAGGAAGATGATTACGAGTTAGATCCCAAGGTATGTTTACATTCGAGGACTTTGCCAGAAAGAAAGGGAAGTCGACATACCAATGGGACGCATCAAAGATGAAATCTGAATTGTACATACCTTAGTCTTATAGTTTTTTTTTGGTCGGATCTTAGTCTTATAGTTGAATGGGGCCGTTTTGGTAGTAGATTTATACGTTTATTATTTATTGGATCAAGAGTCACTTCTTGTACACCCCGGAAAACGAGCGAGATTCTCGCATTTTCTGCGTACATCTTAAATGTCATCGAGGGGAGCTTTTCCAATAGTAGACGAAAATGCAAGAGGCCTCTCATGCTTGTTTGTCATTGTAGAGATGGTTTTTCAGAAGACTCGACTCGCAAATTTATTCTGTTATACCGCTTGAAGCACCCCTCGGCGCGGCTGTGCCTTGTTTTGATTGGAACTCGCTAAAATCCCGAAGTGACGATCTGGTCTCGTATGACCAAACCGTCCGGAGTCCGTGGGGAAGTAACCTTTCAAAATGACATATCATTGTCTCAGCTTCATGCCGAAGCAATCGCATGTGGAATATTTATAAGTTTTCTATAAAGTTCATATGATTTTTTTTTTTTGAACAGGATAAAGTTCATATGATTCGATTGACTTGTCTTTGAAGCAAAGAGCAAGCAAGATTTGTTTTGCCTTCCATCTCAATTTTCCACTAATTTCGCATGCAAGCCGACTTATTAGGTTCTTTTATTTTTGATAAGTCTAGAAAAAAAAACTCTTTTTTTTTCTTTTTGTAAAATGTTTTATGCTATACAGCGTTCCTTGTGCATGATGCCAATCTTAAAGAAGTTAAGTCTTTTTAGTTTTAGAAATAGATATGCACTGTTGAAACGACTTGTTGTAATATATTAGTATTATTTGGACTATTATTTTGTATTTGAGGATTTCTTATGTTGTTATCTAATCAATTTCTATTCCTAGAAATAGAAATTTTATTCTGTTATCAAACGGATATCTGATCTATAAATAAAAATTTTGAGTCGTTATCAAACGGGTTTCTTTGCTCAGAAACTTGTCCGGGGAATAGAAATTGAGAAATCAATTTCTGGAACAGAAATTTTATCATGCGCCCCCTTAATTATCACCACAAAAACGAGATATCTTAATTAACTAAGCAATAATTCAAGTGGTTTGGAAGAGTTGTGCGGATGATTGTAGGGAGCTAAATAGTGAACTTCCTCCTGAACGGTGGAGATTGGACCATTTGAGAAAAGCAAGGGTTGGGATCAATTCGTTGAATTTTGCCGAAACGGACTAGGTAGGATGGGCAGCAAGAAGGGCAACATCATGAGCATTCGTTAGTTTCGTAATCAAACGGTCCTAGATTGAAATAGTTTGATCCAAAGGTGAGGAACAACAACAGGCTTAACTTCCTCGGCAAGTTTTGCATGCTAAGATCGCAATTGACGCATTTCTAGAAGTTTATTTGCCTTTCAGACCATCTAGATCATAATCGATAAAGCTTGAGATTAGCGGGGGCAAGTGATTGACTTCATGCTATATCTTGTGTCAGATCGTCATCTCGCAACTTCATCTGTCATTTATTAGAGAAACACTCTAGTAACAATAAATCAGTAGAGTGATCTTACGACTCTAATAGAAAAGCCAACAATATCATGCCCTCATTTTTATCAATGAGGATTTCACCTACATTTTTCAAATCCATCACGAGCTTGTTAAACTCATCTAAGTGGTCTCTGGTGGAAGTATGTTCAGCATGTTGAAACTAAAATATCATCTTCAGCATATATGATAATTATTTAAACCCTTTCTCATGTAAAGAGCCCGAAATTTTTCTCATAACACCACGATATGTCTCTTCTTAACCACTTCTATTAAAACCTAATCCAACGGTATCAACATGATTATACTATGTGTCCTCTCCATTAACTCATCTTTCTCGGCATCTTTTATCATTTTCGGTAACTTAGCCTTGCCGTCCAATGTCTCATCTCACTTCTCTGCCCGATTTGTTTTTTTTTTTTCCATTAAACTTCTAAATTTCTATTTTTGCTCTAGACATAGTTGCAACAACAAAATTTCCAAACAACGATCATACAAGCAAAAACCCCAAATCAATTCTAGAAAGATCCTAAACTTAGCTCTAATACCAATTACCGTAAAATTAATGCGGAAGCTAATTGGATCCTGTTATTAAATCAACACGCGAGCATGAAATAACCAAATAAATCAATAAGGAACAATAAGAAACACATGAAGCCTCAATGTGGGTATCTATTTTATAGGGAGATCGGTTACAAATAATCCACTAATCAATCGAAGGATTATAAAGTACAATGGCTCACATAATCAAGCGCTTCTCATTCCACCTAAAGCACAGTGTTTAGCCTTATGGAGAATTACGGTTTGAAACACCCGCATTTCCGGAAAGAGAATGAGGATGTAAACTCTTCGCCCAAAAACGATCACCGTGCGTTCCTCTTCCTCTCCGCGTGGCTAGAAGGGCAACTCCACCTTTTTACTTTTCTTTTTGCGCGCCTGAAGGGGATGAGAAAATTAGAACCCACGCCTTTTCATTTTTCTTCCTCTGACAAATCTACTGACCCCACAGGTATATATCGAATATGAGAGCCCCTTCTTCTTTTGTACGGCCAAATTAAGTCCCTCCTCCATATGCGATATGGACAAAGAGCCCAAGAAGTCGAATCTGTCAAACATAGATACTCTTCATCGAACAGAAAACAAAATCAAATTTTCCAAAGCCCAAAAACTCCAAATTTGACTTGGATTAAAGTGAATACCGAATTTAAAAAAATCAAAATCCTTCGAGGTTTCATGCACATTTTAAAACTTGAGACATAACTTAATAACAAAGCAAGTCGCTAAAGTACTAATAAAAGACTAGCATCGAAGGGCCCAAGTTGCTGCAGCAAAAAGTTGATCCCCAGCTTAGTTTGATGAAGAAATGAATTTAACTTACCCGTTAGAATAACTCATCTTTTCCTGTTCTAGGATGATGAGATGGAGAAAAATCCGGAAAATAAAAAATTGAAAAAGACAGCATTGATTATTCCGGAGGCATATTACCATGTATTTGCAAGCCCTTGGGTTTTTCCAAGTGAGAAGTCTTCGCAGGCAGACAGGAAAAGTATATGTCTTGCAGGACAATGCAGACGTGGTGTCAGGAAAAACTGAATGGATCTCTATGCATTATAGTTAAGGGAATAGAAGCTAAATCGTGGCTCCAAGGGAATACTTGCACTCTTCTTGATAAAGTCACGTGCATTGTAGTCAAGGGACAAGTTTCCTGGAAACGGGAATGCAATTTGCATATGGAACCTACTCTGCTTTCAGGATTTGCTAACTGTCCATTCATTGAGAGGTAAGTCATTCCCTTTGTGAATATCAGATTGCTTGCCACATGGAAGCATCAGCAAGATTTTCAACAGCTTAGACTATAGTTTCCAATGCATATGATATTTTATCTGGGTAAATGAATGATTCTACCAAAATTTCTCAAATAAATTACAAGTGCAACGGGTGCAAAAAACCAAGAGGAGAAATGAAGAGAAAACAAGCTGAAGTAGGCAATTTTGGGATGTCCCAAATGGTGATCATTAGATCAATGTTGCCCAATCGCCTCCAAAAAATTTGTCAAGATTACTAACACGTGCAATCCTTGGCCCTAGCATTATGCTGTCACAGATGACTAGATCTAATAGGAGAAAATATTAGTCTTTACTGTGCCAATGTCTGTGAAGTGGGCAAAACTGATGGTAGAAGAGACTAATTAGAAGATTATCTGCAAGCCATTCTAATTTCTTCTAGGATGAGGTTGTAGTGGCAGAAGCAAGGGCAGACACTACTGACTACGTCTTCTCAATTCTCAAGAATATGATGTCGAGCATTCACTTGAGTTTATGCAACAACAATTCTAATTACTTTTTGTTCGGTTCTCATCCAATCAAATCATCAAATCTCATTTGGCTTTCATTTCATTGTTTATTTTCAACTCATTTACAGCTCTTGTTTCTACTCAAATCGCACATACATGGAGCTCACATGCTTCAGACACAAATGCTTTTGATATTTGCAACAAGCACGGACTACTCAGTACTCATGCATACGATCATAAGTAGCCTCATGTCGAAATAGAAAATAGTCCACCCAGCATTCTCCTCTTTCCTTCAGCACCGCACCATCTCAAAGTAACATGCAGGAGCACCATTTGACATACACAATCACATATGAACAGGATTCAATCCACGCAAACACTTGTGAACAGCATTTGACTTACATCACCTATATATCTAATTAGTTCACATTTCAATCAACTATATACAGGAAATCCAGCAAAGACACAACCAACGCAACTTCAATTGGACATCAAGACGTTGGTAAACGGAATGCAATAGGAACTGTCTGCGATAGAGTCAGGCATTCTGTCGAAAAGGTTGTGAGCAGGTGGTGTGAAGTACTATTAACACCAGAATGGCATAGAGTAATACAGAACAGAAACATCAGAGTAGAAAAATCCATGCGTACAAGCAATTCTTACCACTTAATCGTAAGAGAAACAACCTGACGGGGATGAGGTGATGACACGCACGGCAATCATGAGGTGGCTGTTGCTATGGTTCACGTTCCAACGTCCCGACTTCATCTCCACGGAACGCCCTCAAGCTCATTGGTCCCCCTGTTTTCTTATGAACAACAACAGAATTGACACAAAAAGGAACAGAAATCAAAAGACAAATCCGAAAGCAATCGAAATCAATTCTAAGATTAATCGGAGACGAAGCGACCTGGCAGGTGTGGCTCTCAGTTGATGGATTTCGTCATCGCCGGAGCGTCGTGGAGCAGGATATACAGCGGCGGAGCTGAAGACGCAGCAGAGGATCGGGGATAAAGCCGCCGGAGTCATCGCTTCCCCGGTGGAATCGCAATCGAAGGAGCGAATAGAGTCACGGGCGATTAAGAAGAGCAGCGACGACGACAACGACGGAAGATGCGGAGCGACCATGGAACCGCGAGCGAACATCAAACCGCCGGAGAAACTGGTGCGCGGAGACGATTCCCCCCCGGCGAACCTCGAGGCGAAGGAAAATGGAGCTTCCGGCGAGAGCCCCGACGAAGGATTTGAGAGTTCTCCATCTCAGACGAGGATCTCCATTGTCGGTTGCTATGGAGCGCGGGTTCTTAATAGAATATATTTTAGCGGGATTTCTTGGTTACATAATAGCATTTCTATTCTAAAAAGTAAAAATGGATGCATGTCCTTGATCTTCTAGTCCAACTTCCCCGATTCCCACTATTTCCCGAATTTCTGCTCAAGTTAGTCACTATTTCGAATCTAATAGTGAACATGGAAAATATTAAAGGGAAGCAACAACTTATGAGCGGTAGATACGTATTTAATCCATTACGCATTCCATGACGAAGTACTGTGATAATATTTAAGAAATGCAATAACTTATGAGTGAAAGTCCATATTCAAGATAACTAGCCTACAATTCAACTAAATCTCGATATGTTTTATACAAGCTAAATGCAACTATATCAAAGGAACAAAGTTTACTTCATCTTAATAAGAGTAGGACGCAACAGTGGATTGAGATTCTGACCATTAGCAGTTTAGTTGAGACCATTTGTGCTGTTTGGGTGTTTGGCAGCAACGGCTCCGATTCTAATGGTGAAAGTGAGGAGAGAATTTCGGTGAACGGGGAAGGGAGGGCGGTGGCGGGAAAGAAGCTCTTGTCGAGAGCGAGGAATGTGGTTTACTTGGATGAGTCTGACTTGGAGAGGAGGACTGAGGAGATAAGGTCGATGCTAGGGAAGCGCGGAGGAGCGAGAAGAGGGAGCTGAAGAGGGACGTTGCCGGGGATGCTGAAGGCGATGATGGCGATGACGATGACGATGGTCAGGCGATTCCCGACAGCAGGATGGCTACTGAGAAGGAAATTGGTTCTCGGTTGGATAAGCTGCAAAAGAAATTGAGACCTGTTCCGAAATCGCCAGGTCTAAGTCAAAATGTGCCGCTCGAGGGAGCTAGTAGTTTGATGTTCAAGAAAAAGTAGAAGTTTAGAAGCCCTTTGGTGGAGAAACCCGGTACTGCTCCGAAGCGGTTTCAGCGGTGACGAGATAATGGTAAAGCAAAGAAGAAAAGCAAAAACGAAGTCAATGGAGAAGGGAAAAATGGAGGTCTTGATCACGGTGTTATGGAATCATCAAATGGAGAAAAGTGGGAGGAATTGGTAGATGGTAAGCGACATAGCGGTCTCTCCGACGACATCAAGCGAGAAGGTGATGAAACCATGGTTTTCACGGAGATGCAGAATGATTTGTCATATCATGTACTTTTTATCAATTAGAAAGTCGGCATCAACACCAATTCATTAAAAGAGTGTATTAAATAACATCATGAAATGATGTTAAAAAATTTTCTATCAGTGTTAAATAGTTTTTTAATATCTCAAAAATTTAAAGATGAAGTTGAGTGTGATTAGCGTGGTTTAATTAACGACAAGATTGGGACAAGTGTCTTAATATTTCATTCTTAATTAGGTAGGGGAATTGAAATTCTCTCTCTTTTTCAAAATATATAATTATAAGTTCGGTTAAGTCAGTTCGATTATCATTAAAAAAGAAGAAGAAGAAGATGTGTGATTTCTCTCTCCATATGTGAGATGGGGCAAGCGACCTCGTTTTGGTGTAGCCGGATTTGGCGCGAACAGATTAAAGGTGAAGGAGGACAGACTTGTAGACAGAAGTGGACGGCTTGTCGTTTTATTGCTGCTGCTCGTGTCATTTGGAAAGGCTGGATCCTTTCTGTTCTTTTTTCCTTCTTAAATAAACCAACTGATTAAGCGGACTAATTTTTTTTTTGGGATAATACCCTAAAAAACCCCAAACTGGTACACTTGTGACAAATTTACCCCAAACTATTTTTTTGACCACCAAAAACCCCAAACTGGTATACTTTTTACAAATTTACCCCAAACTGGTATACTTGTGACAATTTTACCCTATGTTAGTTTTCGTTAAATTTTATTCTCAAATTATTAAGTTAAATAACACGTGATAGTTAACCAGTATACCAATTTAGAATTTTATGTTCCGTTTGTCACAGTTTACAATTTTTATGATTTTTTTGCAGTATTAATCCAATTTAGCATAGGGTATATTTGTCACAAATTTATCAGTTTGGGGCTTTTTGCAGTCGAATAAATTAGTTTGGGGTAAATTTATCATAAATGTATCAGTTTAGGGTTTTTTATAGTTAGTCGGGGTAAATTTGTCACAGGTTTACTAGTTTGGGATTTTTCATGGTCAAAAAAATAGTTTAGGGTAAATTTGTCATAAATGTACCAGTTTAGGGTTTTTCAAGGTATTTACCCTTTTTTTTTCAACAAGTGGACTAATTAATTCAAATAAAAAAATGATTGATCCCCTTTTCCCCTTTTATTTTTGAACCTGCGTTGGAGGGATGGACTTGCCTCCGAACCAAAGCCGATGTGCTGGCGCATGTGATGAAGGCTGACGTCATTACTCAATAGAATGGCGTCACCCGTGTAAGAAAAATATAAGTATAACTATTGTCTAATTCAATAAGATTACATGTAATTAGAGAAATATACCAATTCATAAGTGCCTATATGAATCTGGATCTCTACACAAGTGCTAAATAAGAAAATTTCGAGACGATGTCGAGATTAGCCCGTAAAGAGAACTTTTAGTCAATTTTCAAAGTCAGTCATCAAATTTAACTTATGGAATCGAATCGGCCCTTAGTACATTTGTACTCTTGCAAGTGGCCTCCACGGTCGGGGCAATTTAGGGCAATCTTCTTAAAGAAATGCTTCGTCTTCAACCTCACTAGCTTGGTAAAAAGGGAATCGTGCATGTTTTTATGATCAAAACGTTGACAGACAGATACCACGGCAATGACCAAGCCATGTCGAGCTTTGCTATCTTTGGCAAACAGGACCAATCCACGATCCAAAAGATTGATTTTCATGGAGAGAACTAGGCAATTTCTCTGCTTTCCAAGCACGCTCTCTAGAAAAGCAAGACATCATGTCGACTTAATTATAACTAGTAACTTCAGCGTGACTTTCTACATTCCAAACAACTTTCTATAATCAACAGAAGCTTTGACTTTGTCAATCTTTTTTTTAACCTTTCGTAACTTTTCACGTAGAAAATCGAAGTAATAGTAATGTATATATGTGTGTTATGTGCTGCAATAACTCCAGCTACAAGAAGCAACAACCAATTATAAAGCAACATCCGTGCATCAACAAAAAAACGCATCGGTGGCCTTATTGGTGTCATCAATTAGGGTGCGTTTTGGGGAACAATTTTTTTTTTAGAAACATTTTTAATGTTTCTGTTCTCAGAAACAATTTCTAAGTATTTGCATACATTTGATAACTATACAAAATTCTTGTTTTCAGGAGAAAAATGCATTTGGTACGACCCCTTATATTTTTATGACTTAAAATTTCTTTTAATTTATTAATAATTTTATTACATTTTTTTTTTCATTTCCCTTTTCTTCTCCTTCCTGGCGACCAAGTAGACAAATGCTGCAAGGTCGCCGCCTCGGGAGCCTCCCGGTCACCGGCGAGGTCACCCCGAGCCTCGTTGTGATCGGGCGGCGAGGCTCGACCTCCTTGCCTAGCCTTGGCAAGGCTCGGGGGGAGGGGGGCTTACTAGTGGTTGTTGAGCCTCATCTAGCCGGTTGCTGGCCAATGCTGGGGTCAACAACCGGCTAGGGGAAGAAAAGGAAGAGAAAGAAAAGAAAAAAAGAAAAAAAGAAAAGGAAAAAAAAAAGCTTGATTTTTTTATTTTTGTTTCTTGAGTTGTTTGCGAAAATAACAAGTAAATTCTTTTTATTTCTTATTTTTATTTCTATTTTTTCCTGAGAATAAAAAACTTATCACATGTATTTCTTTTCTATTTATGTTCCCAAAAGCAAAAGAGTAGAAACACATTCCGGAAAAGTTACCAAATGCAACCTTAGTCTTCTTGCTCTCACATATTTCAAAATAAAAATAAAAACAGCTCCATCTTCTATCACGCTCGTTTCGGGATCTTTACATCCTCCTCTTTACCTATGGTCAGATAAAAAAATAAATGAAAAGGTCAAGACTAAGCCAAGTGCAAAAAAGAACGAATGTAGGACGAAGTCAAGGTGTTCGATCCAAGGCTGAAAGCAAGGAGACAATCCGAATGACCAAAAGCTGGGACGAGAGGGTCGAGACGCTCCTCGATTTGGACGGAACGTGTCGGCGTATTTCTTCCTCTGCTTCGTCACCTCCATCGTCGCTGCTGATCCATCACCACCCGCGATGCCACTCCCTCTCGTCTTTCTCTCCCCGTTCCGATCAAACAGTTGCAGCCCCATCTATCACCCGTCACCGCACCAAAAGAATAAATGAAATTATTCTATGCACTTGGTATATACAATAAACTAAATCCGAATTGCCAAATTTGGTGGACCGCTTGTCATTTCAGTGGTCAATATTCAATTTGATATATATACTACACTTTTGTAATATAGTTTCTACAATCAGAGAGTCAATGGTAAGAGGAGAGTTATCAATATTGGTTTAAGTATTGCAAGGAAATTTTCATCTTCACCCATGCTTGGAGTATAATTTGTTATGAGATTTCATACCACATTAATTGACATGTCAGTTATCAAGAAAGTTGCCCAAAAAGTCCTACATCTATTATATGGCATTCGTGTCAATGATTTCCAGCACTCTAACTTTTCGATTTCTCATATTTTTTGTTTTTGACACAGTCGATTTATGAGGGAAAAATGAATGTTTGTTTCTATCCCTTTTTTAACTAGGTAAAAAGCAATAAACCTGAAACTTTATGAACTATGATATATTTATCCTAAACTTTTTTTTTCCGTGACACCAAAAAACACAAACTTGTGTGATACCAAAAAACCTAAATTTTTGTTTTCTAACACCAGAAATTCCAAACTTATATTTATGTGATACATTTATCCAAAAAAAAATTGGTGTCATAGAAAAAAGTTTTGGGTTTTGGTGTCACAAAAGAAAATTTTGGAGTTTTTTTTGTCACAAACAAAATTTTTGAGTTTTTTTGTGTTACAAACAAAATTTTGGAGTAAATGTATCACATTGCACAAGTTTTTAGATAAATATGTCACATAGGTTATAACTCCGGGGTTTTTATGTTACAAAAAAAAGTTTTGGATAAATTTATCACAATGGACATAGTTTAGAGCCTTTGTATCTTTTACCATTTTAACTAGAACTATAAAATGAATTGTGATTAGGATGGGAGGGCATGTTTGTTAGGCATTAAATAAAAGTAAAAATTATTCTTCTTATTTTTCATCAAAATTTATATCATTATGGGTAATTGTTTAAAAAGATATTTCTTCTTTTATTAGTATCAGCCCATTAGGTAATCGTTTATGATCTCATACAACCCAAGAGCCAATGCAAGTGCAATTTGTCTAATCTAATTTATGACAAGATTTGTAAAGTTGCTCCCTTTTCCAAAATTCAATTTAGTTCAAACTACGCATACGCCATTTTTTAAAGGGCCATGCTTTTCTTGCTCCGCATTTGACTTATACAAATCATTCCGCTGTGTTTTGATTGTATTAGCCCTTGCTTTTTCAAATGTCAACATGCTCAAACGTGGGGCCCATTCGTGTCCCTCTTTTTTATTTGTTTCGTCTTCTTCTTCCACTTTCTCCTCCTCCTTAGTCCGCCCAAGCACAGTCCATTTAAGTTCTTTGTATTGTTCTGCGTTCTCTCTTTTTTTTTTTTTTTTTTTTTCCGTCTCTTTAGAATTCTGGCAATTCTTATGTACCCCCAGCTTAGATGAGAAAATCATACCGAAAGTCCATTCCATTATCAACATGACTTGGAGCATCACTATGCCAATCTTGCACATTATTAGCCGTCCGAGCCACCAAACATTGAGTTTGCACATCAATGCTGAAGCCGAACAAGTTGCTCGAGTAATTGTCGACGGTGTCGGAGGTGTGGAGGATCCAGGCCGGTTAGCAAACTCGGAGGTGTACCAGTGGTAGTGCGTAGCGGAAGATGGACGGCTTGGAAAGGGAGTCCACGTGGATGAATGCAGGTCTTCGCCGTTTGATCAGACAAGCGGTGGACGTAGAAGAAGAAGAAGAAGCGGAGCAAGAGAGGGATGTTGTTTTGGGAAGAGAGAGAGAGAGAGAGAGAGAGAGAGAGAGAGAGGACAGGCTTGGCGGGAGACGAAGTGGACGGCTTGTTGTTTTATGGGTGCCCATGTCAAATGGAAATGCTGAATCTTTTTTTCTTTTTTTTTTTAATAAGTAATTGATTAAATGGACTAATTAATTTAATAAAAAATGATTAATTTCTTCCCCTCTTATCAAGCAATGTTGGAGGGACGAACTTGCCTCAAAATCGATGTGCTTATGCATGCGAAGGTTGACATCATATTCCCAAGGATGATGTCACTCATGTCTAAGATATAAGTATAATTATTATATAATCACATAAGATTACATATAATTAAATAAGTATATTGATGTGTAAATGCTTGTTGAAACTAAATATGTATGTGGATGTAAAACGAAACTTTTAGGACAAGATTGTTTTTAGCAATCAAACTCTTAGTGAATGTTTGAAGTTGGTCGTCGAATTTCTACTTTTATTCAAATGGATCCTAGTACAATGTACTCTTTTAGGTGGTCTCCGACTCTCCTTGGTCGAGCGACTGTTTGAGCTATTTAGAGGTCTACAAGTGCATGTCGTCTTCAGAGACAATACTTATGAGTGTTCATGTACACATATATGAGTAATTTGTTTAGTAATCCATGATGCAATGGATTCAGAACCTTTAGAAGAAACAATGTTACTTTAAAAAATAAATAAATAAGCTAGGCAAAGCTTAACTTATTTATATTTTCTATTAGGTATACATTTTTTCAATTTAACTTAATTTACATGTGAAACAAGAGAGGAAATTTGCTCTAGAATCCAATTTTCTGCATTTATTATACTGCTAATTTCCTTATGACATATCTTTAGGTTAATATAATCCAAGACAAAGACATAATTACGAGTTTACTTTTGCCATATTTCCTTGGATCATGAGTATAGTATTATGATGCATTTTCTTCCTGTTATCAATATTTTGACTTTTAAATTATTATATTCATATAAGAAGTTATAAATATTATCATTTGAACAACCTTCGACTACTCTCTTGCATTACATTTCCTTTACCGTAGGTTATTCATGCTCGAAAACTTGCGAGTAAAGACATGTCCAAGTAAAGTGCGGACCAAGTAAGTAACAAAAACACCAAAAATAAAAATAAAAATTGGAGCTAATGCCGTTGCTTGAGCAGTTTAATGCTCAAGTTACTCAGCTGACCGTAATGGTTTGCTACCCGACCTAGTCTGACGATGATTTGAATGTAACCTACCCGTCAAGAAAACAAGAAAAAAAAAATTGAATTTCGGAATATTTTTCGAGCTTGACCGGGTCAAACGTCCTTCTCTGTTTACTTGAAGCATCCGATGCCGATCCGATCCAGGCCGAAACCTCGAACATCCGGATCTTGCACGTGGGCGCGGGTCCATTTCGAGGAAGAGGGCTTTTGAAGTAATCATTGAGATCGGTTTGTGCATTCACATATGATTTTCTACTTTTGGTAACCCTAACGAAGACGCAGCTCCAACTCCGAGCAGGCAAAAACCAGAGCGAGACAGAGAGACCTTTTGCGAGAGAAGCCCCCGAAAACATGGCAGCAACTGGTGGTTCCAGCGCGTCAGCTACCAGGTACGACGTGTTCTTGAGTTTCAGAGGGCCCGACACTCGCAACACCTTCACCGACTGCCTCTACCGGACCATGTTCGGCCAGGGGATCGTCGCCTACAGAGACAGCGAAGAGCTTCACGCTGGTGATCGGATCGACGATCTCCTGAGAGCGGTCGGCGAATCCAAGATCTGCATACCGGTCCTCTCCAGAGGCTATGCTTCGAGCGCTTGGTGCCTCCGCGAGCTCGCTCGAGTGACGGAGCTCCATGAATCGACTGGGAAGCCGGAGATCCTACCCATCTTCTTTGATGTCACGCCCACCGACGTCAAGCTCAGGACGGAACTGTACCTGAAGGACTTGGAGAAGCATGGGCAGAGGCACGGTACTGAGATGAGGCAACGGTGGGAGGCGGCTCTGGGAAAAGTGGCTGAGATCAAGGGGTGGGAAGTCCAAGGGAAAGCGTAAGTATATGCTTATTTATGGAACTCTTTTCAAGCTTCAGTCCAAATGCTATTCTCTTATTGTTCTTGGAAATGGCAGTAAAAACTAGCTGGAGGGGTGTATATTGTTGAAATATATTGGTTGACGTGGCATATACAAACCGCTTTTTGGTATATGAGCGGTAAATTTCATTTCTCACCGGGGGGAAAAAAACAGAGGCAATTCACTAATTCTCATACATAAGCAGGGCCATTTTTGGCTAGTGACAGTTATATGAGTGAATTTGATCTAATTCTAGAATGATGTCTATAATTTGGACCGCAAAGGAACATCTTCTTTCTCAAAAATAGAGGGAAATTGTAAGTTTATCGGCATAACACCAATCATATCCAGCGGAGTCTATTTAACCAAAATTCTTCTGGTCTTATAAAATTTACCCGGGACTTAAAAATAGTGATCCAGACTTGAATGCTATGTTCTAGAAAGTAGTAGTGAGATTGTTATTTGTTTTCTTTTACTAAAAGTGTTTGGTTTGTGGCAGATACGGTGAAGTTATTGAACTCGTTGTCAAAGATGTTCTCCTTAAGTTGAAATTAAAACAAAGACCTTTGGACAGCAAATTGGTTGGGATAGATGAACAAGTAGAAGCCATAATGAAGTTTTTGGATGTGGACTCTGGCATGGGTGTGCATTTTGTTGGAATTTATGGAATGGGCGGGATCGGTAAAACTACTCTTGCTAAGATTGTTTTCAACAAATTATGTCCTCACTTTGATGGCAAATGCAGCTTCATTGGGAACATTCGGGAATCATCAAACAGATATGGCCTAGTAGATCTGCAGAAACAGTTGGCATTAGACATCTCTGATTCTAGATTTGTAGAAAATTTTATCCACACTGATGAAGGGATAGATAGCATAACAAGGAGAGCTAGTTCTAAGAAAGTTCTTATTGTTCTAGATGATCTAGACAAGAAAGAACAACTTAAGGAATTAGTGGGGGGGCAGGACAATTTTGGTTCAGGGAGTCGGATTCTCATCACAACAAGGGATAAACGGATTTTGGATGAAAAGGAGGGAATCTTCCCTTATGAAGTAAAGAAAATGGACGATGATAAAGCGCTCGAGCTTTTCAGTTTGCACGCCTTCAAAAGTGTGTCTCCTCCTGATACTCATCAGAGTCTCTCTCAAGAAGTTGTATCTACAACTGGAGGACTCCCATTGGCTCTTGAAGTCATAGGTTCCTCTCTTCATCGCAAAGATATAATAATATGGAAAGAGATGCTAGAAAGGTTAAAGAAAGTACCTCATAATGAGGTCCAGGATAAGTTGAAGATAAGTTACGATGCATTAGAAGAAATGAAGAAAGAAATTTTTCTTGACATCGCATGCTTCTTCATAAATGAAAAGAAATCAAGGGCAACCTATTTCTGGGAAGCTTGTGGTCTATTCCCACATATGGCATTGGATGAACTTACTGATTTGTGTCTAATTAAAATTGTTAATGGTGATGGTATATGGATGCATGATCAGTTGAGAGACCTTGGAAGAGACATCGTTCGCCAAGAATGTACTCGAAATCTGACAGGGCGCAGTAGGTTGTGGAATGACAAAGAAGCTTTGGAAGTAGTAAGGTGGAAAGAGGTATAGTAAAAGTAGGATCCATACAGTTCCAATTGTACAATTATTTTCCCATAACCCATTTTAAAGTTTCCTTTTGACCATTCTGAAGGATAAATTTAATGTTTGCAAGCTCATGCTCATTGATGGTTTCTGTTGGCAGAGAAAGGATAACGTTCAAGCACTCAATTTAGGTGGACATCATTCGGATCCCATTAGTGTCATGGATGAAGAACTTGAGAGGATGCCAAATCTAAAATTCCTTAGGCTATATGCAGTGACTTTTGCTGGAGACATCAACAATTATCTCCAAGAGCTAAGATGGCTTTCTTGGTTCTCCTCCTCTAGATTGTAAAATGGCCAATTTGCACTTAAAAAATCTAGTAGTTTTCATACTTTCAAACGATGAAAACACTGAAGACTGGGGTGGATGGAACATTTTAAAGGTGTGAGTTTGTACTTTTGTTCTCTTAGCATAGACATAGTATTCTCTCTTTGATCCTCTCTGATAATATTTCAGCGACTTATGCAGATGGCAAACAAATTGAAAGTTCTTTCTCTCTCAAGATGTAAAGGATTGAAACGGACTCCAGACTTTTCTGGATGCCTGAGTTTGGAGATACTATCTCTTGATCACTGTCCAAACTTGCAAGAAGTTGACTCCTCTATTGGGAAACTAAAAGGTCTTACTCACTTGCAAATTCAATCGTCTCATTTACTTCGGAAGTTGCCTAAAGAGATGGCGGAACTGGTGAATCTGAAGCACTTTTCTATTAGGTGGAGCTCCAAAATCAAGAAACTTCCAGACATCAGGAAACTAATATTATTGTCTAAGTTGCAGATATCACAAACAAAACTTACAAGTTTACCTGATTCTATTGGTAATGCAAAGAACCTATCATCCCTTGATCTATCACACTCGTCAATCAAGAAACTTCCGATTTCTTTTGGAGAGCTTACACAACTCGAGTTCCTTTCACTCTCTAATTGTCAAAATTTTGTGGAGCTTCCGGAATCAATAGGTAATTTGACAGCATTACAGAGTTTGGATCTCTCAATGACAAAAATTGTTGAGTTACCTAATTCGATAAAAAATCTCAAGCAATTGAAGGTGCTGAAGATGGGAAGTTGTCCAATACGGAGCTTGCCTATTGGTATTGGAATGCTAGAGAGCTTGGAGGAGCTCAATGTCCGACATTGTCAACAACTTGCCGGTGACCTCCCAACTGAAATTGGCAAACTGTTGTCTCTAAGTATCCTAGACATATCACATACATGTGTTTGTGCAGGGCTGATGGCAATCAATTCTCTCACGCGACTCCAAAAGCTGGATTTATTATTTTGTGATGAGCTTCAAGAGTTGCCAAAACTTCCCCCGAGTTTGAATTGTCTATCTGTTCGATCGGCATCATTGCAATTAGTTCCGGATCTCAGTAACCTCACAAACCTAATGAATTTGAAACTGTCCAACAAATTTGGGCAAGCACTTGCCGAGGCATCAACTCTTCAATTGCAATGGGTTGGGAAGTTATCCAAGTTGGAGGAATTGGAGTTGTGCCTTTCAGATCTTCCCGTGCCGTCAACGGAGTTGGGTTGCTTACCTCGACTTAAAAAACTTACCTTACCTCGCATGGATAGTTTCGACTCGGTAGTCGTTGGACCACAATTTTCGCACTTGAAAAATTTGTCCATATTGCATCTTTATTGCTGTCCCCTGAGGGAAATTCAACTGGATGGACTTGAACTAGTGGGATATATGGCTGTGGAATATTGCGAGTTTCTCGAGGGATTGTCAGTTATTTCATCGAGCTTGAGGAAGCTCTTTGGAATGGAGAGTTAGAAATTGCCCAAAGCTACTTCAAATTCGATTTCTCAGTACGATGGAATCATTGGAGCATCTCAAAGTTGGTCACTGCAAATCCCTAGGAGGGTTGTATGGTTTATCAAACTCGAAGAAGCTGAAGGCTTTAACATGCAACACGTGCCCTGTGCTACGGGTTATTGAGGGCCTTGAAGAATTGGAGCTTTTGCGGGTTTTGTATTGCAACACGTGTCCATCGTTGAAAGTGTTGACTAATCTATCCCACTCAAAGATACCAAATGAATGCGAGATATATGCACGGGACTGCAAGAAGTTACCAAATTGCCGTTGGGGCCGTTACGGGGATTATAGAGAGGAGATTCTTGACTGGATGAGGAGGGGATTAAACCAGGTGCGCCTTCCTTCTACCCTTCACTTATTTTTCAAATTTTAATTTTTCGGAAACGCAGGCGGTAGGCATGACTTTTCTTTCCCTTGTTCCGTTTACTTTCATCTCTCTCTTCTCTCTCTACGTTCTGTAGACAGCCGCGTCGTGTGGTTCTTTCTATGTTAACATTTCTCAATACTCGGCCTTCTTCCTTTCAGGAGGGTGCGGCGCGGTTCTTCGAACGTGGCCAACCGCTCATCGTACAGGTATGGTCTCTTCTACGGACCCAAAATTCTTCTCGCGTCGATGAAGTGAGAAAATTTCTTTTTCTCGAATGTGTTGGATGAAAATTTAATCTTTCGTGAACTCAATATATTCTCAAATATTGAAGAGCTTAAGTATTGCAAAATGAAATTAAGGTCGTTTTCAGAAAATAAGTTGCAGTCTCTAGAGATCTTTGTGCTAAAACGAAAATAATAAACGTTCCCTAAAACCAAATTAACTCGAAATTTTCTTTCAAATATGGGGGAATCCGTAAGCAGAGAGATGAGTTTAAGGTAGAAGATAGAGATCCTAAAATATCACTTGAGTCAAATTAAATTTCAATTACAGAATTTTTGCCTATAGGGAGTAGCCTTGTTAAACTAGACACGTAGATGCACTTTGTGAATAGTCCAGAAGGTAGACAATTATGAGTATAATAATTTCTTACACTGGCAATTGACGTAATAAAGATCTTTCATATAAACAAGAAAGTGATTGCGTCAATATTTCCCCAACCAAAGATAAAAATCTCTCACGTGGGCACAAAAGTAGAAGCTCAACTGTAGTTAACTGTTCGAATAAATTTCTTTTAAATAACTAAACTTTCCCTTCATATTTTAAATGAAAAAATAAATATATAGAAACGAATATATAATTAATGTATTTGAGGTGTTACAATTGGGTGAGCCACGAGAAAAGGAATAGTAGTGAAAAAAGATACACCAAAAATAGAGTTAGTTTATATGCAATAGCCGCTTGCCAACAATGTTCTACTTATCCTGCTATGCCTATTAGACTAACTATATGGTTTGGCATTCTCCATTAGAAGGCAAGCATGTTAAATAGTACAACTCTATCATTTGCCCTAATTTTACATATTGCTTGATATTACAATTTTTCTTGTCAAAGGATTTATTCAAGTTTTCTATTAAATAAAAAGAATTCTGTGAAAAATAGAGGTGCCTATACAAAACATATAATTCATGATATCCGTTTATCTAGCAAAACATATTGTTTTCTTTTCTTGATAGCTGAATTTAATTAGAGTGAAATACAAAGTAGCCAATAAAATTTGAGTGAAGTATGTACATACTTCATGGATATTGAATCAATATACTGCTAAATCGTTGGATAATATCATCAAGTTCTCTTTTATGAATACATGTCAAAAGCTAATAAAACCAGGGACTTTTGGTGGAGACGTCAACAATCATCCTCGCCTGAAGCTAAGATGGCTTTCTTGGGGTTTTCCTCCTCTAGATTGTAGAATGGCCAAGTTGCACTTGAAAAATCTAGTAATTTTCGAACTTTCACACCATAGAAACACAAAAAACCGGGGTGGATGAAAAGTTTTGAAAGTCTGAATTCATGCTTTTGTTCTCTCAACATAGTTTTTTTTTTCTTTAACCCCTCTCTGATAATGTTTCAACTACTTTTGCAGATGTTAAAAAAATTGGAAGTTCCTTATGACACATTACCTATATATTATGAAACTTCCGTAACATTGAAATTTTGGTTACCCCGAGTTTGGAGACATTGTATTTTCACTACTGTCTAAACTTGCGAAAATTTGACTCCTCTATTGGGAAGATGAAAGTTCTTACTCACTTGGACATTATTCAATGTACGAATCTTCGAACTTTGCCCGAAGAGATTGGAGGATTGGCGAATTTGACGCACTTCTCTATCAAAAAGTGCTCTCAAATGGAGAAACTTCCACACTCTATAGGGAAATTAGTATCATTGTCTAAGTTGGATATATCATCCTCAAGAATTACAAGTTTACCTGATTCAATTGGCAATGCAAAACATCTGTCATTCCTAAATCTATCAGGCACACCAATTGTGGGACTTCCAATTTCCATCGGAGAGCTTACACTACTCGAGTTTCTTTCACTCAAAGATTGTCGAAATTTGGGGGAGCTTCCAGAATCATTAGGCAACTTGACATCATTACAGAAGTTGAATCTCTCAAGGACAAACATTGTTGAGTTACCTAATTCGATAAAAAATCTGAAGCAACTCAAGGTGATGAGGATGGGATTTAGTCCAATAAGGAGGTTACCTGCTAGTATTGAAATGCTAGAGAAGTTGGAGGAACTCTATGCCGAACATTGTGAACAATTTGCAGGCGAACTTCAGACTCAAATTGGCAAACTATTTTCTTTAAGTGTCCTCGACATTTCATATACTCGTATTAGTGCAATGCCGAAGGCAATCGATTATCTCACGCGACTCCAAAAGCTGGATTTGACACATTGTAATGAACTTCAAGAGTTGCCAAAGCTTCCCTCGAGTTTGCGTTGTCTACGTGTTCACTCGGCATCATTGCGGTCAGTTCCCGATCTCAGTAACCTCATGAATCTAGTGGAAATGCTTTTGTCTAACGGCTTTGGACAAGCACTTGCCCAACCATCTAACCCAATGCAAACTTTCCAATTACAATGGGTTGGAAAGTTATCTAAGCTAGAGAAGTTGAGCTGGGGCCTTTCAAATTTTCCCATTTCGTCAATAGAGTTGGGTTGCCTACCTCGACTTAGAGAACTCACTTTATCTAGCATGGACAATTTTGACTCGATAGTTGTTGGACCACAATTTTTCAACTTGAAAAATTTGTCCATATTGTGTCTTCATAGCTCTCCACTGAGGGAAATTCAATTTGATGGGCTTGAACTATTGCGAAATTTAGTTGTGAGAGAATGCAAGTTTCTCGAGCAACTGTCAATAATTTCATTAAACTTGAGGAAGCTCTATAAAATGGAAGTTTTAGATTGCCCAAAGCTACTTGAAATTCAATTTCCCTATACGATGGAATCATTAGAGGAACTTCGAGTTGGCTACTGCGATTCCCTGGGAGGGTTGCACGGTTTATCAAACTCGAAGAAGCTGAAGGGTTTGCGGATCTACCAATGCAATGGGCTACGGGTTGTTGAGGGCCTTGAGGAACTGGAGCTTTTGGGATTTTTGTATCTTTCCAGGTGTGGATCATTGGAAAGGTTGACTGATGTATCCGACTCAAAAATACCAAATGAATGCTGGATAGAAGTATGGGGTTGCATGAAACTAAGTAGTTATGAGGGTACTTACCGGGGTTACAAAGAGATGATTCTTGTCATGATGAGAATGAAATTCAACGAGGTGCACCTTCCTCATACCCTTCACTTATTTTTCAAATTTTCATTTTTTAGAAACGCATGAAGTAGGCATCACATTTCCTCATTTTCGCTTGTTCCGTTTCCTTCCTTGTCTCTCTGTCTATTTTTCTCTTGCATGTATTAATTCATACTTCTTTATTTAAATCTATTATTATTGTTAAGTCCACTATTAGTGTAAAAGAAACATTCATTATTTTACCGTTTGAAGTTAGTTTTGTAATTGAATTTTTCCATGTGTCAACCATCCAATGGGGAGTGTGTCAATTGTTTCTTACATGAGCAGTGTGCTTAATAAGATCCTTTACATAACTGAACAATGATCATATTAATATAGCGCCAAGCAAAGATAAAAATCACACTTCTTTACACTTTTCCTTTGGAGTTTAGAATGAACAAATAAATATATAGAAACAAATGTACAATTTATGTATTATGAAAGATTTGAAGTGGTACTTATTGGGTGAGTCATGAGAAAAGGAAAAATAGTGGAAAAAGATATACCAGAAACAGAGCTTATATGCAATACCCACTGGTCAACAATGTTCTACTTATCGAGCTATGCATAGCAAACTGTAACTGTGTGGTTTGGCATTCACCTTAGAAAGGCAAGCATGCTAAATGGTACAACTCTTATCATTTGTCAAAATTTTAAATATTGCTTGATATTGATATTTTTTCTTGTCTAAGTTAAACAGAAAAATTCGTGAAAATAAGGGAGATGCCTGTACAAAACATATAGTTTATGATATCACGTACATCTTTATCTACTCAAATGGCAGAAGGTATGTGTTTTTTTTTCCCTGGTAGCTAAATCTAATCAGAGTGAACTATGAAGTAGACAATAAATTGTTGGTGGAATATGTACATAGTTAATAAATATATAATCTATACTGCTAAATAGTTATGTTGAGTTCATCAAGTCCTTTCATATGGATATTTGCCGGAGATTAATAAAGCTATGGATTATGATAGATCTGCTAGCACTCGTTTGCATAATTAGTTTCCAACGTGCCGTGTAAACCAAGGTGTACAATGTACTTATATATGTGGAAAATGATGCAAGTTACATTATAAAGATCTTTGTATCAAGAAGGTTAAGTTAGATTAAAAATATTTAACAATTGTTCAGATAAAGGGAATCGACAGTAAAAAAAACATGTACATTTAAAACCCATATTGACAAGTGTCCTATTAGTCTATGATAATGAAACGAATGGCCATTTGACTAGTATATTATCACAAAATCGTATTCTAGTACTTAGTGCCCCCATTTCTACTATACATCAACCAGTTAATTATGAGCAATTCATTGAATTTCCTACATAATCCATAAATAAAATAAAACATTCAGTGTACCTCAACTATGGTAAAAATCATTGGAATGTTCGGACTTCAAAGCAGATGGATTGGATGAAATTTAAATTTTCTTTTGCTACAATACCAGGAGAAGAGAAGACTGATTCATTTTTTCTTGTACTAGGAAGATGCAAGGGAAACAGATGCAGAAGGATCAATGATGGAGACCGAAATCTACTATCCTCAGAACTCGCCATTGACTGTAGGGCCTCCAGAACCTGGCGCTGAGCTCGACTCTAGAAGTAAGTTGCTGCTGTTAGAATGAATATACTATTAATCCTGTCACACAAAGTAACATCTGTTAGCTTACGCTACCAACATACAAGAGCTGACAGGAATCGAACTAATCTTTGGATGTTTTGCTGCTATTAGTTTGGATATAATGTCATTTATTAGCTTACCTTGATAGTACAAACTATTCTCGCAGGTTTGAATGACTTTCAGTCTCCTCCACGAACCTCATCTGCAAATGTTTCCAAGTGTTCGTGCTCAATTCTATGAACAAAATGTGACTGATTCAAGCAACGGACAGATGAATGAATTCACAATGTGATTGAGTTTGGGAATCTTGGGAAATTGCCAGAAGTAATGGAGTTTGCTCTAAGGACATGTCCCCCCTCTTCCAGGTCCATCGGAAGAGAAACTTATTGTCGATTTGTCCGAGGTAATTATTCTGTTTTGTGAAAACCCATTTGTTTGCCACATCGATTTTCGATGCATGTGATACTTTTCTCAAATGTGCGCAATATGAAAATACTCGGACCGGGGCAAGCTCTAGGTATCAGTCTAGGTATCAGTATGTTCTACTAATAGGTCAACTCTTTTTTTCTGTGCCGTAAGAAGTCATTTTTAAGCAGTTAAAGAAGAAGACGATCTAATTCTCCAGATAATCCAGTATTTCAGAGTCAGTTGCGGTAATTGTTATCCAATTTTTTGGTCATATACAGCAAGGCTCTGTTTCTTTTTCCATTTTGGTAGATTGATGGTTCTACCAAAGTTGCTCAAATAACTAAAGAATGCCAAAATACCAAAAAAAGAAAAAATATATATATGAAAGAAAAAATCAAGCTGGAAATAGACGGTATCCGGGGCTGTCGATCATTAATCTAAACTAGCTCGCAGTACACATGAACTTGAAAATAAAAAGGAAACTGGAATAAGGAAAGTGGAGACAACATGCCTCTTGACAAAACTCCTCTCTTCCCAGATGTGGAGGAGAGCTCTATTGCTATGTACCACCGATCGAGCTCCCGGGAATTGGATTTTTGGACTTCACTGGATAAAGCAGGCCGCTGAGGGACTAGTTTCGGGTTGATTACGCTGAAGCTACTGTGGAATGGTTTCCTTATGCAATACTTGCTGCATAATCAAGTTGCTCCTCGTGTTGATGTTGGGATGAATCCCCTCGTGTTTGCAGTAAGATATAGAGTATCGAAGGGTGCATAAGCTGCTGCAGACAAAAGTTATTCTGATTTGGCATTTGCCTGAAGTGTATCGGTATGCTTGGCCTTTAATAACTAGTCTTGTAACTGTTTTGGATATTTGGGCAGTTAGTGTTCACGTTCTAGTTGGAGCTAAGATTGTTGCTTGAGTAGTGTGCTAACGATATTGTTAGGTTTGGATAAATTATATTGAGTGGACAATTTGATGGAGATCTTTGATGAATCAACTTTGAGGATGGTAGGTCTCAAGGGTTCTTTATTTTATTTTTTATCTTTTTTGGGTAGGTCTTGAGTTTGAAAAGCTGGAATTTGATGTATTTAGGTTTCATTGATTCACTAAACAATGATTATCACCACAAAAATGATTCTGGTCACCTGTTAATTATCACCACAAAAATGAAATATCTTGATGAACTAAACATTAATTCAAGTGGTTTGGAAGAGTTATGTTGATGATTGTAGGGAGCTACACGGTGAACTTCCTCTTGAATGGTGGAGATCGGACCATTTGAGAAAAGCAAGGGTTGGTCAATTCGTTGAATTCTACCGAAACGGACTAGGTAGGATGGGCAGCAGGAAGGGCGACATCGTGAACGTTGATTAGTGTCATGATCAAACGGTCCCAGATTGAAACAGTTTGATCCAACGGTGGGGAACAATGATGGGCTTAACTTCCTAGGCAAGTTTTGCATGCTGAGAATGTGATCGACGCATTTCCAAAAGTTTAGTTACCTTTCAGACCATCCAGATCATTATTGATGACGCTTGAGATTAGAGGAGGCAAGTGATTGACTCCATGCTACATCTCGCGTCAGATCATCATCTCGCATCAGATGGTTATCTCACAATTTCCTCTGTCATTTATTAGAGAAACATCCTTGAAACAATGAATCGTTATAGTGATCTCACAACTCTGATAGAAAAGCCAACAATATCATGCCCTAATTCTTACCAACTAGGATCTCATCTGCGTTCTTCAAATCTATCACAGAGCTTGTTAAACTCATCTAAGTGGTCTCTCATGGAAGTAAGTTCAGCATGTTGAAACTGAAATATCATCTTCAACATATATGATAATTATTTAAACCCTTTCTCATGTAAAGAGCCTGAAATTTTCCTCATAATACTGCAGCATGTCTCTTCTCAACTGCTTCTATTGAAACCTCATCCAATGATATCAACATGATTATACTATCTGCCCTCTCCATTAACTCATCTTTATTGGCACCTTTTATCATTTTCGGCAACTTAGCCTTGCCATCCAATGTTTCATCTTGCTTTGCTGCTCGATTTGTGTTTTCCATTAAGCTTCTGAATTTCTATTTTTGCTCTAGACATAGTTGCAACAACAAAATTTCCGAACAACGATTATACAAACAAAAACCCCAAATCAAATCTAGAAAGATCCTAAACTTAGCTCTAATATCAATTGTTGTAAAATTAATGCAGAAGCTAATGGGATCCTGTTATTAAATCAACGCGTGAGCATGAATTAACCAGATAAATCAACAACGAACAATAAGAAACGCATGATGTGGCTATCTACTTTATAGGGAGATCACTTGCAACTAATTGAAGGATTATAAAGTACAATAGCTCACATATTCAAGCGCTTCTCAACCTCTAGATTCCACCTTATGGAGAATTACGGTTTAAAACACCTGCATCGCCGGAAAGAGAACGAGGATGTAAACTTTTCGCACAAAAAACGATCACCGTGTGTTCCTCTTCCTGTCCGCGTGGCTAGAAGGGCAACTCCACCTTTTTACTGTTCTTTTTGCGCGGCTGAAGGGGATGAGAAAATTAGAATCCACGCCTTTTCATTTTTCTTCCTCTGACAAATCTACTGACCCCACAAGTAAATATTGAATATGAGAGCTCCTTCTTCTTCTTTTGTACGGCCAAAAGAAGTCCCTCCTCCATATGCGATATAAACAAAGAGCCCAGGAAGTCGAATCTGTCAAACATAAATACTCTTCCTCGAACAGAAAACAAAATCAAACTTTCCAAAGCCCAAAAAGTCCAAATTTGACTTGGATTAAAGCGAACACCGAATTTGAACAAATCAAAATCCTTCAAGTTTCATGCACATTTCAAAACTCGAGACATAACTTAATAACAAAGCAGGTCGCTAAGGTACTAGTAAAGGTCTAGCATCAAAGGGTCCAAGTTGCTGCAGCAAAAAGTTGATCCCTAGCTTAGTTTGATGAAGAAATGAATTTAACTTACCCGTTAGAATAACTCATCTTTTCCTGTTCTAGGATGATGAGATGGAGAAAAATCTGGAAAGTGAAAAATCAAAAAAGACAGCATTGATTGTTCCGTAGGCATATTGCCATGTATCTGCAAGCCCTTGGGGTTTTTCCAAGTGAGAAGTCTTCGCAGGCAGACAGGAAAAGTATGTCTTGCAGGACAATGCAGACGTGGTGTCAGGAAAAACTGAATGGATCTCTATGCATTATGGTTAAGGGAATAAAAGCTAAATCGTGGCTCCAAGGGAATACTTGCACTCTTCTTGATAAACTCATGTGCATTGTGGTCAAGGGACAAGTTTCCTGGAAACAGGAATGCAATTTGCATATGGAATCTACTCTGCTTTGAGGATTTGCTAACTGTCCATTCGTTGAGAGGTAAGTCATTCCCTTTGTGAATATCAGATTGCTTGCCACATGGAAGCATTGTCCAGATTTTTGACAACTTAGATAATAGTTTCCGATGCATATGATATTTTATCTGGGTAAATGAATGATTCTACCAAAATTTCTCAAATAACTTACAAGTGCAACGAGTGCAAAAAACCAAGAGGAGAAATGAAGAGAGAACAAGCTGAAGTAGGCAATTATGGGATGTCCCAAATGGTGATCATTAGATCAATATTGCCCGATCACCTCCAAAAAATTTGTCAAGATTACTAGCACGTGCAATCCTTGGCCCTAGCATTATGCTGTCACAGATGACTAGATCTAACAGGAGAAAATATTAGTCTTCACTGTGCCAATGTCTGTGAAGTGGGCAAAACGGATGGTAGAAGAGACTAATTAGAAGATTATCTGCAAGCCATTCGAATTTCTTCTAGGATGAGGTTGTGGTGGCAGAAGCAAGGGCAGATACTACTAACTACGTCTTCTCAATTCTCAAGAGTCTGACGTCGAGCATTTAGTTGAGTTTATGCAACAACAATTGTAATTTCGTTTTGTTCGGTTCTCATCCAATCGAATCTTCAAATCTCATTTGGCTTTCATTTCTTTGTTTATTTTCAACTCATTTATAGCTCTCGTTTCCCCTCAAATCGCATATACATGCAACTCACATACTCCAGACACTTACTCTTTTGATATTTGCAACAAGCATGGACTACTCATGTATACGATCATAAGTAGCCTCATGTCGAAATAGAAAATAGTACTCCCAGCATTCTGCTCTTTCCTTCAGCACCTCACCATCTCAAAGTAACATGCAGGAGCACCATTTGACATACACAATCACATATGAACAGGATTTGATCCACACAAATACTTATGAACAGCATTCGATATCCATCACCTATATATCTAAGTAGTTCACATTTCAATAAACTATATACAGGAAATCCAGCAAAGACACAACCAACGCAACTTCAATTGGACATCAAGACGTTGGTAAACAGAATGCAATAGGAACTATCTGCAATGGAGTCAGGCATTCTGTCGAAAAGGTTGTGAGCAAGTGGTGTGAAGTACTATTAACACCAGAATGGCATAGAGTAATACAGAACAGAAACATCAGAGTAGAAAATCCATGCGTACAAGCAATTCTTACCACTTAATTGGAAAAGAAACAACCTGGCGGTGATAAGGTGATGACACGCACGGCAATCATGAGGCGGCCGTTGCTATGGTTCACGTTCCAACGCCCCGACTTCATCTCCACGGAACGCCCTCAAGCTCATTGGTCCCTCTGTTTTCTTATGAACAACATCAGAATTGACACAAAACAGAACAGAAATCAAAAGACAAATCCGAAAGCAATCGAAATCAATTCTAAAATTAATCGGAGACGAAGCGACCTGGCGGGTGTGGCTCTCAGTTGATGGATTTCGTCATCGCCGGAGCGTCGTGGAGCAGGATATACGGCAGCGGAGATGAAGACGCAGCGGAGGATCGGAGATAAAGCCGCCGGAGTCATCGCTACTCCCAGTGGAATCGCAATCGAAGGAGCGAATAGAGTCGCGGGCGATTAAGAAGAGCAGCGACGACGACACCGATGGAAGGTGCGTAGCGTCCATGGAGCCGCGAGCCAACATCAAACCGCCGGAGAAACTGGTGCGCGGAGACGTCAGGACACTTGAATCGGCGGCGACGATTCCCCTCCGGCGAACCTCGAAACGAAGGAAAATGGAGCTTCCGGCGAGAGCACCGGCGAAGGATTTGAGAGTTCTTTATCTCAGAGCAAGGATCTACATTCTCGGTTGCTATGGAGAGCGGGTTCTTAATAAAATATATTTTAGCGGGATTTCTTGGTACATAATAACATTTCTATTCTAAAGAGTAAAAATGTATGCATGTCCTTGATCTTCTAGTCCAACTTCCCCGATTCCCACTATTTCTCGAATTTCTGAGCAAGTTAGTTATTATTTCGAATCTAATAGTGAACATGGAAAATATTAAAGGTAAGCAACAACTTATGAGCGGTAGATACGTATTCAATCCATTATGCAATCTATGACGAAGCACCGTGACAATATTTGAGAAATGCAATAGCTTATGAGTGAAAGTCCATATTCAAGATAGACAATTCAACTAAATCTTGACATTTTTTATACAAGCTAAATGCAACTGTGTTGAAGGAACAAAGTTCATTTCATCTTAATAAGAGTAGGATGCAACAATGGATTAAGATTCTTGACCATTAGCAGTTTAGTCGTGTTAGTGGATACAAGCATATTTGATAGTGATTTACTTTTGTTAGGGGATGAAAGCCACATTTCCTAAAGATTATGGTGGAGTAAAGTATAATCAAGATTTAAAGCTTTTTGAATGGTTTGATAAAATCCTAAAATTTGTCCAAAGAGTGCAATCGGATACTTCTATTAGCACCCTTAGTTTGGAGCGACAAAAAAGTTCCAATGCGACTTTATGCAATATTTAGGGATGCCAGGCAATCAACAAAATGGGAGAGGGAGGGGTGGGAGAAGGGGGTGGCGCCGCCGCACCTCTATGGACAGCAACGGCGACCAACCCTCTTGCAGCCACTCACACGAGTACCATAGGCGTTTCCATGAGGGCAATCACCTCAGCAAAATGGTTCTACTCAAATATAAGTCTTTACATGTTAACGTATGGGCAAGAAGCTGTTATTGTTTTGGAGATAAATGCTCAATCCCTGAGAGTTAGGTTACGGAGCAACATGTTAATGAAAGACTGCGAACAGTTGATGTATATGAATTTAGATGAGTTGGATGAAGACACTTGAGCATAGTACTGGCATAAGATCTACTAATGTACTTAAAAGGAATTATTCTGTATTGGTCGATAAATGGAAAGTATCTAAAAAAATTTCATCCAACAATGTGGGAAATGCAAGAGATGCAGGAAAAGAAAACACAAAGGGGCGAGGAATGATCAGAAGAAATTCTGCATTGATGTTCTATTACTTTAGGTCAAAGTCATTCCTTTACAGTAGTTATAAAATTTGGAAGGCATTCCTCCATTTTTCTATAGGTTTCTCTATATCGGTGCCTGATAGATGAATGGTTCTTGATCTCTGGACGTCGCTCATCACAATCCTGCATAAGCACTTCGACTTTCCTCTGCTTTTCCTTCATACGCTTCCGTTCGCGGTGAATGACGGCCTCATTTGCTTCAATTTGATGCTGAATGTCAGCAAGAAATATTTCGAGCCTCTCTTTTCCCTTTGCAAGCTAAGCAAGCCTTCTTATCGACGGCATTTATATGAGAAGTGCGCCGTTCTTTTAAAAGATCTCTCGCTCAAAACAAAGTTGAACTTGTAGCCCTACATAGCTTTCTTCGATGGCTTTTGACGCTTTCATTTGCTTTTGCTTGCAGTTGTACCTAAAAGCTTCAATGCCATCCTCAAAGAAAGTATAAAATTCTTCGTACTTGTGTTGACATTCAGAAAGATTAAGGCTGTCTTCATCCTGGATCAGTTAGACCAGCAGAAACTTTATATTCTTTTATTTTCGAGGTCTGAGTCAGAGGCACTGTGGGAATATCCACGCGAAAGGAGTTGATATAATTCTTCCCACTCGGCTTCAGCTCTTCAGAAATTGATGGGCTAAGATGGCCAGATGATGAAGCCATACCGACAGTAATTGAGTTCAACTCCTGGTCGATTTTAGGATTGACAATGCTGAGCAATCCTTGAGTTCTATTTCGCTTGGCCAAGGGAGCATCTCTTCTACTTCTTCTTCGACAATGACTGTTGATGACTTTCGTTTGCAGGTTTCAACTGCAATCGAGAGAAAGATGTTAGATGGTTATTAAAGGACGAAAGGAAAGGAAGGAAATGATAAACAAATTTTTACCAAGTCCTCTCCTGTAATTACTCTTGAGTATTGATAATGATGGGTTCGATGGGGATGCATTAGAAGTTTGAGACACCAAACAGATGATCCTTCTTTCACCTTCTCTAAAAATGAATCGCCGCCCTTGACAAACATCAAATTGGAAGAGGAATTCCAGAACCCATAAAAAAAAAATCGTGCTCTATGGGTTCTTGAGGAGTGGAATATGCATGTGCCGATTGAATATGTTGAGGCAGATGTTGACGTAGTGCAATGTCGCATCTATGCTCAGTCTGTGGAGAGAAGAAATTTCGTTTGACATATAGTTGGCCTAGGAATTCCCTGAGCCAACCCAAATTGTTGAGCACAATATTTAGGATGATAAACCCATAAACTGGGGAAGAATATTTCTCTGTTTGACAAATTTAAGAGGATTATCAACAAAGACCAAAACGGTCCTCTAGAATCTCTCAATCATGGTCGAGCCATTATAAGAGTAAATAGAGAAGTAGGGATATCTATGGGACAGAAGTTGAAATTTTTATGCCTTAGGTCGCAATCTTGGACTAGGGCAAGCTCTAGGTATCAGTATGTTCAACTAATAATTTTTATGCCATAGGTCGCTCCTTTTTTAAAATCGTAAGAAGTCAGTTTTAAACAGTTAAAGAAGAAGATGACCTAATTCTCCACATAATTCAGTAAGTCAGAGTAAGTTGCTGTAGTTGTTATTAATTTTTTGGTCATATACCGCAAACCACTGTTTCTCTTTCCTTCTTTGGTAGATTGATAGTTCTGCCAAAGTTGCTAAAAGAATTCAAATAATAAAATAAGGGAAAAATGAAGAAACAATCAAGCTGGAAATAGACAGTTTTTGGGACTGCTGATCGTCAAAATGAACTTAGTAATAGCTCCTTGAAAATCTGTCAAGATTTTACTAACATGAACAATCACAATAGATGGCCCTGCATTTCTCAGCCATAGATGATTAGACCTAAGGAAGAAAATCTGTCTTTCCTGTGCCGATGTTTGGGAATTAGACAAAGCTAATGGTCAAACAAAAATGGTTGGATGATATGGGCATTTGCACATTCCATAATGCTAGCCAAAGAGAATTTGTAATGACTATCATTAGAACCTTTGTTCAAGTAATTCACTGGTAATGGCAGAAGAGACTAATTAGATAATATTTGCATTTTTGCATCCTACAATGCTAGTCAAAGAGCCATTAGAATTTTCTTCTAGTAGGTGCCAGTGGAAGGGGCCATTGAAGGATTGATGGTGGATATTCAAGCAATTTACTGCTATTAATTTTCTGTTCTGCTATCATATAGTGCAATGTACATCAGCATGTTTTCCATTTACTGCTATCATTTAGCAGGTGCACCTGCCTGGCGCATCTTTGGATGTTTGACAAATGGTGCTACAACTTTTTGTCCAGTGATGATATCGTCTGTAGGCCAGCGTATCGTCAAGCATTGATGGCTTTGAACTCCAATTGAAATATCTTCTTCAGCTTCTTTCTGGTCTGATACTTCATTTCAACTTCTTCTTCATGAGATGCCTTCATTTCAACTTCTTCTTCATGAGATGCCGCCTCCCCTGGCCATTGGTGATTTAGTATATGAATAGGATTCTTTGACAAGTAATTGTAATGTCACTACCTAAATTATGAAGAAGGCAGGCGCAGAGTTGATAGAGAAATGCCAAAAGCAAGTTAATCACAGCATAACAATGAGAAATGTAGCAAGATATCCCCCCCTAAGGTGTGAAGCAAGATATTTGGAGTTCAATTGTATTGGATGCAACCTTTGCGGTTCCTTGATTTATGGACTTTTGCCCACTGGGGTCCTTGATCTCAAGGCACTATATTGATTGAGTGATATCATCTGATTACCGACTAGACCTTAAGCTTTGGCCATAGGCTGATAAGGGTGTAGGAAAGAGAATCCTGCTTGATTTGTCGAAGCTCATAGTACACATGAACTTGAAAGAAAAAAGAAAGCAGAATAACAAAAGTGGGAAAAACATGCCTCTTGACAACTTTCTTCTCTCTTCGCAGATACAGAGGAGAGCTCTATTGCTATGTGCTATTGTTCGAGTTCCTGGGAATTGGATTTTGGACTTCACTGGATAAAGCAGGCCGCTAAGGGACTAGTTTCAGGTTGATTATGCCGAAGCTAGTGCAGAAAGGTTCCATATACAATCTATGAAGAGCTAGGAGTGACTTGCTGCATAATCAAGTTACTCCGATTGTTAATGTTGTGATGAAGTCTCTTATGTTTGCAGTAAGGCTAGGCATCCAAGGGCCCAAGCTGCTGCGGCAAAAAGTTAGTTCTAATTTGGCATTGGCCTTAAGTTTGTAACTGGCAAATTCAGTGTAGCGGAATGTAAATTGGTGTGCTCGGCCTTTAGCAACTAGTCCTGTAATTGCTTCGGATATTTGGGCAGTTATTATTCATGTTCTGGTTGCAGTTGATGTTGTTGCTTGAGTATTTTCCTAGTTGTCTGTTGTACTAAGCCGCCGATAATGGTTTGCTAAATGCGATCACCCGTTTGTGACTTGTACTGGGTTTGGCTTCCGAGCATGGTTTGATGAAGAAATGAATTTAACTTGCCCATAAAAAGATATGTATTTAAAAATATTTTCGAGCTTGATAGGGACATACATCCTTGTCTGAACAGAGACATTTCGAGAGTCATTCCTTCGAAAATGTCCTGAAATCCACTTTTATCATGGTGGTAGAAGTCCCTCTTTTATTCTAAATACAAAAATGAAATGTGGATATAGGGGGCATGGGCACAGTAAGAGCAAAATTGGACACCAACAATTTTGGAAATATTGTTGGTTTTGGATAAATAATATTGAGTAGATACTTTTGTAAAAATTTCGTCTATACGATGAAGATCTTTAATTAATCAATTTTTAGGATGGTAGGTTTTCGTTTGAGAAGCTGGAATTTAATGTATGGAGGTTTCATTGTAGGATAATACTCTTCCCTCATACCATCATTGGGGCATATGCTAGAGCTATTGCATGAAAATTCCACGACGTATACCATTTATATGGTGCATATATCCTCATCTCACATAATTATGAGTTTTATATAAATGAGATTCATACAATATGACATATATAACATGCTCATTAAGTAATTTCTTGTCGGAGCAGAGTTATAGACTATGTACGATGGCCTCTTTGAATAAGTACCAAGACTTGAGATGAGCCCTCAATCCTTCTTGACTATAGTTTCTTTATTTATGGAAAATCCTTTGCTGGAAGCAGCTTCTCAGTTTTTGTAGCTGTACAAACCGTGCCGAGCTCCTTTTTCATTTTTGCAAAAATAAAATATTATCATGTAAAATGGTCGATCAAAGGAGAAATTATTTTATGCACTTGGTATATACACTAAACTAAATCCGGATTGCCAAATTTGGTGAATCGTTGATCATTTCAACAGCCCACATTCAGTTTGGTATATATACTATGCACATGTAATATAATTTCTTCATTGAGAAAGTTAATAATGGTAAGAGGAGAGCTATCTATGTTGGTTTTAGTATTGCAAGGAAATCATCCTCTTTGCCCATGCCTGAAGTATAATTTGTTCTGAGATTTCATACCACTTTAATTGATCCATTAGTTATCAAGAAAATTATCCAAAAGGTCATAAATATATCGTACGATGTTTATGTCAATGATTTTGGGTACTTTGATTTTCTGATTTGTAATCTTTTTTATAGATAGTATTTTTTGATAGGGTGGATTTGCGAGGGAAAAATGAATGTTTGTTTCTATCCCATTCTTTTTAACTAAAACTGCAAAACGAATTGTGATTAGGATGGGAGGGCATGTTTGTTAGGCATTAAATAAAAGTAAAAATTATTCTTCTTATTTTTTGTCAAAATCTATATAATTATGGGTAATTGTTTAAAAAGATATTTCTTCTTTTATAAATATTAGGTAATTGTTTACGATCTTGCAAACCCAAGAGTTGATGCAAGTGCAATTTGTTAATCTAAATTTTGACAAGATTTGAAAGTTGCTCCCTTTTCCGAAATCCAATTTAGTCGGAACTACACATACATCATTTTTTAAAGGGAGGCTTTTCCCGCTCATTTGGCTTGTACAAATCATTCCACTGTGTTTTGATCGTATTAGCCCTTGCTTTTTCAAATGTTAGCATGCTCAAACGTGGTGCCCATTGGTGTCCCTCTTTTTTATTTGTTTCGTCTTCTTCTTCCACTTTCTCCTCCTTCTTGGTCCGCCCAAGCACGGTCCATTTAAGTTCTTTTTTTAGTTTTGCGTTCTTTTTTTATTTTTTATTTTTTTCGGTCTCTTTAGAATTCTGTCAATTCTTGTGCACCCCTAACTTAGATGAGAAAAATCATACCGAAAATCCATTCCATTATCAACATGACTTGGAGCATCACTACCCAAATCTTGCACGTTATTAGCCGTCGAAGCCACCGAACATTGAGTTGGCGCATCAATGCTGAAATCGGATAAGTTGCTCGAGTAATCGTCAACGGTGTCGGAGGTGTGGAGGATCCGGGCCGGTCAGTGAACTCAGAGGTGTACCAGCGGTAGTGGGTGGGGGGAGATGGACGGCTTGGAATGGGAGTCCACGTAGATGATTGCAGGTCTTCGCCGTTTGATCAGACAAGCAGAGGACGTGGAAGAAGAAGAAGAAGCGGAGCGAGAGAGCATGTCGTTTTGGAGTATCTGGAATTGGGGGGAACATATTTAAAAATTGGGAAAAGAGAGAGAGGACAGGTTGGGCGGGGGACAAAGTGGACGGCTCGTCGTTTTATGGGTGCCCATAGCAAATGGAAATGCTGAACCCTTTCTTTTAAAAAAATAATAATAATAAGTAATTGATTAAATGGACTAATTAATTTAATAAAAAATGATTAATTTCTTTTCTCCTCTTTTCAAGCAATGTTGGTGGGACGAACTTGCCTAAAAATTGATGCTCTCATGCATGTGAAAGTTAACGTTATATTCGTGAGGATGACGACACCCACGTCCAACAATAAAAGTATAATTATTATATATTATTGGATAAGTATGCTAGTTGAATCTAATTCTATATGTGGATGTGAAATGAAATTTTTAGGACAAGATTGTTTTTAGCAATCAAATTCTTAGTGAATGTTCGAAGTTGGTTGTTGAATTTCCACTTTTATTCAATTTGATCCTAGTACAATGTACTTTCTTAGGTGGTCTCCGACTCTCCATGGTCAAGTAATTTTAATTGGTTTTCCCAAAGAAAAGCTTGCGTGGCAGCATTTTTCTTCCTGATGGAGAATACAAGAAAGCTGATCTTTGCAATTAGAAGGCGACTTTTTGAGCTATTTAGAGGTCTACAAGTACACGTCATCATCAGAGACAATACTTACGAGTGTTCATGTACACATGTATAAAAAATTTGTTCAGTAATCCATGATGCAATGGATTTAGAACCTTTAGAAGCAAAGAATGTTACTTAAAAAAATAAATAAGGTGGGCAGAACTTAACTTATTTATATTTTCTATCGTGTATACATTTTTTCAATTTAACTTAATTTACATGTGAAACAAAAAAAAGGAAATTTGCTCTAGAATCTAATTTTATGCATTTATTATACCGCTAATTTCCTTTTAACATATCTTTAGGTTAATATAATCCAAGACAAAGACATAGTTACGATTTTGCTTTTGCCATATTTCCTCGGATGATGAGTATAGTATTATGACACATTTTCTTCCTCGATTATTGAATTATTATATTTATCTAAAAAGTTATAAATATTATTATTCTAATGCCTTTGACTCTTTTTTCGCATCACATTTTATTTATCATTGGTTACTCATGATTGAAAACTTGTAAATAAAGATATATTCAAGTGAAATGCGCACTAAGTAACTAACAAAAAGACCATAAAAACAAAAATGGAGCTAGTGTGGTTGCTTGAGCAGTTTACTAATCATGTTACTAAGCTGCAAGTAATGGTTTGCTGAATGGGATCAATTATTATGGGTTTGGTTTGGCTACCCAGCCTAGTCTGATGATGAATTGAACTTAACCTGCCCGTCCAAAAAACAAGAAAAAAAAAATTGAATTTCGGAATATTTTTCGAGCTTGACCCGGGTCAACGTCCTTCTCTGTTTACTTTAAGCATCGGATGCCTATCCGATCCAGGCCAAAAGCTCGAACATCCGGATCTTGCACGTGGGCGCGGGTCCATTTCGAGGAAGAGGGCTTTTGGGGGATTCCTTGAGATCGGTTTGTGCATTCACATCATGATTTCTACTTTCTAACCCCACCGAAGACGCAGCTCCAACTCCGAGCAGGCAAAAACCAGAGCGAGACAGAGAGACTTTTGCGAGAGAAACCCCCCAAAAACATGGCAGCAACCGGTGGTTCCAGCGCGTCGGCGACCCAGTACGACGTGTTCTTGAGTTTCAGAGGGCCCGACACTCGCGACACCTTCACCGACTGCCTCTACCGGACCATGATCGGCCAGGGGATCGCCGCTTACAGAGACAGCGAAGAGCTTCACGCCGGTGATCGGATCGACGATCTCCTGAGAGCGGTCGGCAACTCCAAGATCTGCATACCGATCCTCTCCAGAGGCTATGCTTCGAGCGCTTGGTGCCTCCGCGAGCTCGCTCGAGTGACGGAGCTCCATGAATCGACTGGGAAGCCGGAGATCCTACCCATCTTCTTTGATGTCACGCCCACCGACGTCAAGCTCAGGACGGAACTGTATCTGAAGGACTTGGAGAAGCATGAGCAGAGGCACGGTGCTGAGATCAGGCAACGGTGGGAGGCGGCTCTGGGAAAAGTGGCTGAGATCAAGGGATGGGAAGTCCAAGGGAAAGCGTAAGTAAATGCTTATTAATGGAACTCTTTTCAAGCTTCAGTCCAAATGCTATTCTCTTATTGTTCTTGTAAATGGCAGTGAAAACTAGCTGGAGGGGTGTATATTGTTGAAATATATTGGTTGACGTGGCATATACAAACCGGTTTTTGGTATATGAGCAGTAAATTTCATTTCTCACTGGGGATGAAAAAACAGAGGCAATTCACTAATTCTCATACATAAGCAGGGCCATTTTGGCTAGTGACAGTTATATGAGTGAATTTGATCTAATTCTAGAATGATGTCTGTAATTCGGACCGCAAATGAACATCTTCTTTCTCAGAAATAGGGTCAAATTGTACGTTTATCGTACCAATCATATCCCGTGGAGTCTATTACACCAAAATTCTCATGGCTCTATAGAATTTACCTGAGACTTAAAAATAGTGATCCAACTCAAATGCTATCTGCTAGGAAGTAGTAGTGAGATTGTTATTTGTTTTCTTTGACTAAAAGTGTTTGGTATGTGGCAGACAAGGTGAAGTCATTGAACTCGTTGTGAAAGAGGTTCTGCGTAAGTTGAAAGTAAGACAAAGACCACTGGACAACAAATTGGTTGGGGTAGACAAACAAGTAGAAGCCATAATGGATATTTTAGATGTTGGCTCTAGCACGGGTGTGCGTTTTGTTGGAATTTGTGGAATGGGCGGGATCGGTAAAACTACTCTTGCTAAGATTGTTTTCAATGAATTATGTCTTCAGTTTGATGGCCAATGCAGCTTCATTGGGAACATTCGGGAATCATCAAAAGGAAATGGCCTAGTAAATCTGCAGAAACAGTTGGCATCCGACATCTCTGATTCTAGATTTGTAGAAAATTTTAGTAACACTGATGAAGGGATAGACAGCATAACAAGGAGAGCTAGTTCTAAGAAAGTTCTCATTGTTCTAGATGATCTAGACAAGAAAGAACAACTTAAGAAACTAGCTGGGGACCCTAACTCTTTTTGTTCTGGGAGTAGGATAATCATTACAACAAGAGACAAACGAATTTTGGATGAAGAGAAGGGAATATTAGCTTATGAAGTGAAGGAAATGGATCATGATAAAGCGCTAGAACTTTTCAGTTTGCATGCATTTAACAGGGTCTCTCCTCCCAATGCTTATCAAAGTCTCTCTCAAGAAGTTGTATCTATGACCAGGGGACTCCCATTGGCTCTTGAAGTTATAGGTTCCTATCTTCATGACCAAAAGGAGGAAATATGGAAAGAAATGCTAGAAATGTTGAAGAATGTACCTCATGATGAAGTTCGGGATAAGTTGAAGATAAGTTACGATGCATTAGGAGATGTGGAAAAAGACGTGTTTCTTGATATCGCATGCTTCTTCATATCTGGAAAGAAATTATGGGTAGCCTATTTCTGGGATGCTTGCCATCTTTACCCCCATAAGTCATTGAAAAAACTTACCGATTTGTGTCTAATTAAAATTGTTGATGGTGATACTATATGGATGCATGATCAATTGAGAGACCTTGGAAGAGACATTGTTGAAAAAGAATGTACCCTTAGTAGGTTGTGGAATGACAAAGAAGCTTTGAAAGTAATGAGATTGAAAGAGGTAAGGTAAAAGTAGGATCCATACATTATCCACCGTGAAATTATTTTCCCACTTCCCATTTAAGATATTCCTTTTAGGCATTCTAAAGGACAAATTTAATGTTTGCAAGCTCATACTCATTGATGGTTTCTATTGGCAGAGAAAGGACAAAATTAAAGCACTCAATTTAGGTCAATATAATTCGGATCCCATCAGCATTGTGGATGAAGAACTTGAGAGGATGCCAAATCTAAAATTTCTCAAGTTATATAGAGGGACTTTTGCCGGAGACATCAACAATAATCTCCAAGAGCTAAGATGGCTTTCTTGGCATTATCCTCCTTTAGATCCTAGAATGGCCAATTTACACTTGAAAAATCTAGCACTTTTTGAACTTTCAGACAATTACAACACCGATAACTGGGGTGGATGGAACATTTTGAAGGTGTGAATTCGTACTTTTGTTCTCTTAACATAGACATAGTATTCTTTGTTTGATCCTCTCTGATAATGTTTCAGTGACCTTTGCAGATGGAAAACAAATTGAAAGTTCTTTCTCTCATCGGTTGTTATGGATTGAAACAGACTCCAGACTTTTCTGGATGCATGAGTTTGGAGATACTATCTCTTAATCACTGTTCAAACTTGCAAGAAGTTGACTCCTCTATTGGGAAACTAAAATATCTTACTCACTTGCAAATTTATTCGTCTTGTTTACTTCGTAAGTTGCCTAAAGAGATGGGAGAACTGGTGAATCTGAAACACTTTTCTATTAACGGGTGCTCCAAAATCAAGAAACTTCCAGACATTGAGAAATTAATATTATTGTTTGAGTTGGATATATCACATACAAATATCACAAGTTTACCTGATTCTATTGGTAATGCAAAGAACCTATCATCTCTTGATCTATCGAGCACCTCAATTACGGAACTTCCAATATCTATTGGAGAGCTTACGCAACTCAAATTCCTTTCACTATGTGATTGTGAAAATTTTGTGAAGCTTCCAGAACCAATAGGTAATTTGACAACGTTACAGAATTTGGATCTCTCAGGTACAAAAATTGTTGAGTTACCTGATTCGATAAAAAATCTCAAGCAATTGAAGGTGATGAAGATAGAATATTGTCCAATACGGAGGTTGCCTATTGGTATTGGAATGCTAGAGAGCTTGGAGAAGCTCGATGTCCAATATTGCCAACAACTTGCAGGTGAACTCCCAACTGAAATTGGCAAACTGTTGTCTCTAAGTATCCTAGACATATCACATATTTGTGTTTGTGTAGGGCCGATGGCAATCAATTCTCTCACGCGACTCCAAAAGCTAGATTTATCATTTTGTAATGAGTTTCAAGAGTTGCCAAAACTTCCTTCAAGTTTGAATTATCTAAGTGTTCGATCGGCATCATTGCAATTAGTTTCAGATCTCAGTAACCTCACGAATCTAGTGGATTTGGAACTATCCAACAACTTTGGACAAGCACTTGCCCAGGCATCAACTCTTCAATTGCAATGGGTTGGGAAGTTATCTAAGCTGGAGCGGTTGGAGTTGTGCCTTTCAGATCTTCCTGTGCCGTCAACGGAGTTGGGTTGCCTACCTCGACTTAAAAGACTCACCTTACCTCGCATGGATAGTTTTGACTCGGTAGTCGTTGGACCACAATTTTCACACTTGAAAAATTTGTCCACATTGCATCTTTGTCGCAGTCCATTGAGGGAAATTCAACTTGATGGGCTTGAACTATTGGGAGATTTGACTGTAACATATTGCGAGTTTCTTGAGGGATTGTTAGTTATTTCATCAAGCTTGAGGAAGCTCTCTAAAATAAAAGTTGGAAATTGCCCAAAGCTACTTCAAATTCGATTTCTCAGTACGATGGAATCATTGGAGTATCTCGAAGTTGGTCTCTGCGAATCCTTAGGAGGGTTGTATGGTTTATCAAACTCGAAGAAGCTGAAGATTTTAGTACTCGTCGTGTGCCCCATGCTACGGGTTATTGAGGGCCTTGAAGAATTGGAGCTTTTGCGGTGCTTGTATTTCACCACGTGTCCATCGTTGAAAGTGTTGACTAATCTATCCAACTCAAAGATACCAAATGAATGCGTGATATATGTAAGGGGCTGCAAGAAGTTACCAGATTGCCGTTATGGCCGTTACGGGGATTATAGAGAGGAGATTCTTGACTGGAGGAGGAGGGGATTAAACCAGGTGCGCCTTCCTTCTACCCTTCACTTATTTTTCAAATTTTAATTTTTCGGAAACGCAGGCGGTAGGCATGACTTTTCTTTCCCTTGTTCCGTTTACTTTCATCTCTCTTTCTCTCTCTACGTTCCGCAGACAACGTGTCGTGTGGTTCTTTCTTTGTTAACATTTCTCAATACTCGGCCTTCTTCCTTTCAGGAGGGTGCGGTGCGGTTCTTCGAACGTGGCCAACCGCTCATCGTACAGGTATGGTCTCTTCTACGGACCCAAAATTCTTCTCGCGTCGATGAAGTGAGAAAATTTCTTTTTCTCGAATGTGTTGGGTGAAAATTTTATCTTTCGTGAACTCAATATATTCTCAAATATTGAAGAACTTAAGTATTGCAAAATGAAATTAAGGTTGTTTTCAGAAAATAAGTTGCAGTCTCTAGAGATCTTTGTGCTAAAACGAAAATAATAAATGTTCCCTAAAACCAAATTAACTTGAAATTTTCTTTCAGATACGGGGGAATCCGTAAGCAGAGAGATGAGTTTAAGGTAGAAGATAGAGATCCTAAAATATCACTTGAGTCAAATTAAATTTCAATTACAAAATTTTTACCTACAGGGAGTAGCCTTGTTAATCTAGATACATAGATGCACTTAGTGAATAGTCTAGAAGGTAGATACCTGAGATGATTATTAACTCTCACATGTCAACCATACAATTATGAGTATAACTATTTCTTACACTGGAAATTGATGTAATAAAAATCCTTCATATAAACAAGAAAGTGATTGTGTCAATATTTCCCCAACAAAAGATAAAAATTTGGTGCGTGGGCACGAAAGTAGAAGCTCAACTGTGGTTGGTTGTTCAAATAAATTTCTCTTAAACAACTACACTTTCCTTTCATATTTTAAAATGAAAATATAAATGTATACAAATGAATATATGATTTATGTAATTTGAAAGATTTGAGGTGTTACAATTGGATGAGCCATGAGAAAAGGGATAACAGTGAAAAAACATATAACGAAAACAGAGGTAGCTTATAAGCAGTACCCTTTGTAACAATGTTCTACTTGTCCTGCTACACCTGTCAGACTAACTGAATGGTTTGGCATTCTCCATAAGAAGGCAAGCATGTGAAAATAGTACAACTCTATCATTTGCCCATATTTTACTTATTGCTTGATATTTAAAATTTTTCTTGTCGAAGGATTTACTCCAGATTTCTATTAAACACATGTAGAAAACAGATAATTCATGATATCTATTTATCTAATCACACAGCAAAACATATTGTTTTGTTTTCTTTTCCTGATAGCTGAATCTGATTAGAGTGAAATACGAAGTAGCCAATGAAATCTGGCTGAAATATGCACATACTTCATGGACATTGAATCATTATACTGCTATATTGTTGGATAATTATGTTCATCAAGTTCTTTTTTATGAATACATGTCAAAAGCTAATAAAAGCAGGGACTTTTGATGAGACATCAACAATCATCGCCTGAAGTTAAGATGACTTTTTTGAGGTTTTCCTCCTCTAGATTGTAGAATGGCCAATTTGCACTTTAAAAATCTAGTAACTTCCAAACTTTCACACAATTAAAACACCAAAAACCAGGGAAGTTGAAAATTTTTGAAAGTCTGAATTTGTACTTTTGTTCTCTCAACATAGAATTTTATTTTTTATTTTTTCCTTTGATGCCCCTCTGATAATGTTTCAGCTACTTTTGTAGATGCTAGAAGAACTGAAGGTTCCTTATCACGAAGAATGGTATGGATTGAAATGGATTGGATACCCGAGTTTAGAGACATTGTATTTTCACTACTGTCTAAACTTACAAAAATTTGACTCCTCAATTGGGAAGATGAAAATTCTTACTCACTTGGACATCATTTGGTGTACGAATCTTCGAACTTTACCCGAAGAGATTGGAGGAATGGTGAATCTGAAGCACTTCTCTATCAAAAAGTGCTCCCAAATGGAGAAACTTCCATACTCTATAGAGAAATTAGGATCATTGTCTAAGTTGGATATATCATCCTCAAGAATTACAAGTTTACCTAATTCAATTGGCAATGCAAGGCATCTGTCATTCCTAAATCTATCAGGCACGCCAATTGTGGAACTTCCAATTTCTATCGGAGAGCTTACACAACTTGAGTTACTTTCACTCAAATATTGTCGAAATTTGGGGGAGCTTCCAGAATCAATAGGCAACTTGACATCATTACAAAAGTTGAATCTCTTGGGGACAAATATTGTTGAGTTACCTGATTCGATTATAAATCTCAAGCAACTGAAGGTGATGAGGATGGGATTTAGTCCAATAAGGAGGTTACCTGCCAGTATTGAAATGCTAGAGAAGTTGGAGGAGCTCCATGCCGAACATTGCGAACAACTTGCAGGCGAACTTCCGACTGAAATTGGCAAACTATTGTCTCTGACTATCATAGACATTTCATATACCCAAATTAGTGCAGTGCCGATGGCAATCAATTACCTCACACGACTCCAAAAGCTGGATTTAACACATTGTAATCAGCTTCAAGAGTTGCCAGAGCTTCCCTTGAGTTTGCGTTGTCTACGTGTTCACTCAGCATCATTGCGGTTAGTTCCGGATCTTAGTAACCTCACGAATCTAGTGGAAATGCTTCTGTCTAACGGCTTTGGACAAGCACCTACCCAACCATCAAACCCAATGCAAACTTTCCAACTGCAATGGGTTGGAAAGTTATCTAAGCTGGAGAAGTTGAGATGGGGCCTTTCAGATTTTCCCATTTCGTCAACAGAGTTGGGTTGCCTACCGCGGCTTAGAGAACTCACTTTATCTGGCATGGACAATTTTGACTCAATAGTTGTTGGACCACAATTTTCCAACTTGAAAGATCTGTCCATATTGTGTCTTCATAGCTCTCCACTAAGGGAAATTCAATTGGATGGGCTTGAACTATTGAGTAATTTAGGTGTGAGAGAATGTGAGTTTCTCGAGCGATTGTCAGTAATTTCATCAAGTCTGAAAAGGCTCTATAAAATGGAAGTTTTAGATTGCCCAAAGCTACTTGAAATTCAATTTCCCAGTACAATGGAATCGTTAGAGGAACTTCGAGTTGGCTATTGCGATTCCTTGGGAGAGTTGCACGATTTATCAAACTCGAAGAAGCTGAAGGCTTTGTGGATCTACCAATGCAATGGGCTACGGGTTGTTGAGGGCCTTGAGGAATTGGAGCTTTTAGGTTTTTTGTATCTTTCTAGGTGTGGATCGTTGGAAAGGTTGACTGATGTATCCGGCTCAAAGATACCAAATGAATGCAGGATAGAAGTATGGGGTTGCATGAAACTAAGTAGTTATGAGGGTACTTACCGGGGTTACAAAGAGATGATTCTTGTCATGACGAGAATGACATTCAACAAGGTGCGCCTTCCTTCAACCCTTTACTTATTTTTCAAATTTTCATTTTTCAGAAACGCATGTAGGAGGCATCACATTTCCTCATTTTCGCTTGTTCCATTTGCGTCCTTATCTCTCTGTCTCTCTCTTGCATGTCTTAATTCATACTTTTTTATTTATTTATTTATATAAATCTATGGATTATGGTTAGGTCCACTATTAGTGTAAAAGAAACATTCTTTATTTTACTGTCTGAACTTAATTTTGTAATCGAATTTTTCAACGTGTCAACCATCCAATGGTGAGTGCGTAAATTGTTTCTTACACGAGCAGTGGTCTTAATAAAGATCCTTTACATAACTAAACAACGATTTTTAATATTTCACCAAGCAAAGATAAAAATCACGCTCTCTACACTTATCCATTAGAATTTAAAATGAACTAGTAAATTATATAAAAACAAATATACGATTTATGTATTATGAAAAATTTGGAGTGGTACTTATTGGATGAGCCATGAGAAAGGAAAAATAGTCAAAAAAGATATACCAGGAACAAAGCTTATATGCAATAGCCACTAGTCATAAATGTTCTACTTATCAAGCTATGCCTAGCAAACTGTAACTGTTTGGTTCGCAGTCACCTTAAAAAGGCAAGCATGCAAAACAGTACAACTCTATCATTTGTAAAAACTTTAAATATTGCTTGATATTCATTTTTTTTCTTGTCTAAGGTTTATTAAACAGAAAAATTCGAAAAAAAAAAAAAAAAAAAAGAGAAAAAAAGAAGATGCCTGTACAAAACGAATAGTTCATGATATCACGTACATCTTTAACTAATCAAATGGCAGAACGTATTTTTTTTTCCTGATAGCTAAATCTAATTAGAGCGAAATATGAAGTAGCCAATAAATTGTTGGTGAAATATCTACATAGTTAATAGATATATAATCATCATACTGCCAAATAGTTGGATAATTATGTTGAGTTCATCAAGTCCTTTCATATAGATATTTGCCGGAAATTAATAAAGCTATGGATTATGATAGATCTGCTAGCACTCGTTTGCATAATTAGTTTTCAACGTGATGTGTAAACCAAGGTGTATAATGTACACCTTGGTTTACGCATGATCCATAAATAAAATAAAATATGCATTGTACCTTAACTATGATATGAAGCATTGGAATCGTCGGACTTCAAAGCAGATGGATTGGATAAGAAGATTGATTCATTTTCTCTTGTACCAGGAAGATGCAAGGGAAACAGATGCAGAAGAATCAGTGATGGACACCAATAACTACTGTTCTCAGAACTTGCCATTGACTATAGGTTTTCTATGGTCTCCAGAACGCGACACTGAGCTCGATTCTACAAGTAAGTCACTGCTGTTAAAATGAATATACTGTCATCCTGTCACACAAATTAACATCTATTAGCTTATCAACGTACAAAAACTAACAGGAATTGAACTAATCTTTGGATGTTCTGCTGCTATTTTGGATATAATATCATCTATTAGCTTCCCTCAATAGTACAAACTATTCTTGCAGGCTTGAATAATTCCCAAGTTTCTCCACAAACCACATCTTCGGATGTTTCCAGAAGTTCATGCTCAATTCTATAAGCAAAATGTGACTGATTCTTGCAATGGAGAGATGAATGAATTCCCAATGTGATCGAGTTTTGGAATCTGTGACATTGCCAGAAGTAATGGAGTTTGCTCTTAGGACATGTCCCCCCTCTCCCAGGTCCATCACAAGAGAAACTTTATGTGGATTTGTCCAAGGTAATTAATTCCATTTTGTGAAAACCCATTTGTGTGCCACATCGATTTCCGATATATATGATACTTTTCTCAAAGGCGCACAATATGGGACCAGGTCAAGCTCTAGGTATTGGTACGCTCTTCTAATTATTTGTGCCTTAGGTCCCTCTTTTTCTTCATGCCTTGAGAAGTCATTTTTAAGCAGTTAAAGAAGAGGACGACCTAATTCTCCAGATAACCCAATATTTTGGAGTCAGTTGCGGTGATTGTTATCAATTTTTTGGTCATATGCAGCAAGGCACTGTTTCTTTATCCATTTTTGGTAGATTAATGGTTCTATCAAAGTTGCTCAAATAACTAAAGAATGCCAAAATACGAAAAAAATAAAAATAAAATGAACGAAACAATCAAGCTGGAAATAGACTGTATCCGGGGCTGTTGATCATTAATCTAAACTAGCTCACCGTACACATGAACTTGAAAAGAAAAAAGACAGTGAAATAAGAAAGTGGTGACGGCAAGCCTCTAGAAAAAACTCTTCTCCCTTCACGGATGTGGAGGAGACCTCTAGTCCTATGTGCTACCGATCGAGTTCCCGGGAAATGGATTATTGGACTTCACTGGATAAAGCAGGCCGCCCAGGGACTAGTTTTCGAGTTGATTACGCTGAAGCTACTGTAGAATGGCTTCCATATGCAATATATGGAGAGCTAGGAATGACTTGCTGCATAATCAGGTTGCTCCTCCTGTTGACGTTGGGATGAATCCCCTTGTGTTTGCAGCAAGATATAGCATCGAAGGGTGCATAAGCTGCTGCAGAAAAAGGTTATTCTGATTTGGCATTTGCCTGAAGTGTATCGGTATGCTAGGCCTTTAATAACTAGTCTTGTGACTGTTTTGGATATATGGGCAGTTAGTGTTCACGTTCTAGTTGGAGCTAAGGTTGTTGCTTGAGTAGTGTGCTAATAATATTGTTAGGTTTGGATAAATTATAGAGTGGACAATTTGATTGAGATCTTTGATTAATCAACTTTGAGGATGGTAGGTCTCAATTTTTTTTTTTTTTAATCTTAGTAGGTCTCAAGTTTGAAAAGGTGGAATTCGATGTATTTAGGTTTCATTGATTCACTAAACAATGATTATCACCACAAAAATGATTCTGGTCACTTGTTAATTATCACCACAAAAACAAAATATCTTGATTAACTAAACAATAATTCAAGTGGTTTGGAAGAGTTATGCCGATGATTGTAGGGAGCTACACGGTGAACTTCCTCCTGAACAGTGGAGATCGGACCATTTGAGAAAAGCAAGGGTTGGGATCAATTCGTTGAATTCTGCCGAAACGGACTAGGTAGGATGGGCAGCAAGAAAGGGTGACATCGTGAACGTAGCTAATATCGTGATCAAACGGTCCCAGATTGAAACAATCTGATCCAAAGGTGGGAATAATGACAGGCTTGACTTCCTCGGCAAGTTTTGCACGCTAAGGATGCGATCGACGCATTTCCAAAAGTTTATTTACCTTTCAGACCATCCAGATCATAATTGATGAAGCTTGAGACTAGCAAGGGCAAGTGATCGACCTCATGCTACATTTTGCAATAGACCATCATCTTGCAACTTCCTCTGCCATTCATTGGAGAAACAACCCCGTAACAATGAATAAATACAATGATCTCATGTCTCTTATAGAGAGGCCAGCAACATCATGTTCTATTTTCTTATCAACTAGGATCTCACATACGTTCTTCAAATCCATCATAAGCTTATTAAACTCATCTAAGTGGTCTCTGGTGGTAGTACGTCCAAACTGTTGAAATAGGAAACATCATCTTCAACATATATGATAATTATTTAAACCCTTTCTCATATAAAGAGCCCGAAATTTTCCTCATAACACTGCAGCATCTCTCTTCTCCACCACTTCTATTAAAATCTCATCCAATGGTATCAACATGATTATACTTTTTGCCCTCTCCATTAGCTCATCTTTATTGGCATCTTTTATCATTTCTGGCAACTAAGCCTTGCCATCCAATGTCTCATCTCACTTCACCGCCTGAGTTGTTTCTCCTGTTAAATTTTTGAATTTCTATTTTGCTCTAGGCATGGTTGCAACAACAAAATTTCCGAACAACGATCATACAAGCAAAAACTTCAAATCAAATCCATGAAAGATTTTAAACTTAGCTCTGATACCAATTGTTGTAAAATTAATATGGAAGCTAATTGAATCCTATTATTAAATCAATGTGCAAGAACGAAATAACAGATAAATCGACGAGGAACAATAAGGAACGCATGAAGTCCCAATGTGAATATCTATTTTATAGGGAGATCAGTTGCAAATAATGCACACTAATCAATCGAATGAGTATAAAGTACAATAGCTCACATACTCAAGCGCTTCTGAACCTTAGATTCCACCTAACTCACAGTGTTTAGCCTTATGGAGAATTACGGTTTGAAACACCCGTGTCTCCGGAAAGAGAACGAGGATATAAACTCTTCGCGCAAAAAACGATCACCGTGTGTTCCTCTTCCTCTCCGCGTGGCTAGAAGGAGAACTCCAACTTTTTCTTTTCTTTTTGCGCTGCTGCGGCTGAAGGGAATGAGAAAATTAGAACCCACGCCTTTTCGTTTTATTTCCTTCGACAAATCTACTGACCCCACAAGTATGCATGTGTATTTATATACATATATATATGAGAGCCCCTTGTTCTTCTTTTGTGCGGCCAAAAGAAGTCCCTCCTCCATATGCGATATAAACAAAGAGCCCACGAAGTCGAATCGGTCAACTATAAATACTCTTCCCCGACCAGAAAACAAAATCAAATTTTTTTCAAAGCCCAAAAAGTCCAAATTTGACTCAGATTAAAGTGCACACCGAATTTGAACAAATGAAAATCATTAAAGGTTTCGAATATATCTCAAACTCGAGATATAATTCTACAATAAAGCAGGTCGCTAAGGTACTAAGTAAAGGTCTAACATCAGAGGACACAAGTTGCTGCAGCAAAAATTTAATCCCCAGCTTAGTTTGATGAAGAAATGAATTTAACTTACCCGTTAGAAGACTAACTCATCTTTTCCTGCTCTAGGTTGATGAGATGGAGAAAAATCTGGAAAATAAAAAATGAAAAAAGACAGCATTGATTGCTCCTTAGGCATTTTACATTGTATCTGCAAGCCCCTGGGGTTTTTCCAAGTGAGAAGTCTTCGCAGCCAGGACAGGAAAAGTACATGTCCTGCAGGATAATGCATACGTGGTGTCAGAAAAACTGAATGGATCTCTATGCATTATGGTTAAGGGTATAGAAGCTAAATCGATTGGCTCCATGAGAATACTAGCACTCTTCTTAATAAACCACTCAAGTGCATTGTGGTCGAGGGACAAGTTTCCTAGAAACAGGAATGCAATTTGCATATGGAATCTACTCTGCTTTTAGGAAAAACAAGCTGAAGTAGGCAATTTTGAGATGTCCCAAACGGTGATCATTATATCTATCTTGCACGAGCGCCTCCAAAATCTGTCAAGATTACTAAGACGTTCAATCCTTGATCCTAGCATTGTGCTGTCATGGATGACTAGATCTAAGAGAAGATATTTGTCTTTCCTGTGCCAATGTTTGTGAAGTGAACAAAACTGATGGTAGAAGAGACTAACTATTGACGTCTTAATTTTATTTAGGTCTGTTTTATTTTATTTATTAAGTTATTATTTTCTTTATTGGATAATAAATAAACAAAAAAATCGAAAAGCGAAAACAGAAGCAAAGAAGCAGCCCCCCGCATGGGCCTTCGGCCCATCATCGCCTCAAGCTTGGCCCCTCTGCATCGTCTTCTTCCTCGCGCCACTGAAGAGCACGTGCGGGCAGGCGCGACGCCGGGGAAGCAGGAGCGGACGACGGTCGCATGCGGAGCAGAGGAGCAAGTGGCATCGATGGGACGTGATCGGGAGGAGGTGATGATGGCGGATGGGACGGCAGTCCAACCGGTGGGTCGAAGCCTCGCCGATCGGCCGCTCCCGCACCTATAAATAGAGGGGGGCCACCGTCGATGAACGAGAGCGACATAGAGAGCGACACACAGAGAGGTCAGAGAGGAGGGAGAGAGGTCGGCCGAAGCTCGAGGTCCCCTGAGAGACTTCGGGGAGTTCCAGCGTAGGGTCGGCCGTGGCGTGGTGAGCTCGGAGGGGTCCCCGAGAGACTTTGGGGAGTTTGTCGGGTGAGCCCGAGGGAGAGGGAGGATAATCCGGCGCAGTCCGGCCAGATCTCGACCGTCCAGAGCCAACGTTGCCGTTGTCGTTCGCCGTGGTTGTCGCTGTCAGTCCGTCCCCACCTTTGTTGCCATTGTTCGTCTTCGCCATTGCCGCCTTCAACCGATCCAGCATCATTGCCGTCGCTGTCCTGTCATTACCGCCATAGGCCACCACAGGTAAAAAGGGGTCGTTGTCATCACCGCTGCCTCTGTTGTCGTCGCCGTCACCATCGCCTCTTCCCTTAGTCCAAGCGTTGTCGCCGCCTTTATCGCTGCCATCGTCGTCGCCGCCGCCACCGCCACAGCACCTCAACCTTTCCCTCTTCGGCGCCGCGAATCAAGAACCCTAGGGTTCTAGATTTTTCGGATCGCGGCCTCGAGTCATCGGATTGGACCCGGGCCGCGAGCCGGGTAGGGTTTCGCCGAGGGAGCGGGTCGGCCGAACCAGTCGTGGGGCGAGTGGTGGATCCGGGTCGTCGGGCCGGGCCAGGCGCCTCCAAACGGCCGGCCACGGCGTCGTTTTCAGTAAATAAAAAAAAAAGGGGAAAAAATCTGAGTCGGGCCCGCAACGCAGCTCCGTCCTCATTCGGATCACTAGCTCGGGTCGGACCCAACCGAGGATCTCGACCCCGTAGTTTTTATATTATTTTAATATAAAATAATATTTTAAATAAATAAATAATAAATATTTTATTTCAAAAAAATATAAAAAAATAAACAATATTTAAAAAATGTTAAAAATGTTTTATTTTCCAAAAAAATTGAGAAAAATAAAAAATAATTTATTTTCCAAAAATATTTAAAAAATATTTTATTTTTCGAAAAATCAAAAAATCAAAAATATTTCATATTTTCCAAAAAAAGGCCAAAAATCCAAAAAAATCCCTTTTGTGTCCAAAAAATTAGAAAATGACTCAAAAAATGTTTTTCCTCCCAAAAATGCATGGAAAATCCCTCGAACATCCAAAAACCTCGGGGTTTAAACAAGATTAGGTACCGAAAGGGCATTAGTGATTAACTAGTGTAATCAAGTCCCCAATCCTAATTTCTCTGGTTGCGCAGGAGTGAGTATTTCTCCCGATACTTCACTTGGGTTTCTAATCAACCCACCCCAAATCGATTAGTGGCGACTCCATTTTAAAAATTGATTTACAGGTTAAAAATTTAGACTATTAAAGTCGTGAATTGGTGGACTTGGGAGAGTCCGGGCTTAATAAATTCAGCCGAGCCATTAGCCCCCTTAGGCGTTCATACCCGACTGCCGGCGCCGAAAAAAAGAGGTCGAAACACTAACTAGATGATATCTACAAGCAATTCTAATTTCTTCTAGGATGAGATTTTAGTGGCAGAAGAAAAGGGCATAGACTACTGACTATGTCATCTCAATTCTCAAGAGTGTGTTCAACTAATTTTAGTTCCTCCTTCACTTTGCCAGTGCCGCGTCTAGCCTCTGCTGGCATCACTCTCCATATTTGGCTGTCGACCGAACGCGTTCAAGGCTGCCGTCAGATAGTTTGTCCTTGGCTGCTCATTAGCATAGTCCGTCCATGGCCGAGCGCGTTTATGTGTCGTTGGCGTTGCTCGCCCATGCTGTGCTCAAGCCCCCGACTTCGTTCATCTGTATATTATTTGCTATTTGAGCTCGCAGTTGATGGTCACTGGGATATCGAGCTCAATGTCAAGGCTCACAGCGACGGATGAGCCATGGCCGCTAGATATGTGGATGAGCCGCCTCACGAGCCATGACGAGCAAGGCTTGGGGATGAACCACCATATTTGTGCACGCGGTCATGGTCATGTTGGGAGTTTAGAAATCATCCTTCTTGTTTCTTTTCGCACGAACTCCGTGTGATTGTATGTGGTCGGGCCTTGAACTCGATCTATGTGAGAATTTCCCCTCCTACGATACTTCTCCATATTTTAATTCTGGAAAAATTTTGCTTTCCCCTCCTATACTTTCACGAATTCTTTAATTCTTAATTTTTCTAATCAAATTTTTTCACTTGCACAAATGATCTAATCAAGTCTCCCGATGCCAAATTTGGGGACGTAACTTGGGCACCATTTTGTCAATGTTGACGAATTCTTTTTTTTTTTCCATGATAGCATCCATGTTGATAAAATATCCTGATATTGTTGGACAATCATATCAGATGAGTTTGGCCAAATATGGTGTTGGAAGATCTTCATTTAACTATTTGTGCAAGTATAAGGATTTTGTCAGAAAATTAAAAAAAATAATAATCAGGATTTGATTAGAAAAACCATAAAAGCACAGGAGAAAAGTATTTTTTTCTTTTTACTTCTAATTGATGACTATTTCATTGGATCGCTTTGTTGTTATTTTAAGATGGAGCAAACTTTTTTACTTTGATAGAGTTGCATTTAGCTCTAGAAGATCATGTGTATGGATCACTTGTCCTGAATATTGACCTACCACTCGTAACCTGTCACTTTTCTCGAATGTTGTCATATCGCTTCATTACGCGTTGCGTAGTAGCTTGAATAAGCTGTCGCTTCTCTTGGAACTGTACTCAAGTAGCAAGAGAATTCTGCTTGATTCATCGCATTGGTTGAGCCAAGCTTGACCAAAACACAAAATAAATAAATAAATAAATAAATAATTGGGCCTACAGGTAAGAAAAAGCTTAAAGTTTACACTTACTTGTGAATAAGCCCAGCACAGAAAGTCCATGATCTCCCTCTACAATATACAGATGTCCTTTGGCAATATATGCCTTCTCAATATTTAGCATCTCCTTCCAGAAAAAGACCTTGATCTGGGCATTGGAGATCCACGGCGGACAAACATCCGACCACTTTTTATTTTATTTTATTTTTGGCGGTGCAAATACTTCAAAGCATTCAGGTTCATTACCGTCTCCTTGAGGATCCGCCCGATTCATGCATCAACAAAGCTTACTCCTACTATTTAGACTTTATCATACTGATCTATTCTAATATGTTCTTCACATATCAAATTATGCAATAGAGCACAGTATCTAATGAAGAACTTGAAACAAAGACTTATTTAACTTGGTACTTGCAGCATTGGGTAAACTTCTTTTGAATGAATTCAACACCTTGGAATTCGAATGGATCCGAATTTATGGCTCAACTACGAAAGAAGGAAAATAAATTCAAGGAAAAGGGAGGAAAATAGGGCACGAAATCTTTTTTATTTTTATTTTTTCAATTATTTGTATATATAGTTATGGTTTACGTGGAAACATTGTGATGATAAATAAGATTTTATTTTTTATTTTTTCAATTTGGAAAGACGAAGGATCAATGAGAGAGGTAGTGGTATACATAAAGGACCCGAAGATAATTGACGTGCAAGTCCTAACAGGGATGCTCAATATGATCTCACTTCCTGGGTTGATGATGGCGAGGCAGACCTCTAATTGGATTGACATCCGCTAGATGATCATGTTGGCAGGGGCCATATTCTTCACCGTGCCCTTCCTCATGGGATTCACCGCCAGCTATGCTTCCTTCTTGTTGGGCTGCTTCACCAATGTCAGCATCGGCTATGCCCTCGTGATCACCGTCTGCATCGTCAAGGTCTTCCTCACCTTTTCTCATAGGTTCCTGAAACCCACGAGAGAAGGCAAGGAAGACATCAGCGATGTACTCAAAAGGTATAGTCGATGCCAACACTAGTGAAGCAGCTCAATAGGAAGGAGTCGTAGTTAGGAGTGAAGCCTATGAAGAGGGGCCCAATGAAGAAAATGGCCCCAAGAGACTTTAAGCTTTTAAAAACCCTTATGAAAAAATTGAATATTTGATATAAAAAAAATAAATCAGATTGCTTTTGAAAAATGTCATCGTTAGGAAAGTTGAAAGCCCAAAACTTCTAAAGTCCCATGAGCTAATTACCTAAAATAATATTGGAGCCGAAGTTTAATTTTGACTAATAGAAATCTCCTACTAGAGGTCCTCACTGGTGATATTAAATGCTAAATATGAACTATTCCCTAGACGTAGATCTAAGAGATTTGCTAATGATCTTTTATATTTTAATTATTACTCCATTTTTTGTTTTTTTTTTTTAATCTCAAGAACAATCTAGAAGATCAAGTTACCCTAAAAACCAAGAAAAAGATGACATCTCTCTAGAGTTCAGGAAACTCCCATCTCTTCAAACCTGCATTACACTTCCTTTCATTCTTGCTCAACTCGCTCGTCATTCTTCATCCATTCACTCGTATATGTGCACTGCCGGAGCTCATATATCGCATCGTAGAACCCATGTATTTGAAAGTAAGTGTCGTGTAGCAATGACATATAAACCCAGAAGACATGTAGATAGAGGACGTATGTATTTGCATATGCTGAAAATGCATTCGTTCAAATGACCCGCGGAGAAGAAGCCTTCAGCAAAGACAATCCGCGATCTAATATGTTAAGACAAACACGTACGCAAACATGTGAGGCATATTACAAATCAAGATTCTTGGAAATTTAACTCTAAGTTGACTAACAAAACAACGACGAATTAGTGGAGATCAAAACCTGTTCAACATGAAACTATCATGGATGAATCGCAATCACGGACGTAACCCCTCACACGTACTATTTTCAAGTTAGCAAGAACTAGACTCTCAGCCTCCGTTTTCATTCTCGCACCCCCAAAACAGAAGATACTCATTTCGATCTTGCAAAAGGTGAATACCTGCAGCTATGGCTGATCGGCTTTAAACAAAAGAATAGCAAAAGGCAATTCCCTGCTGCGACTGTGTTCTTAATTGAAACTTGATATTACATGACTAGGTTATTGTAAGTGACTTGACTATTGGTCTTGTTCTTTGAAACTAGACAATAGTTATTCTCCTACATATAAACTTAAGTTGATGGCTCTTTGTAAATCACATTGTTTAGGTCTTGTTCATAATTTATGAAACTCGGCTTGATGCTTATGACATGATATTATGATGCTTTATGACATCAATATATATTCTTCTCTGCCTGATGGAATGGTGCTAAGTTTTTATTTAATTGATTGAATTCATGGTAATATGAAATTCATATTTGACATTCTACGGGGGATGGCAGAGATGGAGGAGAGCTTAATGAGTGGGATCCTGGCTAGGATGACCTACTTAATGAATGAATATATATCACTTAGAGCGTGTGGAGACTTGACAGTTTACCTGCTATTGCCTATTTTGATGAAGTTCATTTACTTGAGACTTGCATTTTGCTATTTCTATTTTGTGGACATTATTATGCTTATTTCTTACATGAAACTATCATGGATGAATCGCAATCACGGACGTAACCCCTCACACGTACTATTTTCAAGTTAGCAAGAACTAGACTCTCAGCCTCCGTTTTCATTCTCGCACCCCCAAAACAGAAGATACTCATTTCGATCTTGCAAAAGGTGAATACCCGCAGCTATGGCTGATCGGCTTTAAACAAAAGAATAGCAAAAGGCAATTCCCTGCTGCGACTGGCATCAAAGTGTGTTTAGACTACCGTTAAATCATCAATCAGTATCGTTTTCCTCTCAGACTTGGATCAAATTACTCGGACTCAACCTACCAGAACAAAGCAGTATATCGGTGTTTTCTTATGGATCGCCACTATGCAATTACCTTGGGGATGCAGTAGATGGTCACAAACAATGCTCAAACGAATAAGTGAAGTCCTGGAAGCGTCTTCACTGATGGCCGGTGCCAGGGAAGAAATCTCCAGTGAGATCTGAGTTTTTGGGACTCCCTCCGCTGTGGAACAGGGGCGAACAGAGAGGTCGCAGCATGGAGTTGAAGGAAGCGAACCGTGACGGAGGCAAGGGCTATAAGTCGCCTGAAGTCAATGATGATGGAGGTCTGCAAAATCAAATAAACCAGTGAGAGCTTTGTAGTAACAAAGATCTCCTTAACAAGAGAATGGTTGTCAGTTAGATGAGAGCGCTTCCCTGGGTCACCTCCTGTACGCGCGCTGATCCGCTTGGCCAGTTAGATGAGGGCGCTTCTCTCGCTTCTCTCGTAACGAAGTCTAAAGCAGCCTGTAAATTTCAAGTGTTCAACGGGGTAGTATTTCCTCTTTTCTTGAGCAAGCTATTTAAAACATGGTAAAAATGAATCTATATTCGTCAAATACCTCCGACGAGTTTTTTAGGAGCAGTCGGTAAATGGAGGTCATCTCTCTCCATTTCAATTTTAATTTTGTCTTCTTGATTGTGAAGATGTGCAAATATAAATGTCAGCAGCGCGATGAGACGCTACAAACTGAACAACCTCATGCAGAGGCTTTGCAACCACAGGTGATTAAAACGCCACATACAAGATCCTCATGCCTCACTTGGAAAACAAAGAAAAACATGTACCGCCTGAAAAGTCAGTCATGCACACAATTCCAGTGAGTCTCATGTTTTGGAAACGCTGAGAAATTCGTAATTTTCCAGATATAAAAGGAATTGAGTTTTTTCCTTATAATAATTTGATGACATTTGTTGTCAATTCTCATGATTTTAAATTAATGCAGAATGTTTGAAATAAAGAATGGACCGTCGAACATTTAAATTAGTCATTAAGAGCCGAATCCTTTTTTTTTCCAAAGATTCTTTGATATAAGCTGTGGGAGCAAAGACATAAGAGAATCTTACTCAACAATTTCATAAGTCAGAATTTCAAGTATATTCGATAAGTCTGTTGATTTTATATGACAATCTCCACAAATGAGGTTCGCCAAAATTGTTGCATCATGCCATTGAGTTCTAGAGCTTGTCAAAATATGCAATCAAGTTCTAGTAGTATATTTGATAAGTCTGTTGATTTTAGACAATGAAAATATATAGCGTGACCTTGTTTATTGTTTCAACTTTTTTATTGTGCAATTTAAGGACATTTAGCACTAATGTGGGGCTATGGAGGTGCTAAATGAGCCTATAGAAAACTTTAAGAAAATGAAATAACCAGTTGAGCGATTTGCCTGAATTTCTATCGTGAACTACAGTGTCATCTATTTTGAGTTGTGCCACGCAGATTTTCTACCACTGGCCCATTGGCCCACTGTCCATGGTCGATTTTGGATGATAGGAGTAGCTTTGGTGGGTGTGGACCTTTGGTAATTATAGGTTGCGTTTGATTTGACTTTTCTTTTGGAGAAATGCAAAGATTTTAATTTAAAAAACATGCAAAGTAATGACCATTTGGTAAAATAAATTGAAAAATATCTTGGAAAGTAATTTTAAGAGAAATGTTATTCAGTAAACATATGATTTTGTAGAGGGCTTTGTAAATGTGTTACCAAATGCAGCCAAAGTGCATTATGATGACATTAACTTGGCTTTTTTTTTTTAATCCCGCCACTTTAGTGACTAAAACTAGCCAGCACTTACCATGTGAATTGTGCTACCATGTCGTCTGCCCTCGCGACCTCTGCCTCCCTCTCTGGTTTGGACGTTTCTTTTCCTGCCAAAGCAAAACCAGCGTGAGGGCGTGAGGGAGGAAGAAGACCCAAGCGCGGGCCGGGCCGACATGAAAGGAGATGGGCCAGTCCCGCTAGAAAAGAAGAAAAGAAGGAAGAAGAGAGGTGGGCCAGCCCACACAAAAAGAGAAAAGAATAAAGAAGAGGAGGAGCAGGAAAATCATAAAAGGAGGGCCCAGCCCCTGCCCAGCCCTATTCGATTTCTTTTCTTTTCTTTTTCTTTTTTTTTCTTTTTTCATTATAATTTTCAATGATGGTAATATTTTTTCTTATTCTCTTTTCTTTTCTTTTTTGATGACAAACATTTTGGAAAAATTTAAAAATTACCATTAGTGATGCAAATATTCATAATGCTAATACACGATGTAATTTAGTGAAAATTATTTTGTTGGCTAGGGTTTAAAAATTAATCCATAATTTTCTATAAGATTAAATCCTAAATAAAATGGTAAAATTTAGGTGTCAACAAATAAGTAATATTGAGTAGATAGTTTTGGAAAGCTTTATATATTTGATGAAGATCTTTAGTTAATCAACTCAGAGGATGGTAGGTTTTAGGTTTGAAAAACTGGATTTCAATGTTTGTAGGCTTCGTTGTAGGATGGTACTCTTTCTTCATACCATCGTATTGGGAGCATCCACTAGACTTATTGCATAGAAATATTATGGTATATATTTTGAACGACTTCCACTTTTTATAGTTCACTTATGTTTATTTTGTATTTGAGTAAATGTCTTTTATTTAATATGTGGAACACCAGAAAAAGAAAAGTAAAGAAACTTATAGTATCATAACCCTTTCCCAAGCATGTCCTACATTTTTCCTTTGTGGAACTTTTCTTACTGAGATGATTTTATATATACCATTCAGTTGGTGTAGATATCCTCATCTTAGATAGTTTTGAGCTTTAAATAAATGATATTTTTATTACAAGACATGTATAACATACTCAGTTAGTACCGCTGGGCGTCCAGTGGCAAAGGGGGCCAGGGGTGGAGGCGCACTTGCAAGAGGTCCGGTGTTCAAGTCCTGGAAATTGCAAAAATGAGAGTGATAGTGTATAGTAGAACATAGATATGACAGATAAAAATATACATATTTACTAATTTCTTGTCGGATTTCAAACTATGTAAAAAACGGCTCTTTTGTATATGCACCCAAAGTTGAGGTTAGCCCTCTTTCCTTCTTGAGTTCTTCACTATAGGAGCTTCGTTCATGGAAATCCTTTGATAAGAGCAGCTTGACTGTCTATGTAACCGTACAAACTGTGCCAAGGGCTTTCTTCATTTTTGCAGAAAGAAAAAAGTGATCAATGAATTCTATATGTACACTGAACAAAATCCAAGCCGCCAAATTGGGACTAGGGACTGCCATTATCAATGGTCCTTATTTAGATTATTCGGTTTGGTCCATATACTATGCTCATGTAACATAATATCTCCTATTAGAGAGACAATGGTAAGAGAAATTTTATCTGTTGGTTTGAGTATGGCAAGAAAAACTTACCTCTTCGTCCATGCTTGTAGTATACTTTTGTTATTGTATTTTTGAACACATTAATAAGTAACCTGTTAACTATCACTACACGAACAAAATATCGAAGACACGTGAAAAAAGGATGGTGGACGGAAAGGTACAAAAAAGGAATGATGAGCCCCTAGACAAATCAAGATGAGCGGTGAAGATTGGACCATTTGAGGAAAGGCAAGGGGCCGGGATCAATTCATTAAATTCTGCCGAAAAGGACCAGGTAAGATGGGCAGCAAGAAAGGGCGACATCGTGAACATCAGTTAATATCGGGATCGACGGTCTAGATTGAAATGGTCTGGTCTGAAGGTGCGGGGAAATAAAGACAAGACGGTTTAACTTCCTCGGTAAGTTTTGCGCGCTTAGAACGCGATCGACGCAATTCCAAAAGTTATCTGCTTTCAGACCATCCAGATCATAATCGCTGAAGCTGGACACTAGCGGGGCAAGTCATCACGATGGATTCTCCGAGGAAGAGTCTTTGATGGATTCATTTCCTCGAAATGGTTTCGTGCGTCAACGTGATTTGTAGTTTTTAACACAACCGAAGAGGCAGCTTCGAGTCTGAGCATAGCAAAAACCAGAGGGAGACAGAGCCCTTTCGTGAGGGAAGGCCCCAATACGACGTGTTCCTGAGCTTCAGAGGGCCTGACACTCGTGACAACTTCACCGACTGCCTCTACCGGACCATGGTTGGCCAGGGGATCATCGCCTACAGAGACAGCGAAGAGCTTCACGCTGGTGATCGGATGAATGATCTCCTGAGAGCGGTCGGCGAATCCAAGATCTGCGTACCAGTTCTCTCCAGAGGCTACGCTTCAAGCGCTTGGTGCCTCCGTGAGCTCGCTCATGTGATGGAGCTCAACGAATCGACCGGGAAACCGTTGATCCTACCCATCTTCTTTGATGTCACGCCCTTGGACGTCAAGCTCAGGACGGAGGTGTACGTGGAGGACTTGGAGAAGCACGAGCGGAGGCACGGCAGCGAGATCAGGCAACGATGGGATTTGGCTCTGAGAAAAGTGGCTGAGATCAAGGGATGGGAAGTCCGAGGGAAACCGTAAGTAAACTTTTATTAATGGAACTTTCTTCAAGCTTCACTCGAAATGCTACTCTCTTATTATTCTTGTCAATCGTAGTGAAAACAAGCCGGAGTGGTTCGAAATTCGACATGAAACATATCAGTCGATGCGTCATATACAAACCGGTTTTTGGTATATGAGTAATAAATTTTATTTCTCACCCAAAGGAGAGCCAATTCACCAATTATCATGCATAAGTAGGGCCATTTTGGTTAGTGATAGTTATACGAGTGAATTTGATCTAATTATAAAATGATGTCTATAATTTGGACCGCAAAGAAACATCTTTATTCTCAGAAATAGGGTGAAATTGTAAGTTTATCGGCATAACACCAATTATATTCTACGGAATCTATTGAACCGAAATTTTTTGGCCTTATTGAACTTACCTGAGACTTGTAGTAGCGATCCAACTCAAATGCTATCTGCTAGGAAGTAGTAGTGAGATTGTTATTTGTTTTCTTTTACTTAAAGTGTTTGGTTTGTGGCAGGCACGGCGAAGTTATTGAACTCGTTATGAAAGAGGTTCTGCATAAGTTGAAAGTAAAACTAAGACCTCTAGACAACAAATTGGTTGGGGATTCCTTTATATCGGTTCGTGCATGGTTTCTACTTTTTTAATACCATCGAAGATGCAGCTCCAAGTCAAGCAAATAACAGAGCAAGACGAGAGCCCTTTTTTGAGGGAAGACCCCCCAAAAACGTGGCAGCAAGCGCGGCTGTGGCGCATCAGCTCCCCAGTGTCAGGTGTTCTTGAGTTTCAGAGGCCCGATGCTTGCTACCCCTTCATTGACTGCCTCTACCGGACCATGGTCGGCCGGGGGATCATCGCCTACAAAGACAGCGACAAGCTTCCCACCAGCGATTGGATCGACGATCTCCTAAGAGCAGTCCGCGACTCCGAGATCTGCATACTGGTCCTCTCTAGAGGCTACGCTTCAAGCGCTTGGTGCCTCCGCGAGCTCGCTTGTGTGATGGAGCTCTACGAATCGACCGGGAAGCCGGAGATCCTACCCATCTTCTTTGACGTCACGCCCTCTGACGTAAATCTCAGGACAGAACTGTACGTGAAGGACTTGAAGAAGCACGAGCGGAGGCACGAGATGAGGCAACGGTGGGAGGTGGCTTTGAGAACATTGGCTGTGATCAAGGGATGGGAAGTCCAAGGGAAAGCGTGAGTAAATGCTCATCCATGGAACTTTTTTCAAGCTTCAGTCAAAATACTGTTCTCTTAAGCTGTGTTTGGTAAATCGGATGTAACTCTGGATAGGATGTAAAATTGTTTTATCCGTCTTTTGACTTGAATTCCGGATTTCTCCGGATATAGTCCGGAATAGGATAAGGAGTATAAAAAAGAAAAGAAAAGAAAATAAATACTCAGGAAAAGAAGGCCTTTTTTGCTTTTGCTAAATGAAATCACTAAAGATCCATAGATGGAGGAGGGGGAGAGAGTGCATCAATCGTCGTTACCCATCCATGGCAGTTTTATCGTAACGATTGAAGACCGGCTCACAAACTCTATCATGGTTCGAGTTGGAGTGCTGCGTAGCCATCTCTCCACCCCTCCACCACCAACGTGGCGGTGTCCGTGGTTCGACCCTTTGGGATCTGAGGCTTGCGGGTTGCGTCAGCTGCAGCCAAAGGTAGAGGTTACAACCACGAGCTTGCGTTCATCGAAACTAGAGTTTATGAGCAACACTTGGAAGTGACCTGAGGCTGGGCCTCAGCCTCATACTAGTCATGGTCTCTCTGTCGCGGTTGGTGCCTTTACGATATTCGCCTTGCTGAGAAATGCTGGAAACTTGCTTTGGCAAAGTGAGAATTTCGGGAAGAATTCGAGAAGGGAGAAGATTGTGATTAAGACTTGAAAAGACTGTAATCAAGCAAAAAGATTGAGATTTTATTTGGGCGTCTATAGCTGGGTTGTATCCAGCATGTACCAAACATTGTACAAGATATAATAAATCCCATCATTATCCTATCCAATAGTGATAATTTTGGGAAGAATGTGATAAGTGAGAAGATTGTGATGGAGATTTGAAAAGATTATAATCGAGTGAAAAGATTGAGATTTTCTTTGAGTATCTATATTCATGTTATATCCAGTATCTACCAAACATTGTATAAGATATAACAAAATCTATCCGACAAAAAAATCCAGATAACCAAATAGAGTAGAGTTCTTGTCATAAGCCTTTCTCAGCCTTAGAGCTAGCTTAAAAGATGAGATTTTCCTTCACACTTATAAATCAACAACCAGCACCTTCCACAAACAATACAGGATAATTCCAACAAGTGGTTCAAAAAATTCGATATGAAATATATTGGTTGATGCATCATATACAATCGGGTTTTGGTATATGAGTCATAATTTTCATTTCTCACCCATAAGGAAAAAAATACAGGCACAATTCACCAATTCTCATACAGTGCCTTTTTGGCTAGTGATAGTTATGTGAGTGAATTTGATCTTATTATAGAATGATATTTGAAATTTGGACTGCAAAATCATCTTCTTTCTCAGAAATAGGCGAAATTGTATGATTATCATCATAACAACAATCATATCCTACTCCAAAATTCTTCTGGCTTTATAGAATTTACCAAAGACTTGCAATAGTGATCCAACTCAAATGCTATCTGCTAGGAAGTAGTAGTGAGATTATTATTTGTTTTCTTTTACTAAAAAATGTTTGGTTCGTGGCAGACACGGTGAAGTCATTGATCTCATTGTGAGAGAAGTTCTTCTTAAGCTGAAAGGAAAAAAAAAGACCTCTGGACAGCAAATTGGTTGGGGTAGACGATGGGAGTTTCAGACGAAGGATCACCTCATGGCAAAAGGGTGAGCTCTTGGGAAGCGGGACATTTGGAACTGTCTATGAAGGCTTCACCGAGTAAGATTCTTTGCTTTTCCCTTTGAAAATCAGTAAGTTATCCTTGCTATGAGCATTTTCTGGGGCGAAGTACAATCGGCCTCCTCCCATTATGATGTTCACTTGAAGTTTCATAGCACTACTGGGTGCCGCATTTTGTGGTTAGAATTGGGATGGCATCCGTATACAATGGAATACGTTATCATTTGGTTGACATAAGGCGCCAGACATGACAAATGGTTATTGAATTGCTTAAAGTGCCTGATCTTCATATTTGGTATTCAACATGATTGTCGTTGTACTCAATGAAGACCATTCTAGATCATGGAACAGATTGACAAAGTACAGAGCGTTGTACTCATTGAAGACCATTCTACATCATGGAACAGATTGACAAAGTACAGATCTAGTATATCAAAGATCACATTAATTTACTTGTCCATTGTTTTACTGTAACATTACTAGCTTGAATGGTGAGCCATTTTTTTTTTTTTTTTTAGAAACTGTTATTTGGTTGTATTTTCAAATGACGAAAGCTAGGGAACTATTTTAGTGATATTGATGAGAGCAACTCTTTTTTTTTCTTTATATAACTTGAAGTGCAAGAATTATCTTAACTATGTGAGGTCAAGGCATCATTCGCGAAAGAATCGGTACTTATATTCTCCGTCTTCCTCTCATGCTTCTCTGTTTCCACAGTCATGGATTCTTTTTTGCTGTAAAGGAGGTTTCTTTGTTAGATCAAGGAAGCAAAGGCAAGCAGAGCTTATTGTATCTTGAGCAGGTAATAGGCTTTTTTCTCTCTGTATCTTGTCGACTGGTCCTTAGGCATGACTACTTGACTAATCTCTTTCTTGTAACTGCCAAGCTGATGTATATAGCAAAACTATTTATAAGACTGCCGTTTTACACAACCAAAAATCTGTGACTCTTTTTTTTTTTTTTTTAGTGATACTCTGCTTTCTTTTCAGGAAATTTCTCTCTTAAGTCAGTTTCAACATGAGAACATAGTTCGATATCACAGCACTAAGAAGGTGTGTTCCTCCTTACTAAGTTGCTTTCCACAGTATCTTTCACTTTGGCATCGATTAAGGCATCACCAGAACTGAGCAAAATGTTTAGGTGAACATGGCTGTGATTGCAGCCACAAGATAGTGGTAGCGTCATCATCACCGCATGAATAAGATCACAGCATTTGCGGCTTTTTAGCTGTAATATCCTTTCATGACACAGAGAGATATTTTAGATCCCTCTCCCACCACAAGAAAGGTTCGTGATGAATTGAGTATTACCCGATATAGTAACTATATGAGTAAAGAATATAATGCAGAGTGGACGTCAGTTTATGGAGTCTCTCTCACTCTCTGTATGAAAGCAATTCTTTTGCTCCCATTTAAGAGAGCCTGTCATGTAATCAACTCTTTGTATAGTGGTGGATGATTTACAAATTATTTATCTTGCAAACTGAAGATTCAGGTCAAACTCTCAGGACTAATAAACAGGAAGCTCAGGCTTATAGAAACGGCAGCCCCGACTAATGAAACATAAAGGGGGAACAAGGATAAGAAAGTGAAGTCATTTAGTTCATTAGATATTCTTTAATTGACCATCTGATAGTCCACATGACTTAGGCGCCAAGCTTTCCTCCCTCGTCTGTAACTGGTTGTGGCTGTAGCAACAACAATGGAGTTCCTCCACAAGCTCAATTTTTCCATCGATTCTAGTCCAGCGTCATTCAATTACACTCATTTTTATGCGACATTGTATAGTTCTTTACCTCTGTAAGTAGAGAAAATTGAAAATGAAAATGATTATTGTTCAAGTGAGGGGAAGTATATCCTATCCTATCCTAGTTCTTTACCTTCCAGTTATTTTTTTCTAAACATAGTTTCACAGGAAGCATCAGATTCTAAGAAAGTGCCATGACGTAACTTGTTGTTGGAGACGAAACATGCAAAGATTGTTGCTTTTAAACAAGTTTTGGTTTGCTACACCTATAATCCACCACATTGTTTTGTGGGAATGAGAAATTAATGCAATATGACTTCTTCCGCCGGGTGCACTATGCAACTGTTTTTGTTGGCACCGCTGCAATTTAAAACCGTGGTGAACACTGATAACTTGGATATTTGTGTTGTGTGAGGAAACTTAAAAAAAAAAAAAAAAAGGAGCTCAGTCCTATGTTCTTGCCTTGTTGTTCCTTTTAAGTTCACAAAATTGCTTTTAAATTGTGATATGATGTAAACTTTTACTAAATTAACCCCAATCAAACAGATTCTCACTAAACACTAATCGGTCATTGAGAAGGTACTCAATGGGTCTTATATCTATGTAGACTCCTTCCACCTAATAGCTTAATTTTTTGTGTTCGGGCATGGTTTCAAAGCTATGTTCTGCCATAATCTTTTGCATTCGGACATGGTTTCAGAGCTATGTGCTGCCTTAATTTATTTCCGTGCGTGGCTCTTTTTCATCAATTCCACTTCTCAGACCGGTTTTCACTTGGGAGGAGGTCTTAAAGTATTCAACAGTGCTTATTTATGTGTTTTCAATGTGCCTTGTAAACATTTCGTCTTCCACCACTGGGTTGGATATATGTTAAATCTATTTTCTTCAATCTCTTGCAGGATGATGAAAAGATTTACATATTTCTTGAGCTCATGACCAAAGGTTCACTTGCAAAGCATTATGACAAATTGAGTGATTCCCATGTCTCTGCATACACTAGGCAAATTCTAAATGGTTTAAAGTATCTTCATGACGAAAATGTGGTCCACAGGTATAGGAAAGATGCTTGACTTTGCATTAGTAGTTTATACTAATTGAAATAGTGATTCACACTTAGCATTCTGATGGAAGGTTGATTTTGTTGAGGAAAGAGATCACAACAAAACTAAGAAGTAACAGTATGAGCTTGTACAGCAATATTTATCTAAGACAAGATTATTTTACTACGTGAATGCTTGAAGGTGGAAATGTAAATTTCCAATATTGGTGACTGTGAGGGTGATTATAACATTTTATATATTCTACTGACAGCTATGCTGGTTTCTCATGCTTCCAGTTTCTTCGTTCTGTAGGGATATTAGATGTGCTAACATACTGGTTGATGCGTGGGGATCTGTGAAACTTGCAGATTTTGGATTGGCAAAGGTATTTCTCATCAGCAAAAGTGATCTCTCTCTCTCTCTCTCTCTCTCTCTCTCTCTCTCTCTCTCGTGGTCAACAAAGATGCACATGCAACTACACATGCTTGCAGGAATATGCACAGGCATTGAAGTTGTGCAAGACACATACAATTGGATGAGCGCACGACAACCACACGTATAGACATGCACAAAAGTGACAGATGTATTGTCCTTTACTTTTCCCAAATGATAAATCAACTTTCTGTGTTTATTCATACAGGCAATCAAAATGAATGATGCTAAATCCTGCAAAGAATCTGCTTTATGGATGGCACCTGAGGTTTATACCCTCTGCTGCCATTTTTTTTATCATACTATCATTAGCTGTAGTAGGCGCATATCTTTTCGTTTTTTTCATCCTTGTTGGTTGTAAATGCAGGTCGTCAACCTAAAGAACAGAGGCTATGGGTTGGCAGCTGATATCTGGAGCCTAGGGTGCACTGTTTTAGAGATGTTAACCCGCCAGCCTCCATATTCCCACTTAGAAGGAGTATGTAATTAAGAACCTTCTTTTTATGTTTTATATCCTTGAGATCCATGTTTTGCCAGAATTACTAACTAGTCGCAACTTTTTTTTGTTATTGCTACATTTTGTGTGAGCTAGCTAAGTTAAGCGCATGTCGTGATGAGTCAATTAGGCTGGCATTCTGAGAAAAAAATAACGAGTAGGAGCACTACGTAGAAAAGAGAGAGGACAGAGAATTCAATTATATTTATCAAAAGTATGGTTGTGTTAAAGGATATGCATAGTATTTATGGCCAACAGTTGCTGGAAATTCTGAAGCAGATGGTTATGTAACATGGTATAAAAACTTGGTAGAATATTTGAATCTTGACTTTCTCATTTAAGTAATTTGGCATTGTTGTCTGATACTTTAATTACTAGTATAAGTGTACAGTGGCGTAAATTTAGATAATTGCATACTGGACATATGTATATAGTATCACACCAGTAGACATGGGGTACCCATATAACTCTTTAACATTCAGTAGAATCTCTCTATCTTCTCCTTCACTGTCACATGCTACTTGAGCAACCAAAAGAGATTGAAATCCTAATATTAGCAACGCCATCTCTGCTCCAGTCCAGAGAGCAGCACTGACATCGATTGCTTTGTGTTACTGGGTGCATCCTTTAGTCGTGTGGTTGTCCTCTAATCTGTCACACCATTATCAACCTTGGCGTTTCCCTCATTGCCATCGAGTGTTGATCCTTCGCTGCTCTTCTCTGAATCAATCATTGACCTACATGGTTATCTCCTCTGTTAGAGTTAGTTACTTTCAATATTAATGATAACTTCTCCATACGAGTAGTCAGTTTTCCATCTGGGTTGGTAGTTACTGGCTCTAGCCAGTAAATCACCTTATGATGTTATCCCTTTTGTTGATAGAATGGAGAAAAAAATAGTACCATCCTACTCAAAGCCATCGTAAAACATGCAAAAAACGCCCTCTTTCTTTTTACTGTTCTGTTAATTTAGGACACTTCAAAACTTTGAGCAAAAAGCAATAGATACTTATGCTTTATTGGGAGTCGTTGGTCCCTTTGAACTGTTACATGTCATCCATGGTCTCCCACTTCAGCAATAACTGTGATTCTAAAATGATTGTGGCAGATGATTGCCTGAGGCATGGTGCACTTAGATCTGTCTACGGATCTTATTGATTTATGCAGCTATCAACTGTTAGTCCCCCTGGATTTATGGTTAATACCAGCCTCAGCTACATTTTTTTTCTTATTGTGGCAGATGCAAGCGTTGTTCAGAATTGGCAAGGGTGAACCTCCTCCAGTTCCAGATTCTTTATCAAGAAATGCTCGAGACTTCATCCTCAGATGCTTCCAAGTAAACCCGAATAATCGGCCTTCTGCAGCGCAGTTGCTAGACCATCCCTTTGTGACGAAGCCACCTACTTCTTCTGGTTTTGCCTCACCTCGTTTCAACAACACATGGTCATAAGGTTTTGCTAGGCCATCCCTTTTGGTCCATTGCTGAAGGTAATTTTACACTCTTTGTTATTTTGCTGTTGCATTGCTAGTGGGAGTGTTCTTCTTTTGGGCTAATGGCAAGATAGCTTCATTTTTATCTTTTTTGGGTCCAAGCAAAATAGCTTCATTAACTTACTACCTTTTTGCTGTTTACTCAATAAATTTATAACTTTTAACTGTCTGCATTAAACTTTTAAATTGGAGCAAACAGTCCACGTGTTCATAGGGTCTATGGTCAGTTTCCCTATTCACTTGCAAACTTCACATTTTACAGTTTCTCCGGAAATTTTAATATTTCCACCAGATTGTCCTGAAATTCTTTCAGTGAGATACCGCATCAGGTGTCAAAAATACCCATATCAGACCGACCCATATCGAAAATTTCGGATCTTGTTGGGTCAGGTCTCATTTGATTCGAGTAATGAGTAAAGAAACTTGTGTATTTTGATGATTTAGCTCGGCTCGGGTATATTCAGGTCATATAGCCAAACCAAACCAAAAGAACTTCTAGTCTCTCTCCTTATTCGGTGCTTGAAGACACGTCTCTCATCTTTTCCATTTCAGAGAGATTACGATCCCAGCACCTCAGCCTCCTCCCTCGCCCTCTCCAGCACCATCGGCGGCTGGAATTGTCACTGGAAACATGTCGACAACCGGTGAACCTGCCCGATTCTCAGGAGGTTATGATCCCACCGATTCTAGTTTCTTCCTAATTTCCTCCAAATTTTTCTCAATTTAAGTCTCAGTGTAAGTATAAAAAAAAAAAAACCAAAGAATGTTCGATTCTCACAATGAAAATGGCGGATCCCAAAAGTAGAGATGCCAAGTCCTCAGTCCTCCATGGGTGTACCACGCGCAACCTCCAGACGAAGATCTCGTTCACAGTCGAGCTCTATTGTGTTTCTCATTTGCTGCCACTCTACCGAGGATGTACGAGTTTGCCGAAGAGCCACTCTTTTGGCTGGCCCACGAGGTGATACTGCGCCTCTCCTTTGTGGCCGTCCAGTTCTTGACAAGATCGGCGTCATGGAGTCTCATCATTGCCATATCTAGAAGCGCGCTGTCGTCGTCAATGAACGTCAACGACGTTCGGAGCCCGCGCAATCATGGCGTTCTCGAGATAGGGTCTTGTTGCAGGCAATCTTAAGATCTGTCCATGGAGTTTTGTTTCTGTGAGTTTTGCTGCAACCGATGCCAAGGGAGGAAGAAGAAGCCAAAAAAGAACGAAAGAGGAAAACCCAAAACCGAACCCAACCAACTTTCGGTTCGGGTCATAAAATGTATATTTCATTTGTGTATGGATTGGTCCGGTGAATCGAACCGAACCGACCATTGACAATCCATAATGGTTAATTGGCGCTCCATGGATTAATTTATCTTTCCCTAGGGGAGAAGTGCAATTGATAATCATGCCATGAAAACAATCATATTAAGGTCCGTTCGTTTTATAGAAAATATCACATTTCCGAAAAATATTTTTTGAAAAGTCATTTTCAAAGTAAAAAAAAAAAAAATCATATTTTATATTTTAAAATCTAAAATTTAAGTAGAAAATATTTTCCGTTATTTGTTATCTTATTTGATTTTTAGGAAAAATTACCAAAAAATTGAATTTAGTATTTTTTATTGACCAAAAAAATTTATTTTATTTTTATATATTTTTTAAAATGAATTTTTTATTATTTTTTTTTTTAAAAAATTGAATTTTTATTTTTTTTTTTTTCTTTTTCCTTTTTCTTTTTCTTCCTCCTCCTTCCTCCGCCATTGCATGCTTGATGATGGGTGGGTGCCCGACGACTGACCAAGATGTGGATTGCCAAATTTGGCAGAGCTCGAGCTCGTTTGAGACCGGCAAAGCTTGAGGCTTGGCCGATCCAAGCGAGCCCGAGCTCGCTACTAGATCCAAGCAAGCTTAAAGCCCCAATCCGAACCTCTGAGGCGAGCTCGAGCGAGCTCGAATTTGCCAGATCGGGTGAGGCTCGACCTCACCGGATTTGACGAGCTCTCGAGCCTTGTTGGCCTAGTGCGAGGCTCGAACTAGCTCGTGGTAGGTCGACCAACGCAAAGGAAGAAGATAAAAAGGAAAGAAAGAAAAGAAAAAAAAAAGAAAAAAGGGAAAATATTAAAAACTAGATTTAAAAAAAAAAGAAAAAAAGCATAAATTGGTGAAAAAGAAAGTAAGGTGGAAGAAATTATGGAAAATATTTTTCATTTTTGAAAAATGAAAAAAATAAAAAATATTTTTTTTTCCTCACTTTTAAATGTGTTTTTTTTTTCAATAGTTGAAAACGTCTTTTTTTTTTTTTTACCAATTCATTTTTTGTGAAACAAACTTCGAAAAATCCAAAAAATATTTTCCTAAAAGTTATTTTTTGTAAAATGAATGGAGCCTTAGTGTTTAGGAAAATCAAAACGAAAGTTTCGATAGTAGGACCGTGACAATGACAATTTGAGAAACGAGAGTGGATAAAATATGCTTTTATCCTAAGAGCTTTTATTGTACACGGGATGGAAGCCCAGACTATTCCAGGGACCAACTTAATTGAATGGCCTGCCTTCTTTTGTGGGTTCGTATCTTTTGGAAGAGCGTTGTCTCCCTAAATTAAATGGTCTCATGTTGAAGGGCATCGGGACGGGCACGATGGCGGATAGATATATTTCATGTTGCGTTCGACTTTTCTTAGCCACCTTGATAGTGTCAAAATTCTTAATTTATGGATTCCTCCTTTTGTGTTTTGATTGTAAAGCGAGTCCTTCCAGCCAACCGTAAGTATAATCATTATGCTAGACATTCCGCTAGGAGAAACAGATTGCAGCGATATTCAGGTTCCTCTGGTGTTGATGTTATCATAGGTTTTCCTCTACTTAAGTTTGTTAGTGCACTCGCAATGCTGCTGCAACTCTTTGAACCGCTCAGTGGTCAGCGGCATATTGATGACCAGCAAACACTCCCATGGCAGCGCCAAGCTTACGATGTGATGCTTTTTTGGCCAGATGGGCATGCCTTTGGCAGTGAAGGCCATCTGTTAAATTGGAGAAGAATGTGAGTCCTCGCGAATGGTCTTGGGCTGCAACTGATTTTATGGTGTCTTTATTCTGCTTGCGTTAACCACGTCTTGTTTATCTGGGAATTGTATGTATTATGTCATGTTGTTGTATATTTCTTGTTCGAAAGGAAGGGAGGAAACAAAGATGCTGACGACGGCACGGCATCTCTGATGACAAGTTTTCTGCTTTTACGAAGCGTAGATAGCTGTACAGAACTTCTGTAGGATATGCAATCAATCAAGGTTGGATACACTCGAGATTCGCGACGGAACGCGCATTTTGCTTCCATTTTGTTTGTTTTATATGGGGCCATGTTAGGTAAATCCAAGTGTTTTCTTTTTATTACTTGTCGATGAGTGCTTGTATCGTATTATGAAAATATTGTACCGACAATAATCAGGTTCGGTGATGCAGCAGCAGATTCTAATTTTACAATTTGGTTATTCCCTCAACGTCTAGGAGGGACGGCTCCTGGGAACCCTAGTAGCGTTCCCCAATAGTCGCTTCCGCTCCTATTTTTCCCCTTTTTCAGTCTTGTTTACTTTAAGATTTTCTTTTTGTTCCCCAATACGCTCTCTCGCTGTAAACGTTTCTCTCCCCCACTATTATCGTAACCCTCCACCGTCTCCTCATCGCCCCCACGAAGCCGTAGCCACTGCTCCAGATCGACACCACCATCAGCACATCCCTGCCGTCACCCATCCTTATCTCCATCTGATTATTCGTCCATCACCATAATTTCTCTCTTTCACATCTATCAATCTCGGCCCCTCTTTTCTCGTGGTCTTCGTAATTACGCAACAATTCAAAGTAAAATCCACAAATAATTGAAATCTACCCTATTATTACTTATTTATATTTTCTATTACTTATACAATTTTTTTTTCAATTTTACTTAATTTACACGTGAAACAAAAGGAAATTGCTCTAGAATTCAATTTTCTGCATTTATTATACTGCTAATTTCCTCATAACATATTTTTAGGATAATATAATCCAAGACAAAAACATAATTACGAGTTTACTTTTGCCATATTTCCCCATATCACAAGCATAGTATTTTGACCCATTTTCTTCCTCTTATCAATATTTTGACTCTTAAATTATTATATTCATCTAAGAAGATATAAAACATTATTATTTGAATGAATTTCTACTCCTCCCTTGTATCACATTTTCTTTACCGTGGATTACTCATGATTAAAACTGCAAAGACACGTCCAAGTGGAGTGCGCAGCAAGTAACTAACAGAAAGACCCAAAAAAACAATTAAAAAAATGGAGCTAATGTCGTTGCTTGAGCAGTCTAATGGTCGGTTACTCAGCTGCCAGTAATGGTTTGCTGCCCAGCCTAGCTTGATGATGAATTGATTTAACCTACTAGTCAAAAAAACAAGAAAAAGAAAATTGAATTTCGGAATATTTTTCGAGCTTGACCCGGGTCAAACGCCCTTCTCTGTTTACCTAAAGCATCCGATGCAGATCCGATCCAGGCCGAAACCTCGAATATCCGGATCTTGCACTGGGGCGTCGGTCCATTTCAAGGAAGAGGGCTTTTTGAGGGATTCATTGAGATCGGTTTGTGCATTTCCACGTGATTTCTACTTTCTAACCCCACCGAAGACGCAGCTCCAACTCCGAGCAAGCAAAAAGCCAGAGCGAGACAGGGAGACCTTATGCGAGGGAAACCCCCAAAAACATGGCAGCAGCCGGTGGTTCCAGCGCGTCGGCGACCCAGTACGACGTGTTCTTGAGTTTCAGAGGGCCCGACACTCGCAACAACTTCACCGATTGCCTCTACCGGACCATGTTCGGCGAGGGGATCGTCGCCTACAGAGACAGCGAAGAGCTTCACGCTGGTGATCGGATCGACGATCTCCTGAGAGCGGTCGGTAACTCCAAGATCTGCATACTGGTCCTCTCCAGAGGCTATGCTTCGAGCGCTTGGTGCCTCCGCGAGCTCGCTCGAGTGACGGAGCTCCATGAATTGACTGGGAAGCCGGAGATCCTACCCATCTTCTTTGATGTTACGCCCACCGACGTCAAGCTCAGGACGGAACTGTACCTGAAGGACTTGGAGAAGCATGAGCAGAGGCACGGTGCCGAGATGAGGCAGCGGTGGGAGGCGGCCCTGGGAAAAGTGGCTGAGATCAAGGGATGGGAAGTCCAAGGGAAAGCGTAAGTCAATGCTTATTTATGGAACTCTTTTCAAGCTTCATTCCAAATGCTATTCTCTTATTGCTTTCGGAAATGGCAGTGAAAACTAGCTGAAGGGGTATTTATTGTTGAAATATATTGGTTGACGTGGCATACACAAACTGGTTTTTGGTATATGAGCAGTAGATTTCATTTCTCACCGGGGAGGAAAAAACAGAGGCAATTCACTAAGCAGGGCCCTTTTGGCTAGTGACGGTTATTTGAGTGGATTTAATCTAATTCTAGAATGATGTCTGTAATTCGGACCGCAAAGGAACATCTTCTTTCTTGGAAATAGGGTCAAATTGTAAGTTAATCGTACGAATCGTATCCTGTGGAGTCTATTACACCAAAATTCTTGTGGCTCTATAGAATTTACCTGAGACTTAAAAATAGTGATCCAACTCGAGTGCTATCTGCTAGGAAGTAGTAGTGAGATTGTTATTTGTTTTCTTTGACTAAAAGTATTTTGTATTTGGCAGACAAGGTGAAGTCATTGAACTTGTTGTGAAAGAGGTTTTGCGCAAGCTGAAAGTAAAACAAAGACCTCTGGACAACAAATTGGTTGGGGTAGACAAACAAGTAGAAGCCATAATGGATTTGTTAGATGTTGACTCTGGCACGAGCGTGCATTTCGTTGGAATCCATGGAATGGGCGGGATCGGTAAAACTACTCTCGCTAAGATTCTTTTCAATAAATTATGTCCTCGCTTTGACCACCAATGCAGCTTCATTGGGAACATCCGAGAATCATCAAAAGGAAATGGCCTAGTGAAGCTGCAGAAACAGTTGGCATCCGACATCTCTGATTCTAGATTTGTAGATAATTTTAGTAACACTGATGAAGGGATAGATAGCATAAGAAGGAGAGCTAGTTCTAAGAAAGTTCTCATTGTTCTAGATGATCTAGACAAGAAAGAACAACTTAAGAAACTAGCTGGGGACCCTAACACTTTCTGTTCTGGGAGTAGGATTATCATAACAACAAGAAATAGAGGGATTCTGGATAAAGAGATGGGAATCTTGCCTTATGAAGTAAAGCAAATGGATCATGATAAAGCGCTAGAGCTTTTCAGTTTGCATGCCTTTAACAATGTCTCTCCTCCCGATACTCATCAGAGTCTCTCTCGAAAAGTTGTATCTACGACCGGGGGACTCCCATTGGCTCTTGAAGTAATAGGTTCCTATCTTCATCACCAAAACGAGGAGATATGGAAAGAAATGCTGAAAAGGTTGAAGAATATACCTCATGATGAAGTCTGGGATAAGTTGAAAATAAGTTACGATGCATTACGGGAGGAGGAAAAAGAAGTTTTTCTTGATATCGCATGCTTCTTCATATCTGGAAAGAAATTATGGGCAGCCTATTTCTGGGATGCTTGCCATCTTTACCCCCATAAGTCATTGAAAAAACTTATTGATTTGTGTCTAATTAAAATTGTTGATGGTGATACTATATGGATGCATGATCAATTGAGAGACCTTGGAAGAGACATTGTCAAAAAGGAATGTATCCTTAGTAGGTTGTGGAATGACAAAGAAGCTCTGGAAGTAATGAGATCGAAAGAGGTAAGGTAAAAGTAGGATCCATATATTATCCACCATGAAATTATTTTCCCACTTCCCATTTAAGATATTCATTTTAGGCATTCTAAAGGAAAAATTGAATGTTTGCAAGCTCATACTCATTGATGGTTTCTATTTGCAGAGAAAAGACAAAGTTAAAGCACTCAATTTAGATCGATATAATTTAGATCCCATTAGCATTGTGGATGAAGAACTTGAGAGGATGCCAAATCTAAAATTTCTCAGGTTTAGTGGGACTTTTGCCGGAGACGTCAACAATTACCTCCAAGAGCTAAGATGGCTTTCTTGGATTTATCCTCCTTTAGATTATAGAATGGCCAACTTGCACTTGAAAAATCTGGTAGTTTTCGAACTTTCAAACAACAGAAACACTGAGATTTGGGGTGGATGGAACATTTTGAAGGTGTGAATTCATACTTTTGTTCTCTTAACATAGACATAGTATTCTCTGTTTGATCTTCTCTGATAATATCTCAGTGACCTTTGCAGATGGAAAATAAATTGAAAGTTCTTTCTCTCCACCATTGTTTTGGATTGAAACAGACTCCAGACTTTTCTGGATGCTTGAGTTTGGAGATACTATCTCTTGATAGCTGTTCATCCTTGCAAGGAGTTGACTCCTCTATTGGGAAACTAAAAGATCTTACTCATTTGCAAATTAATTGGTGCACAAGTCTTCAAAATTTGCCTAAAGAGATGGTAGGACTGGTAAATCTGAGGCACTTTTCTATCAGGGGGCGCAACAAAATCAAGAAACTTCCAGACATCGGGAAATTAATTTTATTGTCTAAGTTGGATATATCAGAAACAAAAATTACAAGTTTTCCCGATTCTGTTGGTAATGCGAAGAACCTATCATCCCTTGATCTATCATGGATGTCAATTGCAGAACTTCCAATGTCTATTGGAGAGCTTATGCAACTCAAATTCCTTTCACTCTTTTATTGTCAAAATTTTGTGGAGCTTCCGGAATCAATAGGTAATTTGACAACACTACAGAAGTTGGTACTCTCAGGTACAAAAATTGTTGAGTTACCTAATTCGATAAAAAATCTCAAGCAATTGAAGGTGATGGAGATGGAATGTTGTCCAATACGGAGGTTGCCTATCGGTATTGGAATGCTAGAGAGCTTGGAGAAGCTCAATGTCTCTTTTTGTCAACAACTTGCAGGTGAACTCTCAACTGAAATTGGCAAACTATTGTCTCTAAGTATCCTAGACATATCACATATCTGTGTTTGTGCAGGGCCGATGGCAATCAGTTCTCTCACGCGACTCCAAAAGCTGGATTTATCATTTTGTGATGAGCTTCAAGAGCTGCCAAAGCTTCCCTTGAGTTTGAACTGTCTACATGTTAAATGGGCATCATTGCAATCAGTTCCGGATCTCAGTAAGCTCACGAATCTAGTGGATTTGAAACTGTCCAACAACCGTGGACGAGCACTTGCCCAGGCATCAGCTCTTCAATTGCAATGGGTTGGGAAGTTATCTAAGCTGGAGCAGTTGGAGTTGTGCCTTTTAGATCTTCCCGTGCCATCAACGGAGTTGGGTTGTCTACCTCGACTTAAAAGACTCACCTTACCTCGCATGGATAGTTTCGACTCGGTAGTTGTTGGACCACAATTTTCGCACTTGAAAAATTTGTCCACATTGCATCTTTATTGCTGTCCACTGAGGGAAATTCAACTCAATGGGCTTGAACTATTGGGAGATTTGACTGTGACATATTGCGAGTTTCTCGAGAGATTGTCAGTTATTTCATCGAGCTTGAGGAAGCTCTTTAGAATGGAAGTTAGACATTGCCCAAAGCTACTTCAAATTCGATTTCTCAGTACAATGGAATCATTGGAGCATCTTAATGTTAGTTATTGTGAATCCCTAGGAGGGTTGTATGGTTTATCAAACTCGAAGAAGCTGAAGGATTTAGAATTCTGTAGTTGCCCTGTGCTACGGGTTATTGAGGACCTTGAAGCATTGGAGCTTTTGCGGCACTTGAATTTCAGCACGTGTCCATCGTTGAAAGTGTTGACTAATCTATCCAACTCAAAGATACCAAATGAATGCACGATATATGTAACCACCTGCGAGAAGTTACCAGATTGCGATTTTAGCCGTTACGGGGATTATAGAGAGGAGATTCTTGACTGGACGAGGAGGGGATTAAACCAGGTGCGCCTTCCTTCTACCCTTCACTAATTTTTCAAATTTTAATTTTTTGGAAACGCAGGCGGTAGGCATGACTTTTCTTTCCCTTGTTCCGTTACTTTCATCTCTATCTTTCTCTCTACGTTCCACAGATAGCCGCGTCGTGTGCTTCTTTCTCTGTTAACATTTCTCAATACTCGGCCTTCTTCCTTTTAGGAGGGTGCGGCGCGGTTCTTGGAACGTGGCCGACCGCTCATCGTACAGGTATGATCTCTTCTACGGACCCAAAATTCTTCTCGTGTCGATGAAGTAAGAAAATTTCTTTTTCTCAAATGTGTTGGATGAAAATTTTATCTTTCGTGAACTCAATATATTCTCAAATATTGAAGAGCTTAAGTATTGCAAAATGAAATTAATGTCCTTTTTAGAAAATAAGTTGCAGTCTCTAGAGATCTTTGTGCCAAAACGAAAATAATAAACGTTCCCTAAAACCAAATTAACTCAATATTTCTTTCAAATATGGGGGAATCCATAAGCTGAGAGATGAGTTTAAGGTAGAAGATAGAGATCCTAAAATATCTCGTGAGTCAAATTAAATTTCAATTATAGAATTTTTGCCTATAGGGAGTAGCCTCATTAAACTAGACATGTAGATGCACTTTGTGAATTGTCTAGAAGGTAGATGCCTGAGATGATCATTAACTCTTTCACATATCAACCATACAATTATGAGTATAATAATTTCTTACACTGGCAATTGACGTAATAAAGATCTTTCATATAAACAAGAAAGTGATTGCATCAATATTTTCCCAACCAAAGATAAAAATCTTGCGTGTGGGCACAAAAGTAGAAGCTCAACTGTAGTTAACTGTTCGAATAAATTTCTTTTAAAAAACTTTCCCTTCATATTTTAAATGAAAAAATAAATATATAGAAACGAATATATAATTAGTGTATTTGAGGTGTTACAATTGGGTGAGCCACGAGAAAAGGAATAGTAGTGAAAAAAGATACACCAAAAATAGAGTTAGTTTATATGCAATAGCTGCTTGCCAACAATGTTCTACTTATCCTGCTACGCCTGTCAAACTAACTATATGGTTTGGCATTCTCCATTGGAAGGCAAGCATGTGAAATAGTAGAACTCTTATCATTTGTCCTAATTTTATATATCGCTTGATATTACAATTTTTTCTTGTCAAAGGATTTATTCAAGTTTTCTATTAAATAGAAAGAATTCTGTGAAAAATAGAGGTGCCTGTACAAAACATATAATTCATGATATCCGTTTATCTAGCAAAGCATATTGTTTTCTTTTTCTGATAGCTGAATCTGATTAGAGTGAAATACGAAGTAGCCAATAAAATTTGAGTGAAATATGTACATACTTCATGGATATTGAATCAATATACTGCTAAATCGTTGGATAATATCATCAAGTTCTCTTTTATGAATACATGTCAAAAGCTAATAAAACCAGGGACTTTTGGTGGAGACATCAACAATCATCGCCTGAAGCTAAGATGGCTTTCTTGGGGTTTTCCTCCTCTAGATTGTAGAATGGCCAAGTTGCACTTGAAAAATCTAGTAATTTTCGAACTTTCACACCATAGAAACACCAAAAACCGGGGTGGATGAAAAGTTTTGAAAGTCTGAATTCATGCTTTTGTTCTCTCAACATAGTATTTTTTTTTTTTTTTTTTTGACCCCTCTCTGATAATGTTCCAACTACTTTTGCAGATGTTAAAAAAATTGGAAGTTCCTTATGACACATTACCTAAATATTATGAAACTTCCGTAACATTGAAATGGACTGGTTACCCCAGTTTGGAGACATTGTATTTTCACTACTGTCTAAACTTGCGAAAATTTGACTCCTCTATTGGGAAGATGAAAGTTCTTACTCACTTGGACATTATTCGGTGTACGAATCTTCGAACTTTGCCCGAAGAGATTGGAGGACTGGTGAATTTGATGCACTTCTCTATCAAAAAGTGCTCTCAAATGGAGAAACTTCCACACTCTATAGGGAAATTAGGATCATTGTCTAAGTTGGATATATCAACCTCAAGAATTTCAAGTTTACCTGATTCAATTGGCAATGCAAAACATCTGTCATTCCTGAATCTATCGGGCACACCAATTGTGGAACTTCCAATTTCCATCGGAGAGCTTACGCGACTCAAGTTTCTTTCACTCAAATATTGTCAAAATTTGGGGGAGCTTCCAGAATCAATAGGCAACTTGACATCATTACAGAAGTTGAATCTCTCAGGGACAAACATTGTTGAGTTACCTGGTTCGATAAAAAATCTGAAGCAACTGAAGGTGATGAGGATGGGATTTAGTCCAATAAGGAGGTTACCTGCCAGTATTGAAATGCTAGAGAAGTTGGAGGAGCTCTATGCCGAACATTGTGAACAACTTGCAGGCGAACTTCAGACTCAAATTGGCAAACTATTTTCTTTAAGTGTCCTCGACATTTCATATACTCGTATTAGTGCAATGCCGAAGGCAATCGATTACCTCACGCGACTCCAAAAGCTGGATTTGACACATTGTAATGAGCTTCAAGAGTTGCCAAAGCTTCCCTTGAGTTTGCATTGTCTACGTGTTCACTCGGCATCATTGCAGTCAGTTCCCGATCTCAGTAACCTCACAAATCTAGTGGAAATGCTTTTGTCTAACGGCTTTGGACAAGCACCTGCCCAACCATCAAACCCAGTGCAAACTTTCCAATTGCAATGGGTTGGAAAGTTATCTAAGCTGGAGAAGTTGAGTTGGGGCCTTTCAGATATTCCCATTTCATCAACAGAGTTGGGTTGCCTACCTCGACTTAAAGAACTCACTTTATCTGGCATGGACAATTTTGACTCGATAGTTGTTGGACCACAATTTTCCAACTTGAAAAATTTGTCCATATTGTGTCTTCATAGCTCTCCACTTAGGGAAATTCAATTGGATGGGCTTGAACTATTGAGAAATTTAGGTGTGAGAGAATGCGAGTTTCTCGAGCAACTGTCAGTAATTTCATCAAGTCTGAGGAACCTCTATAAAATGGAAGTTTTAGATTGCCCAAAGCTACTTGAAATTCAATTTCCCAGTACAATGGAATCATTAGAGGAACTTCGAGTTGGCTACTGCGATTCCCTGGGAGGGTTGCACGATTTATCAGACTCGAAGAAGCTGAAGGCTTTGCGGATCTACCAATGCAATGGGCTACGGGTTGTTGAGGGCCTTGAGGAATTGGAGCGTTTAGGTTTTTTGTATCTTTCTAGGTGTGGATCGTTGGAAAGGCTGACTGATGTATCCGAATCAAAGATACCAAATGAATGCAAGATAGAAGTATGGGGTTGCATGAAACTAAGTAGTTATGAGGGTACTTACCGGGATTACAAAGAGATGATTCTTGTCATGACAAGAATGACATTCAAGAAGGTGCACCTTCCTTCTACCCTTCACTTACTTTTCAAATTTTCATTTTCCAGAAACGCATGTAGTAGGCATCACATTTCCTCATTTTCGCTTGTTCCATTTGCTTCCTTGTCTCTGTCTCTCTCTTGCATGTCTTAATTCATACTTTTTTTTATATGAATCTATGGATTATGGTTAGGTCCACTGTTAGTGTAAAAGAAACATTCATTATTTTACTGTCTGAACTTAATTTTGTAATTGAATTTTTCAACGTGTCAACAATCCAATGGTGAGTCTGTAAATTGTTTCTCACACTAGCAGTGGGCTTAATAAAGATCCTTTACATAACTAAACCACGATTATATTAATATTTCACCAAGCAAAGATAAAAATGATGCTCTCTACACTTATCCGTTAGAGTTTAAAATGAACTAGTAAATTATATAAAAACAAATATACGATTTATGTATGAAAAATTTGGAGTGGTACTTATTGGGTGAGCCATGAGAAAAGGAAAAATAGTGACAAAAGGTATACTAGGAACAGAGCTTTTATGCAATACCCACGAGTCAACAATTTTCTACTTATCGAGCTATGCCTAGCAAACTGTATGGTTTGCAGTCACCTTAGAAAGGCAAGCATGCGAAATAGTACAACTCTATCATCCGTCAAAACTTTAAATATTGCTTCATATTCATTCTTTTTCTTGTCTAAGATTTATTAAACAGAAAATTTCATTAAAAAAAAAAAGAAGAAAAAGAAGATGCCAGTACAAAACATATAGTTCATGATATCACGTACATCTTTATCTAGTCAAATGGCGGAGCATAATTTTTTTTTTCTTTTTCTGATAGTTAAATCTAATTAGAGCGAAATATGAAGTAGCCAATAAATTGTTAGTGAAATATCTACATAGTTAATAGATATATAATCATTATACTGCTAAATTTGGATAATTATGTTGAGTTCACCAAGTCCTTTCTCATGGATATTTGCCAGAAATTAATAAAGCTATGGATTATGATAGATCTGCTAGCACTCGTTTGCATAATTAATTTTCAACGTGATGTGTAAGCCAAGGTGTATAATGTACACCTTGGTTTACACATGATCCATAAATAAAATGAAATGTGCATTGTACCTTAACTATGATACGAAGCATTGGAATGGTCGGACTTCAAAGCAGATGGATTGGATGAGAAGACTGATTCATTTTTTCTTGTACCAGGAAGATGCAAGGGAAACAGATGCAGAAGAATCAATGATGGAGACCAATAACTACTATTCTCAGAACTTGCCATTGACTATAGGTTTTCTATGGTCTCCAGGACCGGACACTGAGCTCGATTCTACAAGTAAGTCACTGCTGTTAAAATGAATATACTGTCATCCTGTCACACAAATTAACATCTATTAGCTTATCAACGTACAAAAACTAGCAGGAATTGAACTAATCTTTGGATGTTCTGCTGCTATTTTGGATATAATATCATCTATTAGCTTCCCTCAATAGTACAAACTATTCTTGCAGGCTTGAATAATTCCCAGGTTCCTCCACAAACCACATCTTCGGATGTTTCCAGAAGTTCATGCTCAATTCTATAAGCAGAATGTGACTGATTCTAGCATTGGAGAGATAAATGAATTCACAACGTGATCGAGTTTGGGAATCTGTGAAATTGCCAGGAGTAATGGAGTTTGCTCTAGGGACATGTCCCCCCTCTCCCAGTTCCATCACAAGAGAAACTTTATGTGGAATTGTCCGAGATAATTAATTCCATTTTGTGAAAACCCATTTGTGTGCCACATCGATTTCCGATACATATGATACTTTTATCAAAGGTGTGCAATATCGGACCAGGTCAAGCTCTAGGTATTGGTATGTTTTTCTAATTATTCTCCAGATAACTTAGTATTTCAGAGTCAGTTGCAGTGATTGTTATCAATTTTTTGGTCATATACAGCAAGGCACTGTTTCTTTATCCATTTTTGGTAGATTAATGGTTCTATCAAAGTTGCTCAAATAACTAAAGAATGCCAAAATACGAAAAAAATAAAATAAAATGAATGAAACAATCAAGCTGGAAATAGACTGTATCTGGGGCTGTTGATCATTAGTCTAAACTAGCTTACATTACACATGAAATTGAAAAGAAAAGAGACAGTGAAATAAGAAAAGTGGTGACAGCAAGCCTCTTGACAAAACTCTTCTCCCTTCGCGGATGTGGAGGAGACCTCTAGTCCTATGCGCTACCAATCTAGTTCCCAGGAAATGGATTATTGGACTTCACTGGATAAAGCAGGCCGCCCAGGGACTAGTTTTCAAGTTGATTACACTGACGCTACTGTGGAATGGCTTCCATGTGCAATATATGGAGAGCTAGTAATGACTTGCTGCATAATCAAGTTGCTCCTCCTGTTGATGTTGGGATGAATCCCCTTGTGTTTGCAGTAAGATATAGCATGGAAGGGTGCATAAGCTGCTGCAGAAAAAAGTTAACTCTGATTTGGCATTTGCCTAAGTGTATTGGTATGCTAGGCCTTTGATAACTAGTCTTGTGATTGTTTTGGATATATGGGCAGTTAGTGTTCACGTTCTAGTTGGAGCTAGGGTTGTTGCTTGAGTAGTGTGTTAATAATATTGTTAGGTTTGGATAAATTATATTGAGTGGACAATTTGATGGAGATCTTTGATTAATCGACTTTGAGGATGGTAGGTCTCAAGTTTTTTTTTTTTTTTTTTGGTCGAAAGGAGAAATTCATTTATGAAAGGTAAGAGTACAACCGGCAGCCAAAGCATCCGAATACAGTAAAATCCAACAAAGAGGAAGGAGGCGAGACGAGCCAATTAAGAGGAAGGGTTCCATTGTTATGGGCCTTTGCAGCCCAGTCAGCCACAAAATTAGCCTCCCTTCGACAAAACCTAATTTGCAGGTTTGGGAAGCCGCAAAGAAGAGCAGCCGCTTCAGCAAAGATAGGTCGCACCTCCCATGGTGTAGATCTGGAAGCAAGGATGGTTTCTACCAAAATCATGGAATCATATTCGAGCACCATCCAATCATGTGCTTTGCTCCGCTCCAGCAGATGGTTGAGTGTGATTGTGAGAGCCTGAAATTCCGCCTGCAGAGCCGACGATGCCCCAAAATCTCTGGTAAGACTGTCAACTAGTTTCCCATTTTGATCACGACAACTGCACGCCATTGCCCCTGTATTACCCTCTATTTGAAAAGCCTCATTGATATTCACCTTCAGGACTCCAGGATCTGGAGGTCTCCATAAATCGTTGGGATTGAGATGGTGGCGTGCAGTGCCTCTTGCGTCTGGGTTGGAAAGCGGCATTGTCCAGACAGAAGCAAAAGCTGTATCAACCACTCGTATCGGATCAGGATGCCATCGTTGAAAAACGAAGTTATTCCTAGCCTTCCAAATATGCCACAGGACAGAAGCTACAGTTTTGAAATCAGGTGAGTCTAGTTATTTGTGCAATCCTATCTACCATCCAAGCTTCAAGACTTTGTACATCCTGCATTGCTATGTGAATATTTATCAGTGGATGTGACCAGATGTTTGTTGTCCATGGACAAAGTAGAAAGGTATGTACAGCAGTTTTTGGGATGTTGTTAGGACAGATTGGACAGACTGGATTTGAGGTAATGTGGTGATGAAATAGATTGTCTTTTGTTGGTAAAGCATTGTGGCATAGGGACCACAAGAAGAGCTGTATTTTAGGCGCAATCTTCAGCTTCCAGATTGTCTTCCATAGGACATCTGGGGTTTGAACAGAAGTAGATGCTCTGTTATGAGTACTACTTAGAGCTGCTTTTCTGACTGTTTGGTATCCACTCTTAACTGTGTACTGGCCGTCTGTAGAATCGGTCCAAATAAGTTGATCATCTATGAAAGTGGGTCTTACCTGAATGGTAAGAATTTCACAAATAGTCAAGTCATCAAAGTACCTGTTTAAGAGTGGTAAGTTCCATGTATTGTTGTTGGGGTCAATATAATCAGCCACTAGCACAGGTTCATCTTGAAAAGCTGGACCGCCCAATATTCCTTTTGGTAGCCATCGATCTTCCCTAAGTCTTATTTTTCGACCATCACCCACTGACCATTGTAGTCTCGGTAAAAGTAAATCTCGTTCTACCAGCAGGCTCTGCCAATCCCAAGATGGTCTAATTCCTTTTTCAGCATGTATAAAATCACGAGAATGAAAATAGATTCCTTTGAATAGCATGCTCCAAAGGGAGGGAGGTCGTTGGATTAAATGCTAGGCTTGCTTCCCAAGCATAGCTTTATTAAAATCCATGAGGTCTCGAAAGCCTAGACCTCCTTTACTCTTATTAGTCTTGAGCTCCTCCCAATTTTTCCAGTGATACCAGTTTTTCTACTATCATTCTGTCACCAGAATCGAGCAATCTTGATTTACAAATTGAAGCCGGAATCTTAAAGATGGACATAGCATACTGAGGGATCGCCTGGACAACAGACTTAATCAGAATTTCCTTGCCGCCCTTCGATATGAGCTTTTCTTTCCATCCTTCCAGCTTTGAATTCACTTTCCTCATTATCCAGGCAAACATTTCTCTTTTTGATCGACCCCAGTCGGAGGGAATACCTAGATATTTGCCCATTCTTGTCATCAATGGAACTCTAAATTCATTAGCCAAATTTTGTTGTAGGCCAACAGGGCAATCTTTACTGACAAATATACCTGGTTTATTCCTATTTACTTTCTATCCCGTTGCCAAACGGTATTGATTTATAATATTTGCAAGGTTTTGACATTCTTGCATCCTGCCATCTAAGAAAAAAATGGCATCATCTGCAAAGAATAAATGAGACAGGATAGGACACCACCTGTTTAGCTTGATAGCTCTGATGTTTCCCATGTCAAGAGCTTGATGTAAAAGGTTGGACAGGACATTTGCCAGCAGAATAAACAAATAAGGAGAGAGTGGGTCTCCCTTTCTTAGGCCGCGTGTTGGATGGAAATAGTTTAAACGTTTGCCATTAAATCGGATACTGAAAGAGATTGTTGTGATACATTGCATAACCCATCAGACCCAAGTCGTGTGAAATCCTATCTTTAGGAGATAACCTTCAAGAAAATCCCATTCCACCCGGTCATATGCTTTTTTCATATCCATTTTCAGAACCGCCTCAAAATTCCTCTTGCATTTCCGAATCCGTAGTTGATGAAGCACCTCTTGGACAATGAGGATATTGTCCTGGATTTGACGACCGCTCACAAAGGCACTTTGTTCAATGGATATTAGATGGAATTTGATGTATTTAGGTTTCATTGATTCACTAAACAATGATTATCACCACAAAAATGATTCTGGTCACCTGTTAATTATCGCCACAAAAACAAAATATCTTGATTAACTAAACAATAATTCAAGTGGTTTTGAAGAGTTATGCCGATGATTGTAGGGAGCTACACGGTGAACTTCCTCCTGAACGGTGGAGATCAGACCATTTGAGAAAAGCAAGGGTTGGGATCAATTCATTGAATTCTGCCGAAACGGACTAGGTTGGATGGGCAGCAAGAAAGGGTGACATTGTGAACGTTGCTAATATCGTGACCAAACGGTCCCCGATTGAAATAATCTGATCCAAAGGTGGGGAATAACGACAGGCTTGACTTCCTCGGCAAGTTTTGCACGCTAAGGATGTGATCGACGCATTTCCAAAAGTTTATTTACCTTTTAGACCATCCATATCATAATCGATGAAGCTTGAGACTAGCAGAAGCAAGTGATCGACCTCATGCTACATTTTGCAATAGATCGTCATCTTGCAACTTCCTTTGCCATTCACTGGAGAAACAACCCTGTAACAGTGAGTAAATACAATGATGTCATATCTCTGATAGAGAGGCTAGCAACAACATGTCCTTTTTTCTTATCAATTAGGATCTCACATGCGTTCTTCAAATCCATCACGAGCTTATTAAACTCATCTAAGTGGTCTCTGGTGGAAGTACATTCAAACAATAAAGTAGAAACATCATCTTCAACATATATGATAATTACTTAAACCATTTCTCATATAAAGAACCCGAAATTTTCCTCATAACGCTGCGGCATCTCTCTTCTTCACCACTTCTATTGAATTCTCATCCAATGGTATTAACATGATTATACTTTTTGCCCTCTCCATTAGCTCATCTTTAGTGGCATCTTTTATCATTTCCTGCAACTAAGCCTTGCCATCCGATGTCTCATCTTGCTTTGCCGCCCGAGTTGTTTCTCTCATTAAATTTTTGAATTTCTATTTTGCTCTAGGCATGGTTGCAACAACAAAATTTCCGAACAATGATCATACAAGAAAAAACTCCAAATCAAATCCAAAAAAAGATTTTAAACTTAGCTCTGATACCAATTGTTGTAAAATTAATGCAGAAGCTAATTGAATTCTATTATTAAATCAACGTGCAAGAACAAAATAGCCACATAAATTGACGAGGAATAATAAAGAATGCATGAAGTCCAAATGTGGATATCTACTTTATAGGGAGATCAATTGCAAATAATCCACACTAATCAATTGAATGAGTATAAAGTACAATAGTTCACATACTCAAGCACTTCTGAACCTTAGATTTCACCTAAATCACAGTGTTTAGCCTCGTGGAGAACTACGGTTTTAAACACCCGTATCTCCAAAAAGAGAACAAGGATGTAAACTCTTCGTGCAAAAAACGATCACCGGGTGTTCCTCTTCCTCTCTGCGTGGCTAGAAGGAGAACCCCACCTTTTTCCTGTCTTTTTGCGCTGCTGCGGCTGTAGGGGATGAGAAAATTAGAACCCACAGTCCAATTTGACTTGGATTAAAGTGCACACTGAATTTGAACAAATCAAAATCCTTTAAGGTTTTGCACACATCACAAACTCGAGATATAATTTAACAACAAAGCAGGTCGCTAAGGTATTAGTAAAGACGTGGCATTGGTGGGAACAAGTTGCTGCAGCAAAAAGTTAATCCCTAGTTTAGTTTGATGAAGAAATGAATTTAACTTACCCGTTAGAAGACTTATCTCATCTTTTCCTGTTCTAGGATGATGAGATGGAGAGAATTCCAGAAAATAAAAAATCAAAAAAGACGGCATTGATTGTTCTTTAGGCAAATTACATTGTATCTGCAAGCCCCAGGGGTTTTTCCAAGTGATAAGTCTTCGCAGCCAGGACAGGAAAAGTACATGTCCTGCAAGATAATGCAGACGTAGTGTCGGGAAAAACTGAATGGATCTCTATGCAATATGGTGAAGGGTATAGAAGCTAAATCGATGGCTTCATGAGAATACTAGCACTCGTCTTGACAAACACTCAAGTGCATTGTGGTCGAGGGACAGGTTTCCTGGAAACAGGAATGCAATTTGCATATGGCATCTACCCTGCTTTTATCAAAAACAAGCTGAAGTAGGCAATTTTGGGATGTCCCAAACGGTGATAATTAAATCAATCTTGCACGAACGCCACCAAAAGCTGTCAAGATTATCAACACGTTCAATCCTTGATCCTAGCATTGTGCTGTCACGGATGGCTGGATCTTAGAGGGAAGATATTTGTCTTTCTTGTGGCAATGTTTGTGAAGTGGACCAAACTGATTGCAGAAGAAACTAACTAGATGATATCTACAAGCAATTATAATTTCTTCTAGGATGAGATTTTAGTGGCAGAACTAAGGGCACAGATTTCTGACCATGTCATCTCAATTCTCAAGAGTGTGTTCAACTAATTTTAGTTCCTCCTTTACTTTGCCAGCACCGCGTCTAGCCTCTGCTGGCGTCGCTTCTAGCCTCCGCTGGCGTTGCTCTCGAAATTTGGCTGTTGATGGCCGAATGCGTTCAAGGCTGCCGTCTGCAAATAGTTCGTCCTTGGCTGTTCGTTAGCATGGTCCGTCCATGGCCAGGTGCGTTTAAGTGTTGTTGGCGTTGCTCGACCATGCTGCGCTCAAGCCCCTGACTTTGTTCATCTGTTTATTATTTGCTATTTGAGCTCGCAGTTGATGGCCATTGGGATATCAAGCTCGCTGTCAAGGCTTGCAGCCGCAGATGAGCCGCGGCCGTTAGATTTGTGGATGAGCCACCTCACGAGCCACGGACGAGCAAGGCTTATGGATGAGCCATCATATTTGTGCACGCGGTCATGGTCATGTTGGGAGTTTAGAAATCATCCTCCTTTTTTTCTTTTTATATGAACTCCATGTGATAATATGTGGTTGGGCCTTGAACTCAACATATGTGAGAATTTCCCCTCCTATGATGCTTTTCCATCGGATATTTTAATTCTGGAAAAATTTTGCTTTCCGCTCCTATACTTTCATGAATTTTGAATTTTTGAATTCTTAATTTTTCTAATCAAATATTTTTCACTTGCACGAATTATCTAATCAAGTCTCCCAATGCCAAATCCAAGGACGCAATTGTCTTACAACATCATAGCGTGATGTGGGCACCATTTTGTCAATGTTGACTAATTCTTTTCTTCTCTTTTTTTTTTTCCATGGTAGCATCCTGATGTTATTGGAGGATCGTATCGGATGAGTTTGGTTAAATATGGTGTTGGAAGATCTTCATTTGACTATTTGTGCAAGTATAAGGATTTTGTTAGAAAATTAAAAATATCAGGATTTGATTAGAAAAAGCATAAATGCACAGGAGATTTTTTTTTTTATTTCTTATTGATGACTATTTTATTGGATCGTTCTATTGTTATTTTAAGATGGAGTGGACCTTTTTACTTTGATAGAGTTGCATTTAGCCCTACAAGATCATGTGTATGGACCACTTGTCCTGAACATTGAGCTGCCACTCGTATCCTGTCACTTTTTGAATGTTGTCATGTTGCTTCGTGATGCGTTGCGTAGTAGGCTAGTAGCTTGACTAAGCTGTCACTTCTCTCGGAACTGTACTAAAGTAAGGAGAGAATTCGGCTTGATTCATCGCATTGGTTGGGCCAATCTTGCCGAATACAAAAAATAAAAAATAAAAAAATAAATTGGGCCCTATAAGTAAGAAAAAGCTTATAGTTCATACTAACTTGTGAATAAGCCCAGTTAAGTCAGCCCATGATCTCCCTCTACAAAATACAAATGTCCTTTTCAAAAAAAGACATTGATCTGGGCATTGGAGATCCACGGCGGACAAACATCCTACCTTTTTTTTTTTTTTTTTTTTTTTTTTTGGCAGTGCAAATACTTCAAAGCATTTGGGTCCATTACCGTCTTCTTGAGGATCCACCCCTTCGCGCATCAACAAAGTTTATTCTTACTAATTAGACTCTATTATACTGATCTACTCTTCTTAATATGTTCTTCAGATATCAAATTATGCAAGATGGCACAGCTTCTAATGAAGAACTTGAAATAAAGACTTATTTAACTTGATACTTGCGGCATCGGGTAAACTTCTATTGAATGAATTCAAAAACTTAGGGTTCGAATGGATTTGAATTTATGGCTAAACTACGAAATAAGGAAAACAAATTCAAGGAAAAGGGAGGAAAATAGGGCACGAAATATTTTTTATTTTTATTTTTTCAACTTCTTGTATATATAGTTACAATTTACGAGGGAACATTGTGATGACAAATAAGATTTTCTTTTTAAATTTTTTAATTTGGGAAGACAAAAGATCGATGAGCGAGGCAATGGTATACATAAAGAAGGACCCGAAGATAATTGACGTGCAAGTTAAGTCCTAAAGGGGATGCTCAATGTGATCTCACTCCCAGGTTGATGATGGCGAGGCAAACCTCTAATTGGACCGACATCTGCTACATGATCATGTTGGTGGGGCCATATTCTTCACCGTTCCCTTCCTCATGGGATTCACCGCTAGCTAGGGATGTCAAAAACCGAACAAACCGAACCAAATCGAAAAAATTCATTTTTTTTTTCAATTCGGTTCTAATTTGGTTCAGTTCTCATTAAAATACTGAAATTTTTTTAATCGGTTCGGTTAACCGAACCAAACCGATAAAATCTAAAATTTTCTCTTTTTATTTTTTATTTTTTTATTTTAAAATCATTTTTTGATTTTTTCTTTTTCTTTTTTTTCTTTCTTTCTTCTTCTTCATTGGCTGGTCGCCAACATTGTGGCCGGCGACCAGCCAATGAAGAAGAAGAAGAAGGAAAAAAAAAAACCAAAGAAAAGGAAAAAAAGGATAAAAAAGATTTCGGTTTGGTTTGGTTTCGGTTCAAATTGGATTCGGTTTGGATCAAATTCGATTTGGTTCAATAAATTTCCTTATGGTTTAGTGTTCCAAAAAAACTGAACCAAACGGAACTATTTACACTCCTACTACTAGCTATGCCTCCTTCTTGTTGGGCCGCTTCATCAATGTTAGCATTGGCTATGCCCTTGTGATCACTATCTACATCGTCGAGGTCTTCCTTACCTTTTCTTGCGAAACCCATGAGAGAAGGCAAGGAGGATACTGACGATTACTCAAAAGGTATAGTCGACACCAACACGGTGAAGCAACTCAATAGGAAGGAGTCATAGTTGGGAGTGAAGCCTATGAAGAGAGGCCTGATGAAGAAAATGGCCTCAAGAGACTTTAGGCTTTAGGCTGTGTTTGGAATTGGCTTTAGGAAGGGTCTTTGGGCTTCCAAGGATCTTTAGGCCAAATATTGGGTGTTTTGTTTCATTTTTGAAATCCACCTTAAGGTAAAGTTTGCCTTGCCAATGCTAAAAGCCCAAGGTAGCTCCATGTCTACTGTTAATCTTCTTCTCCAGTGGTGTGTGGCTGGTTAGCGAGGAGCTCGAGAGAGGCCAGTGAGGTCACGGCTGAGGTTGGCAAGGTCGCAAAGATGGTCACCGGCTAGTTGTGCAATGCCGCTGACTAGTGGTGACTGCCCGTGAGTTGCGTCGCCGCGACCCAAGTGTGACTCGTGCAACCTTAGGCGCGACTCACTTGACCCAAATTTGGGTCACCAAAGGTCGCCTGACCCCAAGCGACTCTCGCCGGAGATCGCCCGATCCCAAGCGGCCCTCATCGATTGTCTCCAAGGGCTGCTTGAGGCCTTTGGTGGTTGCTTGCCTTGCCGGTCAACTCTTTAATTTTTTTGGATAATTTTTTTCTTTTGTTTTTAATCACCAAAATCCTTTGTAAATATAATTTTTCCAAACACTATTTATTCAAAGATACTTCATAATGGATTTTTAAACTACAATTTAACAAATACAATTTGCATTTTGAAAAACCCTTTTAACTTAAAGTCCTTTACATTTTTCTAAAGGTTTTTCTCAAAAGTTCAACCAAACACACCCTTAAAACCCCTTACAAAAAGATTGAGTATTTGATATATTAAAAAAAAAAAAAATGGATTGCTTCGGGAAAATGTCATCGTTAGGAAAGTTGAAACCAAAGTTTGATTTTGACTAATAAAAATCTCCTACCAGAGGTCTTCACTGGTGATATTAAATGCTAATATGAACTATTCCCTAGACGTAGATCTAAGAGATTTGCTAACGATCTTTTATATTTTAATTATTGCTCCAATTTTTGTTTTTATAATTTCTGTCTTTTTGCCTTTTTTTTTAATCTCAAGAACTATCTAGAAGATCAAGTTACCCTAAAAACCAAGAAAAAGATAACATCACTCTCAAGTTCAGGAAGCTCCCGTCTCTTCAAACCTCCATGACACTTCCTTTCATTCTTGCTCAACTCGCTCGTCATTCTTCATCCATTCACTCGTATATCTGCACTGCCGGAGCTCATATATTCGCATCGTAGAACCCATGTATTTGGCAGTAACCGTCGTGTAGCAATGACATATAAACCCAGAAGACATGTAGATAGAGGACGCATGTATTTGCATATGCTGAAAATGCATTCGCTCAAATGACCCGCAGAGAAGAAGCCTTCAGCAAAGACAATCCGTGATCTAATATCTTAAGACAAACGCGTACACAAACATGTGAGGCACATTAAAATTCAAGATTCTCGGAAATTTAACTCTAAGTTGACTAACAAAACAACGACGAATTAGTGGAGGTCAAAACCGGTTCAACATGAAACTATCATGGATGAATCGCAATCACGGATGTAACACCTCACACGTACTATTTTCAAGTTAGCAAGAACTAGATTCTGAGCCTCTGTTTTCATTCTCACACACCCAAAACAGAAGATACTCATTTCGATCTTGCAAAAGGTGAATACCAGCAGGTATGGCCGATTGGCTTTAAACAAAAGGATAGCAGAAGATGATTCCCTGCGGCGACTGGCATCAAAGTGTGTTTAGACTACCGTTAGATCCTCAATCGGTATCGTTTTCCTCTCAGACTTCGATCAAATTACTCGGACTCAACCTACCAGAACAGAGCAGTAATCGGTGTTTTCTTTTGGATTGTCACTATGCAATTACCTTGGGGATGCAGTAGATGGTCACAAACAATGATCAAACGAATAAGTGAAGTCCTGGAAGCGTCTTCACTGATGGCCGGTGCCGGGGAAGAAATCTGGAGTGAGATCTGATTTTTTGGGACTCCCCCGCCGTGGAACAGGGGCGAACAGAGAGGTCGCAGCATGGAGTTGAAGGAAGCGAACGGTGACGGAGGCAAGGGCTATAAGTCACCTGAAGTCAATGATGATGGAGGTCTGCAAAATCAAATAAACCAGGGAGAGCTTTGTAGTAACAATGATCTCCTTAACAAGAGAAGGGTTGTCAGTTAGATGAGAGCGCTTCCCAGGGTCACCTCCTGTACGCGCGCTGATCCGCTTGGCCAGTTAGATGAGGGCGCTTCTCTCGCTTCTCTCGTAACGATGTCTAAAGCAGCCTGTAAATTTCAAGTGTTCAACGGGGCAGTATTTCCTCTTTTCTTGAGCAAGCAATTTGAAACATGGTAAAAATGAATCTATATTCGTCAGATACCTCCGACGAGTTTTTTAGGAGCAGTCGGTAAATGGAGGTCATCTCCCTCCATTTCAATTTTAATTTTGTCTCCTTGATTGTGAAGATGTGCAAATATAAATGTCAGCAGTGCGATGAGACGCTACAAACTAAACAACCTCATGCAGAGGCTTTGCAACCACAGATGATTAAAATGCCACATACAAGATCCTCATGCCTCACTTGGAAAACAAAGAAAAGCATGTACCGCCTGAAAAGTCAGTCATGCACACAATTCCAGTGAGTCTCATGTTTTGGAAACGCTGAGAAATTCGTAATTTTCCAGATATAAAAGAAATTGAGTTTTTTTCTTGTAATAATTTGATGACATTTGTTGTCAATTCTCATGATTTTAAATTAATGCAGAACGTTTGAAATAAAGAATGGACTGTCGAACGTTTAAATTAGTCATTAGGAGCCGAACTCTTTTTTTTTTCCAAAGATTCTTTGATATAAGCTATGGGAGCAAAGACATAAGAGAATCCTACTCAACAATTTCATAAGTCAGAATTTCAAGTATATTCGATAAGTTTTTTGATTTTATATGACAATCTTCACAAATGAGGTTCGCCAAAATTGTTGCATCATGCCATTGAATTCTAGAACTTGTCAAAATGTGCAATCAAGTACTAGTAGTATATTTGATAAGTCCGTTGATTTTAGACAATGAAAATATATAGCGTGATCCTGTTTATTGTTTCGACATTTTTATCGTGCAATTTAAGGACATTTAGCACTGATGTGGGGCTACGGAGGTGCTTAAATGAGCCTATAGAAAACTTTAAGAAAATTAAATAACAAGTTGAGCGGTTTGCCTGAATTTCTATCATGGACTACAGTGTAATTTATTTTGAGTGGCGCCACACAGATTTTCTACCACTGGCCCACTGGCCCACTGTCCATGGTAGCTTTGGTGGCTGCAGACCTACGGTAATGATAGGCTGTGTTTGATTTGACTTTTCTTTTGGAGAAATGCAAAGATTTTAATTTAAAAACATGCAAAGTAACCACCGTTTGGTAAAATAATTTGAAAAATATCTTGAAAAGTATTCTTAACAAAAATGTTATTTGATAAACATATAATGGCTTTTTGTTACCAAATACAGAAAGCATTATTTGCAACTTTAGTGTTAGCCAATGCAGCCATTATGATGACATCTCTTTAATAAAAGAAATGTTTAAATTGATAAAATTATGTTTAAAAAATATCTAGTTTGACAAATAATTGAAGATGAGATAGTGGTAACATAAATATCGGGCCTCTTGCTAATTATGTCAATAAAAGTTGTAGGTCCAATCTTAAAGGTTGGTGCAGTTGATTGGGGTGTTAGGATTGTCCTACTAATCTATAAAAATGTAACGAATTGGCATATGAGTAGTATTTTATTATTAAGTCATAACATTATTTAGTGCTCCTATTTCCACTATGTATCAACCAATTATTATGAGCAATTCATTGATTTTTCTACATAATCCTTAAATAACAAATGTATTGTACCTTGAATACCATATGAAGCATTGTAATGTTCGGACATGAAAGCGGATGGATTGGGTGATATTTAAGTTTTCTTATGCTACAATACTTGGAGAAGAATATTTATCTTTCTTGTACTAGGAAGATGTAATGGAAACAAATGCGGAAGAGTTAATGACGGAGACCAACAAATATCATTAGTAGAACACGCCACTAACTGTAGGGTCTCTCGAACCCAGCACAGAGCTCGACTTTAGAAGTCACTGTTGTACGGTCATCCTGTCACCAATATGTGCTAGCTTACTAAAATACAAAAACGAATCAGGAATTGAACCACATATTTGGATGGTTTACTGCTATTAGTTTAAATGTAATTTCCACCTTTTAACTTACCATAATTGTTATACACCCCCATAATGAGTAATAACAACTTTGGTAGAGACACCAACATTATCATGTCCTGTTTTTCATCAAATAAGGTCTCATCAAGGTTCTTCAAGATCCATTATGAGATTATTAAACTCATCTAAATGGGCTACATTGCTATGGCATCTTTTTTCTTCGGTCACCTCTATTAACACCTCATCTGAAAGGTTCAACATAATTATACTCTTTGCCCCCTCCATTAACTCATCCTCTATCGGCATCTTTCATCATTTCTGGCTACTTAGTCTTGCCATTCAACACCTTAGACAGTACTTGGTTGTTGATGGCATAACACTCCACAATCTAAAGTCGTTTGTCCCATTAGAATTTTCAATTCTATTTTTGCTCCAATGTAATTGCAATAGTAGTATTTCCAGAGAACAGTCAAACAAACAAAAGCCTAGAAACAATTCCAAAATATCCTTTGTAAAATAATGTGATAGTTAACATATTTTTGCAATTAAATTAGCACAAGAGAATGAAATCACCGGAGAAATCAATGAGTAACAATAAAGAATACAAAAGGACTTATGTATTTCAGTTCGATGACTTGTACTTATTTAATGAGAAGAGCCAACCACAAATACTCTATTAGTCAATTGGTAAATTATAGAGTTACAATTTCCCGCACACTCAAGAGTTTCCTAACCCTAGATTATATCTAATCATATAGTATTTAGTCTCAGGTAATAGTTGAATATATAAATCATTAAGAATTACCTCACGAATTGAAGCACTCATGTATCCACAAAAAGAAAAATGCCTCAATTAGATGTTGAATTTTCTGACAAGTCACTGTGTTTCTTGCTCCTTTTGTGCGGCCAAAGAAAGGAACTTTACTATGCAGTCTTTCAGCCCTCTTTCACATGCGGCAAAAGAGTCCCTCACTTTATGGCAATCAGAGGAGTCCCAAATCTTGATCTTGGTCAAGCCTTGAATGTACATGTAAAATCACCGCCCTTGGATATCTTGATGACCAAATCTTGGATTCATATATCCAACAGAAAATCAAATTATAATCGAAAAGAAGGACATGCCAGATGAAAGTCCAAAGACTTTACGCTTCATATCCAAAAGTAATTTGACATTTCCTCCACAAACCACATTTTCGGATGTTTTCGATTGTTCGTGCTCAATTATATAAACAAAAGTTGACCGATTCAGGCGATGGATAGGTGAATGAATTTACAATGGCGATCGAATTTGGAAATCTTGCGAAATTGCGAGAGAAGTGTCGGAGTTTACTCAACTGCGAGGGGCGGTGATGAGGTCTCTGCTCTAACGGCGCTCCATCATTTTATTCTCCTCTTTACGCTCCCTCTCTCCTTTTCCTTCTCTCCTTTGTTTTCTTATGCCCTCAATTTTTTCTTACTTGTTCCCCATGCTCCCCTCCTTTTGACTAAGCTCTCCCCTTTCTTTGTTTTTTTCTTCAATTACCACACCTCGTGTTCACGTTGTGACAAAGTCTCTTATATTTGCAGTAAGACTCAGCATCGAAGAGCACAAGCTTGCTGGGGCAAAAAGTTGATTCTGATTTGGGATTGGCCTTAAATTCTATCTTAGGTTCAGAGGCCTTGACACTTGCAACACCTTCACTGACTGCCTCTATCGGACCATGGTCAGCTAGGGGATTGTCGCCTACAGTGACAGCGAAGAGCTTCACACTGGCGATTGGATCAACAATCTCCTGAGAGTGGTCTACGACTCCAAGATCTACATACTAGTCCTCTCCAGAGGCTACGCTTTGAGCGCTTGGTGCCTCCGCAAGCTCACTCGTGTGATGGAGCTCAACGAATCGACTGGGAAGCCGGAGATCCTACCCATCTTCTTTGATGTCACACCCTCCAATGTCAAGCTCAAGTTGAAACTGTATGTGGAGGATTTGGATAAGCACGAGCAGAGGCCTGGCGGTGAGAGCAGGGAACGGTGGGAGGCGGCTGTGAGTAAAGTGGGTAAGATCAAGGGTTGGAAAGTCCAAGGGAGAGGGTAAGTAAATGCTTATTAATTGAAATTTTTTTATTAATTGAAATTTTTTCAAGCTTAAGTCGAAATGCTATTCTCTTATCACTCTTGTAAATTGGAGTATGAGTAATAAGTTTCATTTTTCACCAAAAAGAGAGCCAATTCATCAACTCTGTTATACATAAGTAGGGCAATTTGGCTGGCAATAGTTATATGAGTGAATTTGATCTAATTCTAGAATGATGTCTGTAATTCGGATCGCAAAGAAAAATCTTATTTTTTAGAAGGGAAAAAGCCACAAAAAACCCCAAATTTTACCCAAAATGACAAATTTATCACAAACTGTTTTTTGTGACATAAAAAACATCAAACTTTGCTAATCGCGACACATTTACCCTAAATTTTTTTTTATACAAAAAATCGTAAAACTTGTATCCATGTAACAGATTAATCCTAAACTATAAGACATTTTCGTCTTTTATTTTTACTTTTTTTCTTCTTCTACTCTCTTCCCTCCATTGGCCGGGGAGGGAAGCCGGACTCGAGCAAGGATTGCCCTTGCCGACATCGAGCAAGGGTCGCCCTCGCTTGGGCTGGCAAGGCGGCCCTCGCTGGGTCAAGGGAGGGGTGCTAGATCTAGCGAGGGCAACCCTTGCCCAATGCGGGTGAGGGTGGCCCTCGCCGGTGTCGGCAGCCACCCTTGCCTGCGATGGGCAAGGGTTGCCTTTGTCGAATCTGGCGAGGCCAACACCTAGGTGATTGTTGTCCTCGCGTGAGTCCGACTTCCCTCCACCATGGCCGGGGAGGGAAGAGAGAAGAAGAAAAAAGGAAAAAAAAAAAAAGAAAAGGAAAAAAATAAGACAAAAATGTCCTTGGCCATAGAGTTTGGGGTAAATGTGCATGATTAGCAAAATTTGAGGTTTTTTATGTCACAAAAAAAAGTTTGGAATAAATTTATCACTTTGGACAAAATTTGGAGTTTTTGGTGGCTTTTTCCCTTTTCAGAAATGGGTGAAATCGTAAGTTTATCGTCATAACACCTATCATATCTTGTGGAGTCTATCCAACCAAAATTCTTCTGGCTTTTTTTAGAATTTACCAAACACTTGAAATAGTGGTTAAACTCAAATGCTATCTGCAAGGAAGTAGTAGTGAGATTGCCATTTATTTGCTTGCACTAAAAATGTTTGATTGTGGCAGACACGGTGAAATCATTGATCTCATCGTGAAAGAGGTTCTGCGAAAGCTAAAAGTAAAACAAAGACCTTTGGAAGGCAAATTGGTTGGGGTAGATGAATAGGTGGAAGCCATAATGAAGTCGTTAGATGTTGACTCTGGCACTGGTGTGCATTTCGTTGGAATCCATGAAATGGGAGGGATGGATAAAACTACTCTCGCTAAGATTGTTTACAATGAATTGTGTCCTCACTTTGATGGACAATGTAGCTTCATTGGGGACATTCAAGAATCATCAAAGGGAAATGGCCTAGTAAGTCTACACAGATGGTTTATCGCAAAAACTAATGAAGGGAGCATAAGAAGGAGAGCTCGTTCTAAGAAAGTTCTCATTGTTCTAGACAATCTAGAGAATGAAGAACAACTTAGCAAACTAGTAATTGACCAAAAAGAAAAAAGAAAAAGAAAAACAAACTAGTTGGGGGGCTTGACACTTTTTATTCTGGAAGTAAGATTATCATGACAACAAGGGATAAATGGATCTTGGATGAAGAGAAGGGAATCTTACCTTATGAGTAATGGGCTTTCAGCTTTTCCAAGTGAGTAATACTATCTCTTCTATAAATTTACAAACTCATATCTTGAAATTAGTAGAGATTTAATAGAGCATGAGTTATGAAAAGCATAATTATGTATAACCTAGATCGAGCATTTACTACTTTTTTAGTCTGTTGACAAGACATTGGAAGGCAATATTTGAAATAGTTTGAAATAATCAATTGTAAAAGTCTTGATTAAATGTTTTGTAAAAAGAATTGCCAAAAGTTATATGTATTGATTGTGAAATGTTTATGAGATGCAGCATATTTGATAAAAGGAATTGAGAAAAGGTCATATGATTAGGTTTGTGGAACTAATTTGTGAGATGAATTTATGATTTAATTGGGGGTTATTGGAGAATGTTGTTAATGGATTATGCCTATGTCACTATGATTAGAATCTATTGAAGGGGTAAGTATGCATACTGTTATTAGGACATCCTTCTAAGCCAAACCACCTGCTGATATAAAAGGAGACCTAGTCAAGAGCAAAAAACTTGGTCGTGTTTGTCACAAGCATTAAGCATGGCCATAGTTATGTATTGAGCATTAGATTAGTTTATTGAATAGACTATTGATGTTTTAGTTAATTGAGATTGATCAATAGAAGAAACCATTGATGATTAATTTGTTATTGTAACTTGATATTTTTAATTGATCTTATACTAAGTTTTATTGAAAAGATATCATCAATCTTTGATATTTTATGTATATCATAAACTGAATTGGGGATTGATGAGTTACGATATTGTATTATAAAGATGCATAGTGAACGTTCAATCTACTTAAAAAAGATGTACTACTTATTGGGCTGTAGTTGCTCATTCCATTCATTTTGCTATTTGGGTTTTTCAACAAGCTGCAAATAGGAATAAAGCATTTTCGTCTTCAGGAGGATGTTTTAATAATTGTATTTTTTAGGTATAAGTTGTTTATGGTTGAATTGAACCTTTGAGTTTGGTTGTTGTTTGGAGATGCATATCCTTTTTATGCATATCCTTTTATCAAATATATATAGATGTATATATATTGACAATAGGTTGATGATAGTAATGTTGAGGTTGTGTCCTTTGGATAAAAGGATGGCTATGTCATTGTCCTTGTACTTGTAGAGTTGCAGTTGTGATTGGCTTTTCCCTACAGTTCATGAATGCTTGTGACGCAAAAAACTGTAATGTTTGGACATTAGGGCATGGTGAATGGATCATAGTTGCATTTTATTGTCCTCCAATGTAGGTAGAAGACCAACTCATCTTTTCCTGATCTAGGATGATGAGATGGAGAAAATTCCGGAAAATAAAAAATGAAAAAAGACAACATTGATTGTTCCGTAGGCATATTACAGTGTGTCTGCAAGCCCTTGTGGTTTTTTCAAGGAGAAGTCTTCTGGGGCAGACACGAGAAGTACATTGTCTTGCAGGATGATGCAGACATGGAGTCAGGAAGAACTGAATGGATCTCTATGCATTATGGTTAAGGGAATGAAAGCTAAATTAATGGCTCCAAGAGAACACTCTCCTTGATAAACTCAAGTGCAAGTAATGCAGTTTGCGTGTGGATCTACTCTGCTTTGAGGATTTGCTAACTGTCCATTCATTGAGGGAAGTCATTCGGTTTTGTGAATATCAGATTGCTTGCCACATGGAAGCATCGTCCAGATTTTCGACAACTTGGATAATAATTTCCAATGCATATGATAATTTTTCTCAAAGTGTGGCACTATGCAAATAAAGAACCAGCGCAGCGTTACTCAATGTATTGGTATCGGTGGCGCTGGCAGGTGACTCGTTAGCTATTAGTAGTTGTGATTGCGGATTGATAGAAATTGAAAGAAGTAGCCTCATTTGGGAATGAGTTTGCCTGAATCTTTGTGTCAGATGTCATCTTTTTTATTTATGCCATCAGGAGTTATTTTTTACATGACGATGAAAACATTCCAAATATCCAACTAAATTTGGTAGTTGAGTGCTTTACAGTCAATTTCTGTCACTGTTATCTATTAAGTGGTCATCGAGAGCAAGCTATTTGTTTTGTGTGGGTAAATGAATGATTCTACAAATTCCTCAAATAACTGAAGAGTGCAAAAGACCAAGAGGAAAATGTAGAGAAAACAAGCAGAAGTAGGCAATTTTGCAATGTCCCAAACAGTGATCATTAAGTCAATCTAGCCCGGCCTCCTCCAAAATCTGTCAAGATCACTAATACGCGCAATCCTTGGCCCTAGCATTACACTGTCACGGATGACTAGATCTGAGAGGAGAAAATATTAGTCTTTCCTGTGCCAATCACTGTGAAATGGGCAAAGCTGATGGTAGAAGAGACTAGTTAGATGACGTCCGCAAGCAATTCTACTTTCTTTTAGGATGAGATTTTAGTGGCAGAAGCAAAAGGGCACAGGCTTCTGACCATGTCATCTCAATTATCAATGGTGTGTTCAACTAATTTTAGTTGCTCCTTCACTTTGCCGGCGCTGCGTCTAGCCTCTGCTGGTGTCGCTCTCTAGATTTGGCTGTCAATGGCCGAATGCGTTCAATGCTGCTGTTGGCATATAGTTCGTCCTTGGCTGTCGTTAGCATAGTTCGTCCATGGCCGAGCACGTTCAAGCGTCATTGGCATCGCTCACTCGTGCTGCACTCAAGCCTTCGACTTCGTTCATCCGTTTTTTATCTGCTTTTGAGCTCGCGGTCGATGGCCATTGGGATATCGAGCTCAATGTCAAGGCTCACAGCAACGGATGAGCCGTGGCCGCTGGATATGTGGATGAGCTACCTCACAAGCCATGGACAAGCAAAGGCTTGCGGCCGTACTTGAGGCTAGATCTGGAGGCACAACTTTAGATTCAGCTTTGGATGGGAAACGACCGCGAGCCGCCTTGATGACGGAGGGCGTGGCTCGGCCATGGACAGGCAACAACTGTGAGCTGAAAAAGCGAAAAAAGAAAAAAAAAGAAAAACATAAAAGAATGGCTTTTCCATTCTTTTTTCTTATTGTATGAACTCCATGTGATTATATGTGGTCAGACCTTGAACTCAATCTATGCGAGAATTTTCCCTCCTACGATGCTTTTCCGTTCGATATTTTAATTCTGGAAAAATTTTGCTTTCCGCTCCTATACTGTCATGAAATTTTTTAATTGATTTTTAAATTTTTCTAATTAATTTTTTTGACTTGCACAAATTATCTAATCAAGTCTCCCGATATCACCATCAACGACATTAAAGAGTGATGTTGGCACTATTTTGTCAATGTTGATGAATTCTTTTTTTTTTCTTCTCATGGTAGCATCCATGTTCAAAAAATGTCCTATTGTTGTTGGACAATCATATCGGCTAGGTATGACCAAATATGGTGTTGGAAGATCTTCATTTGACTAACTGTGCAAGTAGAAGGATTTTGTTAGAAAATTAAAAGTACCAGGAATTAATTAGAAAAAGCGTTAAAGCACAAGATGAAAAGTTTTTTTTATTTACGTATAATTAATAATTATTTCATTAGATCGTTCTATAGTTATCTTAAGATGGAATGAACTTTTTTTATTTTGATACAGCTGCATTTAGTTCTACAAGATCATGTATATGGACCACTTGTCCTGAATATTGACCTACCACTCATAACCTGACTCTTCTTAAATATTCTCATACTGCTTCGTTAGTATCGTTACGCATTGTATGATAATTTGAATATGTTTATAACACTCATAAGCCTGTCACTTCTCTTGGAGCTGTACTAAAGTAAGATGAGAATTCTGCTTTGATTCATCGCATTGGTTGGGCCAGGCTTGACGAATACAAGAAACATTGGGCCCCATAGGCAAGAAAAAAGCTTGTAGAGCACACTAAGCTGTGGATAAGCCCAGAATAGTAAGCCCGTGATCTCCCTCTACAAAATACAAATGTCCTTTGGCAATGTATGCCTCCTTAACCACGCACGAATGAAGTCACACCGGTTAGGTTTGCACAACATCTATGTCTGCAAGAGATATATCTTCCAACAAGAAGAAGTCGCTTTTGGCAATTCTTGGACTAGACATTGCAGGAATTGGACTAAATACCTTATTCTATCTATCAATTCATTTTCGTGGAGAAAGATTCTGGTGGGAAGCTGTAAATGGGAGAATATGAAAGAAAGGGTAATAATAGGCATTTTTCAGTGTGTTATAAACTTCATATACAAGTTAGGGTTTGTGCATGTCAAGTGCATGTGAAGTGCATGTGAAGTGGGGTAGATGATAGATTTCAGGGAAAGAAAATTAAAGGGCTCTTGTTTCTTCTTCCATGTTAGATCTGACATATATTCCCTTTGAAATCGGTGTTGGCTATAGACTAAATTAAAAGAGGTAATTACCTTGAAAGGAATGAGATACTTAACATATGCTACTCATTTTAGGATTGATTGATCAAAGTAGGCAATCGGGGTTGCATTAACTAACTTTCTGGAGTATTAATGTTAGCATCATGAGAACTGATATTGTTTAGTTATAATAAAAAAAAAATATAAAGCTAGTTATATCGATCAACTATTAATATTCTTTTTTTAAGAGCCGTAAATAACACAACCTGTTGATTATGTCTTAGTGTCTTTTTTTAGGCTACTATGTGGTAAATACTTTCATAAGTATCATCATGTCAAATAATTTCATTTTTTTTTCTAGAGAAGTGTGCTATTTTAACTACACCGGTAAAAGAAGATAAGACCAAAATATATATGAAGGGTGTAGTGTATAATAATGAAAGAGTATGTTTTTCGTTATTTGCTCCGCTTGCTTGTATGCCTAGCATGGCAAGGCATTCTTATGAGGCTCCTTTTAGAAAGGTAGTACATTGTTATATGAACCTTTCTTACTCTACTCTTCTCACTGTTTATAAACACAATTATTTTTATATAAAAATGAATTTTTAGCATAAATTGAGTAGCAGATTTGAAATTAGGGATGACAATGAGGCATAGCCAGGGTCAGAATGTGTCTCTTACCTCATCTCACGACTAATTGTAATCCTCTACTACAATCCGAAAATACATTCTTTACAATTAGCGTGACATTGTGTGTTTCTATCGTCGATGGATCGAATTGTTGTCTCCATGACAAGGTTCAACTCCTAGAGCTCCTCATGCACATTCACTTATTTTGTCATAATTTATTTGGATAACATGATCTTTTGAAAATTTGTTACTAATTTGATATATATATTGGTGGTGGGGTTGGGGAGGGAGAAATATATGGTAACTTAGGGCGCGTTTGGCAACGATTACGTTCCGGGAACCGATTCGACAAGAAATTATTATTTTTGATTCTCCGTTCCGGAAGCGATTCGAGTAAAAGAACGTGTTTGGTAATCGTCTAAAATTTTTGATTACGGAATAGAATTGTGTTTGATAACGTGTCCATTGATTATGTTCCAATAATTTTTTCTACTTTTTTTTCTTTTTCTTTTTTACCTTTTTTCATTTTTTTCCTTTTTCTCATATTTTTCTTCTTCTTCTTGTGGGCGGTCGCCGGACCGACGACCAGCCGGACAAGGGCCGACAACCTCACCAGAGCGTCGCCGGCCCTCGGCGAGGCTGGCCCTCATCGGCCGAGCGTCGCCGGTGGACAAGCGGGCCTCGCCGGGGCTAGGCGAGGCCCGCGCCACCGGTCGAGCTAGGCGAGCCCGGCGGGTGGCTAGGCGAGCCTCGCCCGGCCGGCGAGCCTCGGCCTCGCCTCGCCGGTGGACGGCGAGCCTCGCCGAGGCCGGGCGAGCCTCCGGCGAGCTCGGCGGACCGGTGGCCGGTGGCCGGCGGTGGTGGGCGGCGGAGGACGGCGCGGGTGGCGGCAGGCGACGGTCGCAGGATGGTGGAAGAAAAGAAGAAGAGTTTTATTGTATTGATTCTTTTTTTGATTCTCGGACGCAGAATCAACTTTTTTTTTGTTCTCAAATCTACTCCAAAAGCGATTACGGAAACAAATTTGTTCCCAGAAACAAAATTTTTACCAAACGCGATTCTCGTCCCGGCGGTTACGGGAACAAAAAAAATCGATCATTTGTTTGGCATGTTGCCAAACAGGGCCTTTAGTCTAGCTTTCAATGTAAGTTCAATTATTTTTTGTGTACGCCATATTAAAGAAAGAACCATACAGAAATGTACATACAATTTGAACAATGACAATAAGTTTAAATTATTAAATAGAATGTACATGCACATTGCATTAAGATATGTGAATTCGTAGTTGATTATTGTTGATACATAACAAATTTCTAATCTTTAAATATATCCTAGGCATTTCGTGCAAATAAAAATGGAAACAACATTATATATCTGCCTAAATAAATCATCAAATGTTATCAGTTTTGAGAATATAAATGATCTGCTGTAATTGGTCAAGACGGGCGCTATGCTTCAAGGACACCTAAAACTTTCTCACAAGCCAATCATGTAAATCAAAAAAATCGCTCTCAAGGAGTAAAGTGCGACTGCTCGTGCTGCTTCAATCCCACCCATATGATGCAAGTTCAAATCCTCCGGCTTGCATTGCACTTTGGAGTTATCTCGGGCTAAAGGTGAGGCCCTCCTAGCACCTCGTGAGGAGTTATCTACCGCAACCGGCGCAAGGAAGGAAGGTGCGAGTTTGCTCCCAATCATAAGAAAATCATTATTTTAATAATAATAATCCATATCCACTTGATTGGTCCCAAGGAGACCTATAGCAGTTTCTTCTCCCCTACTCCCTTATCATATGTAAAGCAAAGGAAATAAGCAGATCGCAGAGCAAGAGATTAAGGGTACCAATGAGATAATATAAATTGGATTGCATGAAGACTAAGCACGTGACCATGAATAGTCACCACTCGAAATGTATTACTTACAGTTCAAGTATTATACCATTAGAGTAAAATCACTTGTCGCTCGCCGAATTACACACAATTAAAAATAATGATTAATAAATTTTCAATGGATTCTCGCACTTGAAAGGTAGTTTTGCCAACTAGCAAATTTTGGCAGCTGCCTCTTGAGCCTGCCCAAAGTTCACGTGATGTGCCTCTCTAAGAATTTCGTTTTCTTCTACTCCTCCCTCTTCCTATATATCACTGCTCTCCACTAATAGGATTGATTCATCACCCTCCACAAGCCCTCTCTCTCTCTCTTTGAAGCAGCCATGGATTCCTCCAAGATCCATGCCCTCTCCCTCATCCTCATGCTCTGACTCTCCTCAGCCGCCCCCATCCTCAGCTGCGGCTCGTGCGGCAAGCCCACCCCGAAGCCCAAGAAGCCTGGCCACAAGCACCACCCCAAGAGGTCCATCGTTGTTGTCCCAGCCATCGTCAAGCCGCCCATCAAATTGCCGCCCATTGTGAAGCTGCCAGTCACATTGCCACCGATCGTCAAGCCACCCGTGACCCTCCCACCAGTGACCCTCCCACCGATTGTCAAGCGGACATCACCCTACCCCCAATTGTTAAGCCGCCCATCACCGTGCCCCCGTGACCGTGCCCCCTATCACCGTGCCTCCCGTCACCATCCCTCCCACTAAAATTTTTTTTATCAAGTAGTGTAAATTGATTTTATACCTATATACTAATATGTGAGGTAATCACTTAGGTGCACAATCATTATTATAACAATTAACAATCAAAGAAAGCATTAAACACATTTCATGGGATAACAAAGACTTACTAAGGAAAAGATAAATGCTAATCCTAACTAAGACTAAAGGAAAGCCAAAATCAACGTATCAATATTGCACAATTAATGACATTTGTCTCTAGGACAATTGAAATCCTAAGATAGAGCCCTAAGGGTTTGGTCAGCATAATTCTAAATTGAAAGACTTACACTTTTTAGGAGAAGATAACCCAAAAGATTAATTTTAACATTTTCAAGGAATTTTAATTTAATTTTTTAAAGAATTTTTTGGGATATTTTTGAAAACCTTTTTTTAAAATATTTTCTCGATTTTTAAATTTTTTTTAATTAGTTAATTTTTTATTTATTGATTTTTATTTTTTAATTGATTTTTTTGTTCTTTTTTAATATTTATTTATTTATTGTTTAAAAAGGGATTCAGACCGGGTCAAGAGACCCGACCCAACTAAACCGACCCGAACCTTATTGGATCAGGTTGGACTAAAAACATTAAACCTAAAAGGCCGCTCGGAATTAATTATAAAAGCCCATGAACTTTTTTTTATTTTTTAAACTCTTTTTTGGGCCCACATTTCAAACGAGCCCGGCCCACAACAGAATCCACTAGCGCATTTTCATTTTTTTCCTTGCCCTTTTTATTTTCTCTTAATTCTTTTCTCCTTTTTTTGCCCTTTTCCGTTTTGTCTTATTCTCTTCATCTCCAACCTCTCTACTCCTGCAACTCATCGAAGATCTCCAGAATATGCCAGCCTTGCTCCTAAAAACATTTGATGACTCAAACCATTAGAAGAACCTAAGCTTGATCAAAATGATTTAGGCTCCTTGCACCTATCTACTCCGCTCAGACCATCATCCATCAAGATTTACTCCTAACGTCATAACATCCGAGCGCACATGGCATTGTTAGAACAAGGGATGTCATAAGCAAACTGGAGTAAATGCCCGCAATAGTCAATGCTCAGGTCAGGGGCACAGCGTCGTCCGCTCGCCCACAAATGCCATCGGTGACCACCAGAACATACGGGCACAAAGTAAGGGAAAGATGGAATGAGTGACGTTTGACAAATGTTCCAATGCATCAGTAATAGAGCTCAGTAACCTCAAAACAAACACCATGACATTAAAAGGATAATGGTTCGCGTTCTAACCAGCTACTAATCGGAGACAAGTTCATGCGGTTTTAGTGCTAACATTTCGTCAAACATGTAGCGGGCGTCCGATCAAAAGATAAAAGACACGTCGATGAACTCATGACCAACGCTCGATCTAACAAAACCGACGAAAAGCCAACCTCATCTCAGTCCCACCCCGACTCTTCAAAGACAAAAGCTATAAAAAGGGTTCCTCCTCCTAGGCTAGAGTAGGGTATAACAGATTCAGCAGTGTTACCTTGAAGCGGTTCTTAGCTTAAATCACGAGGCCAGCTGGTGCGGGGAGAGTCCGGGACACGTCGCTCTTGAGGACGAACGCGGGCTTCGAAAGAACATCCGTTTTGAACCTTCAAGGTCGAGGACTGGACACGAGAAATCGTTATCCGTGGCGTCCGAACTGAGAATGGCGAGCGATGGGAAGATGGATGGAGATGGTGGAGATGGCTTGGACGACTCAGTGGAGGATTTCAGGAGACGACTCGCCAACCCCCCCCCCTCCCCAACTCACTCTCTCTCTCTCTCTCCCTCTCCTTCTCTCCCTCTCTCCCTTTCGCGATCTGGTTACAGCCAAGAAAGAAGAGGTGTCCCCTCACCTCTCTGTCTGAGAAGAGCTTGCAGAGAACCCCGGAAACTTTTGGGCCAATCTCCTCCCAGAACCTCGAGCATCTCCCAAACTTATCACGCCGTGGGGAGAGGCACGCGTCGTCATCTTCTCCGGTCGGAGCTCGAGTTTAGCGCACGTCTCTGGACTCTCGCCGAAGCTCTCGACAAACACGGAAAACCGGAACCCCAACAACATTTTGCTCTCTTCCTTTTAAGCTCGGCCAGCGACCGGCGCGCATGGCTCCTGCCACCGCCAGCCTGTCGCGGTCGGCTTGATCCCCGATCCCGAGATGTCGTCTGCCCTCGCGACCCTCTGCCTCCCTCTCTGGTTTGGACGTTCCTTTTCCTGCCAAAGCAAAAACCAGCGTGAGGGCGTGAGGGAGGAAGAAGACCCAAGCAAGGGCCGGGCCGACAAGAAAGGAGATGGGCCAGTCCCGCGAGAAAAGAAGAAAAGAAGGAAGAAGAGAGGTGGGCCAGCCCACACAAAAAGAGAAAAGAATGAAGAAGAGGAGGAGCAGGAAAATCAGGAAAGGAGGGCCCAGTCCCTGCCCAGCCCTATTCGATTTCTTTTCTTTTCTTTTCTCTTTTTTTTTTCTCTTTTTTTCTCTTTTTTCATTATAATTTTCAATGATGATAATATTTTTTCTTATTCTTTTTTTTTCTTTTTTTTTGATGACAAACATTTTGGAAAAATTTAGAAATTACCATTATTGATGCAAATATTCATAATGCTAATACACGATGCAATTTACTAAACATTATTTTGTTGGCTAGGGTTTAGAAATAAATCCATAATTTTCTATGCGATTAAATCCTAAATAAAATGGTAAAATTTAGGTGTCAACAAATAAGTAATATTGAGTAGATAGTTTTGGAAAGCTTTATATATTTGATGAAGATCTTTAGTTAATCAACTCAGAGGATGGTAGGTTTTAGGTTTGAAAAGCTGGATTTCGATGTTTGTAGGCTTCATTGTAGGATGGTACTCTTTCTTCATACCATCGTATTGGGAGCATCCGCTAGACTTACTGCATAGAAATATTATGGTATATATTTTGAACAACTTCCAATTTTTATAGTTCACTTATGTTTATTTTGTATTTGAGTAAATGTCTTTTATTTAATATGTGGAACACCAGAAAAAGAAAAGTAAAGAAACTTATAGTATCATAACCCTTTCCCAAGCATGTCCTACATTTTGCCTTTGTGAAACTTTTCTTACTGAGATGATTTTATATATACCATTCAGTTGGTGAAGATATCCTCATCTCAGATAGTTTTGACTTTTGAGCTTTAAATAAATAATATTTATATTACAAGGCATGTATAACATACTCAGTTAGTACCACTGGGCGTCCAGTGGCAAAGAAAAAAAGGATCAATGCCTATAGGGTGGATGGCCCTTATTTAGGCGGTTTGGCACTTGCAAGAGGTCCGGTGTTCAAGTCCTAAAAATTGCAAAAATGAGAGTGATAGTGTATAGTAGAACATAGATAGGACAGATAAAAATATATATATTTACTAATTTCTTGTCGGATTTCAAACTATGTAAAAAAACGATTCTTTTGTATATGCAGTCAAAGTTGAGGTTAGCCCTCTTTCCTTCTTGAGTTCTTCACTATATTGAACTCATTGTGAAAGAGATTCTGCATAAGATGAAAGGAGCATAATGGAGTTGTTAAATGTTGACTCTGGCCCTAGTGTGCATTTCGTTGGAATCAATGGAATGGGGGGCATTGGTAAAACTACTCTTGCTAAGATTGTTTTCAATGAATTATGTCTTCATGGAAATCCTTTGATAAGAGCAGCTTGACCGTGTATATAACCATACAAACCGTGCCATTGGCTCTTGAAGTCATAGGTTCCTATCTTCATCACCAAACAGAGGAAGTATGGAAAGAAATGCCAAAAAGGTTGGAGAATGTACCTCATGATAAAGTTTGGGATAAGTTAAAGATAAGCTATGATGCGTTAGGAGATGTGGAAAAAGAAATTTTTCTCGATATTGCATGCTTCTTCATATATGAAAAGAAATCATGGGCAATGTACTTTTGGAATGCTTGCCACCTATACCCACATAGCTCTTTGAAAAAACTTACTGATTTGTGTTTGATTGAAATTGTAAGTGATGATGGTATATGGATACATGATCAGTTGATAGACCTTGGAAGAGACATTGTGCGCCAAGAATGTACTCGGAATCTAACAAGGTGTAGTAGGTTGTGGAATTGCGAAGAAGCTCTGGAAGTATTAAGGTCCAAAGAGGTAAAGTTAAAGTAGGATCCATATGTTATTAACCGCACACTTAATTTCCTACTTCCCATTCAAAAGTTTCCTTTTGGCTATTGTGAATGACAAATTTAATGTTTGTGTGCTTGTGCTTATCGATGTTTTCTATTTGCAGAGAAAGGATAAAGTTCAAGCACTCAATTTAGATGAACATGGTTCCGATCCCATCAGCATTGTGGATGAAGAACTTGAGAGGATGCCTTATTTGAAATTCCTCAAGTTAGATGCAGTGACATTTGTTGGAGACATCAACAATTATCTCCTGGAGCTAAGATGGCTTTCTTGGTTTTATCCTCCTCTAGATTGTAGAATGGCCAATTTGCACTTGAAAAATCTAGTAGTTTTCGAACTTTCAGACAATGAAAACACCGAGATTTGGGGTGGATGGCACATTTTGAAGGTGTGAATTCGTACTTCTGTTCTCTCAAATGTAGACATAGTATTATCTCTTTGATCATCTCTGATAATATTTCAATGACTTTTGCAGATGGCAAACAAATTGAAAGTTCTTTATCTCTCAAGATGTAAAGGATTGAAATGGACTCTAGACTTTTCTGGATGCCTGAGTTTGGAAAGACTGTCCCTTGATGCATGTCAAAACCTGCAAGAAGTTGACTACTCTATAGGGAAGCTAAAAGGTCTTACTCACTTGGACATCATTTGTTGTTCGAGTCTTCGAACTTTGCCTGAAGAGATCGGAGGACTGGTGAATCTAAAACACTTCTCTTTGAAAAATTGTGATGAAATGGAGAAACTTCCATGCTCTATTGGGAAATTAGCATCATTGTCTAAGTTGGATGTATCATTCACACAAATTACAAGTTTACCTAATTCTATTGACAATGCAAAACACCTATCATATCTTAATCTATCATACATGCCAATTGTGGAACTTCTAATATCTATTGGAGAGCTTACACAACTAGAGTTCCTTTCACTCCTTTATTGTCAAGATTTGAGGGAGCTTCCGGAATCAATAGGCAACTTGACATCATTACAAAATTTGAATCTCTCATGGACAAGATTTGATAAGTTACCTGATTCGATAAAAAATCTCAAGCAATTGAAGGTGATGTGGATGAGCCCGAGTTGGATAAGGAGGTTACCTAGTATTAATGGAATGCTTGAGAGGTTGGAGGAGCTCCATGCCTCATATAGTCCACTTGCAGGCGAACTTCCCACTGAAATTGGTGGACTATTGTCTCTAACTATTCTAGAGATATCACATACTAGTGTTTGTGTAGTGCTGACGACAATCAATTCCCTCACGCGGCTTCAAAAGTTGGATTTAACGGATTGTGATGAGCTTCAAGAGTTGCCAAAGCTTCCCTCAAGTTTGAATTGCCTACTTGTTCGATCGACATCATTACGGTTAGTTCCGAATCTCAATAACCTCACAAATCTAGTGGAATTGCTTCTTTCTAACGGCTATGGACAAGTACTTCCTCAAGCATCAAACCCAATGAGAACTCTTCAATTGCAATGGGTTGGAAAGTTATGTAAACTAGAGAAGTTGAGCTTGTGCCTTTAAGATATTCCTGTGCCATTTACAAAGTTGGGTTGCCTACCTCGACTTAGAGAACTCTCTTTTCTTGCATGGATAGTTTCGACTCCGTAAATGTTGGACCACAATTCTCCAACTTTAAATATTTGTCCAAATTAGGTCTTGATCACTCTCCATTGAGGGAAATTCAACTTGATGGACTTGAACTATTGAGAAATTTGGATGTGAGAGATTGCGAGTTTGTCAAGGAATTGTCAATTATTTAATCAAGTTTGAGGAAGCTCTATCAAATGGAAGTTTTAGGTTGCCCAAAGCTACTTGAAATTCGATTTCATAGTACAATGGAATCATTAAAGATAATTGAAGTTACAAACTGCGATTCCCTGGGAGAGTTGTGTGGTTTATCAAACTCAAAGAAGCTGAAGACTTTAAAGATGCGCAAGTGCAATGGGCTAAGGGTTGTTGAGGGCCTTGAAGAATTGGAGCTTTTAGATTTTTTGATTTTTGACGAGTGTGAATCGTTAGAAATGTTGATTGATGTATCCAACTTAAAAATACCAAATGAATGCAGAATTGGAGTCTATTATTGCGCAAAACTAAGTGATGATCATGGTACTTACAGGGATTACAGAGAGATGATTCTTCGCAGGATGATGAACACATTCGACAAGGTGCACCATCCTTCTAACCTTTCATTTATTTTTTATATTTTACATTTTAGAAATGCATGCAGTAGGCATAACATTTCGTTATTTTCCCTTGTTCCGTTTGCTTCCATCTCTCTCTCTCTCTCTCTCTCTCTCTCTCTCGTGATAATTCATTTATAATACGTTTTTATATAAGTTTATGGATTATTGTTAGGTACACCGTTAGTGACCAAAAAAAAAAAAAAACATTCATCCTTTAATGGTTGACATGTATTTGGAGTTAGTCTTGTAATCAAATTTGTCCATGTGTCAATCATCCAATGATGAAGTGTATAATTTATTTCTTACACCGTCAGTGGATATAATAATTATTTTATATAAACATGAAAATGATCATATCAATATTTCATCAACCAAAGATAAAAATCACGGGAAAATTGTCCAAAAAATCCTAAACTTATTGCAGTTTTGCCAATTCAGTCATAAACCTTTTAACTTTGCCAATTGAGTCATAAACATTTTCACTTCTTGTTGATTCAATCCATCCGGCCAAAATTGGCCAGAAAATGCTGACGTGGATGCCGGCGGTGCCACATAGGACTGTCGGCACTAACGTGGACAATTTTTAATAATATTTCAATAATTTTTAAAAATTTTGAATTTTTTTGAATTTTTTTTATTTTATGTTTTTTCCTTCTTCTTTTTTTATATTCTTTTTGGCTTTTTTCAGTGGCCGCCCATCGGCCACAACCGGGTCGGGCGACGGCAACCCTCGGCAAGGGCGCCCGGCCGCCCTCACCCGGATTTGGCGAGGGAGCCCTCACCGGGGGTCGCCCTCGCCCGAGCGAGCGTCGGCCTCATGGTGGCCAGCCAACGCCCGGCCGACCAAGGGTGACGCTCTCTCCCGGGCGAGGGTTGGCCTCGCCAGATTTGGCGAGGGGAGCCCTCGCCAAGGGTCGCCCTCGCCCGGGTGAGCATCGGCCTCACCCCGGCCGGGTGAGCGATAGCCGACCACGAGCCATAGGCCGACACTCGGTCGACGACCGGGCGAGGGCTGGCCTCCCCAGATCTGGGCGAGGCCGGCCCTCGCCGGGGTCGCCGTCACTCGGTTAGGCCTCACATGTGGCGGGCGAGGCCAACCAGCTAGCCGTGGCCGGTGGTTGACCGTTGCACGTGGCGGTGGCTGGCCACCAGAAAAAGCCAAAAAGAATTTTAAAAAAGAGAGGAAAAAATAGAAAATAAAAAATTCAAAAAATATTTAAAAATATTAAAATATTATTAAAAATTGTCCACGTCAAGCACCGGCAATCTGCGTGGCACCGTCGGCGTCCACACTAGCATTTTCCTACCAAAATTGGCCGGATGGACTAAATCGGCCAGAAGTAAAAATGTTTATGACACAATTGGCAAAATTAAAAGGTTTAACATTGAATTGGCAAAACTGCAATATGTTTAGGACTTTTTGGACAATTTTCCTAAAAATCGCATGTGTCAAGCATAAAAATAGAAACTCAATTGCTCTTGGTTGCTGGATTAGATTTCTCTAAACAACTACAGCTGTCCTTTAAAATATAAAATAAAAAGAATAAATTTAGAAAAAAATATATGAAGCTAATTCGGTTTTGGTATATATTTTTTCACTTTTTCTCCTTTTTCATGGCTCACCCAATTCATAATACCTCAAATCTTTCAAATATATAAATCATAGCAAACTATGATTGCATGATTTGTCACTCACCTTAGAAGGCAAGCACGTGAAAACTACGACTCTCATTTGTCCAAATTTTTAATAATGCTTGACATTCGTGTTTTTTTTTTCCCTGTCAAAGGTTTATTAAACATAAGTGAAGGTTTTAATAGCGATGGGCTTAAGGCCCGTCCGCCCAAGTTGGGCCCAAAAAGCCCGGCCCACAGGAATATGGCCCGTGGATGGAGGGACGTATAAAAGGGAGGAGAGAGAGAGAGAAGACACCTTTTGGACAATCAATGTATGTACGTCTTCCCTTCTCCCGTGCGCTCTCTCTCTCCAATAAGAAAAGAAAAACAGTAAGCGTTTTTCTTCCCTTTAAGGCCAATCGACGTCATCGGATCGAACGGGATTAGAATTTCTTCCTCGATTTTCAGCATTGGTGTTTAATCTATGGCTAACAAGGTACGCTCGAATCCGTGGTGTGCTTTAGGATCGGTGATACGTGATTTTCCCGAGCTTGTCTTCCGCATTCCTTTTAGGAGTTCGATTTAGTGTCGAATCCGGTTTTCGGGGATCCGTTATTCCCAACATTGGTATCAGAGCCCTAGTTCATGTTTTCCCGACCTGTTTGATGTTTTTTGATTGATTTATCGTGAAAGTAATTCGGCCGTACGGATCAGGGCGAGAAATCCCAACACCCGAGTGCTGTTCGTCCTTTTTTTTGAGTTTTTGTAAGTCAAAATCAATTTTTGAAGGCACTTTGGGTGAAAGAGGTCATCAAGACGAGTCCGGCGACATGTCGTGCGCTGCCGGGCGACGCTGCACACGCCCACACGCGCGGCCAGAAGGCGCTGCGTGTGGGCGCGACGCACCTGAAGCGCTGGCATCGGCCAGCGCATGCGCCACACGCGCCGGTTGGCGAACCAAGTGCTGCGCACCGCCAGCGGCGAACCGGCACGCGCCGGTCGGCCAACCGACGCATTCTCGACGTCACGCGCCGACATCTCCGTGACATCACCCAACGGTCGGTAAATGTTGGGATGACATCACCGATGATGTCATCGCCAACGACTATTGGCCGGTCGGTTAACGGCCGGCGAACTGACCCGACGGAGACCCGACTCGACCCGACCTGCATGGAAGCTTGGCGTATGCCGCGCACGTGCCAGCTGACGTCTGCATGACATCAACCCACGCACGCGCGCAGCACATGCCAACTGACGTCTGCATGACGTCAGCCCGCGCACGCACGCGGCACGTGCCGGTCGGTTCGTCCGACTAGCCGGCCGGTCCGACCGACCCGACCGGTCCAACCGGTCCGACCCGTGCGCCCGTCGACCTAACCCGATGACCCGTTGACCTGCTGACTGACGACCGTTGACCGTTGACTTTGACCGTTGACTTGAAAAAAAAAAAAGAATTTGTTTCTTTTTTAATTATGCTAGTGTGGGTTATAGGTAATCCATTTTTTATTCTGCATTTGTTGCATGAATCATGGAAAATTATGTATTTTCCCTTATATACATTATGGATTATAAGTGATCCAATTTTAGTTTTGCATTTGTTGCAGGAACTATGATGCGTTATGCACGGATACCTGCAATCCTGAGAACGGTAGAGGGAAATGCAAGACTTAAAAAGCTGATGTCAGATTTAGCTAATTATTAGTGGCATGACGGTGATTTAGTATCACATGTGGTTAGGGTTAATCAGATGATACAGGAAATCATCTGGAATGGTTATCTTATGCCGGATTTTGAGAAGGTACCGGCTTTGATGAACAATATTCCACCTGAATGGCAAGCAGTGTTAGATCGGTTATGGGAAGTCAACATGGTCCCAGGTTATAGGAGGTTAGTAGAAGCTTTTGTAAGAAAGTACTATAGGATTGAGCTAACCAAAACTTCAACCTTTAGATTGAGCGCCACATGGCGCAGAGTGAATGCGCCTTGGTGGCGACATGAAAGCTCTCCAAAAGTTTTTCCATGGTTGGCAAATGTGCCTTCAGTTTTCTCAGATGTTTTGAGTGATAGATTAGAGGGGACATTCCCTATTTATTTCTTAGATTAATTATGAAGTGTTTTATGGGTGTAAATATCTCTTTCCATGTTGATATTTTTCTTTGTATATATTACTTAGTGTAATGGATAATTGTATTATGTGAAAGCATTGTTATTCTATTGGATGTTAGATATTATTTGTTTTCTGTTATTGTTGACTGCTGTGGGTAGTTGATAGAAGTTTTTGTAACTTCATAGAATTGATTTTGCATATGACAATCATATTAATGATAGTTTAAAGTTAGGATTTTTGGAGGATGATTGGAAACATAGTGACCTTTTGATTTTGAAACCTTACTTGAAATTATTCATTGATATGATGGGTCTGTGTAAAGTGGATGCATAAATGATAGGTATTAATTATTCGTGCATGTATGTCTGATGTGTTCAGATTGATGGTTCAAGCAATTGAGAACGTAATTGCTGTATGAACGGCAACAATTGTGAAATATTAAATATGAAGATTCAATATGTGCTAGAAAAGCAAGAAGCACTAGAAGCTCTTGACCATATTATGGAATATCTTGATAATGCTATGTGCCACCTTGAGCTAGCTGAGGACCGCCTAACGGCATTTGAGCCGAAAATAGATATTTGAAATGTTGGTTCTAGCTTAGAAAGGGCTTTAAGCTCTAAGCGCAAGCGTATTGATTCGTTCAATATGTGGGAATGCAAAGGATCAAGTCCTTATTGCAAGAAATCAAGAGTTAACCAACACAAGAGAGGAAAACGTCATCAAGTGAAGAAAATGTCAAGGGTGAGGTGTTACAATTGTGACAAAAATGTGTCACTATGCTCGCGACTGTTGTGAGCCAAAGAAGGTAAACACCTCTTGCACATTTGAGAACTTTGCTTATGTGTCGAGTTTTGCATTATTAGCTGAATCCAATCCTTTGTGGACTGTAGATTCAGGAGCGACAGACCATGTAGCGAAGGATAGAGAATCATTTGTGAAATTCCCACGATACTAACTGGAACTATGTGGATCTATGTGGGAAATAACTTCAGAGCTGAAGTTAAAGGGATTGGCACATGCCAATCAAACATGCGTGGTGAACGCATTTTGTTCCTACATGATGTTCTATATGCTCCAGAGATTCGTCGAAATTTAAGTGTTTGTTTTGATTTTGGTTAAGCTTGGTTTTAATGTGAACTTCCATAATAGCAGTGTAGATTTGTATTTGGATACAAACTACTATGGTTGTGGTCATTTTCTGGATAGTTTTATTGTATTAAATGTTGACTGTGGTGATGTCAATATTTGTCATTCACTTTTCACATCTTCTACTTCATATGATAATGATGTGAATGTGTGGCATGCTAGACTTGGTCATATTGGCCAACAACGTATGAATAGACTAGCCAAAGAGGGCTTGTTGGGCAGTATTGAAAAAGTCGATTTGCCCATATGTGAGCATTGCCTAGTAGGGAAAACGACAAGAAAACCATTTAGAAAAAGATAAAAGAGCTGAATTTCCTCTGCATTTAATCCATTCTGACGTCTGTGGTCCAATGAATATGAAAGGAAGGCATGGGGCTGTTTATTTCATCACTTTTATAGATGATTATACTCGATTCAGATATGTCTATTTAATTTCTGATAAATCTGAAGCAATAAGTTGTTTCAAAAGATTTATGAACCTGGTAGAGAATCAATTAGACAAGAAAATAAAAGCATTGAGATCCGATCGAGGTCGAGAATATTTATCTGATGAGTTCAGAAAATTATGTGATGAAAAAGGAATAGAAAGACAATTGTCTATTCCATATACTCCTCAACAAAATGGTGTTGCGGAGAGAAGAAACAGAACCCTACTGGAAATGGTTAGGTCTATGATGGCGCATGCTAACTTACCTATCACTTTTTGGAGTGATGCGTTGTTAACTACTGCCTATATACTTAACCGTGTGCCTTTCAAATCAGTTACTTTCACTCCATATGAGTTATGGACAGGTAGAAAATCGGACTTAAATTTTCTTAAGCCATGGGGTTGTGCTGCCTATACACATGAGTCATCTCACAAGTTTGGGAAATTGGGTCCCAAAGGAAATAAGAGTATTTTCATAAGATACTCAGAACACTCAAAATGGTATGTGTTCATAGGTGAGCAGGAAAGTGGGAGTATAACTGAATTTGAATCACGGGATGTCACATTCTTAGAGGATGAGTTTCCTAAGAAGGGCGAAATAGGGGAAGATTACTCCCTATTTGAAACCTTGGATTAAGATAATGATTTTAGTAGAGTTCGTCCAAGTGGGAGTAATATGAGAAGTGATGAATTGAATTCAAATCATTCTCAATTACAATCACATGATGAGACGACATCATCATTACCTAATCCTAATGGGAGCATAATGGGGAATGATGTACAAAGTGTACAATCTCCCATATGGTGAACAAGTCGCCAAAGTATTCCCCATCGACGTTTTGACATTGAAGGGGAAACTTTTATGGTTGCTCCACAAGATGAGGATGAGCCAATAAATATTAATAAGGCTCTAAATTGCCCTAATAAGGAAGAATAGATTCATGCAATGGAAGAGGAAATGGATTCATGCAATAGAAGAGGAAATGAGTCAATGAAATCAAACCAAGTCTAGGAACTGGTTGATCTTCCAAAAGGACGAAGAGCTATTGGGAACAAATGGGTTCTCAAAATAAAGCGAAAGGCTGATGGCTCGATAGAAAGGCATAACGTTCGCCTTGTGGCGAAGAGGTATAATGAACAGGAAGGAATTGATTATGAAGATACATTTTCTCCTGTAGTGAGATTTACCTCGATTCGCATTATTCTGGTAATAGTGGCTAGTCTGGATCTTGAGTTACATCAAATGGATGTAAAGACTGCTTTCCTCATTGGAGAATTAGAGGAAGAAATATATATGGAACAACCTCTTTGGTTTCATAGTGAAAGGCCAAGAAGAAAAGGTATGTCGACTTTTGAGGTCGATATATGGCCTTAAGCAGTCATCGAGACAATGGTATATACGTTTTCATATGATTTTACAATGATTGATGAGGATCATTGTGTATATATCAAAAGATCCAAAGATCAATTTATGATCATATCATTATATGCTGATGATATACTAATTGCCGGAAGCAATATGGAGTTTGTTAATACTGTCAAGAGATGGTTGTCTTCTAACTTTGAGATGAAGGATATGGGTGAGGCTGCATACATTTTTGGAGTTAAGATTTCAAGAGATCGTTCGAAGAGATCATTGTCTCTTTCGCAATAAACCTATATAAATAAGGTTCTTGAACGATTTCGTATGCAAGACTGTAAACCCATAGACACTCCTATTGCAAAAGGTGAAGGAATGAGTTATAGACTGTGTCCAAGGACTCCACAAGAGAAGGAACAAATGAAACATGTTCCTTATGCTAGTGCTGTTGGGAGCTTGATGTACGCTATGATGTGTACAAGACCCGACATATGTTTTGCAGTTGGAATGGTGAGTAGATACCAATCCAATCCAAGTCCAGCACATTGGAAAGCCGTTAAGAGAATACTGAGATATCTGAAGGGAACTGCTGATTACAAGTTGAATTACCAAGGAAAGGATCTGTGACTTGAAGGCTATTCAGATGCTGATTAGGGAGAAGATTTAGATGAAAGGAAATCTACCTCTGGATTTTCTTTCTTACTGAACAATGGCGCCATATCATGGAGTAGTAAGAAGTAAACGTGTATAGCCTTGTCCACGATGGAAGCTGAGTTCGTGGCATTATCAGCAGTGGTACAAGAAGGAGTTTGGCTTAGGAGATTTTTGGATCATTTAGGTGTTAATGAGAAAGCTGCAAATCCATTGTTGGTTAACTGTGATAGCCAAGCAGCTATAGTATACACCAAAGATCCAAAATATCATGGCAAGACCAAACATATAGATACCAAGTATAACTTTGTGAAAGATATGGTTGCACGAAAGGATGTGAACTTACAGTACATATTTACGCACAGAATGGTAGCAGATCCTATGACAAAACTAATACCTAGAGATGTGTTTTGTGGTCATGTAAAATCTCTAGGATTGCGTAGAGTCTGATGTACTGGATTGTAATTTCCCTAAGTTGTTCACATTTATGAACTATTGTTGTTTCATTATTAATACCTATGAATCTTTGTATAATCTTTATGCATCTTAATGCTCAATGCATTATTTTAAATTGAGAAAGTATGTCGGACAGATAAAAGATTAGCCCACTCACACGGGTAATCGCCTCTATTTACTGTGTGATAAATAGAGATGAGACTGTTTTTAAGCTTATTATCTAGGTGATAATCGAGAACTCAAGCTTAAAAAACATATGTCGCCTTAACTGAGTGTTAAAATGATGACATAATACTAAATATGTCCGAAAGTAAAATAACCCACATATTTTACTTTATCTGTCTATGATGCTAGATTCGAATTCCGATGAATTTTGTGAATGAGTAGATACGTGAACTTAAGTTAGACATTAGGTATGTCTAAACTATCATCTGTACAGTATTGAAAGGTGTAGACATACGCTCCATGGAAGATGAGTTAATACCGTAATACGTATTTCATACTACGTATGCTTGAGACGACCAATAAGAGTTGCAAAAAGTTTGATCTCAACTTTTATGACGTGTGAGACTCTTGAGGAAAAGAGTTCATCAATTTTTAGTCCCCTCATGACTCTTACTTATTTTCAAGATTTCTATTTAGTGTTTGCTATCTTAGGATGTTGCCAATGATCATGAATTGATTCGATCTAATGGGGCATTTCTAGAAAAGCAAGCTGAACTGAAATTGAGAGTTTGAAGGAAAGAGGAAGATCAAATTTGGAGAATCACATTGTAGTTTTGTATTCACTGGTCGACCAATTATGACTATCTTTGTGATAATTATAATTGTGAATACAATATATATATATATCATGTTTAAAAGAGATCAAGAGAGATATAAAATGTGATCAATCGATCTAGGGTATTGCATACTAAATCTACTCAGAATGTGACGCCTAATATGAGCTGCTATATATTCCTAACAAATGTATAGCAACGAGCTCTCAAAGTATGCTGGTCGCACGGATTATTCACCGGTATGAATGTTGAAAAGAGGTAAAGAGAATCCTGTTCGGCCCACCATGTGCGAGTGGGAGATGAAGGTTTTATTAGCGATGGGCTTAAGGCCCGTCCGCCCAAGTTGGGCCCAAAAAGCCTGGCCCATAGGAATAGGGCCCGTGGATGGAGGGACATATAAAGGGAGGGAGAGAGAGAGAGAGAGAGAGAGAGAGAGAGAGAGAGAGAGAGAGAAGACACCTTTTGGACAATCAACGTACGTACGTCTTCCCTTCTCCCGCGAGCTCTCTCTCTCCAACAAGAAAAGAAAAACAGTAAGCGTTTTTCTTCCCTTCAAGGCCAATCGATGTCATCAGATCGAACGGGATCAAAATTTCTTCCTCGATTTTCAGCATTGGTGTTTAATCTGTGGCTAACAAGGTACGCTAGAATCCGTGGTGTGCTTTAGGATCTGTGATACGTGATTTTTCCGGGCTTGTCTTCCGCATTCATTTTAGGGGTTCGATTTAGTGTCGAATCCGGTTTTCGGGGATCCGTTATTCCCAACAAGAAGAATTTCGTGAATATAACAAAAAGGCCTGTAGAAAACATACGATTCATGATATCACATTCATCTTTAACTAATCAAACAGCAAGAAAACACGCTATTTTGTTTTCCTAGTAGCTAAATCTGATTAGAGTGAAATACGAAGTAGCCAATAAAAATTTGGGTGAATATGTATAGAGTTAATAGTATACGATCATTATACTGCTAAATCGATGGATAATTATGTTGAATTCATCAAGTTCCTTCATATGGCTGGTTCTCAGAAATTAGTAAAGCTATGGATTATGCTAGATATGCTAGTATTTGTCTGCATAATCAGTTTTTAAAGTGAGGTGTAAACCAAGGTATATAATCTACTTACATATGAAGAAAATGATATGAGTTATGAAAATCTTCGGATCAAATGGTTAAATTAGATTAAAAAATTAAGCACTTGTTCAAATAAAAGGAATCGATCCGACCCCAAAACTTGTTACTAGGTTTAAGTAATATCTCTCGAGTAAGCGAAAAAGTTCTTTATCTAAACCCATGTATCCACAATCACTGGGATTCGCCCCAGTGGCCACCCTTCCAACATGGAAGGGGGAGGTGTGAGGTTCAAATCCCCACCTTCTCAGGGAGGGATGGGGTGGGGACGCGTAAGTTTCAGGAGTGGGTTTCGACTCCCACGTCCTGCAAGAGGTAGGGCAAAAGTCTGAGAGTGAGTGTAGAATATAAATAGAATAAGACTGACAAAAAAAAAAAAACCATGTATCCACGTGTCCTGCTAGTCTATAAAAAACGAAACAAATGGGCATATGACTAGTATATTATCATAAAATCATATTCTACTATTTTGCGCTCCCATTTCTATTGTCTATCAACAAACAAATTATGACTAATTCATTGAATTTTCTACATAATCTCTAAGTAAATAAAAGAGATATTGTACCTTATATACGATGTGAAGCATTGTAATATTCAGACCTCAAAGCGGATGGGTTGGATGATATTTAAATCTTCTTATGCTACAATACTAGGAGAATGGAGAAAAAATAGTGATCTTGACGTTCTATTATTCTCAGAACTTGCCATCGATTATAGGGTCTCCAGAACCTGGCACTGAGCTCTGAGTTTAACTCCTGAAGTAAGTCAAGAAATATTATGTCATCTTGTCACACAAACAAACATCTGTTAGCTTACTAAAATACAAAAACTCACGGGAGTTGAAATACATCTTTGATCTTCAGGCGGTTTACTGTTATAAGTTTGGATATGATTGCATTAGTAGCTTACCTTGATAGTACAAACTTTTTCTTGCAGTCTCCTGCACAAACCACATCTTCAGATGTTTCCAAGTGTTCTTGCTCAATTCTATAATCAAAAGGTGAATGATTCAAGCGATGGACAGACGAATGAATTCACAATCTGATCAAGTTTGGGATTCCTGTGGAGCTGCGAGAAATAATGAAGTTTGCTCTGCTTTGCAGACATGTCCCCCCTCTCCCAGGTCCATCACAGGGGAAATCTATTTTTGCTTTGTCCGAGGTATTTAATTATATTTAGTGAAAACCCAATTGTGTGCCACACAGTTTTCGGATACATCCGAGACTTTTCTCGATAGTGCGCAACATGAAAATTCTCGGACCGAGGCAAGCTTTGGGTATCAGTATGTTCAACTAATAATTTTTATGCCACAGGTGCTCTATCTCTTTTTCTTTTTCTTTTTCCTTTTTGAGCCCTAAGAAGTCATTTTTAAACAGTTAAAGGAGAAGATGACCTAATTCTCCAGATAGTCCAGAACTTCAGAGTCATTTGCTGTAATTGTTATCAATTTTTTGGTCATATACACTGTTTCCTTTTCCTTTCTTGGAAGATTAATTGATGCAAGCCTAGGGAGGCTTTCTCAAACAATAGGATCGGGAGAATGACTCGCGCATAAGAAATGGGACGAACAGAAATTTCAGCACTGCGCCAGTTCAGGAGAACAGGCATATCTTTGTCGATACAGATCGGATCGACCTGATTCCAAAGCCAAATGAGCAAAGACTTCTGGATCTACAATTTTACTGTTTTGGGTTTTCTGAAATAAGCACTGTAAGATAGTCGAAATTGGGTTGGAAGTAACGAACAGAACAGGAAAAGATAGGAACTTCGCTGGTTGCTCTTCTAGGCCTCCAAGGAAGTTGAAAGGGACACCGATTCTTCTAGATCGATGACTGCAACTCTTCAAGGATGCAGGTTTTGAAAAGCTCCGACTCTTCAAGGACGGAGTGAAAACTCTTCTAGGTTTTCAAGGTATGAACTCTACAAGGTTCACGATACTTGCTTCAAGCAAAGTTTTTCATTTTTCAAAAGTCATCTGTCTTCTACAAGAAATTGGGCTTATATCATCAAAGAAATAAAGATAGAGCATTGAAAACTAGGAGAAACGTAGCAAGATATCCCCTCCCTAAGGCGTGAAGCAAGATATTTGGAGTTCAATTTGTATGGAGTGCAATGTTTGTGGTCCCTTGACCTTGATCTCAGGGCATGATATTGACTGAGTGATATCATCTGATTACCTATTAGACCTTAAGCTTTGGCCATAGGTTGATGAGGGTGTAATAAAAGAATCCTGCTTGATTTGTCAAAGCTCATGGTACACGTGAGCTTGAAAGAAAAAGAAAGCGGAATGACAAAAGTGGAAACAACATGCCTCTTGACAAAACTCTTCTCTTTGCAGATACAGACGAGAGCTCTATTGCCATGTGCTATTGTTTGGGTTCCTGGGAATTGGATTTTTGGACTTCACTGGATAAAGCAGGCTGCTAGGGGACTAGTTTCAGGTTGATTATGCCAAAGCTAGTGCAGAATGGTTCCATATACAATATATGGAGAGCTAGGAGTGACTCGCAGCATAATCAAGTTACTCCTGTTGTTGATGGTGTGATGAAGTCTCTTATGTTTGCAGTAAGAGTATTGAAGGGCACATGCTGCTGCAGCAAAAAGTTAATTCTAATTTGGCTTTGGCCTTAAGTTTGTAACTGGCAGATTCAGTGTAGCCGAATGTAAATTGTTGTGCTCGGCCTTTAACAACTAGTCCTGTAACTGTTTTGGATATTTGGGCAGTTATTAATCATGTTCTAGTCGGAGCTGATGTTGGTGCTGAAGTAGTTTCCTACTTATCTATTGTACTTAGCTGCCAGTAATGGTTTTCCCTTTGAAAATCAGTAAGTTATCCTTGCTTTGAGCATTTTCTGGGGCGGAGTACGATCGGCCTCCTCCCATTATGATGTTCACTTGAAGTTTCATAGCACTATTGGGTGCCACATTTTGTGGTTAGAATTGGGATGGCATCCGTATACAATGGAATACGTTATCATTTGGTTGGCATAAGGCGCCAGACATGACAAATGGTTATTGAAATGCTTAAAGTGCCTGATCTTCATATTTAGTATTCAACATGATTGGGGTTGTACTCATTGAAGAATATTCTAGATCATGGAACAGATTGACAAAGTACAGATCTAGTATATCAAAGATCACGTATATTTACTTGTCCTTTTTTTTACTGTAGCTTGAATGGTGAGCCTTTTTTTTTTAGAAACTGTTATTTGGTTGTAAATTCAAATGATGAAAGCTAGGGAACTATTTTAGTGATATTGATGAGAGCAACTCTTTTTTTTCTTTATATAATTTGAAGTGCAAGAATTATCTTAACTATGTGAGGTCAAGGCATCATTCGCGAAAGAATCAGTACTTATATTCTCCGTCTTCCTCACATGCTTCTCTGTTTCCACAGTCATGGATTCTTTTTTGCTGTAAAGGAGGTTTATTTGTTAGATCGAGGAAGCGAAGGCAACCAGAGCTTATTGTATCTTGAGCAGGCCATAGGCTTTTTTCTCTCTGTATCTTGTCACCTGGTCCTTAGGCATGACTACTTGACTAATCTCTTTCTTGTAACTGCCAAGCTGATGTATATAGCAAAACTATTTATAAGACTGCTGTTCTACACAACCATAAATCTGGTGCGAGTTCGATAGATTTTATTTTGACTCTTTTTTTTTTTAGTGATACTCTGCTTTATTTTCAGGAAATTTCTCTCTTAAGTCAGTTTCAACATGAGAACATAGTTGGATATCACGACACTAAGAAGGTGTGTTCCTCCTTACTAAGTTGCTTTCCACAGTATCTTTCACTTTGTCATCGATTATGGCATCACCGGAACTGAGCAAAATGTTTAGGTGAACATGGCTGTGATTGCAGCCACAAGATAGCGGTAGCGTCATCATCACCACATGAATAAGATCACAGCATTTGCGGCTTTTTAGCTGTAATATCCTTTCATGACAGAGAGAGATATTTTAGATCCCTCTCCCACCACAAGAAAGGTTCGTGATGAATTGAGTATTACCCGATATAGTAACTATATGAGTAAAGAATATAATGCAGAGTGGACGTCAGTTTATGGAGTCTCTCTCACTCTGTATGAAAGCAATTCTTTTGCTCCCATTTAAGAGAGCCTGTCATGTAATCACTCTTTGTATAGTGGTGGATGATTTACAAATTATTTATCTTGCAAACTGAAGATTCAGGTCAAACTCTCAGGACTAATAAACAGGAAGCTCAGGCTTATAGAAATGGCAGCCCCGACTAATGAAACATGAAGGAGGAACAAGGATAAGAAAGTGAAGTCATTTAGCTCATTAGATATTCTTTAATTGACCATCTGATAGTCCACATGACTAAGGCGCCAAGTTTTCCTCCCTCCTCGTCTGTAACTGGTTGTGGCTGTAGCAACAACAATGGAGTTCCTCCACAAGCTCAATTTTTCCATCAATTCTAGTCCGGCGTCATTCAATTACACTCATTTTTATGCGACATCGTATAGTTCTTTACCTCTGTAAGTAGAGAAAATTGAAAATGAAAATGATCATTGTTCAAGTGAGGGGAAGTATATCCTATCCTATCCTAGTTCTTTACCTTCCAGTTATAGTTTTGCAGGAAGCATCAGATTCTAAGAAAGTGCCATGAATGTAACTTGTTGTTGGAGACGAAACATGCAAAGATTGTTGCTTTTAAACAAGTTTTGGTTTGCTACACCTATAATCCACCACATTGTTTTGTGGGAATGAGGGATTAATGCAATATGACTTCTTCCGCCGGGTGCACTATGCAACTGTTTTCGTTGGCACCGCTGCAGTTTAAAACCGTGGTGCACTCTGATAACTTAAATATTTGTGTTGTATGAGGAAACTTAAAAAAAAAAAAAAAAGAGGAGCTCAGTCCTATGTTCTTGCCTTGTTGTTCCTTTCAAGTTCACAAAATTGCTTTTAAATTGTGATATGATGTAAACTTTTACTAAATTAACCCCAATCAAACAGATTCTCACTAAACACTGATCGGTCATTGAGAAGGTACTCAATGGATCTTATATCCATGTAGACTCCTTCCACCTAATAGCTTAATTTTTTGTGTTCGGGCACGGTTTCAAAGCTATGTTCTGCCATAATCTTTTGCATTCGGACATGGTTTCAGAGCTATGTGCTGCCTTAATTTATTTCCGTGCGAGGCTCTTTTTCATCAATTCCACTTCTCAGACTGGTTTTCACTTGAGAGGAGGTCTTAAAGTATTCAACAGTGCTTATTTATGTGTTTTCAATGTGCCTTGTAAGCATTTCGTCTTCCACCACTGGGTTGGATATATGTTAAATCTAATTTTCTTCAATCTCTTGCAGGATGATGAAAATATTTACATATTTCTTGAGGTCATGACCAAAGGTTCATTTGCGAAGCATTATGACAAATTGAGTGATTACCATGTCTCTGCATACACTAGGCAAATTCTAAATGGTTTAAAGTATCTTCATGACCAAAATGTGGTCCACAGGTATAGGAAAGATGCTTGACTTTGAATTAGTACTTTATACTAATTGAAATAGTGATTCACACTTAGCATTCTGATGGAAGGTTGATCTTGTTGAGGAAAGAGATCACAACAAAACTAAGAAGTAACAGTATGAGCTTGTACAGCAATATTTATCTAAGACAAGATTATTTTACTACGCGAATGCTTGAAGGTGGAAATGTAAATTTCCAATATTGGTGACTGTGACGGTGATTATAACATTTTATATATTCTACTGACAGCTATGCCGGTTTCTCATGCTTCCAGTTTCTTCGTTCTGTAGGGATATTAGATGTGCTAACATACTGGTTGATGCGTGGGGATCTGTGAAACTTGCGGGCTTTGGATTGGCAAAGGTGTGTCTCATCAGCAAAAGTGATCTCTCTCTCTCTCTCTCGTGGTCAACAAAGATGCACATACAACTACACGTGCGTGCAGGAATATGCACAGGCATTGAAGTTGTGCAAGACACATACAATTGGATGAGCGCACGACAACCACACGTATAGACATGCACAAAAGTGACATGTATTGTCCTTTACTTTTCCGAAATAATATATCAACTTTCTGTGTTTATTCATACAGGCAATCAAAATGAATGATGCTAAATCCTGCAAAGACTTTGCTTTATGGATGGCACCAGAGGTTTATACACTCTGCTGCCATTTTTTAGCATACTATCATTAGCTGTAGTAGGCGCATATCTTTTCGTTCTTTTCATACTTGTTGGTCATAAATGCAGGTCATCAACCTAAAGAGCAGAGGCTATGGGTTGGCAGCTGATATTTGGAGCCTAGGGTGCTCTGTTTTAGAGATGTTAACCCACCAGCCTCCATATTCCCACTTAGAAGGAGTATGTAATTAAGAACCTTCTTATGTAATTAAGAACCTTCTTTTTATGTTTTATATCCTTGAGATCCATGTTTTGCCAGAATTACTATCTAGTCGCAACTTTTTTGTTATTGCTACCGTTTGTGTGAGCTAGCTAAGTTAAGCGCATGTCGTGATGAGTCAATTAGGCTGGCATTCTGAGAAAAAAAAAATAATGAGTAGGAGAACTACGTAGAAAAGAGAGAGGACAGAGAATTCAATTATGTTTATCAAAAGTATGGTTGTGTTAAAGGATATGCATAGTATTTATGGCCAACAGTTGCTGGAAATTCTGAAGCAGATGGTTATGTAACATGCTATAAAAAGGTAGAATATATGAATCTTGACTTTCTCATTTAAGTAATTTGGCATTGTTGTCTGATACTTTTAATTACTAGTATAAGTGTACAGTGGCGTAAATTTAGATAATCGCATACTGGACATATGTGTATAGTATCACACCAGTAGATATGGGGTCCCCATATAACTCTTAATATTCAGTAGAATCTCTCTATCTTCTCCTTCACTGTCACATGCTACTTGAGCAACCAAAAGAGATTGAAATCCTAATATTGACAACGCCATCTCTGCTCCAGTCCAGAGAGCAGCACTGACATCGATTGCTTTGTGTTACTGGGTGCATCCTTTAGTCGTGTGGTTGTCCTCTAATCTGTCACACCATTATCAACCTTGGCGTTTCCCTCTTTGCCCTTGAGTGTTGATCCTTCGCTGCTCTTCTCTGAATCAATCATTGACCTACATGGTTATCTCCTCTGTTAGAGTTATTTACTTTCAATATTAATGATAACTTCTCCATACGAGTAGTCAGTTTTCCATCTGGGTTGGTAGTTACTGGCTCTAGCCAGTAAATCACCTTATGATGTTATCCCTTTTGTTGATAGAATGGAGAAAAAAATAGTACCATCCTACTCAAAGCCATCGTAAAACGTGCAATTAACTCCCTCTTTCTTTTTACTATTCTGTTAATTTAGGACACTTCAAAACTTTGAGCCAAAAGCAACAGATACTTATGCTTTATCGGGAGTCGTTGGTCCCTTTGAACTGTTACATGTCATTCATGGTCTCCCACTTCAGCAATAACTGTGATTCTAAAATGATTGTGGCAGATGATTGCCTGAGGCATGGTGCACTTAGATCTGTCTGCAGATCTTATTGATTTATGCAGCTATCAACTGTTAGTAACCCATCCCGCGGTAGACGCGTTGGTTCGCACCTTGCCCCCTCATCCGAGAGGGAAGGGGTTCAAAACTCCACGCCCCCACTGCGCGACTAAAATGGAGTGCCGTGGGAGGTAGGTTCCCGCACTAGTGCTCCCCCTAGTTTACACCGCTAGCTGCCGGCTGTACGGTAGTTCCAAGGTCATTAAAAAAAAAAAAAAAACTATTAGTCCCCCCTGGATTTATGGTTAATACCAGCCTCAGCTACATATTTTGTTTTTTTCTTATTGTGGCAGATGCAAGCGTTGTTCAGAATTGGCAAGGGTGAACCTCCTCCAGTTCCAGATTCTTTATCAAGAAATGCTCGAGACTTCATCCTCAGATGCTTCCAAGTAAACCCGAATAATCGGCCTTCTGCAGCACAGTTGCTAGACCATCCCTTTGTGACGAAGCCACCTACTTCTTCTGGTTTTGCCTTACCTCGTTTCAACAACACATGGTCATAAGGTTTTGCTAGGCCATCCCTTTTGGTCCATTGCTGAAGGTAATTTTACACTCTTTGTTATTTTGCTGTTGCATTGCTAGCGGGAGTGTTCTTCTTTTGGGCTAATGGCAAGATAGCTTCATTCTCATCTTTTTTGGGTCCAACCAAAATCGCTTCATTAACTTACTACCTTTTTGCTGTTTACTCAATAAATTTATAAATTTTAACTGTCTATATTAAACTTTTAAATTGGAGCAAACAGTCCACGGTTTCAAAGGGCCTATGGTCAGTTTCCCTATTCACTCGCAAACTTCACATTTTACAGTTTCTCCGGAAGTTTTAATATTTCCACCAGGCTGTCCTGAAATTCTTTCAGTGAGATACCGCATCAGGTGTCAAAAATACCCGTATCAGACCGAACCATATCGAAAATTTCGGATCTTGTTGGGTCAGGTCTCATTTGATTCGAGTAATGAGTGAAGAAACTAGTGTGTTTTGATGATTTAGCTCGGCTCGGGTATATTCAGGTCATATAGCCAAACCAAACCAAAAGAACTTCTAGTCTGTCTCCTTATTCGGTGCTTGACGACACGTCTCTCATCTTTTCCATTTCAGAGAGATTACGATCCCAGCACCTCAGCCTTCTCCCTCGCCCTCTCCAGCACCATCGGCGGCTGGAATCGTCGCTGGAAACATGTCGACAACCGGTGAACCTGCCCGATTCTCAGAGAGGTTATGATCCCACCGATTCTAGTTTCTTCCTAATTTCCTCCAAATATTTCTCAATTTAAGTCTCAGTGTAAGTATTAAAAAAAAAAAAACAAAGAATGTTCGATTCTCACAATGAAAGTGGCGGATCCCAAAAGTAGAGATGCCAAGTCCTCAGTGTAAGAGTTTTTCTAATTGTGGACTACAATAATTGATATTGTAATTTACCGTTTAACATTTATCATTTTACGGGGTTTGGTTTAAGGTGAGATAGTAGGTTTCTTAATTAGTCTAATATGAGCTGACTAGTGTAGACCGAGTTGAGCCTGGCCCATAAAGAAAGGGATTGGCTGGAAACTCTATAAATAGTGCTCAAGTCGCTACTCTAACCCGAATTCTCACATGTATCATCACCTAAGGGACGTTTACCTAACGCTACACGTGAGGGGGCCGCCTCATTGAGCTAGTAATACGGAATGTAATAGAGGAGAAGGACTTGTGTGTGGAACATTGTGTTTCTGCTTCCGCTTCAAGAACAATGGATCCCAAAACAGATGCATTAATATTTTTACTCAATTATGCATGTTCTTGTTCTAGTTATGGAGATCTTGGGGTTACGCAATTTGCGTTTAACATGTGGTATCAGAACCTCCATAACCCTAGAACACGAACGCAATTGATTTTGCCTTAATTTGTACAGATCTTGCCATAATTTGTGATTTTCGAGACTTTTTTTAAATAAAAATTAAATTAAATTATATATTCGGACTAGGCTCGACGAGACAAAGAGAATTGTGGGTGGCGCTTCGCCGGAGGAGGCCGCACACGCCCCCACGCGCGGCCACACACCTCTTGGGCGTCGAACACACGCCGCGCACTCAAGCGGCGCGTGCGGGCGCGTGGAGGCTCCGATTCGCAAGTGGCCGGCGACGATGGACTCGTATGATTATTCCCTACGTCATGGTGTATTTATTTTGCATGTTTAATGATTTTTTAGATGTGAAAATACATGCAAAGCCCTAAATACGTGAATTTTTAATCTATTTTTGCGTACTTTTCTTGTATTCTCTGTGTTTTTGGAAATACATGTGTTGGGTTACTAATATGTTATCACATAAATATTATAAAAGTATGATTCATTAATAAAAAATTAAACTTTATTGTATTTTATTAATGAATAAGGCAATGTAATTAACATAGCATGTGATTTGAGTGATATGATACCCCTATTACTAAAGTTAAATCACATGTATATGGTGTATATGAGATGTAAAGATTATATCTCTGGTATGAGAGAATTTCAAGGATTCAATTGAGTTGTGACCGCCAAAGTGGCACACTTGATTGGGTTTGAGAAATTTCGATATCATATATTTGATTGAGATGTCTCTTGGTCTAATGCATAGTTATACTCCAAAATGAGGTGATCGTGTATTAGTTCATGGAGGGATACATGATAGTGTGGTGGAGGAGTGACCGATCATAATGGTTTATATGTCCAAAGATGATGAATTCACGAAGATTGGAATATATTCTCATAACCTTTATCATGTGGGGAGTGTACAATTGCATGTCATGTATTCTACCCAAATATGATTATGTGATTTTGCATGTTGCTCTCTGGATGTGTACTTATACGTCAAGGTATACAACACTCACATGATGCTAATTATATATACTGCTTGTTTTTCAGTCACCTTTTCTGTAAATGGCAACTTCGTCACCATTGAGGTTCTTGCTGGTTCGAATTTTAAGAGATGAAGAGATGATTTTCTGTTTGCTATGGAGATGGCAGATGTTCATATGACTCTTACTACTGATTAGCCGATAGATTTGACTACCGAGAGTATAGAGGCTCAAAAAGCAAATTTTGCTCCATGGGAAAAGAGCAATAGAATTTGCTTGCTGTCTATGAAGCGTTCCATTCAAGAACACTTGAAAAGTGGTTTGCTTGCAGACTGCAATGCTAGGCAGATAATGGAAGCTTTGATGGCTAGAAACCGTGTCTCACCTAATGCTAAGATAGGAACACACATGCAAACACTTTTTACTATGACATATGATGGTTCTGGTGGAGTTAGAGATTATGTTCTGAGGATGGTTGATTTACAGACAAAGCTTCAAGCTTTTAATGTTGAAATTCTTACTGCTTGCATTGTCCATCAAGCTCTAAATACTCTTCCTCCTGATTTTGGGATTATCAAGACCAATTATAGTCCCAAGATGAAACCTAGTCTGTTAATGACCTGATTGCAATGTTGGTGGCAGAGGAAGAGAAATTGAAAAAAGATAAAGGACATATTGCTCTTTATGCTTCTAGTTCTGCTAGTGACGATGGTAAGAAGTTGAAGAACTATACCCACAAAGGCAATTCAGAAGTTGTTGGTTCTTTCAACAATAAAGGAAATTCTGAAGGTGCAAATCCTTCTAACACTCCGGGTCCTAAGAAAGCATTCGCTAAGAAGGATGGTGTTCTTTGCTACTTTTGTAGGGAGAGATGACACATGAAGAAACATTGCAGCAAGTTTAAGGCTTGGTTGTCTAAGAGAAATAGGAGAGAGCCTAAAGGTAATGATTCTTTGGCATTTGTTTATGAATCCAATCTATCTGAAGTTCTGACCAATTCCTGGTGGCTAGATAGTAGTGCAACTAATCATGTTGCATTTACTATTCAAGGGTTCATAAACCGAAGGACGCTAACTCAGGATGAATCAAAACTCACAGTTGGAAACAACGTTGGAGTTGACGTTGAGTTCGTTGGAGATGTTATTTTGATTTTAGATTCTGGTTTTCGGATGGTGTTAAGAAACACTTTTTACATACATTCTTTTAGGCGGAATTTAGTTTCTGTGCCTTGTTTGGACATGTGTGGATACTCTTTTGAAATAAAGAGTAATACTATTTCCATATTTTATGATTCAAATAAGATTGGGTGTTGCAATTTATCCGATGGATTATATCGATTGAGCTTATCTCCCAACGACATATACGTTACTTATTCCGTTGAAAATGTTGTTTCCAAAAGACCTCTACCTAAGGAATAGTCTTATGCATTGTGACATAAACATCTTGGTCACATCTCTAAAGATAGAGTAGAAAGGCTTATAAAGGCTGATATATTGCCTACTCTTAAAGATGATCAAGAGACTTGTGTAAATTATTGCAGAGGTAAGATGACTAAAATAAGGAAGAAATCTGTTGTACGAAGTTCAGACTTGTTGGAGGTTATTCACACTGATATTAGTGGACTATACACGGCTACTTTATGCAGAAATTTTTATTTCATCACATTTATTGATGATTATTCCCGATATGGATACTTACACTTGATTAAAGAAAAGTCCGAGTCTCTTGATAAATTCAAGATTTTTCGGATTGAAGTGGAGAAACAGTTGGGAAAAGTTATTAAGATTGTTAGATCTGATCGTGGTGGTGAGTATTTTGGTAGGCACGGTGATGCTGGCCAACTTAAAGGGCGGTTTGCTAAATACTTAAAGGATTCTGGGATAATAAGTCAGTTTACTATGCCTAGAAGTCTTGAACAAAATGGTGTAGCTGAAAGGTGGAATCGTACTCTTATGGACATGATGAGAAGTATGATTAGTATGACCAATTTACCTAATTTTCTGTGGGGAGAAGCTTTGAAAATAGCTCTTTATATTCTAAATCGCGTTCCTACTAAAGCGGTTCCATTGACTCCTTTTGAGTTGTGGACTGGACGTAAACCTAGCTCGAATCATCTTAAAGTTTGGAGATGTCCAGCAGAAGTGAAGTTATATAATCTAACATTGAGTAAGCTGGATTCCAAAATTACTCTGTGTTACTTCGTGTCTTACCCAGATCATTCAAAGGGGTATCGGTTTTATAACCCTAATAGAGGTACAAGAATTGTGAAATCTCAGACTACAAAATTTCTGGAATTTGATGTAGTTGAAAAGGGTAGTTGCTCATAAGCTATCGAAGATGATAGTATGATGGGGATTACTGGATCCTTGTCTCATCCTATGCAAACAATTATGGAGCCTCTTGCGCCATAAACTGAGCCTGTTGTGGCACATGATCCTATTGTTGAGACAGTTCCTGATGAAATTCTTCAAGCCCCTCAAATTCATAATGAAGTTGAAGTAGCTCCACTTAGAAGATCAATTAGAGGAAGACGTTCAACTATACCACCAGACTATCTAGTCTACTTGGGAGAGCATGATTATGATATAGGCTGTGTTGTTGATCCCGTGACTTATACTGATGCCATCTCATGTCCTCAATCAGATTTGTGGTTAGATGCGATGAAAGATGAGATGTAATCTATGAAACATAATGGTGTTTGGGAGCTTGTTGAATTGCCTGAAGGTTGTAAACCTATTGGTTGCAAATGGATATTCAAGACTAAAAGGGATTCCAAAGGAAAGATTGAAAAGTTTAAAGCCAAACTGGTAGCTAAGGGTTTCACTCAAAGAGAATGAATAGATTATGAAGCAACATTTTCTCCAGTATCTTCTAAAGATTCCTTCAGAGTGATATTGGCATTGGTAACTTATTATGATATGGAGTTATACTAGATGGATGTTAAGACTGCTTTTCTAAATTGAGACCTTAACGAGGAAGTTTATATGGTGCAGCCTGAAGGTTTTGTAGTAGATGACTCATGTAAGTTTGTTTGTAGATTGAAAAAGTCTATTTATGGCCTTAAGCAAGCTTCTAGACAATGGTATTTCAAGTTTCATAGTGTTGTTACTTTATTCGGATTTATTGAGAACAAAGTAGATCAGTGCATATACACCAAGGTCAGTGGGAGGAAATATATTTTTCTCATACTTTATGTAGATGATATCTTGCTTACTAGTAGTGATATTGGTTTACTGCATGAGACAAAACGGATGTTATCGAAAAATTTTGATATGAAAGACCTTGGTGAGACGTTTTTGTTCTTGGCATTGAGATCCATAGGGATCGCTCACAGCGTTCATTGGGTTTATCTCGGAGGGCGTATATTGATCACATTTTAGAAAGATTCAATATGCAATATTGCAAACCAGGAACTGCTCCTGTTGTTAAGGGTGATAAATTGAGTCTTTCACAATGCCCTAATTCAGATTTTGAAAAAGCTTAAATGAAGGATGTACCTTATGCTAGTGTGCTTGTAAGCATCAAGTATGCTCAAGTTTGCACTAGACCAGATATTGCTTTTGCAACAGGGCTTCTAGGCAGATATCAGTCAAATCCATGACACGATCACTGGGTTGCTGCCAAGAAGGTTTTAAGGTACTTAAAGAGAACAAAAGATTATATGCTGATGTATAGACATGTTCCAGACTTGCAACTAGTAGGCTATTCAGCTGCAGATTTTGCTGGTTGTCAAGATGATAAGAAGTCAACGACAGGATACATATTTATGTTGGCAGGAGGTGTAGTATCATGGAAGAGCGAAAAACAGAAATCCATATCTTCTTCTACCATGCAAGCAGAGTTTGTAGCATGTTTTTCAACTGCTACTCAAGCTATTTGGCTCCGAAACCTCACTAGGGAGTTATCAGTTTTTGATTTTGTGGATAGACCCATACAGCTATATTGTGACAATAATTCTGCAGTTTTGTTTATTAATAACAATATAAGTCTCAAGGGATCTAAACACATGGAGGTCAAGTTTTTGACTGTAAAGGAATCAGTGCAGAATGGTGACGTTGTAGTAGATTATATTCCTACAGATGATATGATTGCAGATCCACTAACTAAAGGCCTACGCCCATATGTTTTTTATTGACATGTCATTAGTATGGGCCTAGGAGCATCTTGGGATGCTGTTATTTAGTGGGAGCTGTGTTTTATTTTTCCTTGAATAAAGTTTACATCTGTTTTGTTACAATTTAGTAACACTTTGATATATATATGTCAATTTTTGTATTCAGTAAAATATTTTTGAATGGATTGTTATTATGTTGAATATATATATTGTTGAAAGTCTCAAAGGCATTGCTTAAACCTTGAGTGAAGGCTAGGGACATCCGGTTATTAGCCTTATGCGTATGTCTTGTGATACATAAAGAAATGTTAACCATAAGGACAATATATATGTGGGTTCATTGGAACCATAAAGCATTCTCTAGTGGCATAAGTTTTTGTGACGACTAAAGTTAAGAGAATGGTGACTGACAAATGAGATCTCTCTATGAGAGATGTTATCCATTTGCCACACTACCATATTGAATCCATATCAATAAAGTTGAGAATATTCGTAACCATGGAAGGCTCTGTGTGTATACATGCAGTTACCGCCATGATTCGGTGTTTAAGACTTTATGGGATAGGATTGACTATTAAGAATTATCTATAGATCAATGTACGCACATACAGTACGATTTCAATTAATATAGTTCAAGTGGAAGAATATAAGAGTTTTTCTAATTGTGGACTACATTAATTAATATTGTAATTTACCGTTTAACGTTTATCGTTTTACGGGGTTTTGTCTAAGGTGAGATAGTATGTTTTTAGTTAGTCTAATATGGGCCATAATAGTGTGGGCCGAGTTGAGCCCTGGCCCGTAATGAGGAACCTGGCTGGAAATTCTATAAATAGTGCTCAAGTCTCTCCTCTAACCAAATTCTCACATGTATCCTCACTTAAGAGGCGTTTACCTAACGCTACACATGAGGGGGCCGCCTCATTGAGCCAGTGATACGGAGGGTAATAGAGGAGAATGACTTACGCATGGAACATTGTGTTTCCGTTTCCACTTCAATAACAATGGATCCCAAAACAGGTGTGTTAATCTTTCTACTCAATTATGCATGTTCTTGTTCTAGTTATGGAGATCTTGAGGTTACGCAATTTGTGTCTAACACTCAGTCAGTCCTTCATGGGTGGACCACGCACAACCTCCAGACGGAGATCTCATTCACAGTCGAGCTCTATTGTCTTTCTCATTTGCTGCCACTCTACCGAGGATGTACGAGTTTGCCGAAGAGCCACTCTTTTGGCTGGCCCACGAGGTGATACTGCGCCTCTCCTTTGTGGCCGTCCAATTCTTAACATGATCAGCGTCATGGAGTCTCATAAAAAGGAAAAAGAAGATGGATAAGTTCCCCGCATCGCACGTCTCCGTGCTAGTGACTTCATAATCTCTCATTAATGTTAGGTAATTGTTTATGATCTTGTAAAAACCTAGGAGTGAATGCAAGTGCAATTTGCATAATCTAATTTATGACGAGATTTAAAAGTGTCTCTCTTCTTCAAATTCAATCCGGGTCGAATTACACATACATCATATATTAAGGGATCGTGTTTTTTTCACTCCTGATTTGGTTCTTAGTGTCATTCCATGGTGTTCCAATTATCTTACTCCATGCTTTTTCAAATTTTAGCATTCTCAAATGTGGTGCCCATTTGGTATCCATCTTTTTAATTTTTTTCATCTTCTTCCACTTTCCTACTTCTTCTTGGTATGCCAAAGGACACTCCATTCGATTTCTTTGATCTGTTCTGCGTCATCTCTCTTCTTCTTTTTTAAATCTTTTTCCGTCTCTTGAGAATTCTGGCAATTCTTGTGCACCCTGGGCTCTGACGAGGAAAATTATATCGAAAGTCCATTCCGTTATCAACATGACATAGACCATCACTATGCCATTCTTGCACATTATTAGCCATCGGAGCCACCGGACACTGAGTTTGCATATCAATGCTGAAGCTAGATAGGTTGCTCGAGTAATCGTCAGGGGTGTTGTGGGTGTGGAGGATCCAGGCTGGTTAGCGAAGTTGGAGATATACCGGTGGTAGTGGGTGGGGCATATGGATGGCTTGGAAAGGGAGTCTATGCGGATGATGCAGGTCTTCCCCGTTTGATCGGACGAGCATGGGACATTGAAGAAGAAGAAGAAGAAGAAGAAGAAGAAGAAGCAAAGTGAGAGAGCAACATCGTTTTGGAGTATCTAAAATTGGTCGGAACATAACGGAAAATTGGAGAAAGAGTAAAAGAGGATAGATTGGTGGGTCACGAAATGGATGACTTGTCGTTTTATGGGTGCTCATCTCTAATGGAAAGGAAGGCAGGATCCTTTTTTTGAAATATATATATATAAGTTAGTCGATTAAACGGACTAATTAATTTAATAAAAAGATGATTAATTTCTTTTTCCTTTTCTTCAAGCTATGTTGAAGGGACTGACTTGCCTCCAAATCCATGTATTCATGCATATGAAGGGTGATGTTATATTCACAAGAATGACGTTGCACATCCAATGATATAGGTATAATTATTATGTAATTACATAAGATTACATGTAATTAGATAAGTATATCAGTGTACAGGTGCTTGTTAGATCTGAATTTGGATGCAGATGTGGAATAAAACTTTGGGGACAACATCGTTATTAGCATTTAAAGTCTTAGTCAATGTTCAAAGTTAGTCATCAAATTTTTACTTTTAATCGAATCGATCCTTGTACATTGCACTCCTTTAGATGGCCTCCATGGTCAAGTAATTTTAAGTGGCCTTCATAAAGAAATGTTTATGCTACAATTCAAGGTGAAATCCACAAATAATTGACATCTACCCTATTATTACTTGTTTATATTTTCTATCACTTATACAATGTTTTCTTTTTTTTTTTTTTCAATTTTACTTAATTTACACATGAAACAAAAGGAAATTGCTCTAGAATTCAATTTTCTGCATTTATTATACTGCTAATTTCCTCATAACATATTTTTAGGATAATATAATTCAAGACAAAAACATAGTTACGAGTTTTCTTTTGTCATATTTCCCCATATCACGAGCATGGTTTTATGACCCATTTTCTTCCTTTCATCAATATTATGACTCTTAAATTATAATATTCATCTAAGAAGATATAAAACATTATTATTTGAATGACCTTCCTTTGCTTCCTCGCATCACATTTTCTTTACCGTAGGTTACTCATGATTAAAACTGCAAAGACATGTCCAAGTGAAGTCCGCACCAAGTGACTAACAAAAAGACCAAAAGAAAAGAAAAAAAAATGGAGCTAATGTCGTTGCTTGAGCAGTTTAATGTTTGGTTACTTAGGGCAAACATGACAAAATTTCTATTTTTCGATTTTTCTGTTTCTCGTTTTTAAAACAAGGTTTGGAAACCGTTTGGCGACGTAATTTGATTTCTCTATTTTAAAACAGATTTCTATTCTAAAAATAGAGAAATTGAAGAAATCGAAGCTGAAATTTTTAACTTCGGTTTCGAAAATAAATCTAAACCGAAATCAAACCATATAAAAGAACGTTGCGCTTTCTTGCTAACTTAATTCACTCATAACCACAACTTCATAAATTATTGCTAATTTTCTTTTTCTTATTTTGCTTGTGTTTTTTTTTTTTTTTTGCATTTTTTTTATAACTTCCTCTTTATGATAAAAGGCAATCGAATGGGTCCCTAATTTTCAAAAACGACCAAAGTTCTTAAATGCTTACTTAAAAACAATGGGGCTCTTTCCTCCTAGAAAAGGTATGCGCATGGCTAGTTGAAGAAAAAGTTTTTACGTAATAGATGAATAAAAAACGTGCCTAGAAATTTAACCTTATTTTTTTACATATTCAAAATTCTTGCAAAATCAAAATAATTAGATTGTTACACAATCTTGAATTTTAATTCGAAGGCAAGAGATTCAAGAGAATCTCTCTCTTTGCTATGCAAGGGCCATCAAAGGTTCATTGAGCAACAATAAAGAAATTAAGGATGAGCAACTAGACTAATTCAATTCGAGAATCAAAATAAACCGACCTTCCCCCAATTGGTTCCTAACCATAAACGTTACTTTAAGGTAGAATTCTCATATATTCCTTTACACCATTAATTTTATTTTGTTAATAATCTTGTATAATATTAGTTTTTGATAAAATGAATAGGCGTCATTGATGGCACCCATATTCATGCTTCCGCAGTACTTGTCTGAACCTATATAGGATGAGCTTGCAAATGATACACTAACCGAGGAGGAAAACCAAATAAATATACTTAGAAAAATAATTGCTAATAAAATGGCAAGGGATAATAATATGCTGGAAATTCCATGAAATTGTATTTTCAACTTTTGTAATGTATTAGTATTATTTCGACTATTATTTTATATTTGAGGATTTCCTATATTGTTATCTAATCAATTTTAATTCTTAGAAATAAAAAAAAAAATTGTTATTAAACGGATTTCTGTTTCAGAAATAAAAATTTTGAGTCGTTATCAAACGAGTTTCTTTAATTAACTTATCAGAAATAAAAATTAAATTAATTTATAGCTAAAAATCAATTTTTGTTTCAGAAATTTTGTTATGTATAGCCTTAGTTATCAGCAATGGTTTGCTACCCAGCCTAGTTTCATGACGAATTGAATTTAACCTGCCCGTCAAGAAAACAAGAAAAAAGAAGAAGGAATCTCGGAATATTTTTGGAGCTTGACCGGGTCAAACGTCCTTCTCTGTTTACTTTAAGCATCGGATGCCGATCCAGGCCGAAAGCTCGAATATCCAGATCTTGCACGTGGGCGTGGGTCCATTTCGAGGAAGAGGGCTCTTGAGGGATTCCTTGAGATGGGTTTGTGCATTCACGCATGGTTTCTACTTTCTAACCCTAAACGAAGACGCAGCTCCGTCTCCGAGCAGGCAAAAACCAGAGAGAGACAGAGAGAACTTTTGCGAGAGAAGCCCCACAAAAACATGGCAGCAACCGGTGGTTCCAGCGCGTCGGCGACCCGGTACGACGTGTTCCTGAGTTTCAGAGGCCCCGATACTCGCGACACCTTCACCAACTGCCTCTACCGGACCATGCTTGGCCAGGGGATCGTCGCCTACAGAGACAGCGAAGAGCTTCACGCTGGTGATCGGATTGACGATCTTCTGAGAGCGGTCGGCGAATCCAAGATCTGCATACCGATCCTCTCCAGCGGCTATGCTTCGAGCGCTTGGTGCCTCCGCGAGCTCGCTCGAGTGACGGAGCTTCGTGAATCGACTGGGAAGCCGGAGATCCTACCCATCTTCTTTGATGTCACGCCCTTGGACGTCAAGCTCAGGACGGAACTGTACCTGAAGGACTTGGAGAAGCATGAGCAGAGGCATGGTGCTGAGATGAGGCAACGGTGGGAGGCGGCTCTGGAAAAAGTGGCTGAGATCAAGGGATGGGAAGTCCAAGGGAAAGAGTAAGTATATGCTTATTTATGGAACTTTTTTAAAGCTTCATTCCAAATGCTATTCTCTTATTGTTCTTGTAAATGGCGGTGAAAACTAGCTGGAGGGGTGTATGTTGTTCAAATATATCGGTTGACGTGGCATATACAAACCGGTTTTTGGTATTTGAGCAATAAATTTCATTTCTCACCGGGGAGGAAAAAACAGAGGCAATTCACTAATTCTGATACATAAGCAGGGCATTTTGGCTAGTGACAGTTATATGAGTGGATTTGATCTAATTCTAGAATGATGTCTGTAATTCGGACTGCAAAGGAACATCTTCTTTCTCAGAAATAGGGTCAAATTGTAAGTTTATCGTACCAATCATATCCTGTGGAGTCTATTACACCAAAATTCTTATGGCTCTATAGAATTTACCTGAGACTTAAAATAGTGATCCAACTCAAATGCTATCTGCTAGGAAGTAGTAGTGAGATTGTTATTTGTTTTCTTTGACTAAAAGTGTTTGGTATGTGGCAGACAAGGTGAAGTCATTGAACTCGCTGTAAAAAAGATTCTGCGTAAGCTGAAAGTAAAACAGAGACCTCTGGACAACAAATTGGTTGGGGTAGACAAACAAGTAGAAGCCGTGATGGATTTGTTAGATGTTGACTCTGGCACGGGTGTGCGTTTTGTTGGAATCCATGGAATGGGCGGGATCGGTAAAACTACTCTTGCTAAGATTGTTTTCAATGAATTATGTCTTCAGTTTGATGGCCAATCCAGCTTCATTGGGAACATCCGAGAATCATCAAAAGGAAATGGCCTAGTAAATCTGCAGAAACAGTTGGCATCCGACATCTCTGATTCCAGATTTGTAGAAAATTTTAGTAACACTGATGAAGGGATAGACAACATAACAAGGAGAGCTAGTTCTAAGAAAGTTCTCATTGTTCTAGATGATCTAGACAAGAAAGAACAACTTAAGAAACTAGCTGGGCACCCTAACACTTTCTGTTCTGGGAGTAGGATTATCATTACAACAAGAGACAAACAAATTTTGGATGAAGAGAAGGGAATATTAGCTTATGAAGTGAAGGAAATGGATCGTGATAAAGCACTAGAACTTTTTAGTTTGCATGCATTTAACAGGGTCTCTCCTCCCAATGCGTATCGAAGTCTCTCTCAAGAAGTTGTATTTATGACCGGGGGACTCCCATTGGCTCTTGAAGTCATAGGTTCCTATCTTCATGACCAAAAAGAGGAAATATGGAAAGAAATGCTGGAAATGTTGAAGAATGTACTGCATGATGAAGTCCGGGATAAGTTGAAGATAAGTTATAATGCATTAGGAGATGTGGAAAAGGAAGTTTTTCTTGATATCGCATGCTTCTTCATATTTGAAAATAAATTATGGGTAGCCTATTTTTGGGATGCTTGCCATCTTTACCCCCATAAGTCATTGAAAAAACTTACCGATTTGTGTCTAATTAAAATTGTTGATGGTGATACTATATGGATGCACGATCAATTGAGAGATCTTGGAAGAGACATTGTTAAAAAAGAATGTACCCTTAGTAGGTTTTGGAATGACAAAGAAGCTCTGGAAGTAATGAAATCGAAAGAGGTAAGGTAAAAATAGGATCCATACATTATCCACCATGAAATTATTTTCCACCATGAAGTAAAGGACAAACTTAATGTTTGCAAGCTCATACTCATTGATGGTTTCTATTTGCAAAGAAAGGAAAAAGTTAAAGCACTCAGTTTAGGTCAATATAATTCGGATCCCATCAACATTATGGATGAAGAACTTGAGAGGATGCCAAATCTAAAATTTCTCAAGTTATATAGAGGGACTTTTGTTGGAGACATCAACAATTATCTCCAAGAGATAAGATGGCTTTCTTGGCATTTTCCTCCTTTAGATTGTAGAATGGCCAATTTGCACTTGAAAAATCTAGTACTTTTCAAACTTTCAAACATTAGAAACACCGAAAATTGGGGTGGATGGAACATTTTGAAGGTATGAATTCATACTTTTTTTCTCTTAACATAGACATAGTATTCTCTGTTTGATCCTCTTTGATAATATTTTAGTGACCTTTGCAGATGGAAAACAAATTGAAAGTTCTTTCTCTCATCAGTTGTGATGGATTGAAACAAACTTTAGACTTTTCTGGATGCGTGAGTTTGGAGATACTCTCTCTTGATCACTGTCAATCCTTGCAAGAAGTTGACTCCTCTATTGGGAAACTAAACGATCTTACTCATTTGAAAATTAATTCGTGCATAAATCTTCGAAATTTGCCGAAAGAGATTGGAGGACTAGCGAATCTGAAGCACTTTTCTATCTACGGGTGCTCCAAAATCAACAAACTTCCAGACATCAGGAAATTAGCATCATTGTCTAAGTTGGATATATCACAAACAAAGATTAGAAGTTTACCCGATTCTATTGGCCATGCAAAGAACCTATCATTCCTTGATCTATCATACACGTCAATTGCGAAACTTCCAATTTCTATTGGAGAGCTTATGCAACTTGAATTCCTTTCACTCTCTGGTTGTCATAATTTTGTGGAGCTTCCAAAATCATTAGGTTATCTGACAAAATTACAGATGTTGGATCTCTCAGGGACAAAAATTGTTGAGTTACCTAATTCGATAAAGAATCTCAAGCAATTGAAGGTGCTAAGGATGGCATCTTGTCCAATACAAAGGTTGCCAGCTGATATTGGAATGCTAGAGGGCATGAAGGAACTCAATGTCCAAAATTGTCAACAACTTGCGGGCGAACTCCCAATTGCAATTGGTGAACTATTGTCTCCAAGTATCCTAGACATATCGCAAACTAGTGTTTGTGCTGTCCCATCGACGACAATTGATTCCCTCACACAACTCCAAGAGCTAGATCTATCATTTTGTAATGAGCTTCAAGAGCTGCCAAAACTTCCCTCAAGTTTGAATTGCCTACGTGTTAAATCGGCATCATTGTGGTTAGTTCCGGATCTTAGTTACCTCACGAATCTAGTGGCTTTGGAACTGTCCAACAACTTTGGACAAGCACTTGCGCAGGCATCAACTCTTCAATTGCAATGGGTTGGGAAGTTATCTAAGCTGGAGCGGTTGGAGTTGTGCCTTTCAGATCTTCCCGTGCCGTCAACGGAGTTGGGTTGCTTACCTCGACTTAAAAAACTCACCTTACCTCACATGAATAGTTTCGACTCGGTAGTCGTTGGACCACAATTTTCGCACTTGAAAAATTTGTCCACATTGCATCTTTTTCGCTGTCCACTGAGGGAAATTCAACTTGATGAGCTTGAACTATTAGGATATTTGAAAGTGACATATTGTGAGTTTCTCGAGGGATTGTCAGTTATTTCATCAAACTTGAGAAAGCTCTCTCTAATGAAAGTTGGAAATTGCCCAAAGCTACTTCAAATTCAATTTCTCAGTACGATGGAATCATTAGAGAGTCTTAATGTTGAATACTGCGAATCCCTGGGAGGGTTGTATGGTTTATCAAACTTGAAGAAGGTGAAGTTTTTAACATTCTTGATGTGCCCTGTGCTACAGGTTATTGAGGGCCTTGAAGAATTGGAGCTGTAAAAGCGCTTGAATTTCTTCACGTGTCTATTGTTGAAAGTGTTGACTAATCTATCCAACTCAAAGATACCAAATGAATGCATGATGTATGTATGGAAGTGCGAGAAGTTACCAAATTACGGTTATGACCGTTACGGGGATTATAAAGAGGAGATTCTTGACTGGACGAGGAGGGGATTAAATCAGGTGCGCCTTCCTTCTACTCTTCACTTATTTTTCAAATTTTAATTTTTCAGAAACGCAGGAGGTAGGCATGACTTTTATTTCCCTTGTTCCGTTTACTTTCATCTCTCTCTCTCTCTCTCTCTCTCTCTCTCTCTCTCTCCACGTTCCACAAACAACCGCGTCGTGTGGTTCTTTCTCTGTTAACATTTCTCAATACTTGGCCTATTTCCTTTCAGGAGGGTGCGTCGTGGTTCTTGAAACATGGCCGACGACTCATCAAACAGGTATGGTCTCTTCTACGAACCCAAAATTCTTCTCGCATCAGTGAAGTGAGAAAATTTTCTTTTTCTCGAATGTGTTGGATGAAAATTTTATCTTTCGTGAACTGAATATATTCTCAAATATTGAAGAGCTTAAGTATTGCAAAATGAAATTAAGGTCGTTTTCAGAAAATAAGTTGCAATCTCTAGAGATCTTTGTGCTAAAGAGAAAATAATAAACGTTCCCTATAACCAAATTAACTCGAAATTTTCTTTCAAATATGGGGGAATGCGTAAGCAGAGAGATGAGTTTAAGGTAGAAGATAGAGATCCTAAAATATCACTCGAGTCAAATTAAATTTCAATTACAGAATATTTGCCTATAGGGAGTAGCCTTGTTAAACTAGACACGTAGATGCACTTTGTGAATAATCTGGAAGGTAGACACTTGAGATGATTATTAACCCTTTCACATGTCAACCATGCAATTATGAGTATAATTATTTCTTACACTAGCAATTGACGTAATAAAGATCCTTCATTTAAATAAGAAAGTGATTCTATCAATATTTCCCCAACCAAAGATAAAAATATCGCGCGTGGGCACAAAAGTAGAAGCTCAACTGTAGTTAACTGTTCAAATAGATTTCTTTTAAACAACTTCACTTTCCCTTCATATTTTAAAATGAAAAAAATAAATATATAGAAACGAATATATAATAATTGTATTTTGAAAAATTTGAGATGTTACAATTGGGTGAGCCACAAGAAAAGGAATAGTAGTGAAAAAAGATATACCAAAAACAGAGTTAGCTTATATGCAATACCCACTTGTCAACAATGTTCTACTTATCCTGCTTTGCCTATGAGACTAACTATATGATTTGGCATTCTCCATTAGAAGGCAAGCATGTGAAATAGTACAACTCTATCATTTGCCCTAATTTTACATATTGTTTGATATTACAATTTTTTCTTGTCAAAGGATTTATTCAAGTTTTTTATTAAATAGAAAGAATTCTGTAAAAAATAGAGGTGCTTGTACAAAACATATAATTCATGATATCTATTTATCTAGCAAAACATATTGTTTTCTTTTCCTGATAGCTGAATCTGATTATAGTGAAATATGAAGTAGCTAATAAAATTTGGGCGAAATATGTACATCATGGATATTGAATCAATGTACTACTAAATCGTTGGATAATTATGTTGACTTCATCAAGTTCTTTTTTATGAATACATGTCAAAAGCTAATAAAAGCAAGGACTTTTGTTGGAGACATCAGCAATCATCGCCTGAAGCTAAGATGGCTTTCATGGGGTTTTCCTTTAGATTGTAGAATGGCCAATTTGCACTTGAAAAATCTAGTAATTTTCGAACTTTCACACAATGGAAACACCAAAAACTGGGGTGGATGAAAAGTTTTGAAAGCCTGAATTCGTACTTTTGTTCTCTCGACATAGTTTTTATTTTTATTTTTATTTTTTTGTCCTTTGACCCCACTTTGAGAATGTTTTAGCTACTTTTGCAGATGTTAGAGAAATTGAAAGTTCCTTATCACACGAGACTTGGTGAATTGAAATGGACTCCAGACTCTTTTGGATGCCCAAGTTTAGAGACATTGTATTTTCACTACTGTCTAAACTTGCGAAAATTTGACTCCTCAATTGGGAAAATGAAACTTCTTACTCACTTGGACATCATTTGGTGTACGAATCTTCGAACTTTGCCCGAAGAGATTGGAGGAATGGTAAATCTGAAGCACTTCTCTATCAAAAAGTGCTCCCAAATGGAGAAACTTCCATACTCAATAGGGAAATTAGGATCATTGTCTAAGTTGGATATATCATCCTCAAGAATTACAAGTTTACCTGATTCAATTGGCAATGCAAAACATCTGTCATTCCTAAATCTATCAGGCACACCAATTGTGGAACTTCCAATTTCTATTGGAGAGCTTACACAACTTGAGTTTCTCTCAGTCAAATACTGTCGAAATTTGGGGGAGCTTCCAGAATCATTAGGCAACTTGACATCATTACAGAAGTTGAATCTCTCTGGGACAAACATTGGGGAGTTACCTGATTCGATAAAAAATCTGAAGCAACTGAAGGTGATGAGGATGGGATTTAGTCCAATAAGGAGGTTACCTGCGAGTATTGCAATGCTAGAGAAGTTGGAGGAGCTCTATGCTGAACATTGTGAACAACTTGTAGGCGAACTTCCAACTCAAATAGGCAAACTATTTTCTCTAAATGTCCTCGACATTTCATATACTCGTATTAGTGCAGTAACGATGGCAATCGACTACCTCATGCGACTCTAAAAACTGGATTTAACACATTGTAATGAGCTTCAAGAGTTGCCAAAGCTTCCCTTGAGTTTGCATTGTCTACGTGTTCACTCGGCATCATTACGGTTAGTTCCGGATCTCAGTAACCTCACAAATCTAGTGGAAATGCTTTTGTCTAACGGCTTTGGACAAGCACCTGCCCAACCATCAAACCCAATGCAAACTTTCCAATTGCGCTGGGTTGGAAAGTTATCTAAACTGGAGAAGTTGAGTTGGGGCCTTTCAGATTTTCCCATTTCGTCAATAGAGTTGGGTTGCCTACCTCGACTTAGAGAACTCACTTTATCTGGCATGGACAATTTCGACTCAATAGTTGTTGGACCACAATTTTCCAACTTGAAAAATTTGTCCATATTGTGTCTTCATAGCTCTCCACTGGGGGAAATTCAATTGGATGGGCTTGTACTATTGAGAAATTTAAGCGTGAGAGAATGCGAATTTCTCGAGCGATTGTCAGTAATTTCATCAAGCCTGAGGAACCTCTATAAAATGGAAGTTTTAGATTGCCCAAAGCTACTTGAAATTCAATTTCCCTGTACAATGGAATCATTAGAGGAACTTCAAGTTGGCTACCGCAATTCATTGGGAGGGTTGCATGGTTTTTCAAACTCGAAGAAGCTGAAGGCTTTGCGGATCTACGAATGCAAGGGGCTACAGGTTGTTGAGGGCCTTGAGGAATTGGAGCTTTTAGGTTTTTTGTATCTTTGTAGGTGTGGATCGTTGGAAAGGTTGACTGATGTATCCGACTCAAAGATACCAAATGAATGCAAGATAGAAGTATGGGGTTGCAAGAAACTAAGTAGTTATGAGGGCACTTACCAAGGTTACAAAGAGATGATTCTTGTCAGGACGAGAATGACATTCAACGAGGTGCGGCTTCCTTCTACCTTTCACTTATTTTTCAGAAACACATGCAGTAGGCGTCACATTTCCTCATTTTTGCTAGTTCCGTTTGCTTCTTTGTCTCTCTGTCTATCTCTGTTTTGCATGTCTTAATTCATACTTTTTTATATAAATCTATGGATTATTGTTTGGTCCACTATTAGTGTAAAAGAAACATTCATTATTTACTGTCTGAACTTAATTTTGTAATCGAAATTTTTCAACGCGTCAACCATCCAATGGTGCGTATGTGTAAATTGTTTTTTACAAGAGCAATGGGCTTATTAAAGATCCTTTACATAACTAAACAACGATTATATTAATATTTCACCAAGCAAAGATAAAAGTCACGCTCTCTACACTTATCCATTAGAGTTTAAAATGAACTAGTAAATTTTATAAAAACAAATATACGATTTATGTCTTATGAAAAATTTGAAGTGATACTTATTGGATGAGCCATGAGAAAAGGAAAAATAGTGAAAAAAGGTATACCAGGAGCAGAGCTTATTTGCAATACCCACTAGTCAACAATGTTTTGCTTATCTAGTTATGCCTAGCAAACTGTACCTGTTTGGTGTAAGAGCGGGCATTTCACCTTTAATTGTTAGTGAGATGGTGACTCACTAATGGGTTTTCTAACCCACTCGACAGTAGTTATTGCAACTACGGATCAATTATGTCATGGGAGTAACAGTAGTCTCTGTAAGTAATTATGTCATGGGAGTAACAGTAGTCTCTGTAAGTAGCACATTTTTATCTAAAGCAATCATTGATTCTCTCATGCCCAATGATTGTACCATCGTAGACTTGGTCGTGTGACTGGCTTTGCCCTACGGTTCATAAATGCTTGTGAAGCGAACGACTGTAATGTTTGGACTTTAGGGCAGGCCGATTAGACCATATTTGCATTTTCTTGTCCTCCAATACAGGTAGAAGACTAATTCATATTTTTCCCGTTCTAGGAGGATGAAATGGAGCAGAACGACCGCATTGATTGTTCCACGGGCATATTAGAATGTATCTGCAATCCCTTATCGTTTTTTCAAGGGAGGAATCGTCGGAGGCAGACAGGATAAGTAAATTGTCTTGCAGGATGATGCGGACATGGAGTCAGGAAAAATTGAATTGATCTCTATGCATTTTGGTTTCGGGTACAAAAACTAAATCGATGGCTCCAAGAGAATGCTTGCACTCTTTTTGATTAACTCAAGTGCACAGAGGTCGAGGGACCAGTTTCCTGGAAACAGGAATGCAGTTTGCATGTGGATTTACTCTGCTTCGAGGATTTGCTAACTGTCCATTCGTTGAGAGGTAAGTCATTCTCTTTGTGAATATCAAATTGCTTGCCACATAGAAGCATGGTCAAGATTCTTGACGACTTAGACAATAGTTTCCAATGCATATGATACTTTTATCTAGGTAAATGAATGATTCTACCAAATTTTCTCAAATAACTGACGAGTGCAAAAAACCAAGAGGGGAAATGAAGAGAAACAAGCTGAAGTAGGCAATTATGGGAGGTCTCAAACAGTGATCATTAGATCAAATATAGCATGAAAGCCCCGAAAAGTTGTTAAGATTACTAACATGTGCAATCCTTGGCCCTAGCATTATGCTGTCACGGATGATAGATCTAATAGGAGAAAATATTAGTCTTTCCTGTGCCAATGTGTGAAGTGGACAAAACTGATGGTAGAAGAGACTAATTAGTTGATTATCAGCAAGCCATTTTAATTTCTTCTAGGTTGAGGTTGTAGTGGCAGAAGCAAAAGTAGACACTACTGACTTCGTCTTCTCAATTCTCAGGAGTATTGATGTCGAGCATTCACTTGAGTTTATGTAACAACAATTCTAATTTCTTTTTGTTCAGTTCTCATCCAATCAAATCATCAAATCTCATTTGGCTTTCATTTCATTGTTTATTTTCAACTCATTTACAGTTCTTGTTTCTTCTCAAATCATGCATACTCGCAGCACGCATGCTCCAGACACGAACTTTTTTGATATTTGCAACAAGCATGGACTACTTATGTATATGATCATGAGTAGCCTCATGTGAAATAAAAAATAGTACTCCCAGCATTCTCCTCTTTCCTTCAGCACCTCACCATCTCAGAGTAACATGTAGGTGCACCATTTGACATACACAATCACATATGAACAGGATTCGATCCATGCAAGCACTTATAAACAGCATTTAACATACATCACCTATATATCTAATTAGTCCCCATTTCAATTAACTATATACAGGAAATCCAGCAAAGACAACCAACGCAACTTCAATTGAACATCGAGACTTTGGTAAACAGAATGCAATAGGAACTATCTGCAATTGAGTGGGGCATTCTGCCGAAAAGGTCGTGAGCAAGTGGTGTGAAGTGCTATCAACACCAGAATGGCATAGAGTAATACAGAACAGAGACATCAGAGTAGAAAATCCATGCGTACAATCAATTTTTACCACTTTAATTGGAAAAGAAACAACCTGGCGGTGATAAGGTGATAAAGTGATGACACGCACGGCAATCATGAGGCGGCTGTTGCTATGGTTCACGTTCCAACGTCCCGACTTCATCTCCACGGAACGCCCTCAAGCTCATTGGTCTCCCTGTTTTCTTATAAACAACAACAGAATTGACACAAAACAGAACAGAAATCAAAAGACAAATCCGAAAGCAATCGAAATCAATTCTAAGATTAATCGGAGACGAAGCGACCTGGCAGGTGTGGCTCTCAGTTGATGGATTTCGTCATCGCCGGAGCGTCGTGTAGCAGGATATACAGCGGCGGAGCTGAAGACGCAGCAGAGGATCGGGGATAAAGCCGCCGGAGTCATCGCTTCCCCGGTGGAATCGCAATCGAAGGAGCGAATAGAGTCACGGGCGATTAAGAAGAGCAGCGACGACGACAGCGATGGAAGATGCGGAGCGACCATGGAACCGCGAGCGAACATCAAACCGCCGGAGAAACTGGTGCGCGGAGACGATTCCCCTCCGGCGAACCTCGAAGCGAAGGAAAATGGAGCTTCCGGCGAGAGCCCCGACGAAGGATTTGAGAGTTCTCCATCTCAGAACAAGGATCTCCATTGTCGGTTGCTATGGAGCGCGGGTTTTTAATAGAATTTATTTTAGCAAGATTTCTTGGTACATAATAGCATTTCTATTCTAAAGAGTAAAAATGGATGCATGTCCTTGATCTTCTAGTCCAACTTCCCCGATTCCCACTATTTCTCGAATTTCTGCGCAAATTAGTTATTATTTCGAATCTAATAGTGAACATGGAAAATATTAAAGGGAAGCAACAACTTATGAGCGGTAGATACGTATTCAATCCATTATGCATTCCATGACGAAGTACTGTGATAATATTTAAGAAATGCAATAGCTTATGAGTGAAAGTCCATATTCAAGATAACTAGCCTACAATTCAACTAAATCTCGACATTTTTTATACAAGCTAAATGCAACTATGTCAAAGGAACAAAGTTTACTTCATCTTAATAAGAGTAGGACGCAACAGTGGATTGAGATTCTCGACCATTAGCAGTTTAGTTGAGACCATTTGAGCTGTTTGGGTGTTTGGCAGCAACGGCTCCGATTCTAATGGTGAAAGTGAGGAGAGAATTTCGGTGAACGGGGAAGGGAGGGCGGTGGCGGGAAAGAAGCTCTCGTCGAGAGCGAGGAATGCGGTTTACTTGGATGAGTCTGACTTGGAGAGGAGGATTGAGGAGATAAGGTCGATGGCTAGGGAGGCGCGGAGGAGCGAGAAGAGGGGGCTGAAGAGGGACGATGCCGGGGATGCTGAAGGCGATGATGGCGATGACGATGATGATGGTGAGGCAATTCCCGACAGCAGGATGGCTATTGAGAAGGAAATTGGTTCTCGGTTGGATAAGCTGCAAAAGAAATTGAGACCTGTTCGGAAATCCCCAGGTCTAAGTGAAAATGTGCCGCTCGAGGGAGCTAGTAGTTTGATGTTCAAGAAAAAGTTGAAGTTTAGAAGCCCTTTGGTGGGGAAACCCGGTACTGCTCCGAAGGGGTTTCAGCGGTTACGAGATAATGGTAAAACAAAGAAGAAAAGCAAAAAACGAAGTCAATGGAGAAGGGAAAAATGGAGGCCTTGATCACGGTGTTATGGAATCATCAAATGGAGAAAAGTGGGAGGAATTGGTAGATGGTAAGGGACATAGCGGTCTCTCCGACGACATCAAGCGAGAAGGTGATGTAACCATGGTTTTCACGGAGATGCAGAATGATTTGTCATATCATGTACTTTTTGTCAATCAGAAAGTCGGCATCAACAACAATTCATTAAAAGAGTGTATTAAATAACATCATAAAATGATGTTAAATAAATCAGTGTTAAGTAGTTTTTTTAATATCTCAAAAATTTGGGAAAAAGTCACGAAAAACCCTGAACTTTATCCAAAGTGACACATTTATCCAATTTTTTTTTTGTGACGTAAAAATCCCAAACTTTTTAAACCGTGACACATTTACCCCATCAAGGGCATTTTTGTCTTTTTATTATGTTTTTTCCTTTTTCTTTTTTTCTTTTATTCTTCTTCTTCTTCCCTCCACCGGCCATCTTCCCGGCGTTTGGCGAGGGTCACCCTCGCCGGCGTTAGGTGAGGGTGAGGGAGGGCGGTCCTCGCCGGCGTCAGACGAGAGGTGCCCTTGCCGGCGTCGGGCGAGGGTCGTCCTCACCAGATGCAGGCGAGGGCAGGGACACCCTTGCCCGACGCAGGCGAGGGCGGCCTTGGCCGGAGATGGGCGAGGACAACCCTTGCCAGATCTAGCGAGGGCACCCCTCGCCCAACGCCGGCTTCCCTTTGCCAGCCAGCCGGCGGAGGGAAGAGAGAAGAAAAAAAAAATTAAAAATGAAAAGACCAAAATGCCCTATAATTTTGGGGTAAATGTGTCACATAACAAAAGTTCAATGTTTTTTGTGTCACAAAAAAAAAAAATTGAGATAAATGTGTCATAGTTTGCAAAGTTCATGATTTTTCACATCACAAAAAAAAGTTTAGGGTAAATATGTCACTTTAAGCAAAGTTTAGGATTTTTTTTTGACTTTTTCCCAAAATTTAAAGATAAAGTTGAGTGTGATTAGCGTGGTTTAATTAACAACAAGATTGGGACAAGTGTCTTAATATTTCATTCTTAATTAGATAAGGGAATCGAAATTCTCTCTCTTTTTCAAAATATATAATTATAAGTTCGGTTGAGTCAGTTCGATTATCATTAAAGAAGAAGAAGAAGAAGAAGAAGAAGAAGATGATGATGATGATGATGATGTGTGATTTCCACTCTCTCTCCATATGTGAGATGGGGCAAGCCACGTCGTTTTGGTGTAGCCGGATTTGGCGCGAACAGATTAAAGGTGAAGGAGGACAGACTTGGAGGCAGAAGTGGACGGCTTGTCGTTTTATTGCTGCTGCTCGTGTCAGCTGGAAAGGCTGGATCCTTTCTGTTCTTTTTTCCTTCTTAAATAAACCAACTGATTAAGCGGACTAATTTTTTTTTTTTTCAACAAGTGGACTAATTAATTCAAATAAAAAATGATTGATCCCCTTTTCCCCTTTTATTTTTGAACCTACGTTGAAGGGACGGACTTGCCTCCGAACCAAAGCCGATGTGCTGGCGCATGTGATGAAGGCTGACATCATTACTCAATAGAATGGCGTCACCTGTGTAAGGAAAATATAAGTATAATTATTGTCTAATTTAATAAGATTACATGTAATTAGAAAAATATACCAATTCATAGGTGCCTGTATGAATCTGGATCTCTACGCGGGTGCAAAATAAGAAAATTTCAAGACGATGTCAGATTAGCCCTTAAAGAGAACTTTTAGTCAATTTTTGAAGTCAGTCATCAAACTTAACTTTTGGAATCGAATTGGCCCTGAGTACATTTGTACTCTTGCAAGTGGCCTCCACGGTCGGGGCAATTTAGGGCAATCTTCTTAAAGAAATGCTTCGTCTTCAACCTCACTAGCTTAGTTAAAACATAATCGTGCACGTTTTTATGATCAAAACGTTGACAGACAGATACCACGGCATGACCAAGCCACGTCAAGCTTTGGTATCTTTGGCAAACGGGACCAATCCACGATCCAAAAGATTGATTTTCATGGAGAGAACTGGGCAAATTCTCTGCTTTCCAAGCACGCTCCCTAGAAAAAGCAAGACATCATGTCGACTTAATTATAACTAGTAACTTCAGCGTGACTTTCTACATTCCAAACAACTTTCTATAATCAACAGAAGCTTTGACTTTGTCAATTTTTTTTAACCTTTCGTAACTTTTCACGTAGAAAATCGAAGTAATAGTAGTTAATATATATTATTTATGTGATGCAATAACTCCCGCTACAAGAAGCAACAACAACAAAATATAAAGCAACATCTGTGCATCAACAAAAAACGCATCGGTGGCCTTATTAGTGTCGCTAGTTAGGTAGAATTTTGGGGAACAATTTTTTTTTTGAAATATTTTTAATGTTTATGTTCTCAGAAACACTTTCTTAGTATTTGCATACATTTGATAACTATACAAAATTCTTATTTTCAGGAGAGAAATGCGTTTGGTACGACCCATTATATTTTTATGACTTAAAATTTTTTTAAATTTATTAATAATTTTATTACATTTTTCTTTTTTTTTTTTTTCCATTTTCTTCTCCTTCCTAGCGACCGAGCAGACAAGTGCCAGCAAGGTCGCCTGCCTCAGGGGAGCCTCACCAGTCACCGGCGAGGTCACCTCGAGCCTCGCTGTGACTAGGCGAGGCGAGGCTCGACTTCCTTGCCTAGCCTTGGCGAGGCTCGGGGGGGCCTTATCGATGGTTGTTGAGCCTCATCTAGCCTATTTCTGGGATGCTTGCCATCTTTACCCCCGTAAGTCATTGAAAAAACTTACTGATCTGTGTCTAATTAAAATTGTTGATGATGATGATGGTGATACTATATGGATGCATGATCAATTGAGAGATCTTGGAAGAGACATTGTTAAAAAAGAATGTGCCCCTAGTAGGTTGTGGAATGACAGAGAAGCTTTGGAAGTAATGAGATCGAAAGAGGTAAGGTAAAAGTAGGATCCATACATTATCCACCATGAAATTATTTTCCACTTCCCATTTAAGATATTCCTTTTAGGCATTCTAAACGACAAATTAATGTTTGCAAGCTCATACTCGTTGATGGTTTCTATTGGCAGAGAAAGGACAAAGTTAAAGCACTCAATTTAGGTCAATATAATTCGGATCCCATCAGCATTGTGGATGAAGAACTTGAGAGGATGCCAAATCTAAAATTTCTCAAGTTATATAATGGGACTTTTGCCGGAGACATCAACAATTATCTCCAAGAGCTAAGATGGCTTTCTTGGCGCTCTCCTCCTTTAGATTGTAGAATGGCCAATTTGCACTTGAAAAATCTAGCACTTTTTGAACTTTCATATAATATATGAACACCAAAAACTGGGGCGGATGGAACATTTTGAAGGTGTGAATTCGTACTTTTGTTCTATTAAATACACATAGTATTCTCTGTTTAATCCTCTATGATAATATTTCAGTGACCTTTGCAGATGGAAAACAAATTGAAAGTTCTTTCTCTTAGGTATTGTAATGGTTTGAAGCAGACTCCAGACTTTTCTGGATGCATGAGTTTGGAGATGTTATCTCTTGATCACGGTCAATCCTTGCAAGAAGTTGACTCCTCTATTGGGAAACTAAAAGATCTTACTCACTTGCAAATTCATTGGTGTTATTTACTACGAAATTTGCCTAAACAGATTGGAGGACTGGCGAATCTAAAGCACTTTTCTATCCTGGGATGTCACAAAATCAAGAAACTTCCAGACATCGGGAAACTAATATTATTGTCTAAGTTGGAGATATCACAAACAAAACTTACAAGTTTACCTGATTCTATTGGTAATGCAAAGAACCTATCATCCCTTGATCTATCATACATGTTAATCAAGAAACTTCCGATTTCTATTGGAGAGCTTACACAACTCAAGTTCCTTTCACTCTCTAATTGTCAAAATTTTGTGGAGCTTTCGGAATCAATAGGTAATTTGACAACATTACAAAATTTGGATCTCTCAAGAACAAAACTTGTTGAGTTACCTAATTCGATAAAAAATCTCAAGCACTTGAAGGTAATGGAGATGGAAAGTTGTCCAATACAGAGGTTGCCTATAGGTATTGGCATGCTAGAGAGGTTGGAGGAGCTCAATGTCCGATATTGTCAACAACTTGCAGGTGAACTCCCAACTGAAATTGGCAAACTGTTGTCTCTAAGTATCCTAGACATATCACATGTCTGTGTTTGTGCAGGACCGATGGAAATCAATTCTCTCATGCGACTCCAAAAGCTGGATTTATCATTTTGTGATGAGCTTCAAGAGTTGCCAAAACTTCCCTCGAGTTTGAATTGTCTATCTATTCAATCGGCATCATTGCGATTAGTTCCGGATCTCAGTAACCTCACAAATCTAATGAATTTGAAACTGTCCAACAAATTTGGGCAGGCACTTGCCGAGGCATCAACTCTTCAATTGCAATGGGTTGGGAAGTTATCCAAATTGGAGGAATTGGAGTTGTGCCTTTCAGATCTTCCCGTGCCATCAAAGGAGTTGGGTTGCTTACCTCGACTTAAAAAACTTACCTTACCTCGCATGGATAGTTTCGACTCGGTAGTTGTTGGACCACAATTTTTGCACTTGAAAAATTTGTCCACCTTGCATCTTTGTTGCTATCCGCTGAGGGAAATTCAACTCGATGGGCTTGAACTATTGGGAGATTTGGTTGTGAAATATTGCGAGTTTCTGGAGGGATTGTCAGTTATTTCATCGAGCTTGAGGAAGCTCTCTAGAATGGGAGTTAAAAATTGCCCAAAGCTACTTCAAATTCGATTTCTCAGTACGATCGAATCACTGGAGAGACTTAGAGTTAGAGACTGCGAATCCCTAGGAGGGTTGTATGGTTTATCAAATTCGAAGAAGTTGAAGACTTTAATGTTCAGCATGTGCCCTGTGCTATGAGTTATTGAGGGCCTTGAAGAATTGGAGCTTTTGCGGTGGTTGTATTTCTTCACGTGTCCATCGTTGAAAGTGTTGACTAATCTATCCAACTCAAAGATACCAAATGAATGCAAGATAGATGTAAAAAACTGTGAGAAGTTACCAGCTTCCGGTTTTTGCCATTACGGGGATTATAGAGAGAAGATTCTTGACTGGACGAGGAGGGGATTAAACCAAGTGCGCATTCCTTCTACCCTTCATTTATTTTTCAAACTTTAATTTTTCGGAAACGCAGGCGGTAGGCATGACTTTTCTTTCCCTTGTTCCGTTACTTTTATCTCTCTCTCTACGTTCCATAGACAGCCGCGTCATGTGGTTCTTTCTCTGTTAACATTTCTCAATACTCGGCCTTCTTCCTTTCAGGAAGGTGCGGCGCGGTTCTTCGAACGTGGCCAACCGCTCATCGTACAGGTATGGTCTCTTCTACAGACCCAAAATTCTTCTTACGTTGATGAAGTGAGAAAATTTCTTTTTCTCAAGTGTGTTGGATGAAAATTTTATCTTTTGTGAACTCAATATATTCTCAAATATCGAAGAGCTTAAGTATTGCAAAATGAAATTAATGTCGTTTTCAGAAACTAAGTTGCAGTCTCTAGAGATCTTTGTGCTATAATGAAAATAATAAACATTCCCTAAAACCAAATTAACTCGAAATTTTCTTTCAAATATGGGGGAATCCGTGAGCAGAGAGATGAGTTTAAGGTAGAAGATAGAGATCCTAAAATATCACTTGAGTCAAATTAAATTTCAATTACAGAATTTTTGCCTATAGGGAGTAACCTCATTAAACTAGACTCGTAGATGCACTTTGTGAATAGTCTAGAAGGTAGACACCTGAGATGATTATTAACTGTTTCACATGTCAACCAAAAAATTATGAGTATAATTATTTCTTACACTGGCAATTGACGTAATAAAGATCCTTCATATAAACAAGAAAGTGATTCTGTCAATATTTCCCCAACCAAAGATAAAAATCTCGAGCATGGGCACAAAAGTAGAAGCTCAACTGTAGTTGACTGTTTGAATATATTTCTTTTAAACAACTACACTTTCCCTTCATATCTTAAACTGGAAACATAAATATATAGAAAGAATATATAATTAATGTATTTTGAAAGATTTGAGGTGTTACAATTGGGTGAGCCACGAGAAAAGGAATAGTAGTGAAAAAATATATACCAAAAATAGAGTTAGTTTATATGCAATACCCACTTGTCAACAATGTTCTACTTATCCTGCTATGCCTGTTAGACTAACGATATGGTTTGGCATTCTCCATTAGAAGGCAAGCATGTGAAATAGTACAACTCTATCATTTGCCCTATTTTTACATATTGCTTGATATTACAATTTTTTCTTGTCAAAGGATTTGTTCAAGTTTTCTATTAAATAGAAAGAATTCGGTAAAAAATAGAGCTGCCTGTACAGAACATATAATTCATGATATCCGTTTATCTAGCAAAACATATTTTCTTTTCCTGATAGTTGAATTTGATTAGAGTGAAACGCAAAGTAGCCAATAAAATTTGGGTGAAATATGTACATACTTCATGGATATTGAATCAATATACTGCTAATTCGTTGGATAATTATGTTGAGTTCATGAAGTTCTTTTTTATGAATACATGTCAAAAGCTAATAAAGCCAGGGACTTTTGTTGGAGACGTCAACAATCATTGCCTAAAGCTAAGATGGCTTTCTTGGGGTTTTCCTCCTCTAGATTGTAGAATGACCAATTTACACTTGAAAAATCTAGTAATTTTCGAACATTCACACGATAGAAACACCAAAAACCAGGGTGGATGAAAAGTTTTGAAAGTCTGAATTTGTACTTTTGTTCTCTCAACATAGTATTTTTTTTTTCTTTGACCCCCTCTCTAATAATTTTTTAACTACGTTTGCAGATGTTAAAAAAATTGGAAGTTCCTTATGACACATTACCTGAATATCGAGACGGTTTCGTAACATTGAAATGGACTGGTTACCCGAGTTTGGAGACATTGCATTTTCACTACTGTCTAAACTTACGAAAATTTGACTCCTCTGTTGGGAAGATGAAAGTTCTTACTCACTTGGACATTATTCGATGTACGAATATTTGTACTTTGCCCGAAGAGATTGGAGGATTGGTGAATTTGATGCACTTCTCTATCAAAAAGTGCTCTCAAATGGAGAAACTTCCATACCCTATAGGGAAATTAGGATCATTGTCTGAGTTGGATATATCGTCCTCAAGAATTACAAGTTTACCTTATTCAATTGGCAATGCAAAACATCTGTCATTCCTAAATCTTTCGAGCACACCAATTGTGGAACTTCCAATTTCCATTGGAGAGCTTACGAGACTTGAGTTTCTTTCACTCAAATATTGTCGAAATTTGGGGGAGCTTCCAGAATCAATAGGCAACTTGACATCATTACATAAGTTGAATCTCTCAGGGACAAACATTGTTGAGTTACCTGATTCGATTAAAAATCTGAAGCAACTGAAGGTGATGAGGATGGGATTTAGTCCAATAAGGAGGTTACCCGCCAATATAGAAATGCTAGAGAAGTTGGAGGTGCTCTGTGCCAAACATTGTGAACAACTAGTAGGCAAACTTCCAACTCAAATTGGCAAACTATTTTCTTTAAGTGTCCTCGACATTTCATATACCCGTATTAGTGCAGTGCCGATGGCAATCAATTACCTCACACGACTCCAAAAGCTGGATTTGACACATTGTAATGAGCTTCAAGAGTTGCCAAAGCTTCCCTCGAGTTTGCATTGTCTACGTGTTCACTCGGCATCATTGCAATTAGTTTCGGATCTTAGTAACCTCACGAATCTAGTGGAAATGCTTTTGTCTAATGGCTTTGGACAAGCACCTGCCCAACTGTCAAACCCAATGCAAACTTTCCAATTGCAATGGGTTGGAAAGTTATCTAAGCTGGAGAAGTTGAGCTGGGGCCTTTTGGATTTTCCCATTTCGTCAACAGAGTTGGGTTGCCTAGGTCAACTTAGAGAACTCACTTTATCTGGTATGGACAATTTTGACTCGATAGTTGTTGGACCACAAATTTCCAACTTGAAAAATTTGTCCATATTGTGTCTTCATAGCTCTCCATTAAGAGAAATTCAATTGGATGGGCTTGAACTATTGAGAAATTTATGCATGAGAGAATGTAAGTTTCTCGAGCGACTATCAGTAATTTCGTTAAGCCTGAGGAAGCTCTATAAAATGGAAGTTTTAGATTGCCCAAAGCTACTTGAAATTCAATTTCCCAGTACAATGGAATCATTAGAGGAACTTCGAGTTGGCTGCTGCGATTCCCTGGGAGGGTTGCACAGTTTATCAAACTCGAAGAAGCTGAAGGCTTTGTGGATCTACCAATGCAATGGGCTACGGGTTATTGAGGGCCTTGAGGAATTGGAGCTTTTAGGTTTTTTGTATCTTTCTAGGTGTGGATTGTTGGAAAGGTTGACTGATGTATCCAACTCAAAGATACCAAATGAATGCAGGATAGAAGTATGGGGTTGCATGAAACTAAGTAGTTATGAGGGTACTTACCGGGGCTACAAAGAGATGATTCTTGTCATCATGGGAATGCCATTCAACAAGGTGTGCCTTCCTTCTACCCTTCACTTATTTTTCAAATTTTCATTTTTCAGAAACGCATGTAGTAGGCATCACATTTCCTCATTTTCGCTTGTTCCATTTGCTTCCTTGTCTCTCTGTCTCTCTCTTGCATGTCTTAATTCATACTTTTTTTTTTATATAAATCTATTGATTATGGTTAGGTCCACTATTAGTGTAAAAGAAACATTCATTATTTTACTGTCTGAACTTAATTTTGTAATCAAATTTTTCAACGTGTCAACCATCCAATGGTGAGTGTGTAAATTGTTTCTCACACAAGCAATGGGCTTAATAAAGATCCTTTACATAACTAAACGACGATTTTATTAATATTCCATCAAGCAAAGATAAAAATCACGCTCTCTACACTTATCCTTTAGAGTTTAAAATGAACTAATGAATAATATATAAAAAAAAAAAATACGATTTATGTAATATGAAAGATTTGAAGTAGTACTTACTGGGTGAGCCATGAGAAAAGGAAAAATAGTGAAAAAAGGTATACCAGGAACAGAGCTTATATGCAATACCCAATACTCAGCAATGTTCTACTTATTGAGCTATGCCTAGCAAACTTTAACTGTATGGTTTGCAGTCAACTTAGAAAGGCAAGCATGCGAAATAGTACAACTCTATCATTCGTCAAAACTTTAAATATTGCTTGATATTCACTCTTTTTCTTGTATAAGATTTATCAAACAGAAAAATTCGTTAAAAAAGAAGAAGAAGATGCCAGTACAAAACATATAGTTCATGATATCACGTACATCTTTATCTAGTCAAATGGTGGAACATAATTTTTTTTTCTTTTTATGATAGTTAAATCTAATTAGAGCGGAATATGAAGTAGCCAAAAAATTGTAGGTGAAATATCTACATAGTTAATAGATATATAATCATTATACTGCTAATCGTTGGATAATTATGTTGAGTTCATCAAGTCCTTTCACGTGGATATTTGCTGGAAATTAATAAAGCTCTGGATTATGATAGATCTGCTAGCACTCGTTTGCATAATTAATTTTCAACATGATGTGTAAGCCAAGGTGTATAATGTACACCTTGGTTTACACATGATCCATAAATAAAATAAAATGTGCTTTGTACCTTGACTATGATATGAAGCATTGGAATGGTCGGACTTCAAAGCAGATGGATTGGATGAGAAGACTGATTCATTTTTTCTTGTACTAGGAAGATGCAAGGGAAACAGATGCAGAAGAATTAACGATGGAGACCAATAGCTACTATTCTCAGAACTTGCCATTGACTATAGGTTTTCTATGGTCTCCAGAACCCGACACTGAGCTCGATTCTACAAGTAAGTCACTGCTGTTAAAATGAATTGAACTAATCTTCGGATGTTCTGCTGCTATTTTGGATATAATACCATCTATTAGCTTCCCTCAATAGTACAGACTATTCTTACAGGCTTGAATAATTCCCAAGTTCCTCCACGAACCACATCTTCAGATGCTTCCAGAAGTTCATGCTCAATTCTATAAGCAAAATGCGACTGATTCTAGCAATGGAGAGATGAATGAATTCACAATGTGATCGAGTTTGGGAATCTGTGAAATTGCCAGAAGTATTGGAGTTTGCTCTAAGGACATGTTCCCCCTCTCCTAGGTCCATCACAAGAGAAACTTTATGTGGATTTGTTCGAGGTAATTAATTCCATTTTATGAAAACCCATTTGGGTGCCACATCGATTTCCGATACATATGATACTTTTCTCAAAGGTGCGCAATATCGGACCAGGTCAAGCTCTAGGTATTGGTACGTTCTTCTAATTATTTGTGCCTTAGGTCCCTCTTTTTTTTCATGCCCTGAGAAGTCATTTTTAAGCAGTTAAAGAAGAGGATGACTTAATTCTCCAGATAACCCAATATTTTGGAGTCAGTTGCGGTGATTGTTATCAATTTTTTGGTCATATGCAGCAAGGCACTGTTTCTTTATCCATTTTTGGTAGATTAATGGTTCTATCAAAGTTGCTCAAATAACTAAAGAATGCCAAAATACGAATAAAAATAAAAATAAAATGAACGAAACAATCAAGCTGGAAATAGCCTGTATTTGGAGATGTTGATCATTAATCTAAACTAGCTCACCGTACACATGAACTTGAAAAGAAAAAAGACAGTGAAATAAGAAAGTGCTGACAGCAAGCCTCTTGACAAAACTATTCTCCCTTCGCGGATGTGGAGGAGACCTCTAGTCCTATGTGCTACCGATCGAGTTCCCAGGAAATGGATTATTGGACTTCACTGGATAAAGCAGGCCGCCCAGGGACTAGTTTTTGAGTTGATTACGCTGAAGCTACTGTAGAATGGTTTCCATATGCAATATATGGAGAGCTAGGAATGACTTGCTGCATATTGCTCCTCCTGTTGACGTTGGGAGGAATCCCCTTGTGCTTGCAGCAAGATATAGCATCGAAGGGTGCATAAGCTGCTGTAGAGAAAGGTTATTCTGATTTGGCATTTGCCTGAAGTGTATCGGTATGCTAGGCCCTTAATAACTAGTCTTGTGACTGTTTTGGATATTTGGACAGTTAGTGTTCACGTTCTAGTTGGAGCTAAGGTTGTTGCTTGAGTAGTGTGCTAATAATATTGTTAGGTTTGGATAAATTATAGAGTGGACAATTTGATTGAGATCTTTGATTAATCAACTTTGAGGATGGTAGGTCTAAAGTTTTTTTTTTTTTTTAAATCTCAGTAGGTCTCAAGTTTGAAAAGGTGGAATTCGATGTATTTAGGTTTCATTGATTCACTAAACAATGATTATCACCACAAAACTAATTTTGGTGACCTGTTAATTATCACAGCAAAAACAAAATATCTTGATTAACTAAACAATAATTCAAGTGGTTTGGAAGAGTTATGCCGATGATTGTAGGGAGCTGCACGGTGAACTTCCTCCTGAACGGTGGAGATCGGACCATTTGAGAAAAGCAAGGGTTGGGATCAATTCGTTGAATTTTGCCAAAACGGACTAGGTAGGATGGGCAGCAAGAAAGGGTGACATCGTGAACGTCGCTAATATCACGATCTAACGGTCCTAGATTGAAACAATCTGATCCAAAGGTGGGGAATAACGATAGGCTTGACTTCCTCGGCAAGTTTTGCATGCTAAGGACGCGATCGACGCATTTCCAAAAGTTTATTTACCTTTTAGACCATCCAAATTATAAGAGATGAAGCTTGAGACTAGCAGGGGCAAGTGATCAACCTCATGCTACATTTTGCAATAGACAATTATCTTGTAACTTTTTCTGCCATTCATTAGAGAAACAATCCCGTAACAGTGAATAAATACAATGATCTCATGTCTATGATAGAGAGGCCAACAACATCATGTCCTATTTTCTTATCAACTAGGATCTTACCTGCGTTCTTCTAATCCATCACAAGCTTATTAAACTCATCTAAGTGGTCTCTGGTGGAAGTACGCTCAGACTGTTGAAACAGAAACATTATCTTCAACATATGATAATTATTTAAATCCTTTCTCATATAAGAGCCCGAAATTTTCCTCATAATGCTGCGGCATCTCTCTTCTCCACCACTTCTATTAAAATCTCGATGGTATCAACATGATTGTACTTTTTGCCCTCTTCATTAGCTCATCTTTATTGGCATCTTTATCATTTCCCGCAATTAAGCCTTGCCATCCAATTTCTTATCTCGCTTCACCACCCAAGTTGTTTCTCCCATTAAATTTTTGAATTTCTATTTTGCTCTAGGCATAGTTGCAACAACAAAATTTTCAAACAACGATCATACAAGCAAAAACTATAAATCAAATCGAGAAAAGATTCTAAACTTAGTTCTGATACCAATTGTTGTAAAATTAATGTAGAAACTAATTGAATCCTATTATTAAATCAACATGCAAGAATGAAATAACCAGATAAATCAACAAGGAACAATAAGGAACTCATGAAATCCCAATGTGGATATCAATCTAACGAGTATAAAGTACAATAGCTCACATACTCATGTGCTTCTGAACCTTAGATTCCACCTAAATCACAGTGTTTAGCCTTGTGGAGAATTACAGTTTTAAACACCCGTATATCCGGAAAGAGAAGGAGGATGTAAACTCTTAGCGCAAAAAACGATCACCGTGTGTTCCTCTTTCTCTTCCTCTCCGCGTGGCTAGAAGGAGAACTCCACCTTTTTCTTTTTTTTTTGCTCTGCTGGGGTTGAAGGGGATGATAAAATTAGAACCCACGCCTTTTTATTTTATTTCCTTCGACAAATCTACTGACCCCACAAGTGCATATATATATATATATATATGAGCCATATGCGATATAAACAAAGAGCCCACGAAGTCGAAACGGTCAAAAATAAATAATACTCTTCCTCGAACAGAAAACAAAATCAAATTTTCCATTGCCCAAAAAATCCAAATTTGACTCGATTAAAGCTCTCAGCGAATTTGAACAAATCAAAATCCTTCAAAGTTTTGTACACATCTCAAACTCGATATATAATTTAACAACAAAGCAGGTCGCTAAGGTATTAGTAAAGATCTAGCATCAGAGGACACAAGTTGCTGCAGCAAAAAGTTAATCCCCAGCTTAGTTTGATGAAGAAATGAATTTTAACTTACCCGTTAGAAGACTAGCTCATCTTTTCCTATTCTAGGATGATGAGATGGAGAAAAATCTGGAAAATGAAACATGAAAAAAGACGGCATTGATTGTTCCTTAGGCAAATTACATTGTATCTGCAACCCTTGGGGTTTTTCCGAGTGAGAAGTCTTCGCAGCCAGGACTGGCAAAGTACATGTCCTGCAAGATAATGCAGACGTAGTGTCAGGAAAAACTGAGTGGATCTCTATGCATTATGGTTAAGGGTATAGAAGCTAATTCGATGGGTTCATGAGAATACTAGCACTCTTCTTCACAAACCACTCGAGTGCATTGGGGTCGAGGGACAAGTTTCCTGGAAATAGGAATGCAGTTCGCATATGGAATCTACTCTGCTTTTAGAAAAAAACAAACAAGCCGAACTAGGCAATTTTGGAATGTCCCAAACGGTGATCGTTAAATCAATTTTGCACGAACGCCTCCAAAATCTGTCAAGATTACTAGTTCAATCCTTGATCCTAGCATTGTGCTGTCATGGATGACTAGATCTAAGTGGAGAAGATATTTGTCTTTCCTGTGTCAATGTTTGTGAAGTGGACCAAACTGATTGTAGAAGAGACTAACTAGATGATATCTACAAGCAATTATAATTTCTTCTAGGATGAGATTTTAGTGGCAGAACTAAAGGGCACAGATTTCTGACCATGTCATCTCAATTCTCAAGAGTGTGTTCAACTAATTTTAGTTCCTCCTTTACTTTGCCAGCACCGCGTCTAGCCTCTGCTGGCGTCGCTTCTAGCCTCCGCTGGCGTTGCTCTCGAAATTTGGCTGTTGATGGCCGAATGCGTTCAAGGCTGCCGTCAGCAAATAGTTCGTCCTTGGCTGCTCGTTAGCATAGTCCGTCCATGGCCGGGTGCGTTTAATTGTTGTTGGCGTTGCTCGCCCATGCCGCACTCAAGCCCCTGACTTTGTTCTTCTCTTTATTATTTGCTAGTTGAGCTCGCGGTTGATGGCCGTTGGGATATCGAGCTCGCTGTCAAGGCTCGCAGCCGCAGATGAGCTGTGGCCGCTAGAGTTGTGGATGAGCCGCCTCACGAGCCACGGACGAGCAAGGCTTGTGGATGAGCCACCATATTGGTGCACGCGGTCATGGTCATGTTGGGAGTTTAGAAATCATCCTCCTTTTTTCTTTTTGTATGAACTCCATGTGATTATATGTGGTCGGGCCTTGAACTCAACATATATGAGAATTTCCCCTCCTACGATGCTTTTCCATCGGATATTTTAATTCTGGAAAAATTTTGCTTTCCGCTCCTGTACTTTCACGAATTTTGAATTTTTTAGTTCTTAATTTTTCTAATCAATTTTTTTTTTTCACTTGCACAAATTATCCAATCAAGTCTTCCAATGCCAAATCTGGGACGCAACTGTCGGATAACATCAGAGCGTGATGTGGGCACCATTTTGTCAATGTTGACAAATTCTTTTCTTCTCTTTCTTTTTTCCACATGGTAGCAGATTGATGTTATTGGACGATGGTATTAGATGAGTTTGGTCAAATATGGTGTTGGAAGATCTTCATTTGACTATTTGTGCAAGTATAAGGATTTTGTTAGAAAATTAAAAATATCAGGATTTGATTAAAAAAAGCATAAAAACACGGGAGAAAAGTACTTTTTTTTTTTTTACTTCTAATCGATGACTATTTCATTGGATGGTTCTATTGTTATTTTGAGATGGAATGAACTTTTTTATTTTGATAGAGTTGCATTTAGCTCTACAAGATCATGTGTATGGACCACTTGTCCTGAACATTGACCTATCACTTGTATCCGGTCACTTTTTGAATGTTGTCATGTTGCTTCGGTATGCGTTGCGTAGTAGCTTGACTAAGCTGTCACTTCTCTCGGAACTGTACTAAAGTAAGGAGAGAATTCTGCTTGATTCATCGCATTGGTTGGGCCAATCTTGCCGAATACAAAATAAAATAAAAATAATAAATAATAAATTGGGCCCTATAAGTAAGAAAAAGCTTATAGTTCACACTAACTTGTGAATAAGCCCAGTTAAGTAAGCCCATGATCTCCCTCTACAAAATACAAATGTCCTTTTCAAAAAAGACATTGATCTGGGCATTGGAGATCCACGGCGGACAAACATGTGACCACTTTTTTTTATTTTTGGCAGTGCAAATACTTCAAGCATGCGGGTCCATTACCGTCTTCTTGAGGATCCACCCCATTCGTGCATCAACAAAGCTTATTCCTACTAATTAGACTCTATTATACTGATCTACTCTTCTTAATATGTTCTTCACATATCAAATTATGCAAGATGGCACAGTATCTAATGAAGAACTTGAAATAAAGACTTATTTAACTTGATACTTGCGGCATCGGGTAAACTTCTATTGAATGAATTCAACAACTTAGAATTCGAATGGATCTGAATTTATGGCTCAATTACGAATAAAGAAAATAAATTCAAGGAAAAGGGAGGGAAATAGGGCACGAAATATTTTTTTATTGTTATTTTGTCAACTTCTTTTATATATAGTTACAGTTTATGTGGGAACATTGTGATGACAAATTCGATTTTTTTTTAATTTTTTTTTTAATTTGGGAAGACAAAATTAAACCATTAGCACCTAGGGGTGAGCAGCGGTCTAGGGTCAACCTTGGACCGACCTTGGACCGGCCCAACCCTGCCGGTCCTGGTCCGATTCCTAAAGGGACTGGGTCGGTCCTTAGTTCTGAAATTCCAAGACCGACACTGTGCGGGTTGGTCCTCGATCCTAAGAGTTTTGGGTCGGTCCAACCTTAGACCAACCCCGTATATATATTATATTACATTATATTATTTATAATTCTTTTATATATTCAAACATAAGTAAAATGACTGTTATAAAACGTAAGAATTATGGTGGGATGTTCTATCAATAGCACTAATAGTAATTTCAATTTAAAACTTTTGTTGAGTATTAATTATGTGTCCTTTGTTTTGTTTTCAGGTTTTTAGAAGTTCAAGTGAATTAACAAGATGTGAAGTTATATATTCATGGTTTATATTAAGTATTTTGAACTTTTTATGGTTTAATTGTATTTTACAAATGAATTTCAGCTGCATTTTGCTTTTCAATTTGTGTCAAATGGTATAAGTTTTTGAATATTAGAGTAGTACTGCAGTTGCTATAGTGATTTTCTAGTCAAGTGGTGTGAATCTCATTTTTTTGTTGAGTGGACTTTACATGATCAAATGCAGGAAAACGCTTTTGCATATGGTGTTATGAATATTAAAAATAGATGATTACAAAAAGTTTCCATCTTGTCCCATATCTCGATGAGTGGTTAATAGGTACGAAATTTCTATTATTGTGCCATCTTAAATTTGCTGAATATGTATTGGTATTTATAGTTTAGTTGTACAATGCCGCATTGTCAATGGATCTGTAATTTGAATTTGTAGGTTTGCTTTTTTAGGAGTATAAAAAACAAGACAAAAAAATTATCGATCGATCCTAGGTTGACCCTGGAACCGGACCGAACCCATTGGGTCGGTCCGGTCCTTGGTCCCAAGCTCAATAGGGTCGGTCCTCGGTCCTAAAATTAAGGACCGACACCGTACGGGTTGGTCCTAAGATTAGGGGTGGCCCGGACCAATCCGGACCATGCATACCCCTATTAGCACCTTTCTCAAGTACTGTTCACAATATGCTCTCTAGCCATGCAACTGATCTCCCTGTTCACACGCGACTGCTGCAGTTGATTCCGGGCATTTGGCTAGATAGTTGGAGCTGAGTTTTGGTGGATCCCTTCTCCCATCCACCCTTTCTTTCTTCACCGAAGGATTTTCGCTATCTCCTCCTCGTTGATGCTCGATGCTTCCTCGATTGGAACCCCTGTTTCTTCTAGTTTCGCGATTCTGATTCTGCTGGTGCAAGCCTCTTCGCTGGTGTGGTGGTGCTAGGTCTTGGTGGTTTTTCTCTCCCTCCTACACCCTTGTTCTCCACCGAAGCACCTTGCAAAGCTTGCCTTTTCCGAGTATTAATGCTCTTCATTAATTAGGGTTTTTTGGGTTTCTTTACTATTGTGCTGGGCTCTTCGAGCGGATGGAATCGTCCACTCTTGAACTCGCTACTTTAGGGAAGGCCCAGCAAGCTCGGTCCAGGGGCCGTAGCCAAGGGAGGAGATCTCGTCTTCCAATGGACAAGGGGAAGGCTGCTGCCTTTCCTGGCTAACCTCCTCCCTCTCAAGCCCCTTTGCCTCATGTTTCTACTGTTGCTGGTTCTTCTGGCAAACCCGTTTCTGAGCCTGTAAGGGCGTGCAAGCCTTCCAGAGGGCGTCCTACTCCGTTAGATCCTGAGGTTGTAAGGTGCAAGCCCTTTCTTGGGCAAATATAGCCAAGGCAGCTACCAAGGGCTATGACCTTACATATGTGACTCCGGATATGGTTGATGGTGAGCCATTTGCACGGATTCCCTTTGAAGTCCTTGAAGGCTGTGATCCTAAATGGAAGGAATGCCTGGTGGGTTATTTTGTAGGTAAAAGGTTGCCATTTAGGATGACGAAAATTGCTATGAAGAATGTTTGGGGGAGCCAATTACGGGAAGTGCGGGCAAATGATGATGGGTTCTACTTCTTTCACTTACTGGATCCTAAATTTCGCAGGAAGGTCCTTGATGGTGGGCCTCTCACTGTGACGAAGGTGCCTCTCATCCTGCAACAATGGCACCCATTGATAGAACTTAAGAGGAATAGCCATAAAATGGTCCCAGTGTGGGTTCACCTCAGGAACGTTCCACTTGCTCTTTGGTCTGCCATGGGAATTAGCATTATTGCTAGTACTATTGGTCACCCCTTATATGTGGATCAGCACACGGAACATGTCAGAACCCTTTCTTATGTGCGTGTTTGCGTAGAGATCAATGCTGAACATACCTTACTCGAGTCTATATCAATCGGTATTGAAGGAACCACTCGCCGAGTTGAAGTCCTGTATGCATGGAAGCCTTATGTTTTTCCCTCTTGCTGCTCCTTTGGTCATGTTTGTGGCCCTGTGAAACCTATTCGTCCTTCTGGTACTGTTGCTACCGATACTTCCCTCCGAGCAGACTCTGCTGGTGACGTCTCTCGGCTTGTTGCTCATGCTCAGCGTGCTTGGGTGGATGAAGGTTGGAAGGTGGTTCAGGGAAAATAGGGCACTCGTGTTGATGCTTTTGTGGATGTTCCCGCTATTTCTACTGACTCTATTAGAGAGACGCTAGCCCCTCCTGTTGAATCAGACCCTCCTCAGCGTGCTCGACTGGATAATGAGTGGCAAGTGGTTCGGGGGAAATAGGGTACTCGTGCTGGACCTTCCACTGATGCTTTTGCTATTCCTATTGAATTTGTTAGGGAGAATCTAGCCCCTCTCGATGGTCCAGACCTCTCCCAGAACTTGGTTGGTCCCATTAAAGCTGGTCCCATTAAAGGTGGCCTACCCTTGTTGCCCACTGCTGGTCCTTCTACGATAGCGAGCCTAAATGCCCCTTGAATGCGGGTGGCAACTTCCTTGGTATCTGAGGATGAATCGGATCATGAGCCCTCTGTTGTTGCCTTTGAAAATGAAGAAGACAGCCTGCTGGGTACTTCCTCTGCCCCTCAAGATCTGGATCCCCCACCAATACAGGAGAGGCATGATTCCCCTATCCAACAACCAAGCATTCTTTTGCCTTCGCCTCTAGTTGAAAGCTCCCCTGGGAGACCCAAGCCTAAGACCACGGCAAAGAAGATGAAGCAAGGTAAAAAGTAGGTTCCTCTGCCTCTTTGTATATATGTATATAGCTATATGGAATATTAGAGGACTGGTTAATCCTGTGAGACAGGTGGAGATTAGGAACCTCGTTAGAGTTAATAGCCTTCGTTGCGTGGACATTTTGGAAACAAAGGCATCCCCTTCTCGGTTTCCTTCTCTTTCTAATAGCCTTGTGCCAGGCTGGACTTGGATTGCTAACCATGAGTACTCTGATAAAGGGAGAATTTGGATTAGCTGGAATCCCATGTCGGTTGATTTCACTTCTTAATCCTCCTCCCCCCAAGTTATTCATGGACATTTGAGATGTCTCTTTATAGGTGATTCCCTTTATCTCTCTGTTGTTTATGCTGAGCACACATTCGTGTGTTGGCGCCCCCTTTGGCAATATCTTGTTCGAATAAGCTCCTCTTGAAGTACTACTCCTTGGCTTGTTGCAAGTGACTTCAATGCCATAAAGTTCCCTTCGGATAGGATTGGTAGCCCTTTCACCTGGTTACTGTCTTATGATGAATTTGGAGATTGCCTTCAACAGGCTGAGCTTGACGATCTTCGGTATACTGGCTGTAGATACTCATGGGCTACTTCCTCTAGTGAAACTCGCAAACAAAGGAAAAATTGATAGGGTCTTCATCAATCCCTATTGGAGTAGTGTTTTTTCATTCTCAGAGGCTTTATTCCTTCCGGCTGGTATTTCAAACCACTCTCCAATGGTTATAAAGATTTTCCCCGTGCTAAAGACGAAGAAGCCATTCAAGTTCTCTAACTTCTGGATTCAACATCCAACCTTTAATCAGATAGTCCAACAAGCCTGGGACTCTCCAGCCAATGGTACGGCCATGTTTACCCTTTATGTTAAATTGAAGCTTGTTAAAGCTAAATTCAAGAGCCTCAATAAGGAGTCATACTCAGATAAATCCGCAAGAACTGCCTCAGCTCGTGATGCTTTTAATGCTATTCAAGAAGCATTCCATTTGTATCCTTTCAATCTAGATCTTGCAGCTAAGGAGAGAGAGTGCACCAAGACCTTCTCGGACCTACGGCTTCAGGAGGAAAGCTTTTATAAGTAGAAATCAAGAATTAAATGGCTTGAAGAAGGTGACCTCAATACCAATTTTTTTCACTATTCAATGAACAAGAGGCACCTCCTTAATCGAATTCTCTCGCTTCGGGATGATGCTGGGAATATGGTTAAGGACCCTCCCTTAATTCAGCAGATGGTTGTTGCTCATTTTCGTGATCTTCTAGCTTCTGCTGAGCACAATACCTTACTGTCTATCTAGGATGTTCGGTTGGTAATCACTCGGACTCTAGATGACAGCCAAATTCTGCTTCTATCTAACCTATGTCGAAAGTGGAGATTCGAGATTCCATCTTCTCCTTAGCAACTGGTAAAGCACTTGGCTCTGATAGCTTTGGCGTGGAATTCTTTCGGCATTGCTGGGGCACAATAGGTCCACGGCGGTTTTGGATTTCTTTTCTACAGGGAAACTTCTTAAGGAATCTAATAACACAATCCTTAGACTTGTGCCGAAATGCCCTAATGCAACTATGGTTAATGATTTTAGACCTATTACTTGTTGCAACACCGTTTCTAAGTGTATTACAAAGATTATGGCCAACCGAATGGCTGCTGTCATGCCTGATGTCATTAGCCATGCTCAAAACGCCTTTATTAAGGGGAGGCATATCAGCGACAACATCCTTCTAGCCCAAGAGCTCTTTGCTGGGTTCCACCATGTGCTGTATAACCCCAAGTGTGCCATAAAAGTTGATTTTTAGAAGGCCTATGACACTCTTAACTGAGATTTTCTAGGGGTAACACTTCAAGCTTTCCAATTCCCCTCTCACTTCTCTAAACTTATTATGAGTTGTGTTTGTTCGTCACACTTCTCTGTGGCCCTGAATAGTGAACTCCATGGTTTTTCTTTGAGTGGTAGGGGTATTAGACAAGGAGATTCCATGTCACCCTATCTTTTTACGTTTGTAATGGAGGTGTTTACAGGCATTCGGAATATGCAAACCAAGCCACTCTTCGTTCCAATATTTCTGGAGATGTAAATCGACTAGGCTCTCCCACTTATTCTTTGCTGACGATGTCCTATTTCTTGCGGAGGCAAATATGCCGAGTCTTACATTATTTAAGGCAGCCATCGATACCTTCTCTCGGTGGTCAGGCCTTCACCCGAACTTGCACAAGAGCGAGATGTATTTTTCAGGGGTCTCCCTTGATTCCCGAAGCGCCTACACTTCACTTTTTGGATTCCAGGAAGGAGCCTTGCCTTTTCACTATCTGGGGACTTTGGTTATTTCTTTTAGACTTCGGAAAGATGATTGTATTACTCTAGTCAATATCATCACTTCGAGATTGCAAACTTGGACGCATTGGTTTCTATTGTTTGCAGGATGCCTACAATTAATTAGGTCAGTGCTACATTCTATTAAGGTCTATTGGGCAAATATTTTCATCCTACTGAGATCAGTATTGGACAAAATTGAGCAGATCTTGAGACAATTCCTGTGGAAGGGCTTGGACCTCGGTGCAGGTGGTGCAAAGGTTGCGTGGACTATTGTTTGCCTTCCGAAAGCTGAAGGAGGCTTAGGTTTCAGGAGACTTCGAGAAAGCAAAACCGCAGCAATGCTCAAGCACTTGTGGTTATTATTTACAGATAAAAAACCTCTTTGGTGTAGGTGGGTTCATTCCATATTCTTAAAAAATGTCAATTTTTGGTTGGCCTCAAAGCCCACGTTCTGCTCATGGTCATGGAAGAAGATCCTTGACCTTAGAGGCGAATTTCGTAGATCTTTTTGTTGGCAAGTGGGGGATGGCACCTCCTTCTCCTTCTAGTTCGACAATTGACATCCCAAAGGGCCGCTTAATTTGTTGTTCTCCAATACCGACACCTACCATTCTCGGCTGCCCAAGGGAGCTTCTGTGGCTGACTTTATGTCATTTCCAGACCGAACCTTGGTTGTTTTGAATGAGATTACCACCTGAGATGACCCTTTCCCTGAGCTTAAAAACGAACCTGATCGTTTCATATGGTTGGGGAACCCGTCTGGTACCTTTTCTGCTGCTTCTGCTTGGGAAGCAATTTGGCCAAGAGGGTAGACTTTGCAATGGGCTTCTTTTATTTGGAACAAAGCGCTGGTCCCCCGCTATCAATTTATGTTGTGGTTGATCACTAGGAACAAGTTGCCAACTCAGGTGATGCTTCTTTCTTATGGCAGAATCCAGTTGTGAATTGTGGCTTTTGTTCTTGTCATTTGGACTCGATCAACCATCTCTTTTTTGGTTGTTCCATTCCAGCTGCACTTATTACTTTCTGGGCTTCTAGATTTAATTTTGCTTGGACGAATAAATCTTGGATGGATAACTTGCAATGGGCGATCAAGTATTTATCCGGAACTTCCTTTCATTCCACCCTTGCTTGGTTCGCTTTTGCTGCTTTATGCAACATCATTTGGAAGGAGTAGAATAATATTCTCTTCGAGGGTAAACCGCCCTCCCTTTCTGCCATGAAGATACGGTTGGAGAAGATTGTCAAGGACAAGGCTTTGTATTTTCACCGAATTCCTCCTAGCACCACAAATCGTAGATCGTTGCATCGTTGATCAGTAAACCCTTCCTTTTGGCGGAATGATCCACCTATTGGTCAATAGACCTTTTCGAGTAGGGGGTTCTCTCATTTCCTATTTTGGTCGAAGGTCCTCCTCGGTTCGTGTAGTTGAAGAAGGTGTTGGTTCGAATTTTTGGAAGCTTCTCTAGTGCAGTTAGCGAGCTGTCCTACCATTCCTACATTTGTATTCATCTCCCTGCACTTGTGTAGTTGTTGGGATTCAGTATTTTTTTTGTAATCTCTGTGTAGGTTTTTGCTTTGCCACTGTTTGGCTTTCCTCTGCTCCTATGCAGTTGGTTTTCTTTTACCTTGGCACCCTTCCACTCACTCTGATCGTTGTCCTTGTGAGTGCAAGTTCTTGGTGCCGAGTTTTTACTGTATAGCATTCTTGTTGCTTTTGGCTTAAGTCAAAATATATCTCTTACCTTTACCAAAAAAAGAAAAAGATCGATGAGCGAGGCAATGGTATACATAAAGAAGGACCCGAAGATAATTGACTTGCAAGTTAAGTCCTAATGGGGATGCTCAATGTGATCTCACTCCCTAGGTCGATGATGGCGAGGCAAACCTCTAATTGGACCGACATCCGCTACATAATCATGTTGGTGGAGGCCATATTCTTCACCATTCCCTTCCTCATGGGATTCACTGATAGGGGTGTCAAAAACCGAACCGAAAACTGAACCAAACCAAACCGAATCAAAAAATTCGGTTTTTTTCCGTCGGTTCTTATTTGGTTCGATTCTCATTAAAAACTGAAATTTTTTTAATTGGTTCGGTTTTTATCAGTTTGGTTAACCAAACCAAACCAAATCAAAAAAAAAAAAACCAAATCAATAAAATCTAATTTTTTTATTTTTTTAAAAAATCATTTTTTGATTTTCTTTTTCTTCTTTTTTTCTTCTTCTTCTTCTCCATTGGCTGGTCGCCGACCACATTGCCAACAATCGGCCAATGAAGAAGAAGAAAAAAAAAGGAAAGAAAAGGAAAAAAAAGGAAAGAAAAAGAATAAAAAGATAATTAAAAAATCGATCTTTTAAAAAAAATAAAAAAGATTTATAGAAAGGGGTGTATGTAGGGAAAAAAACAAATACAAAAGTAAAAATCGAAAAACTAAACCAAATTGAACTGAACAGGGATTTTGGCTCGATTCAGTTTCAGTTCGGATCGGATTCGGTTCGGTTTGATTTGGTTTCCAAAAAAACTGAATTGAATCGAACCATTTTCACCCCTATCACTAGCTATGCCTCCTTGTTGGGCCGCTTCACCAATGTTAGCATCGACTATGCCCTTGTGATCATTATCTCCATTGCCGAGGTCTTCCTCGCCTTTTCTTGCGGGTGCCTGAAAGCCATGAGGGAAGGCAAGGAAAACACCGACAATGTACTAGCTACGTTTGGCCGTCCGAATTTTTAATCGGGATAGGACTGGATTGAATATAATCTGAAATCCTGGGATTTTTTTATATCTTGTCAATTATTTGGTGTATCGCAGTATTAAAGTCGGATATATTCACATCATATCATATAACAACATATCATGGTAAATAGAGATGGTGAAAATCTCTCGTAACACTATTCCTTAATTTATTTTTATTTTATTTTTCCTCTTTTTTATATTATTTTATTTATTATTTCTTTAATCCCCTTTCATCATTATTTAATAAAATTTTATCATATAGTAAACTGTATTAACATACCTAAAATACAAAAATACCTAAAATATATAATAAGTATAAATATATAATTTATAGATTGAATGTTTATTATAAGGTATAATTAAAGTTGAATATATAAATTAAAATAAGATTAATTAAAAATATTTTTTAAAAATTTCTTAAATTAGAATTCAATTATTATTTATATTAAAATATAATTTCAATTTTTTTAATTTAATAATTTTGTTATTTGAGAAAAATAATTTTCGTATTAATGACATTAGAAATCCTATCAACCTTTATGCCATCTCCCCCATGTGATAATTTTATCTAGTTTATATCCCCATTATATCCAATTTTATCCTATCTTGAGCAAGTACCAAATGTAAGATAGGATAAATTATATCATATTCCAAATTTTATCCCGACTGCCAAACGCAAAAGGTATAGTCGATGCCAACACGGTGAAGCAGCTCAATAGGAAGGAGTCATAGTTGGGAGTGAAGCCTATGAAGAGAGGCCCGATGAAAAAAAATGGCCTCAAGAGATTTTAGGCTTTTAAAACGCCCTATGAAAAAATTGAGTATTTGATATAAAAAAAAATTCGGATTGCTTTGGGAAAATGTCATCATTAGGAAAGTTGAAAGCCCGATACTTCTAAGCTAAGTCCCCAAAATTGAAACCAAAGTTTAATTTTGACTAATAGAAATCTCCTACTAGAGGTCTTCACTGGTGATATTAAATGCTAAATATGACCTATTCCCTAGAATAGATCTGTAAGAGATTTGCTAACGATCTTTTATATTTTAATTATTGCTCCATTTTTTTTTGGATTTCTGTCTTTTTGCCTTTTTTTTTTCTTTTTTTTAATCTCAAGAACTATCTAGGAGATCAAGTTACCCTTAAAACCAAGAAAAAGATAACATTACTCTCAAGTTCAGGAAGCTCCCATCTCTTCAAACCTCCATTACACTTCCTTTCATTCTTGCTCAACTCGGTCGTCATTCTTCATCCATTCACTCGTATATCTGCATTGCCGGATCTCATATATTCGCATAGTAGAACCCATGCATTTGGAAGTAAGTGTCGCGTAGCAATGACATATAAACCCAGAAGACATGTAGATAGAGGACGCATGTGTTTGCATATGCTGAAAATGCATTCGCTCAAATGACCCGCAGAGAAGAAGCCTTCAGCAAAGACAATCCATGATCTAATATCTTAAGACAAACGCATACGCAAACATGTGAGGCATATTAAAAATCAAGATTCTCGGAAATTTAACTCTAAGTTGACTAACCAAACAACGACGAATGAGTGGAGGTCAAAATCGGTTCAACATGAAACTATCATGGATGAATCGCAATCACGGACGCAACCCCTCACACGTACTATTTTCAAGTTAGCAAGAACTAGATTCTCTCTCAGCCTCTGTTTTCATTCTCACGCACCCAAAACAGAAGATACTCATTTCGATCTTGCAAGAGGTGAATACTGGCAGCTATGGCCGATTGGCTTTAAACAAAAGAATACCAAAAGGTGATTCCCTGCGGCGACTGGCATCAAAGTGTGTTTAGACTACCGTTAGATCCTCAATCAGTATCGTTTTCCTCTCAGACTTCGATCAAATTACTCGGACTCAACCTACCAGAACAGAGCAGTATATCGGTTTTTTCTTATGGATTGCCACCATGCAATTACCTTGGAGATGCAGTAGATGATCACAAACAATGATCAAACGAACAAGTGAAGTCCTGGAAGCGTCTTCACTGATGGCCGGTGCCAGGGAAGAAATCTCGAGTGAGATCTGAGTTTTTGGGACTCCCTCCGCTGTGGAACAGGGGCGAACAGAGAGGTCGCAGCATGGAGTTGAAGGAAGCGAACGGTGACGGAGGCAAGGGCTATAAGTCGCCAGAAGTCAATGATGATGGAGGTCTGCAAAATCAAATAAACCAGTGAGAGCTTTGTAGTAACAAAGGGTCACCTCCTGTACGCGCCCTGATCCGCTTGGCCAGTTAGATGAGCGCGCTTCTCTTGCTTCTCTCGTGACGAAGTCTAAAGCAGCCTGTAAATTTCAAGTGTTCAACGGGGTAGTATTCCCTCTTTTCTTGAGCAAGCTATTAAAAACATAGTAAAAATGAATCTAGATTCGTCAAATACCTCCGACGAGTTTTTTAGGAGCAGTCGCTAAATGGAGGTCATCTCTCTCCATTTCAATTTTAATTTTGTCTTCTTGATTGTGAAGATGTGCAAATATAAATGTCAGCAGTGCGATGAGACGCTACAAACTAAGCAACCTGATACAGAGGCTTTGCAACCACAGGTGACTAAAATGCCACATACAAGATCCTCATGCCTCACTTGGAAAACAAAGAAAAGCATGTACCGCCTGAAAAGTCAGTCATGCACACAATTCCAGTGAGTCTCATGTTTTGGAAACGCTGAGAAATTCGTAATTTTCCAGATATAAAAGGAATTGATTTTTTTGCTTATAATAATTTGATGACATTTGTGGTCAATTCTCACGATTTTAAATTATTGCAGAATGTTTGAAATAAAGAATGGACCGTCGAACATTTAAATTAGTCATTAGGAGTCGCACCCTTTTTTTCCAAAGATTCTTTGATATAAGCTATGGGAGCAAAGACATAAGAGAATCCTACTCAACAATTTCATAAGTCAAAATTTCAAGTATATTCGATAAGTCTGTTGATTTTATATGAAAATCTTCACAAATGAGGTTCGCCAAAATTGTTGCATCATGCCATTGAGTTCTAGAGCTTGTCAAAATGTGCAATCAAGTACTAGTATATTTGATAAGTCCGTTGATTTTAGACAATGAAAATATATAGCATGATCTCGTTTATTGTTTCGACTTTTTTATTGTGCAATTTAAGGACATTTAGCACTGATGTGGGGCTACGACTTAAAGGAAATTAAATAACAAGTTGAGCGGTTTGCCTGAATTTCTATCATGGACCACAGTGTCATCTATTTTGAGTTGCGCTAGGCAGATTTTCTACCACTGGGCCACAGGCCCATTGTCCATGGTCGATTCTGGACGATCGGAGTAGCTTTGCTGGCTGCAGACCTATGGTAATGATAGACTGCGTTTGATTTGACTTTTCTTTTAGAGAAATGCAAAGATTTTTTTTTAAAAAGCACGCGAAGCAACGATTGTTTGGTAAAATAAATTGAAAAATATCGTAAAAAGTAATTTTAAGAGAAATGTTATTTTGGTAAATGTATGGTTTTGTAGAGGGCTTTGCAAATGTGTTACCAAATGCAGCCAAAAAAAAAAAAACTTAGCTTCTTTTTTTTACTTCGCCACTTTAGTGATTAAAACTAGCCAGCACTTACCATGTGAATTGTGCTACCAAGTGGATTGGACTTGGAATCTGAAATGAATATCTCTCTAATAAAAGAAATGTTCTCTTCGACCCAATTGATAAAATTATGTTCAAAAAATATCTAGTTTGACAAATAATTGAAGATGGCATAATGGTAACATAAATATTGGGCCTCTTGCTAATTATGTCAATAAAAGTTGTAGGTCCAATCTTAAAGGTTAATGCAGTTGATTAGGGTGTTAGGAGTGTCCTACTAATCTATAAAAATGCAACGAATTGGCATATGAGTAGTATTTTATTATTAAGTCATATTACACTATTTAGTGCTCCTATTTCCACTATTTATCAACCAATTATTATGAGCAATTCATTGATTTTTCTACATAATCCTTAAATAACAAATGTATTGTACCTTGAATACGATATGAAGCATTGTAATGTTCGGACATGAAAGTGGGTGGATTGGATGATATTTAAATTTTCTTATGCTACAATACTTGGAGAAGAATATTTCACTTTTTCTTGTACTAGGAAGATGAAAATGAAACAAATGCGGAAGAGTCAATGACGGAGACCAACGAATATCATTAGTAGAACACGCCACTAACTGTGGGGTCTCTCGAACCCAGCACAGAGCTCGACTCTAGAAGTCACTGTTGTACGGTCATCCTGTCACCAATATGTGCTAGCTTACCAAAATACAAAAACGAATCAGGAATTGAACCACATATTTGGATGGTTTATTGCTATTAGCTTGAATATAATTTCCATCTATTAACTTATCACAATTGTTATACGCCCCAGTAATAATTAATAATGACTTTGGTAGAGACACCAACATTATCATGTCTTGTTTTTCATAAGATAGGGTCTCATCAAGGTTCTTCAAGATCCATTATGAGATTATTAAATTCATCTAAGTGGGCTACATTGCTATGGCATCTTTTTCTTCAATCACCTCTATTAACACCTCATTTGAAAGGTTCAACATAATCGTACTCTTTGCCCCCTCCATTAACTCATCCTCAATCGGAATCTCTCATCATTCCGGGCTACATAGTCTTGCCATTCAACACCTCAGACATTACTTGGTTGTTGATGGCATAACACTCGACAATCTAAAGTAATTTGTCCCATTGAACTTTTCAATTCTATTTTTGCTCCAGTGTAATTGCAATAGCAGTATTTTCAGAGAACGGTCAAACAAGCAAAAGCCTAGAAACAATTCCAAAATATCCTTTGTAAAATAATGTGATAATTAACATATTTTTGCACCATGTCGCGGCCTCCAAATTCAGCACCGATTGTCCCTGGTTAGTTTTGCATGTCTCTGATTCTCTGGGTTCATTGACGCAGACGTAGAATTGCAACGTATATTTGCTGTTTCGCTGCCCTTTGCCGTTTCCTCTGTCTTCTGCATTTGTATCTCTGGTTCTCTGGCTGTGAATCCAATTGCCATGGATTCTACCGAACAGACGCAATCCTCACGTCTTGTTGCTCTCTGTACTAGTCTGGGCCGTCTAACTACAGAACAGTGTATTGAAGATTGGGATGAAAACCCGGCTCCCGACAAGATTGAGGAGTGTCGTTTAACACTGGTTGGCAAAATCCTTTCTGACCCTGCTATTAATCTCCCTGCCCTTCAAACCACATTACATAAAGCCTGGCGCATAGATTCAGCTGAGATATTACAACGTGAGGAAGGGTTCTACATTGCCAAATTTCAAACACATGAAGATAAGCAACAAGTCCTTAATGGCGGGCATTGGCTTTTTTCCGGGCACTTGGTTAACTTTAAACCATGGATTCCTAACACCCCATTACATTGCTATGACTTTTCTACATGTGATTTTAGGATTCAAGTTGTAGGATTACCTTTAGAATGGTCTTCAGAGCGACTTCTTCTCAAAGCAGTTCAGCATCTTGGTGAGATAAAGGAAGTGAAGCTGGATTCCAAGGAAGGTCACCTGTCCAAATTCGGAAGAGTTCGAGGGCAACTGAATGTTCATACACCTCTTGTAACAGGGAAGTTGATTAGAATTCAGGGCAAACCTTTTTGGCTGGATTTTCGTTATGAAAGGCTCCCGCACTTCTGTTTCTCCTGTGGTAAGCTCGGCCACTATGCGATGTACTGCAAAGACATTCCATATTCTAAAGATCAGCATGAGGGCAGAGAAAAGATGGCTTATGGGCCATGGCTTAGAGCGGAAGTCAAAATGAATAGCCCTTACTTTGGAAGATATTTTATGGCCCCCGGATACAAATGAACAAACCGAGGAGGTCATTCTTGAAACTCCACCCGCACGTTAACCTCACCTCTATTATTGCCCCCTCCCTCTCGGGTAATCGAACCTACCTCCGCCATGCTTTGTACTGCCCTCGTCGCTGCACCTATCTCAGCTACCGAAGCTACTTCTGTTGTCACCGTACCGCAAGTCCATCGAGCAACTTCTTCAACGGCTCAGACGCCCTCTTATGGACTTAGCCTTCCCTTGCATATACATAATAGTCACACCGCATTGGTACCGTAAAAGAGAAGATGAAAGGGATTCAGCATCAGCCTATCGGTCTTCAACTAGGCAAACAAATTAAGAGCTCTCGCCATACATCAAAACTCAGCCCTGCTAAGAAGATGAAACGCTACAATCCCTATGATATTAGCAGTGTAGCTCCTCCGCCTTTGATGAGGCTTGTCTTTTGGATGCTCCGATTATGGAACTACCTGCGATGGAATTTGGGCGAAGGTGACCGGCCCTCAACAGTCACCAAGTCATAAATGAAACTCTTAAGTTGGAACTGCCAGGGGTTGGGCAATCCCCTGACAGTTCAAGCATTGAAAACCCTAGTGGCTCAAGAAAAGCCCAATCTTCTTTTTCTTACGGAAACTAAGCAGCAAGAAGCGTTTCTTCAGTGTCTGAATCATCGTTTGCATTTTTGTCATTTTCATGTTTTTGATCTGGTAGGCTTGGCTGGAGGCTTGGCTATTTTTTGGAATGACACTATTTCTCTAGATTTCCTGAGCTCTACCTCTGTTTTTTTTTTTACATGACTTGCAAGGAAGGAGGGGACGGTCTTTCTTGGCGGCTTACTTGCCTTCATGCCCCTGCAGTCCATCCCCTTCGTCAGCAGATTTGGCATGATCTAATCCGGATAAGTCATGTCAATGTTCTTCCTTGGGTTTGTATTGGCGATTTTAACGAGATTCTTTACCACTGGGAGAAGCAAGGGGGACGACTAGTAGATTTTAATAGATTGGCATCTTTTCAAGAAGTTGTGAATGATTGTGGGTTAATGCATATGGAAGCAAAGGGCTGTGCCTTTACTTGGACCAATAACCGTCAGGGGACTGCTTTTATTAAGGAATGTCTTGACCGAGCTCTGTGCTCTATGGAATGGCGTCTGCTTTTTCCTGGGGCCGAAGTTTCTGCTCTCCCAGCAATTGGATCGGATCATAGTCCGCTTATTCTCAACACTACGCCCACTCGAACCAACACACAACGCTACTTTATGTATGAAGCATACTGGAACCAAGATGAAGAGTGTCGGGACATTATTAGCTCCTCTTGGAATTCTGATCATCTAAAGAATGCAACAATCAAGCGTAAGATCCAAGCTGTCTCAAGAGCTCTCACAAGGTGGAGTCGTACTAAATTTCTACATAATCGTCACCACGTGCACAATTTGCAACAACAATTACAGCAGCTCATTAATTTCCCTCATGGTTTGTACGATCACTCAACAGCTAATGCTTTAAAAGAAGAGCTACAACTGGTGTGGAGTCGTGAAGAACAGTATTGGGCTATGAGATCTAGACTAAATCGGCTGAAATGGGGGGATAAAAATACCAAGTTTTTTCACGCTACTACAATTCAAAGGCGTCAACGAAATAGAATTACTATGCTACAGGATGAAAATCATTGTTGGGTACGGGACCCTACAACATTGCAAGAGATGGCTACTGATCACTTTTCACGTTTATATACCACCGCTGGCCACCGCAATTATGAACCTATCTTGTCACAATGCCCTACCATGGTTACACATGAGATGAATCAGCAGTTAATTGCAACTGTAACCATTGAAGAAATTCATCAAGCTACATTTCAACTTGGGGCCACCAAAGCTCCGGGTCCGGATGGTCTTAATGGTTTATTCTACCAGACGCACTGGGACATTATCAAAACTGATCTCTTTCGAGAGGTAAGTCATTTCTTTACTTCTGGTATCATGCCTCAATCAATAAATCAGACGCTGATTTCTTTAATTCCTAAAGTTCCCCACCCTAAACACCTTGACCAATATCGCCCTATCAGCTTGTGCAGTTATGTTTATAAAATTATCTCCAAGGTCATAGCCAATCGTTTGAAACCTCTGCTACCAGTTCTAATTTTAGAAGAACAGTCTGCATTTGTTGGGGGTAGGCAGATACAGGATAACATTTTACTAGTCGAGGAAGTTCTCCACCAACTTAGGATCTCACGAGGGAAGCGCCACTTTCAAGCTATTCTTAAAGTTGATATGATGAAGGCATATGATAAGGTTGAATGGGATTTCCTTAAAGATTATCTTCTTAAATTGGGATTTCATACTATGTGGGTGCAGTGGACAATGCAGTGTATTACAACCCAATCTTCTTGTGTAAAATTTAATGGGCAGCACCTACAGTATTTTCATCCTTCCAGAGGTCTTCGACAGGGTGATCCCCTTTCCCCTTATCTATTTATATTGATGGCCAACCTTTTATCAGTCTTAATTAACAATGCCATCAGTATGGAAACTCTTAAAGGTATCAGACTCAACAGATGGTGTCCCACGTTGTCCCATTTGTTCTTTGCAGATGATGCTATCTTTTTTTCATGATGGCACTGTTCGAGAATGTCAAAATTTATCTAATATATTACATCAATACTGTGTAGCTACAGGGCAAGCAATTAATCGTAATAAATCAGGCCTTTTTTTTCGGGAAATCCTGTCCTGCTAGTTTACAGCATAACATGGCCAGTGAATTACGTGTTCCTATCTTGCAGCAGTCTGGGAAATATTTGGGGATACCTTCTGATTAGGGGCGTTCAAAAAAAGATATGTTCTCTTGGGTATTGGGGAGAGTGAATAAGAAGTTGGAAGGGTGGAAAGAATCACTATTATCAAAAGGAGGGAAGGAAATCCTTCTTAAAACTATTGTACAGGCTGTTCCTCAGTACGCCATGTCCATTTTTCAGCTCCCACTCTCTATTTGCAGATCAATTGAGAAACGAATTGCCAGGTTTTGGTGGCAGACAGATAAAAACAGATCTGCCATCCATTGGAGGAGTTGGGAAGTCTTGACAAAACGAAAGGAAGAAGGCGGTTTGGGATTTCGAGATCTCTTGAATTTTAATAAAGCCATGTTGGGCAAACAGGCTTGGCGTCTGTTTACTAACCATTCCTCGTTATGGAGTAAGGTTTTTAAGGGCATCTACTTCCACTCAAGATCATTTTATAATGCTGAACGAGGAGCTCGCCCCTCTTGGGGCTGGCAGAGTCTCTTAACGGGACGAGACGCCATCCTACCCAACATACGTTGGTCAGAAGGTGATGGCCAATCTATCAACATTCGTAATGATCGGTGGCTCCCCATGGGTATATTAGGAGGACCATCACTACGCGACGAACCCCAATCCGTTGCTGATCTTATTGATCAAGATTCTGGTACCTAGAATGTCAATCTACTGGAAACATTTTTTGATCAACAGATAAGAGGCCAGATTACATCCATCCCTATCAGACCCCATTGTGTCCAAGATCAACTTGTGTGGACTGCAACCAAAGATGGCTCTTTCACAGTTAAGACTGCCTATCACACTATTACAACATCAACAGTATCTCAGCCCTCTCATTCGACCTCAACCTCTTATCAGAATCCAAGTTGGCTATGGTGAAAACTCTGGCGTTTGAAATCCCCCCAAAAAATTAGGACCTTTATATGGTCCATTTGTCAGAATGCCCTAGCAACCAGAGCAAATTTATATCACAGACATGTTATTCCTACTCCTATTTGCATGCTTTGTAATCGAATTCACCCGAGACTCTTGAACACATCTTTACGCTATGTCCCCGGGTACGGAGGTATGGTCTCATCCCCTTTTGAATATACGTATCACTCCCACAGCAGTACAGAGAATAGACAAATGGATTGCAGAGCAAGTCCAAAGCAAACACAACTCACCTGGTTTGGAGATCCTCGCATCTGTGTTGTGGCAGATTTGGCGTGCTCGCAATGGCTTCATTTCCGCAACCAGCAGCTTCAACCTTCTCGCGTGGCCGAGGCAACGCTTGCTGGGAATCACGCTGCTCGTCTCGTTGCCTTCTCCTTCACCAATAAAGCCGATCGCTGCATCTCGGGGACACCCTTTGGAAACCGCCTGATCCGGGTACCCTGAAAATAAACATCGATGGATCACATCAGCCAGGATCTAACGAGGGTAGTATGGCTTGCATATGTCGAGATCACAATGGTCGACTCACTGATGGTTTCTCCTCGAACATTGCAGCGACTTCGGCTTTACAGGCGGAAATCCAAGCTTTCACTTTGACACTCCAGCATCTAATTCGCCAAGGCTTAGCTAATGCTCCACTTCTCCTTGAATCTAATAGTGTGGTCTTAGTTGACACTCTTAATCACCGGAGGAAGCCCCCATGGGATGCCCGATCTTTGTTCGAAGAAGCGGCGGCGGTGTTGTCCCTCTTCTCAAACCTAACTCTCTGTCACTGTAGACGCGAGGCAAATGTCGCTGCTGATTGGGCTTCAAAGGCCCATAATAGGGCTTCTGCTTCTAAATGTTGGAATGTCTTTCCTCCTTTTCAGTTAGTAGACATCATCTGCGCTGATGCTTTAGCAGCTGGCTGTACTGGTCGTTAATTATATATAAAGTTTCTTTTTCCGACCAAAAAAAAACAATAATCTACTATTCAATTGAAAAATTATAGAGTTACAATTCCCCGCACACTCAAGAGTTTCCTAATCCTAGATTATACCTAATCATATAGTATTTAGTCTCAGGTAATAGTTCAATATATAAATCATTAAGAATTACCTCACGAATTGAAGCACTCATGTATCAACAAAAAAGAAAAAGGCCTCAATTAGATGTTGAATTTTCTGCACAAGTCACTGCGTTTCTTGCTCCTTTTGTGCGGCCAAAGAAAGGAACTTTACTGTGCAGCCTTTTAGCCCTCTTTCACGTGCGGCAAAAGAGTCCCTCACTTTATGGCAATCAGAGGAGTCCCAAATCTTGATTTTGGTCAAACCTTGGATGTACATGTAAAATCACCGCCCTTGGATATCTTGATGACCAAATCTTGGATTCATATATCCAACAGAAAATCAAATTATAATCGAAAAGAAGGGCATGTCAGATGAAAGTCCAAGACTTTATGCCTCATATCGAAAAGTAATTTGACATTTCCTCCACAAACCAAATTTTCGGATGTTTTCTATTGTCCGTGCTCAATTATATAAACAAAAGTTGACCGATTCAGGTGATGGAGAGGTGAATGAATTTCCAATGGCGATCGAATTTGGATTTCTTGCAAAATTGCGAGAGAAGTGTCGGAGTTTACTCAACTGCGAGGGGCGGTGATGAGGTCACTGCTCAAACGGCGCTCCATCATTTTACTCTCCTCTTTACGGTCCCTCTCTCTTTTTCCTTCTCTCTCCTTTGTTTTCTTATGCCCTCAATTTTTTCTTCCTTGTCCCCCATGTTCCCCTCCTTTTGACTAAACTCTCCCCTTTCTTTCTTTTTTTTCTTCAATTGCCACACCTCGTGTTCGCGTTGTGACAAAGTCTCTTATATTTGCAGTAAGACTCAGCATCGAAGGGCACAAGCTTGCTGGGGGCAAAAAGTTGATTCTGATTTGAGATTGACCTTAAATTCTAACTCAGGTTCAGAGGCCTTGACACTGGCAACACCTACACTGACTGCCTCTATCGGACCATGGTCAGCTAGGGGATTGTCGCTTACAGTGACAGCGAAGAGTTTCACACTGGTGATCGGATCGACAATCTCCTGAGAGTGGTCTGCGACTCCAAGATCTGCATACTAGTCCTCTCCAGAGGCTACACTTTGAGCGCTTGGTGCCTCAGCAAGCTCACTCGTGTGATGGAGCTCAACGAATCCATTGGAAAGCCGGAGATCCTATCCATCTTCTTTGATGCCACACTCTCCGATGTCAAGCTCAAGATGAAACTGTACGTGGAGGATTTGGATAACCACGAGCAGAGGCCTGGAGGTGAGAGCAGGGAACGGTGGGAGGCGGCAGTGAGTAAAGTGGGTAAGATCAAGGGGTGGAAAGTCCAAGGGAGAGGGTAAGTAAATGCTTATTAGTTGAAATTTTTTCAAACTTCAGTCGAAATGCTATTCTCTTATTGCTCTTGTAATTTGGAATATGAGTAATAAATTTCATTTTTCACCAAAAAGAGAGCCAATTCATCAACTTTGTGATACATAAGTAGGGCAATATGGCTGGCAATAGTTATATGAGTGAATTTGATCTAATTCTAGAATGATGTCTGTAATTCGGACCACAAAGAAAAATCTTCTTTTTCAATAAGGAAAAAGCCATAAAAAAACCCCAAACTTTGCCCAAAGTGATAAATTTATTTCAAACTTTTTTTTTTGTGATATAAAAAACTCTAAACTTTGCTAATTATGGCACATTTACGCAAACTTGTGACACAAAAAATCTTAAACTTGTATCCATGTGACAAATTAACCTTAAACTATAGGACATTTTTGTCTTTTACTTTCTTTTTTTTCCCTTCTTCTTCTCTCTTCCCTTCACCGGCCGATGGAAGGAAGTCGGACTTAGGCGAGGAGTGCTAGATTTGGCGAGATCAACCTTTGCTCGACGTAGGCAAGGGCGGCCCTTGCTAGCGTCAGGTGAGGGCATTCCTCGCCAGATCAAGCAAGGGCATTCCTCACCAAATCCGGACTAGGCGAGGGCGCCCTCGCTTGGTATCAGGTGAGGTTGCCCATAAAGAGGACGCCACCAAAGACAGGAAAAATCAGCTCCTTCTATAGCAAATTCCATTAGCCATGCCTCAATCCTCGTGATCTTCTTGTAGTTGATTTGGATCTTCATATTAATGTCAGCCCAGATACCTTGAGTCTGGGGCAAAGTATAAAGATGTGCTTGATCGTCTCCTTTTCCTGTTGATAGAGGGGGCATATCGGGTCATGTATGATATTCCTCTTCCATAGGTTCTCTTTTAAGGGGATTGCATTTGTACAAAGAGACCATAGGAAAACTTTACCTTATGGAAGGTCTGCATGTCCCATAGCTTTCCAAAGTTTTTTGGGATTTTGGTATGAAGAGGAAGCTTGTTTAGGATTGCACTTCTGTTCAATCTCTTTTCTGATCATGTTGTAGCCGTTTTTAACAGCATAGCTACCTGATTTGGTGCCTAACCACACCAATTTATCCTATGCATAGGATGCTCTAACGGGGATTGTTTGAATCTCCTGCACTAATTGCTCATCAAAAAGATCCTCTAGCTTTCAAGTATTCCATTTTCTTCCTCAGCCAAGATCAGTTTTGCCACCAAAACTGGGTCATTTCTGTTTGGTGATCCCCCAATTAAGCCACTTTTTAACCATTTCTGCTCTCTGATTTTTTTACGGATTTACCATTCCCAATCGACCAACTAACTGAGTTGGCAATAGAATCCCTCCCTAATAACCAACTTTGCTGTCCCCAAGAAGGCTTGGAACCTCTTTTAGCTTGCCAAAAATCTCCTTGATGAAAGTAAATGCCTTTGAAGAACTTGCTCCGGAGAGAATTAGGATTCTATGCGAGTCTCCATGCTTGTTTACCAAGCATGGCCTTATTAACTGATATAAGATCTCTAAACCCCATGGCCCCTTGGTCCTTCCTCAGCTTCAGATTGTCCCATTTTTTCCAATGAAGTATTGTTTTGAAATCTGTTGTTTTCCACCAAAAATTGACAATCCTTCCCTCAATTGCTTTGCAAACTGAAATAGGTATTTTGAAAATTGACATAGCATAGTTTGGAAGGGCTTGTACCACTGTTTTAAGAAGAATCTCCTTTCCAGCTTTAAAAAATAATTATTCCTTCCAACCTTCTAATTTAGCGTTTACTCTTCCAAGAATCCAAGCAAACATATTTCTCTTCAATATGCCCTAGTCCGAAGGAATACCTAAGTATTTGGCCGTGTGGCCAATCTCAACTCCTTCGCCACGTTTCCTGTTAGTAGATGAGGACGCCTCTTGCTAAAATAAATGCTTGACTTGTTTAAGTTTATGGCTTGGCCTGATGTATAACAATATTGATTAAATATCGTTGAAATATTCTAGCATTCCGTTATGGTTCCATCTAAGAAAAAAATGGAATCATTAGCAAACAAAAGGGGTGATAGTGTCGGACTGAATCTGTTCAATTTGATATCCTTAATAATTCTATTTGCCATTGCTTTATTCATCATGAAAGATAAAAAGTTAGCCACAAGAATAAAAATGTATAGTGAGAGAGGATCTCCTTGCCTAATGCCTCTTGAGGGATTAAAAAATGGGAGGGATTCCCCATTAAACTTCACATAGAATGAGACGGTTGTCATACACTACATAACCCAAATGATCCACTTGTCTTCAAAACCCATTTTTATCATACAAGCTTTTAGAATATCCCACTCTACTCGATAATAGGCTTTTTGCATATCTAATTTTAAAACCACTTGAAATTTCTTTTGTCGATTATTGGTTCTCAACTAATGCAGGATCTCTTGTACAATAAAAATGTTGTCTTGTATTGGCTGACCACACACAAAGGCACTTTGTTCTTCAACAATCAAATCAGGTAGCCACATCTTCAGTCTATGGGCTAAAATCTTTGAAATAATCTTATAAATAAAATTGCATAGGTTGGTTGGGCGGTATTCTTCCAGCTTTTCTGGGTCAGGAATCTTTGGAACAAGAGTTATATGGGTTCTGTTTAGCCTTGGGTCGAGAATTCCTGTTGCAAAGAAAGACTGGACAGTGGTGAGCACATCCCTTTTTATAATATTCCTATGGTGTTTAAAGAATATACCATTCAGCCCATTTGGTCCCGGTGCTTTAGTTGCTCCAAGCTGATAACTGCCTTCCGAACTTCTCCATAGTCACTTTAGCATTAAGTTTTTCGTTTACTTCAGCTTTGACTAAACATGGGAAGTGGTCTATTACTAGGATAATATTTCTTGGCCCAACTGAGGAAAACAAGTTTTGAAAATATTATGCTGTTCGCTGCTTCGACATTTTTTCATCCTTAATCTACTTATCATCAGGCCCTTTCAGTATGGTTATTCTATTTCTATTGCGGCGATGAATTGTAATAGTGTCTTGTCCTCCCACTTATGCCAATTGATCTTAATCCTGAGTACGTCTCTTCTCTCCTCCAAATATCCTTCAACTCTTGTTTAATACTTTACATTTTATTCTTTTCAAAGGAAGAGTTTGAACTATTTGTAATTACTTGAAGTTCCTGGTTAGCTCCTTTATCCTACGAGAATTGTTGGTAAATTTCTGTTTACTCCATAACTGTAATTCCTTAGTCACCCTTCCTAATTTCACCACTATTTTCTCATCTCCATCATCATCCATATTCCAGGCTTTGGATATAACATCTACACATTCAGGATCTTCCACCCAGAAAGCTTCAAATTTGAAATCCTAGTAAAGGGCTATGGTCATATCCCACCGTTGGTAGAGCATAGGCCTCTGCTGCAGGGAATGTAAGGGGGTGCATGATAAAAATTATTTTTGTTCTAGAAATGATTTTTCTATTCTAGACCAATTTCTGGAACAGAAACTTGTTTGATAAGGCTACTCAAGTTTTCTATTTCTGGAATAGATTTCTATTCCGAAATAGAAATGGAGGAGAAATCAGTTTTCGATTTCTCTCACTAAAAACCCTAATTTTACTCGGTCCTCCCTCGTACGTCTCTACCTCCTCCTCCTCCTCCTCCTCCTCCGCCTCTTCTCTGCCTCCTCCTCCTCCTCCGCCTCTGCTCATCTCCTTGAGACATTGTCTCCTCCGCCTCTCCTCATCTCCTCGAGACATCGTCTTCTCCATTGGACGCTCAGATCATCTCCTCCACTGGACGCTCTCTGCCTCTCCTCTTGCTCATCCACATCTGCTCGCGAATCCACCCCCTCGCCGCGACCCACTGTCCCCGCTTGTTGTCCGAGCACCCCTCGGCAACAGATCTCGCGCCTGCACCCCCGCCGCTCGTTCCCCTGCGACGCCAGAAGCCCTCTGCAACAGATCCGAGCACCGACGCCTAAGCCACTCCTACTCTGCTCCGTCTCACCAGAAGCTGCCATCGCCCTGCGACCTCAGCAACGCCGCGCGCCCTCTCCTCATCCAGCGACGAGCTGCTCGCGAATCCGCCCCTTCGCCTCATCCAGAAGCCCTCTGCAGCAAATACCGGAGCCGCTCGAGTTCGTCCGACGAGGCCCATGACCGTGAAGTGCGCAAAGAAGCAGAACTACCCTTCTCCTCCCTTCTCTGGTTCGTGCCGATAACTGTTCTTTTTCTTTTTGCGTGGGTTCATGTGATTTTTTGCGTGAGTTCCAATGAATTAGCGGCGAGAAGAATATGAGGGAATTACATTTTGAGTAGGGTCGCGTAGAGAAGCTCATTGCAAGTGTCTGGGACTCCGGTAAGACACCAGTGACTGCAGTCGTCAGTCGACTCTGCTTGGCCAGTGTAAATGGAGGGATGGCCGTCTTTCCGGAGCTGTGTGAGCAATGTCACGTCGAGCAGTTTTGTCGGCTTCTCCATCATACTAAGCACATTGCTAAGAATACCCTCTGCTGGAATGCTCGGGCCCGGATAAACCGAACCCAACACCGGTTGAGTCTGTCCTTTGCAGGTCTGCGCACTCGTTTCGTTCCAGTCCTGGCCACTAAAAATTCATTCGAAGGAGAGTGTTCAGGAAAATTGATGGACAACATTAGGACAGATTATCACTGTTAAATAGACTTGTACTACGAAGGTGGTGTGATCTTATAAAGACCGATTAGCGAAATCAAAATTAAAACTCAGAAAGAATGGGTGAGAAAAAAGCGAGATCGTAGTTTACTTGAAATGAGCAGCAGAAATCCCCTGGAAGAAGATTTGAGTGCTCAACGGATCGATATGGCCATCGATCCATCTGGACCAAGTTGTGAGCGCTATTTGGTACGCTTCCAGTATGTCCATGTCCTTCACCGTTGTGTTCCCTACCTGGAAATAATCCCATCTGCATTACACACGAAGAGGTCGTTCAAAGTTCCGTTTCGTCATCTCGTAATTAGGGACTGTTATTGGACAAAAAAGATGAGCAAGTCTTGCTGAGGAGATCCCTTCGGCTCAGCAATTCATGGTGTAGCCTCTTGGAATGGCTTAAAACCCTATTTAGCTCACTTTTTGCCATAAGCTTTCTTTGTTGTAATATTTAATTCACATCAAATTGTGACTGGTCTATGGGTATAATTCTAACCATCATATAAATGTCATTGCAGCAGACACTTGAGCCACTCGAGTTCGTCCGACGAGGTCCAGGATTGCGAAGTGCGCAAAGAAGCAAAACTACATCCGTGATCAAGACAGGAGAGATAGAAACTTTTCCTTATATAGAGATCCAGAGTACTCATGTGAACCTGTACAAGATGAGGTTGTAGGTGATACATCAACCGAGGAGGAAATTAAGATAAATATGCTTAGAAAAAATATTGCCAATAAGATGGCAATGGATCATAATATGCCGGAGATTCCATGAAATCGTGTTTTTAATTTTTGTAATGTATTTCTATTATTTTGTATTTGGGGATTTATAATCTTTGCTTTTGTATTGTGATAATGTATTTGATGATTCCTATCTCAATTCTTGTAACATGATGTTCTACTTGATGATTTCCTTTACTTGTAATGGTCCTTGTTACACTTCGTAAACTTTGCCGATTTTGTAAAATTTGCCGCAAATTACCCAATACACTTCTTTGTGTTTCTTTCTAAAACGATTGCTCGATATCGTAAACCGTGGCGGCGATCAACGTGACACACTAGCATGAAGGGGATTAGAATATGGTTGCCCGCCTTCATTCTACTAGAATTTTGGGAACCTTCTATCATGCTCAAGAGTAATGCATATTGATCTCTTTTTTCTATTGTATGGAGACTATTGATAAGTATATTGTTTGACCGTAATTATGTATCTACGTGGATGCTAAAGAATTTTGTGTAAAAATTTAGAAAATTTGATATAACATCTCTTACTTTGTATTTTTTTTTTTTTTGCAAAAAAGGGAGGCTTTACTAAAAAAAAAAAAAATCATACTTTGTATTTGGGTCAATGGTTTCATAAGCATATGAAATTTGTAAGAATGTACATCTCATTTGCTCCAAAAAAAGAAAATTTTGTTTTAAGAAATAGAAATTTTATTCAGTTATCAAACGAATTTCTATTTCTAAAACAGAAATTTTGTATTGTTATCAAACAGATTTTTTTCCTCAGAAACACGTCCATAAATAGAAATAGAAAAATTCATTTCTGTTCCAGAAACTATTTCTGGAACAGAAATGCTGTCATGCGCCCCCTAAGACGTCACTATAAATTGCAAACCACTCGATCTAGTTTTTCCTTCACATAATCAGCTCCTTATCTATTGTTTACGCATGTATAAGCACGCCCCTTGCAAACTACTTCCATCAAAGAGCAGTCATTTAGACAATCCCAAAAAGCAACTAACGATAATTCTCTGCCATTCGTTTTCCTTCCCACAGAAGGCTATCAAACCTGCTTACTTGCCTTAATCTATCCTAAAGAAGTAGTCTGTCTTTAAAATCATTTGGGGCATGAACAAAAGAAATCCCCATTCTGACCTTATCAGCAGGAACAGTAAATAAGACGTTAATCATCTCTGTTGATGCCTATTCAACATCGAACCATATGTCATCATTCCACAAAACAGCAAGTCCCCCTGTAATCCCGATCGGGTTCACAACAAAACAGAAATTAAATTTTAATCTTCATGCCCAATGATAGTACCGTTATACACTTGGTTGCCTTACTGGCTTTGCCCTATTGTTCACGAATGCTTGTCAAGCAAACGACTGTAATGTTTGGACTTTAGGACATGTTGAATATATTATATTTACATTTTCTTGTCCTCAAATATAGGAAGAAGACTAACTCGTCTTTTCCTGTTCTAGGAGGATGAAATGGAGAAAGATTCAGAAAATGAAACAAGGAAAATGACTGATTGATTGTTCCATAGGCATAGTACAACGTATCTGCAAAGCCCTCGTGTTTTTTTCAAGAGAGAAGTCTTCGGAGGCAGACAGGATATGTACATTGTCGTGCATGATGATGTAGACATGGTGTCAGGAAAAACTGAGTGGATCTCTATGCATTATGGTTAAGGGAATAAAAGCTAAATCGATGGCTCCAAGCGAATACTTGCACTCTTCTTGATAAACTCAAGTGCATTGTGGTCGACGGATAGGTTTCCTTTCCTGGACACAGGAATGCAGTTTGCATATGGAATCTACTCTGCTTTGAGGATTTGCTAACTGTCCATCCGTTGGGAGGTAAGGCATTCCCTTTGTGAGCATCAGATCGCTTGCCACATTTGATACATTATCTCAGTAAAGGAATGATTCTACCAAAATTTCTCAAATAACTGACGGGTGTAAAAAACCAAGAGGGGAAATGAAGAAAAAAACAAGCACAAGTAGGCAATTTAACGGTGATCATTAAATCAATCTAGCACGAGCTCCTCCAAAATCTGTCCAGATAACAAACACGTGCAATGCTTGGCCCTAGCATTACACTGTCACGGATGACTAGATATAAGAGGAGAAAGCATTTGTCTTTCCGTTGCCAATGTTTATGAGGTGTACAAAACTTATGGTAGAAGAGACTAATTAGATGATACCCGCAAGCAATTCTACTTTCTTCTAGGAGGAAATTTTAGTGGCAGAAGCAAAGGGCACAGACTACTGACTATGTCATCTCAATTCTCAAGAGTTTGTTCAACTAATTTTAGTTCCACCTTCACTTTGCCGGCACTGCGTCTGACCTCTTCTGGCAGCGCCGCTCTCCAGATTTGGCTGTCGATGGCCCAATGCATTCAAGGCTGCTGTTAGCATATAGTTCGTCCTTGGCTGTCATTAGCGGAGTTCATCATTGGCGTCACCCGACTTCGCTCATCTGTTTTTTATTTGCTTGAGCTTGCAGTTGATGGCCATTGGGATATCGAGCTCGCTGTCAAGGCTTGCAGCCACGGATGAGCCACCTCACGAGCCATGGACGAGCAAGGCTTGTGGATGAGCCAACATATTTGTGCATGCGGTCATGGTCATGTTGGGAGGTTAGAAATGATCCTTCTTTTTCCTTTTTGTATGAACTCCATGTGGTTGTATGTGGTCGGGCCTCGAACTCAATCTATGTGAGAATTTCCCCTCTTGCGATGCTTTCCCGTTTGGATATTTTAATTCTAGAAAAATTTTGCTTTCCGCTCCTACACTTTCACGAAATTTTTTAATCAATTTTTAATTTTTCTAACCAAATTTTTCCATTTGCACAAATTAATTAATCAAGTCTTCCAATGCCAAATTTGGGGATGCGACTGTTAGACGACATTAGAGTGTGATGTGGGCAAAAAAAAAATTAATCAAGTCTTCCAATGCCAAATTTGGGGACACGACTATTAGATGACATTAGAGTGTGATGTGGGCATATTTTGTCAATGTTGAATTCTTTTCTTTTCCTTTTTTCCATGGCAGCATCCATGTCAATAAACTTTCCTGATGTTGTTAGACGATTATAGCGGCTGGGTTTGGCCAAATATGGTGTTGGAAGATCTTCATTTGACTATTTGTGCAAGTAGAAGGTTTTTTTGTTAGAAAATCAGAAGCACCGGGATTTGATTAGAAAAAGTGTAGAAGCATCGGACGAAAACTGTTTTTTTTTTTTTTTTTTTACTTCTAATTAATGATTATTTCATTGGAACGTTCTATGGTTATTTCAAGATGTAGCAAACTTTTTTATTTCGATAGAGCTGTATTTAGCTCTACAAGATCATGTAAATGGACCGCTTGTCCTGAATATTTACGTACCACTCATAACATGTCACTCTCCTTGAATATCGTCATATTGCTTCGTTATGCATCGCGTAGTAGCCTGAATATGTATTTACAGCTCATAAACCTGTCACTTCTCTCGGAACTGTACTAACGAAGGAAGAGAATTCTGCTTGATTCATCGCATTGGTTGGGCCAAGCTTGATAAATACAAGAATTATTGGGCCTTATAAGTAAGAAAAAAGCTCATAGAGCACACTAACTTGTGGATAAGCCCATTATAATAAGCCCCGTGACCTCATTCTACATTATATAAATGTCCTTTGGCAACGTATGCCTTCTCTATCTTTATCCTCTACTTCTGCAAAAAAGAGAGGCTAAAGATAAACGTCCGACCACTTCTTTTTTTATTGGCAGTGCGAATTCTTCAAAGCATTCGGGTCTGTTACTGTCCAGTTGCGGATCCGCACAATTCGTGCATCAACAAAGCTTAGTCCCACTAATTAAATTTTATCATACTGATCTACTCTTCTTAATATGTTCTTCACATATCAAATTATGCAATAGGGCATGCCATATAATGAAGAACTTGAAACAAAGACTTATTTATGTTGACACTTGCATCATCGGGTAAACTTCTATCCAATGACACCAACAACTTAGAATTTGAATGGATCTGAATTTATAACTTAACTACGAAATTTCAATAAAGTTTGTATTATGGTTTATGGGATATTGGGAGCACACACGTAGCTCCTATCTCTCTCTATTAGAGTGAGTTTGGCAACAACTCTGCTCCTGAGAACAATTTTTTATTAGAAATTTTTTATTATGTTTCCGGTAACAAATTTTGAGCAAAAGAGCATATTTGGTAACTACATAAAATTTTTATTCTCAGGATAGAAATGCGTTTGATAGGATTCTAAATTTTTTTTATTAGGTTCGACGAGGCTCGACCTCACCTAGGCGGCGCGAGGTCGGCCTCGCCCTAGCCTAACAAGGCCCAACCGGCGAGGTCACGGTCTCGTTTAGCAGGTCCACGGTCATGGCGAGGCCGTCGACCTGGCCAAAAGGAAGAAGAAGAAAATGAAAGAGAAGAAGAGAAAAGAAGAAAATAGAAAAAAAAAATTTAGACTTGATTTTAGGAATTATTCTCGGAATCAAGATGCAAATTTTCTTTACTTTTTGATTTTATTCCAAATCTATTTTCAAGGAATAAAAAAAAAAAATTTGTTCCCAAAAATAAAAGATTTACCGAATGGACTTTTTTTTTTTTTTTTTATTCCCAAGAATAAAAGAGTGGAATCAGTTGTTCACGGGAGTGTTATTAAATAGACCCTTAGTTGCTCCGCTCACTCTGTATTTTGTTCTTCCCTTTTCCTCTCTTGCTTTCCGCGCTAGTCTCTCCCTTATTTTATTCTCTTCTTTACGCTCCCCTCTCTTTTTCCTACTCTCTCCTTTCCTTTCCGCGCTAGTCCCACATGTTCCCCTCCTTTTGACTAAACTCTCTCCTTCCTTTTTCCTCCTTTCTTTTCCTCCTCTTTTCCCCATTAATGTTGTGACGAAGTTTCTTATGTTTGCAGTAAAGACTTAGCATCAAAGGAAACGAGCTGCTGTAGCAAAATGTTGATTCTGACTTGGGATTGACCTTAAGTTCTAAATGGCAAATTCAGTTTAGCAAAACATGACTTGGGGTGCTTGGCCCCTAGTAGCTAGTCCTCCATACTCTTTGCTGTCTCCATAACTCTATCTTTATCAGCATTTTTTGGCAATTAGTTTTGCCATCCAATACCTAGGTCAAAAATTGGTTATTAATAGCATACCCATCCCACTCCACCGCCCAAGTTGTTTCCCTCATTAAACTTCTCAATTTTTATTTTTGTTCCACACAAAATTAGAATAACGGAATTTCTAGACGATGATTAGACAAATGAAAGCTCCAAATCAAATCTCCAAAAATCCTAATCTTAACTCTGATGTTACTTGTTGTAAAATTAAAGTGGAAGCCAATAGGGTCTGGCCTTTAAATCAATGTGAAAAATGAAATAACCCAATAAATCAATAAAAAAATAATGAATATAAGAAATTTACGCGATTTGGTCTTAATTTTATTCCATAAAGAGAGTGCATTCCAAATAATCCACTTCCCATGTTCAAGTTCTTCCCAATATTAGATTACATTTAAACCTACGGTATTTTGGCCTCACGGGGAGTTAGCTCATAGCTTGAAACGCCCGTCTCCATAAAGAAAACGGCCACGCCTTTCTTTTTTTTCCTTTCCTCAAGAGTATATATGGTCCCTTCTTTTGTACAGCCGACAGAAATCCCACCTCTGTGCGCAATATAAACAAAAGTCTCCAAGTAGTCAAACTGGTCAAACCTACATACTTCTCTCCAATTGAAAGCAAAATCAAGTTTCACCAAATTTGAACAAATGAAAATCCTCCAAATGGGTCGGTTTCTGTTCCCAACTTAAAATGACGAAGCGCATGCAGCTTCCTCTCGCTTTCCCTCAATTGCTCCGCTCCCTCTTATTTTCTTATTCCCTTTTCCTCTCTTGCTTTGTGACACTCGTTCTCTCCCCCTTACTTTCTTCTCGTCTTTACGTCTCCCTGTCTTTTCTCTTTCTTTCCTTTGTCTTCTTATGCCCTCATTTTCTTCTCCCGTGTCCCACATGTTCCCCTCCTTTTGACTAAGCTCTCCCCTTTCTCTCCTTTTCCTTTTTCCTCAATGATTACACCTCGTGTTGACGTTATGACGAAGTCTCTTGAGTTTGCGGTAAGACTTAGCATTAACGGGCACAAACTATCGCAGTAAAAAGTTATTGTGATTTGGGATTGGCCTTAAGTTCTAACTGGCAGGTTCAATTTAGCCAAACATGAATTAGTGAGCTTGGCCTTCAGTAACAAGTCCTGCAACTGTCTTGGATATTTGGGCAGTTACTATTTATCTTGTGGTTGTTGCTCAAGGAGTTTACTAGCAATATCTGTTGTACTCAGCTGCTAGTAATAATTTGCTTGATTTTATGTAAAGTTTGTGCTTTATTATGGAATTAGGCCTAAAAAAATTATACTTGGGAATATTTTTCATGCTTGACAGGGACTTAAGTCTTGTCTGAACGGGGACCTTTCGAGGGCCGTCTTTTTTTATTTTTTTTAAGCATTAGAGGCTGATCCAGGAACGTCCATTCTCACTTTCGGGTGAGGGGTCCATTTCAAGGAAGCGGCTTCGACGGATTCCTTGAAATCAGTACGTGCACTGACTCACATGATTTCTACTTTTTAACACAACCAAAGGCACAGCTCCAAGTCAAGCAAACACCAAAGGGAGACGAGAGACCTTTTGTGAGGGAAACCCACAAAAATATGGAAGCAAACGGGGGCTGCGGCGTCTAGGTTGAATTCTCCAACAAAGCAAATTGCCGATAATAATTAAGTGATCAATTTTTCAAATTTACAATATTTAAGTGAGTGAAAAATAAGTTATGGACTTACACTATTCTTATCCCACCATGTTGATGAGCACTTGTATTGTATGATTGTACTGACAAGTGACAACAATCAGGTTCGGTGTACACTCAGACATCTAGGAGGGAGGGCTCTTGGGAACAATAGTGGTGTTTTTTTTTTTTTTTTTTCAGTCTTGTTTAATTTAGATTTTTTTTTTTTTGCGCAATGTTTATAAGAGAGGTTTTGCTACAGCCTGCTGCCTAGACACCTTAGTCCTTGAAAATAGTTTTCGTCATCCGCTGGTCACAAACACCAATATGAAGAACTAATTGCACTTTGCGAAAAGAAAAAGGCTCAACTTAGCAGCCACTGCCTCGTCATCGCCCCCGCAAGGCTGTAGCCGCTACTCCTGATCGACACCACCATCAGCACGTCCCTATCGTCGCAATCCCCATCTCCATCTGATTATTCGTCCATCACCATAATTTCTCTCTTTCGCATCTATCAATCACGGCTCCTCTTTCTGATTTCTGTCGATCTCTGGAATTAATAGCTCAATGGCGGCGTTTTACTATGTTTTAATCCACATTAAAATTTGAGGTGGGAAATAGGATTCTAACTATCGAGGCTTCCTTTTCTCCTAGCATTTGAAATCAACTCTTAATTTTCTTCAATTTGTTGGATATTCCCACACCATGAGGTAATCGAACATGCTCTATTCTCACATCATGTCTAAAAGCAATTCTCAAAGCACAAAATATGCTGCTAGTGCTTCTATTGCAAATGAAACGTGTGTTCCATTCCAAGTTGGATTTGAACATCGCAATAAATCAAACCCTGCAAAGTTTGACTGGATGACCGACTCATTTTGAAATGAGGGCAAGAGGACATTGACGAATGAACAAGACTAGAAGAAACTTCTGCTTTGTTTAAGTACAAAATGGCACGTACATAATGAGGGAATTGTGCATCGAAATCACAGAGACCAGTCAGGTGAGAAGCAAGCAATAAAACGGCAGTTGCTTAAGCAGAAAACAAAAAATGACCGAGAAAACGAGGATTTATGACAATTGCATGCTGCAAATCATTGAGCTCAATTGTGCAGGCAAGGAGGCTATTTTGCATTCCATATACTCTTTGTATATGAGGATGTAAACTCTTTGCGCAAAAAAAAAAAAAAAAAAAAGTTAAGCTGCGTGTTCCTCTTCCTCCGCGGCTAAAAGGAGAACTCCACCTTTTATCTTTGCTTTTCTGAGTCCATTTTTCTTCCAACGACAAACCTACCGACCCCACAAGTGAGAATATATAAAAGACCAAAAGAAGACCCTCCTTTATACACAATATGAACAGACAGGCTAAGTTGTCAAACCGGTTAAATTTAGATAATCGTCTCCAACATAAAACAAAATCAAGTTCCCCCACCCAAGAAATCCAAATTTGACTCGGACCAAAGCGCGTACCGAATTTGAACAAATCAAAATCCTCCAACCGGGTCGATTTCATACGCAGTTCAAACAGAGAAAGCGCCCATGTAGCTTCCTCTCTCTCTCTCTCTCTCTCTAAGCTGCAACGCTCACTATTTTCTTCTTCCCTTTTCCTCTCTTGCTTTCGGGCGCTCACTCTCTCCCTTGTTTTGTTCTATTCTTTCCGACGTTTCCGTCTCCTCTCTCTTTTATCTGTCTTTCCTTTGTCTTCTTATGCCTCATTTTCTTCTTCTTTGTCCCACATGTTCCCCTCCTTTTGACTAAACTTTCCCCTTTCTCTCTCTTTCTCTTTTCCTCATTAGACAGTGATTAGCGAACGAAGTTGCAGACCAATTTCTCCATCAGCTTCATTTTTCAATCTTTTCTGAGGGCTCGTTGACACAGGTTAAGTTGAAACAGGTGCTTTTGTTTTAGCAGTGTCTAGAGATGGCGGCAACTTGTAGAAGTTCATGAGGGTGACGCTGCATGTTTGTCAAAGCGATTACTTGATGAATGGACTATATTACAATTCCACAGCATATGTTGGTGACCAAGTGCCCAGTGAAGCAATAGTCGTGATATCAAAAAAGAGATATGATAGTATGTTGGACATTGGGATGCCTTCGGTTTAAAATACTCCACTGAACTCAGGATGCTTTCAGAGTCAAAAGGCCATGAGAAGAATCAGTACAAATAAGAGAATAGTTCACAGAGTTAGGAGAAGATGCCGTCTGTGATCCATGGATCTCCGATCGGAAACCGTATCCAAGCTCCATGGCTAGTCTGCACTTTTTGGACACTTATTTTAGACTTAGCGGAGGATGTGAACTTTGTGGAAGAAAAGAAAAAAAAAAAACTGACTTACTAATTCTTTTCTTTTGCCCTTTCCTCTAGGGTTTGTATCACACCATTTTTCAGATTTTTGTTTTAAGGGGCTGTTTGATACGTTGTCTTGAAGGCATACCGTTTATGTGTTTAACATAATTATACTCTTTGCCCCCTCCATTAACTCATCATTTATTGACATCTTTCATCGTTTCTTGACTACTTCGTCTTGCCATTCAACACCTTAGACAATACTTAGTTGTTGATGGTGCAAGTATCTTGACACTCTACAATTCAAAGTTGTTTGTCCCATTAAACTTTTCAAATATATTTTTGCTCCAATATAGTTGCAACAACAGTGTTTCTAGAGATCGATCAAACAAGCAATAGTCTCTAAGAAATTCCAGAAAATCCTTTGTAAAATAATTCGGTAGTTAACAAATTTTTGCAATTAAATCAAAGCGAGAGAATAAAACCACAGGAGAAATCAACAAGCATCAATAAAGAACACAAAAGGATTTATGTATTTCGGTCCCATGATCCATATTTATTTTTCAGGAAGAGCCAATCGCAAATAATTTATTACTCAATCGGAGAATTATAGAGTTACAATCTCCCCACATACTCAAGAATTTCCTAATCCTAGATTACACATAATCTTACAGTATTTAGTCTCAAGTAATTGTTCAATATATAAATCATTAAAAATTACCTCACGAATTGAAACACTTATAAAATGCCTCAATTAGATGTCGAATTTTCTGCACAAATCTCTGTGTTTCTTGCTCCTCTTAAAGACAGGAACTTTACCGTGCGGCCTTTTAGCTCTATCTCTTGTGCGAAATAGAGCCCTTCTTTTTATGCCTCAGTTAGGTCAAATCTTGGATGTATATGTAAAATCACCGCCCTTGGATATCTTCTTAACCAAATCTTGGATTATATATCCAACAGAAAACCAAATTATAATCGAAGGGTAGGCCAAATCAAAGTCTAAAGACTTTTAACTTTTAAGACTCATATCGAAACATAATTTGACATTTTCCTCCACAAACCACATTTTCAGATGTTTCCAAGTGTTCGTGCTCAGTTATATAAACAAAAGGTGACCAATTCAAGTGACGGACAGGTGAATAAATCTACAATGGCGATCGAATTTGGGAATCTTGTGAAATTGCAAGAAGCGTTGGAGTTTACTCAATGGCGAGGGGCGGTGATGAGGTCTTTGCTCAACGGCGCACCCTTATATTATTCTCTTCTTTGCGTTCGCTCTCTTTTCCCTTCTCTTTCTCTCCTTTGTTTTCTTGTGCCCTCAATTTCTTCTCCCTTGTCCCACATGTTCCCCTCCTTTTTTAAAGGGTCAGGCTTTTCCCGCTCCTCATTTGGCTTGTACAAGTCATTCCACTGTGTTCTGACCATATTACCCCTTGCTTTTTCAAATGTTAGCATGCTCATACGTGGTGCCCATTGGTGTCCCTCTTTTTTTTATTTGTTTCGTCTTCTTCTTCCAATTTCTCCTCCTTCTTAGTCCGCCCAAGCACGGTCAATTTAAGTTCTTTGTTTTGTTCTGCGTTCTTTTTTTTTTTTCTTTTTTTTTTCCGTCTCTTTAGAATTCTGGCAATTCTTGTGCACCCCTAACTTAGACGAGAAAAATCATACTGAACGCCCATTCCATTATCAACATGACTTGGAGCATCACTACGCCAATCTTGCACATTATTAGTCGTTGGAGCCACCGAACATTGAGTTTGCGCATCAAAGCTGAAGCTGGACAAGTTGCTTGAGTAATCGTTGACGGTGTCGGAGGTGTGGAGGATCTAGGCCGGTTAGTGAACTCGGAGGTGTACTGGTGGTAGTGGGTGGGGGAAGATGGATGGCTTGGAATGGGAGTCCACGCAGATGATTGCAGGTCTTCGCCGTTTGATCAGACGAGCATTGGACATAGAAGAAGAAGAAAAAGAAGCAGAGCGAGAGAGCGACGTCGTTTTGGAGTATCTGGAATTGGCGGAACGGAACGAAAAATTGGGAAAAGAGAAAAAGAGGACTGGCTAGGTGGGTGACGAAGTGGACGGCGTGTCGTTTTATGGGTGCCCATATCAAATGGAAATGCTGAATCCTTTTTTTTTTTTTTTTTTTTTTTTGTTAATAAGTAATTGATTAAATGAACTAATTAATTTAATAAAAAATGATTAATTTATTTTCCCCTCTTTTCAAGCAATGTTGGACGGACGAACTTGCCTCAAAATTGATACGCTCACGCATGTGAAGGCTGATGTCATATTCATAAGGATGACGTCACCCACGTCCAACAATATAAGTATAATTATTATGTAATCACATAAGATTACATATAATTGGATAAGTACATTGGTGGGCAAATGCTTGTTGAATCTAAATATGTATGTGGATGTGAAACGAAACTTTTAGGATAAGATTATTTTTAGCAATCAAACTCTTAGTGAATGTTCGAAGTTGGTCGTCGAATTTCTACTTTTGTTCAAATTGATCCTAGTACTCTTTTAGGTGGTCTCCGACTCTCCATGGTCAAGTAATTTTAATTGGTCATCCCAAAGAAAAGCTTACGTGGCAGCATTTTTTTTTTCCTGATGGAAAATGCAAGAAAGCCGATCTTTGCAATTAGAAGGTGACTTTTTGAGCTATTTATAGGTCTACAAGTACATGTCATCTTCAGAGACAATACTTACAAGTGTTCATGTACACATATATAAAAAATTTCTTCAGTAATCCATGACGCTATGGATTCAGAACCTTTAGAAGAAAGAATGTTACTTAAAAAAATAAATAAGCTAGGCAGAACTTATTTATATTTTCTATTGCGTATATATTTTCTCAATTTAACTTTAATTTACATGTGAAACAAAAAAGGAAATTTGCTCTAGAATCCAATTTTCTGCACTTATTACACCGCTAATTTCCTTATAACATATCTTTAGGTTAATACAATCCAAGACAAAAATATAGTTATAAGTTTACTTTGCCATATTTCCCCATATCACGAGTATAGTGTTATGATGCATTTTCTTCCTCTTATTAGTATTTTGACTCTTAAATTATTATATTCATCTAAGAAGTTATGAATATTATTATTCAAACGACCTTCGACTCCTCCCTTGCATCACATTTCCTTTATCATAGGTTATTTATGATCGAAAATTTGTAAGAAAAGACATGTTCAAGTGAAATACACCAAGTAACTAATAAAAAGACCATAAAAACAAAAATGGAGCTAGTGTCGTTGCTCGAGCAGTTTACTAATCAAGTTACTAAGCTGCTAGTAACGGTTTGCTGAATGGGATCACTTGTTATGGGTTTGGCTACCCAGCTTAGTCTGATGATGAATTGAATTTAACCTGCCCGTCCAAAAAACAAGTCTGATGATCAATTGAACTTAACCTGCCCGTCCAAAAAAAAAAAAAATTGAATTTCGGAATATTTTTCGAGCTTGACCGGGTCAAACGTCCTTCTCTGTTTACTTTAAGCATCGGATGCCGATCCAGGCCGAAAGCTCGAATATCCAGATCTTGCACGTGGGCGCGGGTCCATTTCGAGGAAGAGGGCTTTTGAGGGATTCCTTGAGATCGGTTTGTGCATTCACACATGATTTCTACTTTCTAACCCTATCGAAGACGCAGCTCCAACTCTGAGCAGGCAAAAACCAGAGCGAGACAGAGAGACCTTTTGCGAGGGAAGCCCCCCAAAAAACATGGCAGCAACCGGTGGTTCCAGCGCGTCGGCGACCCAGTACGACGTGTTCTTGAGTTTCAGAGGGCCCGACACTCGCAACACCTTCACCGACTACCTCTACCGGACCATGGTCGGCCAGGGGATCGTCGCCTACAGAGACAGCGAAGAGCTTCACGCTGGTGATCGGATCGACGATCTCCTGAGAGCGGTCGGCAACTCCAAGATCTGCATACCGGTCCTCTCCAGAGGCTATGCTTCGAGCGCTTGGTGCCTCCGCGAGCTCGCTCGAGTGACGGAGCTCCGTGAATCGACTGGGAAGCCGGAGATCCTACCCATCTTCTTTGATGTCACGCCCACCGACGTCAAGCTCAGGACGGAACTGTACCTGAAGGACTTGGAGAAGCATGAGCAGAGGCACGGTGCCGAGATGAGGCAACAGTGGGAGGCGGCTCTGGGAAAAGTGGCTGAGATCAAGGGATGGGAAGTCCATGGGAAAGCGTAAGTAAATGCTTATTTATGGAACTTTTTGCAAGCTTCAGTCCAAATGCTATTCTCTTATTGTTCTTGTAAATGGCAGTGAAAACTAGCTGGAGGGGTGTGTGTTGTTGAAATATATTGGTTGACGTGGCATGTACAAACCGGTTGTTGGTATATGAGCAATAAATTTCATTTCTCACCGGGGAGGAAAAAACAGAGGCAATTCGCTAATTCTCATACATAAGCAGGGTCATTTTGGCTAGTGACAGTTACATGAGTGACTTCGATCTAATTCTAGAATGATGTCTGTAATTCGGACCGCAAATGAACATCTTCTTTCTCAGAAATAGGGTCAAATTGTAAGTTTATCATACCAATCATATCCTGTGGAGTCTATTACACCAAAATTCTTGTGGCTCTATAGAATTTACTTGAGACTTAAAAATAGTGATCCAACTCAAATGCTATCTGCTAGGAAGTAGTAGTGAGATTGTTATTTGTTTTCTTTAACTAAAAGTGTTTGGTATGTGGCAGACAAGGTGAAGTCATTGAACTTGTTGTGAAAGAGGTTCTGCTTAAGCTGAAAGTAAAACAAAGACCTCTGGACAGCAAATTGGTTGGGGTAGACGAACAAGTAGAAGCCATAATGGAGTTGTTAGATGTTGACTCTGGCATTGGTGTGCATTTTGTTGGAATCCATGGAATGGGTGGCATCGGTAAAACTACTCTTGCTAAGATTGTTTTCAATGAATTATGTCTTCATTTTGATGGCCAATGCAGCTTCATTGGGAACATCCGAGAATCATCAAAAGGAAATGGCCTAGTAGATCTGCAGAAACAGTTGGCATCCGACATCTTTGATTCTAGATTTGTAGAAAATTTTGGTAACACTGATGAAGGGATAGACAGCATAACAAGGAGAGCTAGTTCTAAGAAAGTTCTCATTGTTCTAGATGATCTAGACAAGAAAGAACAACTTAAGAAACTAGTGGGGGGGCCTAACACTTTTGGTTCTGGGAGTAGGATTATCATTACAACAAGGATAACAGATTTTGGAAGAAGAGGAGGGAATCTTAGCTTATGAAGTAAAGCAAATGGATCATGATAAAGCGCTGGAGCTTTTCAGCTTGCATGCCTTTAACAATGTCACTCCTCCTGATACTCATCAAAGTCTCTCTCAAGAAGTTGTATCTACGACCGGGGACTCCCATTGGCTCTTGAAGTCATAGGTTCCTATCTTCGTCACCAAAAAGAGGAAATATGGAAAGAAATGCCAGAAAGGTTGAAGAATGTACCTGATAATGAAGTCCGGAAGAAGTTGAAGATAAGTTATGATGCATTAGAAGATGAGGAAAAAGAAATTTTTCTCGATATCGCATGCTTCCTCATAAATAGAAACCTTTCATTGGCAACCTATTTCTGGAATGCTTGCCGTCTATACCCACATAGCTCATTGAAAAAACTTACTGATTTGTGTCTAATTGAAATTGTTGATGGTGATACTATATGGATGCATGATCAATTGAGAGACCTTGGAAGAGACATTGTTAAAAAAGAATGTACCCTTAGTAGGTTGTGGAATGACAAAGAAGCTTTGGAAGTAATGAGATCGAAAGAGGTAAGGTAAAAGTAGGATCCATACATTATCCATCATGAAATTATTTTCCCACTTCCCATTTAAGATATTCCTTTTAGGCATTCTAAAGGACAAATTTAATGTTTGCAAGCTCATACTCATTGATGGTTTCTATTGGCAGAGAAAGGACAAAATTAAAGCACTCGAATTAGGTCAATATAATTCGGATCCCATCAACATTGTGGATGAAGAACTTGAGAGGATGCCAAATCTAAAATTTCTCAAGTTATATAGAGGGACTTTTGTTGGAGACATCAACAATAATCTCCAAGAGCTAAGATGGCTTTCTTGGCATTCTCCTCCTTTAGATTGGAATGGCCAATTTACACTTGAAAAATCTAGTACTTTTCGAACTTTCATACAATAAAAACACTGAAAACTGGGGTGGATGGAACATTTTGAAGGTGTGAATTTGTACTTTTGTTCTCTTAACATAGACATAGTATTCTCTGTTTGATCCTCTCTGATAATATTTCAGTGACCTTTGCAGATGGAAAACAAATTGAAAGTTCTTTCTCTCTTAAATTGTGATGGATTGAAACAGACTCTAGACTTTTCTGGATGCGTGAGTTTGGAGATACTATCTCTTAGTCACTGTCCAAACTTGCAAGAAGTTGACTCCTCTACTGGGAAACTAAAATATCTTACTCACTTGCAAATTTATTTGTCTTGTTTACTTCGGAAGTTGCCTAAAGAGATGGGGGGACTGGTGAATTTGAAGCACTTTTCTATCAGGTGGAGCCCCAAAATCAAGAAACTTCCAGACATCGGGAAATTAATATTATTGTCTAAGTTGGAGCTATTACAAGCAAAAATTACAAGTTTACCCGATTCTATTGGTAATGCAAAGAACCTATCATCCCTTGATCTATCAGAGACGTCAATTGCAAAACTTCCAATTTCTATTGGAGAGCTTACGCAACTCAAATTCCTTTCACTCTCTGATTGTCATAATTTTGTGGAGCTTCCAGAATCAATAGGTTATTTGACAAAATTACAGATGTTGGATCTCTCAGGGACAAAAATTATTGAGTTACCTAATTCGATAAAGAATCTCAAGCAATTGAAGGTGATGAGGATGGCATCCTGTCCAATACAGAGGTTGCCAGCCGGTATTGGAATGCTAGAGAGCATGGAGGAGCTCAATGTCCGAAATTGTCAACAACTTGCAGGCGAACTCCCAACTGCAATTGGCGAACTGTTGTCTCTAAGTATCCTAGACATATCGCAAACTAGTGTTTGTGCAGTCCCAACGACAATCAATTATCTCACGCGACTCCAAAAGCTGAATCTATCATTTTGTGATAAGGTTCAAGAGCTGCCAGAACTTCCCTCAAGTTTGAATTGCCTATGTGTTCGATCGGCATCATTGCGATCAGTTCCGGATCTTAGTAACCTCATGAATTTGGTGGTTTTGGAACTGTCCAACAGCTCTGGACAAGCACTTGCCCAGGCATCAACTCTTCAATTGCAATGGGTTGGGAAGTTATCTAAGCTGGAGCGGTTGGAGTTGTGCCTTTCAGATCTTCCCGTGCCGTCAACGGAGTTGGGTTGCCTACCTCAACTTAAAAAACTCACCTTAGGTCGCATGGATAGTTTCGACTCGGTAGTTGTTGGACCACAATTTTCGCACTTGAAAAATTTGTCCACATTGCATCTTTGTCGCTGTCCACTGACGGAAATTCAACTTGATGGGCTTGAACTATTGGGAGATTTGACTGTGACGTATTGCGAGTTTCTCAAGGGATTGTCAGTTATTTCATCGAGCCTGAGGAAGCTTTCTAGAATGGAAGTTAGTAATTGCCCAGAGTTACTTCAAATTCGATTTCTCAGTACGATGGAATCATTGGAGTGTCTCAGAGTTATGGACTACAAATCCCTAGGAGGGTTGTATGGTTTATCAAACTTGAAGAAGCTGAAGACCTTAATGTTCAACATGTGCCCTGTGCTACGGGTTATTGAGGACCTTGAAGAATTGGAGCTTTTGTGGAACTTGTATTTCATCATGTGTCCATCGTTGAAAGTGTTGACTAATCTATCCAACTCAAAGATACCAAATGAATGCACGATACATGTATGGCAATGCGGGGAGTTACCAAATTGCGATGGTGGCCGTTACGGGGATTATAGAGAGAAGATTCTTGACTGGACGAGGATGGGATTAAACCAGGTGCGCCTTCCTTCTACCCTTCACTTTATTTTTCAAATTTTAATTTTTTGGAAACGCAGGCGGTAGGCATGACTTTTCTTTCCCTTGTTCCGTTTACTTTCATCTCTCTTTCTCTCTCTACGTTCCGCAGACAACGTGTCGTGTGGTTCTTTCTTTGTTAACATTTCTCAATACTCGGCCTTCTTCCTTTCAGGAGGGTGCGGCGCGGTTCTTTGAACGTGGCCAACCGCTCATCGTACAGGTATGGTCTCTTCTACGGACCCAAATTTCTTCTCTCGTCGATGAAGTGAGAAAATTTCTTTTTCTCGAATGTGTTGGATGAAAATTTTTTATGTTTCGTGAACTCAATATATTCTCAAATATCGAAGAGCTTAAGTATTGTAAAATGAAATTAAGGTCGTTTTCAAAAATAAGTTGCAGTCTCTAGAGATCTTTGTGCTAAAACGAAAATAATAAACGTTCCCTAAAATCAAATTAACTTGAAATTTTCTTTCAAATACGGGGGAATCCGTAAGTAGAGAAATGAGTTTAAGGTAGAAGATAGAGATCCTAAAATATCACTTGAGTCAAATTAAATTTCAATTACAGAATTTTTGCCTATAGGGAGTAGCCTTGTTAAACTAGACACGTAGATGCACTTTGTGAATAGTCTAGAAGGTAGACACCTGAGATGATCATTAACTCTTTCACATGTCAACCATACAATTATGAGTATAATTATTTCTTACACTGGCAATTGACGTAATAAAGATCTTTCATATAAACAAGAAAGTGATTGTGTCAATATTTCCCCAACCAAAGATAAAAATATCGCACATGGGCACAAAAGTAGAAGCTCAACTGAAGTAAACTGTTTGAATAAATTTCTTTTAAACAACTACACTTTCCCTTCATATTTTAAAATGAAAAAATAAATATATAGAAACGAATATATAATTAATGTATCTGAGGTGTTACAATTGGGTGGGCCATCAGAAAAGGTACAGTAGTGAAAAAAGATGCACCAAAAATAGAGTTAGCTTATATGCAATAGCCGCTTGTCAACAATGTTCTACTTATCCTGCTATACCTGTCAGACTAACTATATGGTTTGACAGTCTCCACTGGAAGGCAAGCATGTGAAATAGCACAACTCTATCATTTGCCCCAATTTTATGTATTGCTTGATATTACAATTTTTTTGATATTACAATTTTTTCTTGTCAAAGGATTTATTCAAGTTTTCTATTAAATTTTGCAAAAAAGAATTCTATGAAAAACAGATATTTCATGATATCCTATATCTACAAAACATATAATTTTTGAAAACATGTTTATCTAGCAAAACATATTGTTTTCTTTTCCCGATTGCCGAATCTGATTAGGGTGAAATACGAAGTAGCCAATAAAATTTGGGTAAAATATGTACATACTACATGGATATTGAATCATTGGATAATTATGTTGAGTTCATCAAGTTCTTTTTTATGAATACATGTCAAAAGCTAATAAAACCAGGGACTTTTGTTGGAGACGTCAACAATCGTCGCCTGAAGCTAAGATGGCTTTCTTGGGGTTTTCCTCCTCTAGATTGTAGAATGACCAATTTGCACTTGAAAAATTTAGTAAGTTTCGAACTTTCACACGATAGAAACACCAAAAACCAGGGTGGATGAAAAGTTTTGAAAGTCTGAATTCGTACTTTTGTTCTCTCAACATAGTTTTTATTTTCTTTGACCCCTCTCGGATAATGTTTCAACTACTTTTGCAGATGTTAAAAAAATTGGAAATTCCTTATGACACAATACCTAAATATCGAGAAACTTTTGTAACATTGAAATGGACTGGTTACCCGAGTTTGGAGACATTGTATTTTCACTACTGTCTAAACTTGCGAAAATTTGACTCCTTTGTTGGGAAGATGAAAGCTCTTACTCACTTGGACATTATTTGGTGTAAGAGTCTTCGAAATTTGCCTGAAGAGATTGGAGGACTGGTGAATTTGACGCACTTCTCTATCAAAAAGTGCTCCAAAATGGAGAGACTTCCATACTCTATCGGGAAATTAGCATCATTGTCTGAGTTGGATATATCATCCTCAAGAATTACAAGTTTACCTGATTCAATTGGCAATGCAAAACATCTGTCATTCCTAAATCTATCAGGCACACCAATTGTGGAACTTCCAATTTCCATCGGAGAGCTTACGCAACTTGAGTTTCTTTCACTCAAATATTGTCGAAATATGGGAGAGCTTCCAAAATCAATAGGCAACTTGACATCATTACAAAAGTTGAATCTCTTAGGGACAAACATTGTTGAGTTACCTAATTCGATAAAAAATCTGAAGCAATTGAAGGTGATGAGGATGGGATTTAGTCCAATAAGGAGGTTACCTGCCAGTATTGAAATGCTAGAGAAGTTGGAGGAGCTCTATGCCGAACATTGTGAACAACTTGTAGGCGAACTTCCGAATCAAATTGGCAAACTATTTTCTTTAAGTGTCCTTGACATTTCGTATACTCGTATTAGTGCAGTGCCGATGGCAATCGATTACCTCACGCGATTGCAAAAGCTGGATTTGACACATTGTAATGAGCTTCAAGAGTTGCCAAAGCTTCCCTCGAGTTTGCATTGTCTTCGTATTCACTCAGCATCATTGCGGTTAGTTCCGGATCTCAGTAACCTCACAAATCTAGTGGAAATGCTTTTGTCTAATGGCTTTGGACAAGCACGTGCCCAACCATCAAATCCAATGCAAACTTTCCAATTGCAATGGCTTGTAAAGTTATCTAAGCTAGAGAAGTTGAGCTGGGGCCTTTCCGATGTTCCCATTTCGTCAATGGAGTTGGGTTGCCTACCTCGACTTAGAGAACTCACTTTATCTAGCATGGACAATTTTGACTCGATAGTTGTTGGACCACAATTTTCCAACTTGAAAAATCTGTCCATATTGTGTCTTCATAGCTCTCCACTGAGGGAAATTCAATTGAATGGGCTTGAACTATTGAGAAATTTAGGTGTGAGAGAATGCGAGTTTCTCGAGCGATTGTCAGTAATTTCATCAAGTCTGAGGAAGCTCTATAAAATGGAAGTTTTAGATTGCCCAAAGTTACTTGAAATTCAATTTCCCAGTACAATGGAATCATTAGAGGAACTTCGAGTTGGCTATTGCGATTCCCTGGGAGGGTTGTGTGGTTTATCAAACTCGAAGAAGCTAAAGGTTTTGCGGATCTACCAATGCAATGGGCTACGGGTTGCTGAGGGCCTTGAGGAATTGGAGCTTTTGGATTTTTTGTATCTTTCCAGGTGTGGATCGCTGGAAAGGTTGACTGATGTATCCGACTCAAAGATACCAAATGAATGCATGATAGAAGTATGGGGTTGCATGAAACTAAGTAGTTATGAGGGCACTTACCGGGGTTACAAAGAGATGATTCTTGTCGGGACGAGAATGACATTCAACGAGGTGCGGCTTCCTTCTACCTTTCACTTATTTTTCAGAAACGCATGAAGTAGGCATCACATTTCCTCATTTTCGCTTGTTCGGTTTCCTTCCTTGTCTCTCTGTCTATCTTTCTCTTGCATGTATTAATTCATACTAAATCTGTGGATTATTGTTTGGTCCTCTATTAGTGTAAAAGAAACATTCATTATTTTACTGTCTGAAGTTAGTTTTGTAATTGAAATTTTCTATGTGTCATTTATCCAATGGTGAGTGTGTCAATTGTTTCTTAAACGAGCAGCGTGCTTAATAAAGATCCTTTACATAACTGAACAATGATCATATTAATATTTCGCCAAGCAAAGATAAAAATCACACTTCTTTACACTTTTCCTTTAGAATTTAGAATGAACAAATAAATATATAGAAACAAATGTACGATTTATGTATTATGAAAGATTTGAAGTGGTACTTATTGGTTGAGTCATGAGAAAAGGAAAGATAGTGGAAAAAGATATACCAGAAACAGAGCTTATATGCAAATACCCACTGGTCAACAATGTTCTACTTATCGAGCTATGCATAGCAAATGCTGTACAAATCATTTGTATGGATATTGATTTTTTTTGTCTAAGTTTATTAAACAGAAAAATTACAAAACGAATAATGATATAGTACATCTTTTCAAATGGCAGAAATTGTTTTTTTTTTGGTGCTAAATCTAATGTATGAAGTAGTCAATAAATAAATATATAATCAGTTAATAGATATAAATCTCATTGCCAAATAGTTATGTTGAGTTCATCAAGTCCTTTAATATGGATATTTGCCGGAGATTATTAATAAAGCTATGGATTATGATAGATCTGCTAGCACTCGTTTGCGTAATTAGTTCCCAACGTGACGTGTAAACCAAGGTGTACAATGTACTTATATATGTGGAAAATGATACAATTTACATTATAAAAATCTTTGTATCAAGAAGGTTAAGTTAGATTAAAAATATTTAGCAATTGTTCAGATAAAGGGAATCGAGAGTAAAAAAACATGTATATTTAAAACCCATATTGACAAGTGTCCTATTAGTCTATGATAATGAAACGAATGGCCATTTGACTAGTATATTATCACAAAATCCTATTCTAGTACTTAGTGCCTCCATTTCTACTATACATCAACCAGTTAATTATGAGCAATTCATTGAATTTCCTACATAACGCATATATCCATAAATAAAATAAAATATGCAGTGTACCTTAACTATGATTAAAATCATTGGAATGTTCGGACTTCAAAGCAGATGGATTGGATGATATTTAAATTTTCTTATGCTCCAATACCAGGAGAAGAGAAGACTGATTCATCTTTTCTTGTACTAGGAAGATGCAAGGGAAACAGATGCAGAAGGATCAAATGATGGAGACCAAAATCTACTATCCTCAGAACTCGCCATTGACTGTAGGGCCTCCAGAACCCGGCACTGAGCTCGAGTCTAGAAGTATGTCGCTGCTGTTAGAATGAATATACTATTATCCTGTCACACAAAGTAACATCTGTTAGCTTACGCTACCAACATACAAGAGCTGACAGGAATCGAACTAATCTTTGGATGTTTTGCTGCTATTAGTTTGGATATAATGTCATTTATTAGCTTACCTTGATAGTACAAACTATTCTCGCAGGTTTGAATGACTTCCAGTCTCCTCCACGAACCTCATCTGCAAAAGTTTCCAAGTGTTCGTGCTCAATTCTATGAACAAAATGTGACTGATTCAGGCAACGGACAGATGAATGAATTCACAATGTGATTGAGTTTGGGAATCTTAGGAAATTGCGAGAAGTAATGGAGTTTGCTCTAAGGACATGTCCGCCCTCTTCCAGGTCCATCACAAGAGAAACTTATTGTCTATTTGTCCAAGGTAATTATTCTGTTTTGTGGAAACCCATTTGTTTGCCTCATTGATTTTCGATGCATGTGATACTTTTCTCAAATGTGAACAATATGAAAATACTCGGCCCAGGGCAAACTCTAAGTATCAGTCTAGGCATCCGTATGTTCTACTTATAGGTCACTCTTTTTTTCTGTGCCGTAAGAAGTCATTTTTAAGCAGTTAAAGAAGAAGACGATCTAATTCTCCAGATAATCCAGTATTTCAGAGTCAGTTGTGGTAATTGTTATCCAATTTTTTGGTCATATACAGCAAGGCTCTGTTTCTTTTTCATTTTGGTAGATTGATGGTTCTACCAAACATGCTCAAATAACTAAAGAATGCCAAAATACCCCCCCCCCGAAAAAAAAAAAAAAAATGAAAGAAAAAATTAAGCTGGAAATAGACGGTATCCGGGGCTCTTGATCATCACATGAACTTGAAAATAAAAAGGAAACTGGAATAAGGAAAGTGGAGACAACATGCCTCTTGACAAAACTCTTCTCTCTTCCCAGATGTGGAGGAGAGCCCTATTGCTATGTACCGCCGATTGAGTTCCCGGGAATTGGATTTTTAGACTTCACTGGATAAAGCAGGCCGCTCAGGGACTAGTTTCGGGCTAATTACGCTGAAGCTACTGTGGAATGGTTTCCTTATGCAATATATGGAGAGCTAGGAATGACTTGCTGCATAATCAAGTTGCTCGTCCTGTTGATGTTGGGATGAATCCCCTCGTGTTTGCTGTAAGATATAGAGTATCGAAGGGTGCATAAGCTGCTGCAGACAAAAGTTATTCTGATTTGGCATTTGCCTGAAGTGTATTGGTAAGCTTGGCCTTTAATAGCTAGTCTTGTAACTGTTTTGGATATTTGGGCAGTTAGTGTTCATGTTCTAGTTGGAACTAAGATTGTTGCTTGAGTAGTGTGCTAACGATACTGTTGGGTTTGGATAAATTATATTGAGTGGACAATTTGATGGAGATCTTGGATGAATCAACTTTGAGGATGATAGGTCTCAAGGGTTCTTTATATTATTTTTTATCTTTTTTGGGTTGGTCTTGAGTTTGAAAAGCTGGAATTTGATGTATTTAGGTTTCATTGATTCACTAAACAATGATTATCACCACAAAAATGATTCTGGTCACGTGTTAATTATCACCACAAAAACGAAATATCTTGATTAACTAAACAATAATTCAAGTGGTTTGGAAGAGTTATGTTGATGATTGTAGGGAGTTACACGGTGAACTTCCTCTTGAACGGTGGAGATCGGACCATTTGAGAAAAAGCAAGGGTTGGGATCAATTCGATGAATTATGCCGAAACGGACTAGGTAGGATGGGCAATAGGAAGGGTGACATCATGAGTGTCGATTAGTATCGTGATCAAACGATCCCAGATTGAAACAGTTTGATGCAAAGGTGGAAAAAAACAATGGGCTTAACTTACCGGGCAAGTTTTACATGCTAAGAATGTGATCGACACATTTCCAAAAGTTTAGTTACCTTTCAGACTATCCAGATCATAATTGATGAAGCTTGAGATTAGTAGAGGCAAGTGATTTACTCCATGCTACATCTTGCGTCAGATAGTATCTTGCAACTTCCTCTATCGTTTATTAGAGAAACGCCCCTATAATGATGAATCGATATAGTGATCTCATGACTCTGATAGAAAAGCCAACAATATCATGCCCTAATTTTTATCAACTAGGATCTCACCTACGTTCTTCAAATCTATCAAAGCTTGTTAAACTCATCTGAGTAGTCTCTGGTGGAAGTAAGTTCAGCATGTTGAAACCGAAACATCATCTTCAACATATATGATTATTATTTAAACCCTTTCTCATGTAAAGAGCTCAAATTTTTCTCATAATGCTGCAGCATGTCTCTTCTCAACCACTTCTATTAAAACCTCATCCAATGATATCAACATGATTATACTATTTGCCCTCTCCATTAACTCCTCTTTATTGGCACCTTTTATCATTTTCAACAACTTAGCCTTGCCATCCAATGTCTCATCTCGCTTTGCTGCTCGATTTGTGTTTTCCATTTCTTAATGTCTATTTTTGCTCTAGACATAGTTGCAACAACAAAATTTCCGAACAACGAACATTCAAGCAAAAACCCCAAATCAAATCTAGAGAGATCCTATACTTAGCTCTAATACCAATTGTTATAAAATTAATGCATAAGCTAATGGGATCCTGTTATTAAATCAATGCCTGAGCATGAATTAACCAGATAAATCAACAACGAACAATAAGAAACGCATGATGTGGCTATCTACTTTATAGGGAGATCACTTGCAACTAATTGAAGGATTATAAAGTACAATAGCTCACATATTCAAGCGCTTCTCAACCTTGGATTCCACCAAAAGCAGAGTGTTTAAGCCTTATGGAGAATTACGGTTTGAAACACCCGCATCTCCAGAAAGAGACCGAGGATGTAAACTCTTCGCGCAAAAAACGATCACCATGTGTTCCTCTTCCTCTCCGCATGGCTAGAAGGGCAACTCCACCTTTTTACTGTTCTTTTTGCGCGGCTGAAGGGGATGAGAAAATTAGAACCCACGCCTTTTCATTTTTCTTCCTCTGACAAATCTACTGACCCCACAAGTATATATTGAATATGAGAGCCCCTTCTTCTTTTGTACAGCCAAAAGAAGTCCCTCCTCCATATCCGATATAAACAAGGAGCCCAAGAAGTCGAACCTGTCAAACATAAATACTCTCCATCGAACAGAAAACAGAATCAAATTTTCGAAAGCCCAAAAACTCCAAATTTGACTTGGATTAAAGCGAATACCGAATTTGAACAAATCAAAATCCTTCAAGTTTCATGCACATCTCAAAACTCGAGACATAACTTGATAACAAAGCAGGTCGCTAAGGTACTAGTAAAGGTCTAGCATCGAAGGGTCCAAGTTGCTGCAGCAAAAAGTTGATCCCTAGCTTAGTTTGATGAAGAAATGAATTTAACTTCCCGTTAGAATCCTGATCTAGGATGATGAGATGGAGAAAAATCCGGAAAGTAAAAAATCAAAAAAGACAGCATTGATTGTTCCGTAGGCATATTGCCATGTATCTGCAAGCCCTTGGGGTTTTCCAAGTGAGAAGTCTTCGCAGGCAGACAGGAAAAGTATGTCTTGCAGGACAATGCAGACGTGGTGTCAGGAAAAACTGAATGGATCTCTATGCATTATGGTTAAGGGATTAAAAGCTAAATTGTGGCTCCAAGGGAATACTTGCACTCTTCTTGATAAACTCATGTGCATTGTGGTCAAGGACAAGTTTCCTGGAAACGGGAATGCAATTTGCATATGGAATCTACTCTGCTTTGAGGATTTGCTAACTGTCCATTCGTTGAGAGGTAAGTCATTCCCTTTGTGAATATCAGATTGTTTGCCACATGGAAGCATCATCAAGATTTTCAACAACCTAGACAATAGTTTCCAATGCATATGATATTTTATCTGGGTAAATGAATGATTCTACCAAAATTTCTCAAATAATTTACAAGTGCAACGAGTGCAAAAAACCAAGAGGAGAAATGAAGAGAGAACAAGCTGAAGTAGGCAATTGTGGGATGTGCCAAATGGTGATCATTAGATCAATATTGCCCGATCACCTCCAAAAAATTTGTCAAGATTACTAGCACGTGCAATCCTTGGCCCTAGCATTATGCTGTCACAGAAGACTAGATCTAACAGGAGAAAATATTAGTCTTCACTGTGCCAATGTCTGTGAAGTGAGCAAAACGGATGGTAGAAGAGACTAATTAGAAGATTATCTACAAGCCATTCGAATTTCTTCTAGGATGAGGTTGTGGTGGCAGAAGCAAGGGCAGATACTACTGACTACGTCTTCTCAATTCTCAAGAGTCTGACGTCGAGCATTCAGTTGAGTTTATGCAACAACAATTCTAATTTCTTTTTGTTCGGTTCTCATCCAATCGAATCTTCAAATCTCATTTGGCTTTCATTTCATTGTTTAGTTTCAACTCATTTACAGCTCTCGTTTCCCCTCAAATCGCATATACATGCAGCTCACATGCTCCAGACGCGTACTCTTTTGATATTTGCAACAAGCATGGACTACTCATGCATACGATCATAAGTAGCCTCATATCAAAATAGAAAATAGTACTCCCAGCATTCTGCTCTTTCCTTCAGCACCTCACCATCTCAAAGTAACATGCATGAGCACCATTTGACATACAAAATCACATATGAACAGGATTTGATCCACACAAATACTTATGAACAGCATTCGATATCCATCACCTATATATCTAAGTAGTTCACATTTCAATAAACCATAAACAGGAAATCCAGCAAAGACACAACCAACGCAACTTCAATTGGACATCAAGACGTTGGTAAATAGAATGCGATAGGAACTATGGACAATGGAGTCAGGCATTCTATCGAAAAGGTTGTGAGCATGTGGTGTGAACTGTGGAGTACTTTTAACACCAGAATGGCATACGTAAATACAGAACAGATGCACAGAGTGGAATATCCATGCATACAAGCAATTCTTACCACTTTAATTGGAAAAGAAACAACCTGGCGGTGATAAGATGATGACACGCACGGCAATCATGAGGCGGCCGTTGCTATGGTTCACGTTCCAATGCCCCGACTTCATCTCCACGGAACGCCCTCAAGCTCATTGGTCCCTCTGTTTTCATATGAACAACATCAGAATTGACACAAGACGGAACAGAAATCAAAAGACAAATCCGAAAGCAATCGAAATCAATTCTAAAATTAATCGGAGACGAAGCGACCTGGCGGGTGTGGCTCTCAGTTGATGGATTTCGTCATCGCCGGAGCGTCGTGGAGCAGGATATACGGCGGCGGAGCTGAAGACGCAGCGGAGGATCGGGGATAAAGCCGCCGGAGTCATCGCTTCCCCAGTGGAATCGCAATCGAAGGAGAGAATAGAGTCGCGGGCGATTAAGGAGAGCAGCGACGACGACGACGATGGAAGGTGCGTAGCGACCATGGAACCGCGAGCCAACATCAAACCGCCGGAGAAACTGGTGCATGGAGACGTCAGGACACTTGAATCGGCGGCGACGATTCCCCTCCGGCGAACCTCGAAACGAAGGAAAATGGAGCTTCCGGCGAGAGCCCCGACGAAGGATTTGAGAGTTCTCCATCTCAGAGCAAGGATCTACATATTCTCGGTCGCTATGGAGCGCGGGCTCTTAATAAAATATATTTTAGCGGGATTTCTTGGTACATAATAGCATTTCTATTCTAAAAAGTAAAAATGGATGCATGTCCTTGATCTTCCAGTCCAACTTCCCCGATTCCCACTATTTCTCGAATTTCTGCGCAAATTAGTTATTATTTCGAATCTAACAGTGAACATGGAAAATATCAAATAGAGGCAACAACTTATGAGCAGTAAATACATATTCAATCCATTATGCAGTCCATGACGAAGCAACATGACGATATTCAAGAAATGCAATAGCTTATGAGTGAAAAGTCCATATTCAAGATATCTAGCCAACGGTTCAACTAAATCTCGATATTCTTTATACATGATGATCTTGTAGAGCTAAATGCAACTATGTCGAAGGAACAAAGTTCACTTCATCTTAATAAGAGTAGGACGCAACAGTGGATTGAGATTCTCGATCATTAGCAGTCTAGTCGTGTTAGTAGACACAAGCATCTTTGATAGTGATTTACTTTTGTCAGTGGGATGAAAACCACATTTCCTAACAGTTATAATGGAAGAAAGTATAATCAAGATTTAAAGCTTTTTGAATGGTCCGATAAAATCCTAAAATTTGTCTAAAAAGTGCAATTGGATACTTCTATTAGCACCCTTAGTTTGGAGCGGCAAAAAAATTCCAATGCGACTTTATGCAATATTTTGGAGGATACTCGATGCCAGACACCAATCAGCAAAATGGACTAGAAACTTGAAAAAATTTAGGGATGGATGGGAGAAGGGGGTGGCGCCACCGCACCTCTATGGATAGCAACGGCGACCAACCCTCTTGCGGCCACTCACACGAGTACCATAGGCCTTTCCATGAGGGCAATCACCTCAGCAAAATGGCACCCAATGAGGCACCCCTTTGATACCACGTCATCGCCTCATCAAAGGTTGAGCACAAATGTAAGCCCTTACATGTTAACGTACGGGCAAGAAGCTGTTATTCTTTTGAAAATAACTACTCAATCCCTGAGAGTTAGGTTACAAACGACATGTTAATGAAAGACTGTGAACGATCGATGTATATGAATTTAGATGAGTTGGATGTAATTAGATCATTGGACACTTGAGTATAGTACTGGGAAAGATCCACGGATGGACTTAGAAGGAATTATTCTGTATTGGTCGATAAATGGAAAGTAACTAAAAATTTTCATCCAACAATGTGGGAAATGCAAGAGATGCAGGAAAATAAAACACAAAGCCGCGAGGAATGATCAGAAGAAAATCTGCATTGATGTTCTTTTGCTTTAGGTCAAAGTCATTCCTTTACAGTAGTTATAAATATCGGAAGGCATTCCTCCATTTTTCTATAGGTTTCTATAAATTGGTGCCTGATGGATGAGTGGTTCTTGATCTCTGGATGTCGCTCATCACAATTCTGCATAAGCACATCGACTTTCCTCTGCTTTTCCTTCATAAGCTTCCCTTCACGATGAATGACGGCTGCTTCAATTTGATGCTCAATATCAGCAATAAATGTTTGGAGCCTCTCTTTTCCCTCTGCAAGCTTAGCCTTCTTTCAAAGATCTCTCCCTCATAACAAAGTCGAACTTGTAGCCCTCCAAAGCTTTCTTCTATGGCTTTTGACACTTACATTTGCTTTTGCTTGCAGTTGTACCTAAAAGCTTCAATGCCATCCTCAGAGAGAGTATAAAATTCTTCATACTTGTGCTGATATTCAGTAAGATTAAGTCTGTCTTCATCCTGGATCAGTTAGACCAGCAGAAACTTTATATTCTTTTATTTTCGAGGTCTTGAGTCAGAGGCTACTGTGGGAATATCCACACCAAAGGAGTAAATATAATTCTTCCCACTTGGCTTCAGCTTTTCAGAAATTGATGGGCTAAGATGGCCAGGTGATGAAGCCATACGGACAGTAATTGAGTTCAACTCCTGGTTGATATTAGGATTGAGGATGCAGAGCAATCCTTGAGTTCTGTTTCGCTTGGCCAAGGGAGTCTTTTCTACTTCTTCTTTGACAATGACTGTTGACGACTTTCGTTTGCAGGTTTCAACTGCAATCGAGAGAAAGACGTTAGATGGTTATTAAACGACGAAAGGAAAGGAAGGAAATGATAAACAAATTTTTGCCAAGTCCTGTCCTGTAATTACTCGAGTATTGATAATGATGGGTTCGATGGGGATGCAGTAGAAGTTTGAAACACTCCAAACAGATCATCCTTCTTTCACCTTCTCTGAAAATGAATCGCCGCCTTTGACAAACATCCAATTGGAACACGAATTCCACCACCCATTAAAAAAAAAAAAAATCGTGCTATGTGGGTTCTCGAGGAATAGAATATGCATGTACCGATTGAATATATTGAGGTAGAGGTGTGCAAAAAAACCGCATGCGGCCGGACCGCCTTGAATCGGATCCGGAACCATCCGGAACCAGCGATTCTTGAGGAAGTCCAGTTCGATTCCGATCGGCGGATCCGCCCGCCCCGCCCGGACCGGATGATTAATTTTTAATATAAAAAAAATTACTAAAACAAAACAAACCCTAGATTGCGTTAGCACTTAGCAGCCGTGTCTCTCCGGTTTACTGGTTGAAGTGTTCTTTCAATCTGGAGCTTCCACAAACCAACCGCCCTCGACGGTCGTCTTCTCCGTCCAGCAGCCGCCTCGAACCAGCCGCCGGACATCGCGAAGCAGCTCGCCCCTCCAGCTCGCGGCACTTTGCTGAGGCTCGCGGTCTTGATCACATCACTGTCGCTGCCGCTCACGCTCGCGCTCACTTCGCTGCCGCGGTAGTCGGAGGCCAGGGAGAGGCGCAACCGGAAGACCATCCCTCTCGAGGAATACGCCACGACCCGTGAGTCTCCCGAGCCCTCCCGTTTGTTTTTCTTTTCTTTTTTGTTTTCTCGTTCCTCGGTTTCTCGTCGCGTCAAGAGCGTGAATTTGGTCGTGCTCTGCTATTGCGCGTGCCAGGGGATGTTGCCGATTCCCTTGTTTGTAGTTGGATGCGATTGTCGAAAGCGAATGCACCACCAAAACCGAATTCGATGAGTTAGATGGAGTGTTTAAAATGCGTGCCTCATCCATCCTTGTGATTGAGTGAGCAAGTTGCTACGATGATGCAAGTGATGCGAGTATAATAGGCATTTGAGGAAGTAATTTGACTCGCGATGTTGTTAGGTACATCTTGGACTAGAATGCTTTTTCAGTAGATCTGCAAGTAATGGTTTTTAGTCAGGATGAGGCCTTGGAGCTTGTTGGTAATAGAGAGGCTTGATAATGACTTAGCATCGACGGTGTGGTTTCATCCTAATGTCCCCACATTTTTTGCTAGTATCCACAGCATATCTAATATGGACATCGTGGAGGCTGACAATCTGAATTGCTTGCCCACACTCCTTGTCATATCTTATAGTAGTAGTTCACTATTGTAGCTTATGGAAGTTTTAGAGTTGCCGTAGTGTTTGCGGACAAAATTCTCTTCTGGTGAGTCTTTGAACTCCAATATGGTCTTTCCCAGTTCTTTTGTTTATTTTTTCTTTAGGTTTGTTTGTCGAGGTTATAGCAAAATGTTGGCATTTTATATAAGAATATCATTTCTCGGATTTTATTTGAAACTAATTAAGATTTTCATCTTGTGGTCAGTGAGACCGGTTCCATGGATTCACCCGGGAATCGGATCGGACCGGCGGTCCAGTTCTCGGTGGTTCCATGCAACAAATGGGTGGATCCCGGTTCCAATTTTTTGGAACCGGTCCTTAGCGGGCGGTTCCCGGTTCTAGGCCGGGAACCGCCCGCCCGAACCATGCACACCCCTATATTGAGGCAGCTATCGACGTAGTGCAATGTCGCATTTGTGCTCAGTTTGTGGAGAGAGGAAATTTCGTTTGATATATAGTTGGCCTAGGAATTCCCTGAGCCAACCCACACTGTTGAGCACAATATTTAGGATGATAAACCCAGAAATCGGGGAAGAATATTTCCCTGTTTGACAAATTTAAGAGGATGATCAACAGAGACCAAGACCGTCCTCCAGAATCTCTCAATCATGGCCAAGCCATCATAAGAGTAAATAGAGAAGTAGGAATATCCATGGGACAGAAGTTGAAATTTTTATGCCTTGGGTCGCAATACAAAAATACTTGGACCAGGGCAAGCTCTAGGTATCGGCATGTTCAATTAGTAATTTTTATGCCATAGGTCACTCCTTTTTTAAAGTCGTAAGAAGTCAGTTTTAAACAGTTAAAGAAGAAGATGACCTAATTCTCCACATAATTCAGTAATTCAGAGTCAGTTGCTGTAATTGTTATCAATTTTTTGGTCATATACCGCAAACCACTGTTTCTCTTTCCTTCTTTGATAAATTGATTGTTCTGCCAAAGTTGCTCAATAACTAAAGAATTCAAATAATAAAATAAGGGAAAAATGAAGAAACAATCAAGCTGGAAATAGACAGTTCTTGGGACTGCTGATCGTCAAAATCAACTTCGTAAAAGCTCCTTGAAAATCTGTCAAGATTTTACTAAAATGCACAATAGATGGCCCGGCGTTTCTCAGCCATAGATGACTAGACCTAGAAGAAGAAAACCTGTCTTTCCTGTGCCGATGTTAACGAATTAGACAAAGCTAATGGTCAAACAAAAATGTTTGGATGATATGGGCATTTGCACATTCCATAATGCTAGCCAAAGAGCATTGTAATGACTATCATTAGAAACTTTGTTCAAGTAATTCACTGGTAATGGCAGAAGAGACTAATTAGATGATATCTGCATTTTTGCATCCTACAATGCTAGTCAAAGAGCCATTCGAATTTTCTTCTAGTAGCTGGCAGTGGAAGAGACCAATTGAAGGATTGATGGCGGATATTCAAGGAATTTACTGCTATTAATTTTGTGTTCTGCTATCATATAGTGCAATGTACATCAGCATGTTTTCCATTTACTGCTATCATTTTGCAGGTGCACCTGCCTGGCGCATCTTTGGATGTTTGACAAATGGTGCTACAACTTTTTGTCCAGTGCTGATATCACCTGTAGGCCGGCGTATTGTAAAGCATTGATGGCTTTGAACTCCAATTGAAATATCTTCTTCAGCTTCTTTCTGGTCTAATACTTCGTTTCAACTTCTTCTTCATGAGATGCCGCCTCCCTTGGCCGTTGGTGATTTGGTATATGAATAGGATTCTTTGACAAGTAATTGTAATGTCACTACCTAAATTATGAAGAAGGTTGGCACGGAGTTGATAGAGAAATGTCAAAAGCAAGTTAATCACAGCATAACAATGAGAAATGTAGCAAGATATCCCCCCCTAAGGTGTGAAGCAAGATATTTGGAGTTCAATTGTATTGGATGCAACCTTTACGGTTCCTTGATTTATGGATTTTTGCCCACTGGGGTCCTTGATCTCAAGGCACTATATTGATTGAGTGATATCATCTGTTTACCGATTAGACCTTAAGCTTTGGCCATAGGCTGATGAGGGTGTAGAAAAAAGACTCCTGCTTGATTTGTTGAAGCTCATAGTACACATGAACTTGAAAGAAAAAAGAAAGCAGAACAACAAAATTGGAAAAAACATGCCTCTTGACAACTTTCTTCTCTCTTCGCAGATACAGAGGATAGCTCTATTGCTATGTGCTATTGTTTGAGTTCCTGGGAATTGGATTTTGGACTTCACTGGATAAAGCAGGCCGCTAAGGGACTAGTTTCAAGTTGATTATGCTGAAGCTAGTGCGGAAAGGTTCCATATACAATCTATGGAGAGCTAGGAGTGACTTGCTGCATAATCAAGTTACTCAGGTTGTTGATGTTGTGATGAAGTCTCTTATGTTTGCAGTAAGACTAGGCATCAAAGGGCCCAAGCTGCTGCAGCAAAAAGTTAGTTCTAATTTGGCATTGGCCTTAAGTTTGTAACTGGCAAATTCAGTGTAGCGGAATGTAAATTGGTGTGCTCGGCCTTTAGCAACTAGTCCTGTAATTGCTTCGGATATCTGGGCAGTTATTATTCATGTTCTGGTTGAAGTTGATGTTGTTGCTTGAGTATTTTCCTAGTTGTCTGTTGTACTTAGCCGCCGATAATGGTTTGCTAAATGCGATCACCTGTTTGTGACTTGTACTGGGTTTGGCTTCCGAGCATGGTTTGATGAAGAAATGAATTTAACTTGCCCATAAAAAGATGTGTATTTAAAAATATTTTCGAGCTTGATAGGGACATACACCCTTGTCTGAACAGAGACATTTCGAGAGTCATTCCTTTGAAAATGTCCTGAAATCCACTTTTATCATGGTGGTAGAAGTCCCTCTTTTATTCTGAATACAAAAATGAAATGTGGATATAGGGGGCGTGGGCACAGTAAGAGCAAAATTGGACACCAGCAATTTTGGAAATATTGTTGGTTTTGGATAAATAATATTGAGTAGATAATTTTGGAAAATTTTTGTCTATATGATGAAGATCTTTAATTAATCAACTTTTAGGATGGTAGGTTTTCGTTTGAAAAGCTGGAATTTAACGTATGGAGGTTTCATTGTAGGATAATACTCTTCACTCATACCATCTTTGGGGCATATGCTAGAGCTACTGCATGGAAATACCATGACGTATACCATTTATATGGTGCATATATCCTCATCTCACATAATTATGAGTTTTATATAAATGAGATTCATACAATATGACATATATAACATGCTCATTAAGTAATTTCTTGTCGGAGCAGAGTTATAGACTATGTACGATGGCTTCTTGGAATAAGTACCAAGACTTGAGATGAGCCCTCAATCCTTCTTGACAATTGTTTCTTTATTCATGGAAAATCCTTTGCCGGAAGCAGCTTCACAGTTTTTGTAGCTGTACAAACCGTGCCAAGCTCCTTTTCCATTTTTGCAAAAATAAAATATTACCATGTAAAATGGTCGATCAAAGGAGAAATTATTTTATGCACTTGGTATATACACTAAACTAAATCCGGATTGCCAAATTTGGTGAATCGTCGATCATTTCAACGGCCCACATTAAGTTTGTTTTATATACTGTGCACATGTAATATAATTTCTGCATTGAGAAAGTTAATGGTAAGAGGAGAGCTATCTATGTTGGTTTTAGTGTTGCAAGGAAATTATCCTCTTTGCCCGTGCCCGGAGTATAATTTGTTATGAGATTTCATACCACTTTAATTGACCCGTTAGTTATCAAGAAAAGTATCCAAAAAGTTATAAATCTATTGTACGACGTTTATGTCAATGATTTTGGGTACTTTGATTTTCTGATTTGTCATCTTTTTTATATATGATATTTTTTGATAGGGTGGATTTGCGAGGGAAAAATGAATGTTTGTTTCTATCCCTTTCATTTTAACTAAAACCGCAAAACGAATTGTGATTAGGATGGGAGGGCATGTTTGTTAGGCATTAGATAAAAGTAAAAATTCTTCTTCTTGTTTTTCGTCAAAATCTATATAATCATGGGTAATGTTTAAAAAGATATTTCTTCTTTTATCAATATTAGGTAATTGTTTACGATCTCGCACAACGCAAGAGCAAATAAAAGTGCGATTTGTTATTCTAAATTTTGACAAGATTTGAAAGTTGCTCCCTTTTCCAAAATCTAATTTTGTCGGAACTACACATACATCATTTTTTAAAGGGAGTCTTTTCCCGCTCATTTGGCTTGTACAAGTCATTCCATTGTGTTCTGACCATATTACTCCTTGCTTTTTCAAACGTTAGCACGCGCAAACGTGCTGCCCATTGGTGTCCCTCTTTTTTCTTTGTTTCGTCTTCTTCTTCCACTTTCTCCTCCTTTCTAGTCCGCCCAAGCACAGTCCATTTAAGTTCTTTTTTTTGGTAAGGCAATCCATTTAATTTCTTTGTTTTGTTCTGCGTCCTCTTTTTTTCCCGTCTCTTTAGAACTCTAGCAATTCTTGTGCACCCGTAGCTTAGATGAGAAAAATCATATCGAAAGTCCATTCCATTATCAACATGACTTGCAGCATTACTACGCAAATCTTGCACATTATTAGCCGTCGAAGCCACCGAACATTGAGTTGGCGCATCAATGCTGAAATCGGACAAGTGGCTCGAGTAATCATCAACGGTGTCGAAGGTGTGGAGGATCCGGGCCGGTCAGTGAACTCAGAGGTGTACCGGTGGTAGTGGGTGGGGGAAGATGGACGGCTTGGCTTGGAATGGGAGTCCACGCAGATGATTTGCAGGTCTTCGCCGTTTGATCAGACAAGCAGAGGACGTAGTAGAAGAAGAAGAAGAAGAAGAAGAAGAAGAAGAAGAAGCGGAGCGAGAGAGAGAGCATGTCGTTTTGGAGTATCGGGAATTGGGGGGAACATATTTAAAAATTGGGAAAAGAGAGAGAGGACAGGTTGGGCGGGCGACAAAGTGGGCGGCTCGTCGTTTTATGGGTGCCCATAGCAAATGGAAATGCTGAACCCTTTCTTAAAAAAAAAAAAAATTAATAAGTAATTGATTAAATGGACTAATTAATTTAATAAAAAAATGATTAATTTCTTTTCTCCTCTTTTCAAGGAATGTTGGTGGGACGAACTTGCCTAAAAATTGATGCTCTCATGCATGTGAAAGCTGACGTTATATTCGCGAGGATGACGACACCCACGTCCAACAATAAATGTATAATTATTATATATTATTGGATAAGTATGCTAGTTGGATCTAATTGTGTATGTGGATGTGAAATGAAATTTTTAGGACAAGATTGTTTTTAGCAATCAAATTCTTAGTGAATGTTCAAAGTTGGTTGGTGAATTTCCACTTTTATTCAATTGATCCTAGTACAATGTACTTTCTTAGGTGGTCTCCGACTCTCCATGGTCAAGCAGTTTTAATTGGTTTTCTCAAAGAAAAGCTTACGTGGCAGCATTTTTTTTTCCTGATGGAGAATACAAGAAAGCCGATCTTTGCAATTAGAAGGCAACCTTTTGAGCTATTTACAGGTCTAAAAGTACATGTCATCTTCAGAGACAATACTTACGAGCGTTCATGTACATGTGTAAAAAATTTGTTCAGTAATCCATGATGCAATGGATTTAGAACCTTTAGAACAAAGAATGTTACTTAATGTTACTTAAAAAAATAAATAAGGTGGGCAGAACTTAACTTATTTATATTTACTATCGTATATACATTTTTTCAATTTAACTTAATTTACATGTGAAACAAAAAAGAGGAAATTTGCTCTAGAATCCAATTTTATGCATTTATTATACCGCTAATTTCCTTATAACATATCCTTAGGTTCATATAATCCAAGACAAAGACATAGATATGATTTTGCTTTTGCCATATTTCCTCGGATCACGAGTATAGTATTGACACATTTTCTTTCTCAACTATTGAATTATTATATTTATCTAAAAAGTTATAAATATTATTATTCTAACGCCTTTAATTCTTTTTTCGCATCACATTTCATTTATCATCGGTTACTCATGATTGAAAGCTTGCAAATAAAGATATATTCGAGTGAAATGCGCACTAAGTAACTAGCAAAAAGACCAGAAAAATAAAAACGGAGCTAGCATGGTTGCTCGAGCAGTTTATTAATCAAGTTACTAAGCTGCTAGTAACGGTTTGCTGAATGGGATCACTTGTTATGGGTTTGGCTACCCAGCTTAGTCTGATGATGAATTGAATTTAACCTGCCCGTCCAAAAAACAAGAAAAAAAAAATTGAATTTCGGAATATTTTTCGAGCTTGACCGGGTCAAACGTCCTTCTCTGTTTACTTTAAGCGTCGGATGCCGATCCATGCCAAAAGCTCGAATATCCGGATCTTGCACGTGGGCGCGGGTCCATTTCGAGGAAGAGGGCTTTTGAGGGATTCCTTGAGATGGGTTTGTGCATTCACACATGATTTCTACTTTCTAACCCTGAACGAAGACGCAGCTCCATCTCCGAGCAGGCAAAAACCAGAGCGAGACAGAGAGACCTTTTGTGCGCTCCAACCCACAAACCCAAAAACATGGCGACAACCGGTGGTTTCGACGCGTCGGCGACACAGTACGACGTGTTCCTGAGTTTCAGAGGGCCCGACACTCGCAATACCTTCACCGACTTTCTCTACCGGACCATGGTCGGCCAGGGGATCGTCGCCTACAGAGACAATGAAGAGCTTCGCCCTGGTGAATGGATCGACGATCTCCTGGAAGCAGTCGGCAACTCCAAGATCTGCATACCGGTCCTTTCCAGAGGCTACGCTTCAAGTGCTTGGTGCCTTCGCGAGCTCGCTTGTGCGATGGAGCTCAACGAATCGACCGGGAAGCCGGAGATCCTACCCATCTTCTTTGACGTCACGGCCTACGACGTGAAGCTCAAGACGAGCCTGTACGTGGAGGATTTGGAGAAGCATGAGCAAAGGCCTGGCGGCGAGAGCAGGGAACGATGGGAGGCGGCTCTGAGAAAAGTGGGTAAGATCAAGGGTTGGGAAGTCCCAGGGAAACCGTAAGTAAATGATTATTAATGGAAATTTTTTTCAAGCTTATTAACCGCAAGTAAATGCTTATTAATCGAAATGCTATTCTCTTATTGTTCTCGTAAGATGCAGTGAAAAAAAGGCTCCACTGGTTCAAAACTTGATATGAAATATGTGGATCCATGAGCCATATACAAACCGGTGTTTAGAATATGAGTAGTAAATTTCATTCCTCACCAAAAGAGAGCCAATTCACCAATTCTGTGATACATAAGCAGGGCCATTTGGCCAGTGATAGTTATATGAGCGAATTTGATCTAATTCTAGAATGATGTCTGTAATTCGGATGGCAAAGAAATATCTTCTTTCTCAGAAATAGGGTGAAATTGTAAATTTGTGGTCATAACACCAATCAAATCCTGTGGAATCTATTACATTAAAATTCTTTTGGCTTTATAGAATTTACTTGACACTATGCTATCTGCTAGGAAGTAGAAGTGAGATTGTTATTTGTTTTCTTTTACTAAAAGTGTTTGGTTTGTGGCAGACAAGGCGAAATCATTGATCTTGTCGTGAAAGAGGTTCTGCGTAAGCTAGAAGTAAAACAAAGACCTTTGGAAGGCAAATTGGTTGGGGTAGATGAACAAGTGGAAGCCATAATGAAGTTGTTAGATGTTGACTCTGGCACTGGTGTGCATTTTGTTGGAATCCATGGGATAGGAGGGATTGGTAAAACTACTCTCGCTAAGATTGTTTACAATAAATTGTGTCCTCATTTTGATGGCCAATGCAGCTTCATTGGGGACATCCGAGAATCATCAAAGGGAATGGGCCTAGTAAATCTACAGAAACAGTTGGCAACCGACATCTTTGGTTCTAGATTTGTAGAAACTGATGAAGGGATAGACAACATAAGAAGAAGAGCTTGTTCTAAGAAAGTTCTCATTGTTCTAGATGATCTAGACAATGAAAAACAACTTAAGAAACTAGTAGGGGGGCCTAACACTTTTAATTCTGGGAGTAAGATTATCGTTACAACAAGGGATAAACAGATCTTGGATGAAGAGGAGGCAATCTTACGTTATGAAGTAAGGCAAATGAATTTCAATAAAGCACTAGAGCTTTTCAGTTTGCATGCCTTTGACAATGTCTCTCCTCCCAATACTCATAAGAGTCTCTCTCAAGAAGTTGTATCTACCACTGGGGGACTCCCATTGGCCCTTGAAGTCATAGGTGCCGCTCTTCGTGGCCAAGGAATAAAAATATGGAAAGAATGGCTACAAAGATTGAAGAGAGCACCTCATAAAGAAGTCCGGGATAAGTTGAAGATAAGTTATGATGCATTAGAAGATGAGGAAAAAGAAATTTTTCTCGACATCGCGTGCTTCTTCATAAATGAAAAGAAATCAATGGTAGTTTATTTCTGGGATGCTTGCAATCTATCCCCACATATCACATTGGAAAAACTTACTAATTTGTGTCTAATAAAAATTGTTAATGATGATGCTATACGAATGCATGATCAGCTAAGAGACCTTGGAAGAGACATTGTTCGCCAAGAATGTACTCGAAATCTGACAGGGCGTAGTAGGTTGTGGAATTACAAAGAAGCTCTACAAGTATTAACATCCAAAGAGGTAAAGCAAAAGTAGGACCCATACATTATCAACTGTTATATTGTATTCCTACTTCCCATTTAAAAATTTCCTTTTGGCCATTTTGAAGGACAAATTTAATGTTTGAAAGCTCATACTCATTGATGGTTTCTATTGGCAGAGAAAGGATAACATTCAAGCACTCAATTTAGGTGGATATCGTTCGGATCCCATGAATATCATGGATGAAGTACTTGAGAGGATGCCAAATCTAAAAGTTCTCAAGTTATATAAAGGGGCTTTTGCCGGAGACATCAACAATTGTCTCCAAGAGCTAAGATGGCTTTCTTGGCATTCTCCTCCTTTAGATTGTAGAATGGCCAATTTTCACTTGAAAAATCTAGCACTTTTCGAACTTTCAGATAATCAAAACACTGAAAACTGGGGTGGATGGAACATTTTGAAGGTGTGAATTCGTACTTTTGTTCTCTTAACATAAACATAGTATTCTCTATTTGATCCTCTATGACAATATTTCAATGACCTTTGCAGATGGAAAACAAATTGAAAGTTCTTTCTCTTAGCTATTGTGATGGTTTGAAGAAGACTCCAGACTTTTCTGGATGCATAAGTTTGGAGATACTATCTCTTGATCATTGTCAATCCTTACAAGAAGTTGACTCCTCTATTGGGAAACTAAAAGGTCTTACTCACTTGCAAATTCATGGGTCTCACTTACTACGAAATTTGCCTAAAGAGATTGGAGGACTAGTGAATATGAAGCACTTTTCTATTAAGAGGTGCTCCAAGATCAAGAAACTTCCAAACATCGGGAAATTAGCATCATTGTCTAAGTTGGATATATCATATACAAAAATTACAAGTTTACCCGATTCTATTGGTAATGCAAAGAACCTATCATCCCTTGATCTATCACAATCCAAGATCAAGAAACTTCCAGACATCGGGAAATTAGCATCATTGTCTAATTTGGATATATCAGAAACAAAAATTACAAGTTTACCTGACTCTATTGGTAATGCAAAGAACCTATCATCCCTTGATCTATCACAAACCCCAATTGCGAAACTTCCGATTTCTATTGGAGAGCTTACGCAGCTCGAATTCCTTTCACTCTATCATTGTCGAAATGTTGTGGAGCTTCCGGAATCAATAGGTAATTTGACAACATTACAAAATTTGGATCTCTCATGGACAAAAATCGCTGAGTTACCTGATTCGATAAAAAATCTCAAGCAATTGAAGGTGATGAAGATGGGATGTTGTCCATTACGGAGGTTTCCTGTCGGTATTGGAATGCTAGAGAGCTTGGAGGAGCTCAATGTCCAATATTGTGAACAACTTACAGGTGAACTTCCCATTGAAATAGGTGGACTATCGTCTCTAAGTGTCCTAGACATATCACGTACCAGTGTTTGTGCAGTGCCGACTACAATCAATTCTCTCACGCGACTCCAAAAGCTGGATTTATCATTTTGTGATAAGGTTCAAGAGTTGCCAGAACTTCCCTCGAGTTTGAATCATCTACGTGTTCGATCGGCATCATTCCAGTTAGTTCAGAATCTTAGTAACCTCACGAATCTAGTGGATTTGGATTTGTCCACCAACTCTAGACAAGCACTTGTTGAGGCATCAACTCTTCAATTGCAATGGGTTGGGAAGTTATCTAAGCTGGAGCAGTTGGAGTTGTGCCTGTCAGATCTTCCCATGCCGTCAACGGTGTTGGGTTGCCTACCTCAACTTAATAAACTCACCTTACCTCACATGGATAGTTTCAACTCGGTAGTCGTTGGACCACAATTTTCGCACTTGAAAAATTTGTCCACATTGCATCTTTGTCGCTGTCCACTGAGGGAAATTCAACTCGATGGGCTTGAACTATTGGGAGATTTGACTTTGACATATTGCGAGTTTCTCAAGGGATTGTCAGTTATTTCATCGAGCTTGAAGAAGCTTTATAGAATGGAAGTTCGTAATTGCCCAGAGTTACTTCAAATTCGATTTCTCAGTACGATGGAATCATTGGAGCGTCTCATAGTTGAATACTGCAAATCCTTAGGAGGGTTGTATGGTTTATCAAACTTGAAGAAGCTAAAGACTTTAAGAGTTGACAGTTGCCCTGTGCTATGGGTTATTGAGGGCCTTGAAGAATTGGAGCTTTTGCAGCGGTTGTATTGCAGCGCGTGTCCATCGTTGAAAGTGTTGACTAATCTATACAACTCAAAGATACCAAATGGATGCCAGATATCTGTATGGGACTGCGAGAATTTACCACATTGCGTTTATGGCCGTTACGGGGATTATAGAGAGGAGATTCTTGACTGGACGAGGAGGGGATTAAACCAGGTGCGCCTTCATTCTACCCTTCACTTATTTTCAAATTTTAATTTTTTGTAAACGCAGGCGGTAGGCATGACTTTTCTTTCCCTTGTTCCGTTTACTTTCATCTCTCTTTCTCTCTCTACGTTCCGCAGACAACGTGTCGCGTGGTTCTTTCTTTGTTAACATTTCTCAATACTCGGCCTTCTTCCTTTCAGGAGGGTGCGGTGCGGTTCTTGGAACGTGGCCAATCGCTCATCGTACAGGTATGGTCTCTTCTACGGACCCAAAATTCTTCTCGCGTCGATGAAGTGAGAAAATTTCTTTTTCTCGAATGTGTTGGGTGAAAATTTTATCTTTCGTGAACTCAATATATTCTCAAATATTGAAGAACTTAAGTATTGCAAAATAAAATTAAGGTTGTTTTCAGAAAATAAGTTGCAGTCTCTAGAGATCTTTGTGCTAAAATGAAAATAATAAATGTTCCCTAAAACCAAATTAACTTGAAATTTTCTTTCAGATACGGGGGAATCCGTAAGCAGAGAGATGAGTTTAAGGTAGAAGATAGAGATCCTAAAATATCACTTGAGTCAAATTAAATTTCAATTACAGAATTTTTGCCTATAGGGAGTAGCCTTGTTAAACTAGACGCATAGATACACTTTGTGAATAGTCTAGAAGGTAGACACCTGAGATGATTATTAACTCTTTCAAATGTCAACCATACAATTATGAGTATAATTATTTCTTACACTGGAAATTGATGTAATAAAAATCCTTCGTATAAACAAGAAAGTGATTGTGTCAATATTTCCCCAACAAAAGATAAAAATTTGGTGCGTGGGCACGAAAGTAGAAGCTCAACTGTGGTTGGTTGTTCAAATAGATTTCTCTTAAACCACTACACTTTCCTTTCATATTTTAAAATGAAAATATAAATGTATACAAATGAATATATGATTTATGTAATTTGAAAGATTTGAGGTGTTACAATTTGGATGAGCCACGAGAAAAGGGATAACAGTGAAAAAACATATAACGAAAACAGAGGTAGCTTATAAGCAGTACCCTTTGTAACAATGTTCTACTTGTCCTGCTACGCTTGTCAGACTAGCTGAATGGTTTGGCATTCTCCATAAGAAGGCAAGCATGTGAAAATAGTACAACTCTATCATTTGCCCATATTTTACTTATTGCTTGATATTACAATTTTTTCTCGTCAAAGGATTTACTCCAGATTTCTATTAAACACATGTAGAAAACAGATAATTCATGATATCTATTTATCTAATCACACAGCGAAACATATTGTTTTGTTTTCTTTTCCTGATAGCTGAATCTGATAAGAGTGAAATACGAAGTAGCCAATGAAATCTGGCTGAAATATGCACATACTTCATGGACATTGAATCATTATACTGCTATATTGTTGGATAATTATGTTCATCAAGTTCTTTTTTATGAATACATGTCAAAAGCTAATAAAAGCAGGGACTTTTGATGAGACATCAACAATCATCACCTGAAGTTAAGATGGCTTTCTTGAGGTTTTCCTCCTCTAGATTGTAGAACGGCCAATTTTCACTTTAAAAATCTAGTAACTTCCAAACTTTCACACAATTAAAACACCAAAAACCAGGGAAGTTGAAAATTTTTGAAAGTCTGAATATGTACTTTTGTTCTCTCAACATAGAATTTTACTTCTTATTTTTTCCTTTGACGCCGCTCTGATAATGTTTCAGCTACTTTTGTAGATGCTAGAAGAATTGAAGGTTCCTTATCACAAAGACTGGGATGGATTGAAATGGACTGGTTACCCTAGTTTGGAGACATTGTATTTTCACTACTGTCTAAACTTGCGAAAATTTGACTCCTCTATTGGGAAGATGGAAGTTCTTACTCACTTGGACATTATTCGGTGTACGAATCTTCGAACTTTACCCGAAGAGATTGGAGGATTGGTGAATCTGAAGCACTTGTCTATCAAAAAGTGCTCCCAAATGGAGAAACTTCCATACTCTATAGGGAAATTAGGATCATTGTCTAAGTTGGATATATCATCCTCAAGAATTACAAGTTTACCTAATTCAATTGGCAATGCAAGACATTTGTCATTCCTAAATCTATCAGGCACGCCGATTGTGGAACTTCCAATTTCTATCGGAGAGCTTACGCAACTCGAGTTTCTTTCTCTCAAATATTGTCGAAATTTGGGGGAGCTTCCAGAATCAATAGGCAACTTGACATTGTTACAGAAGTTGAATCTCTCAGGGACAAACATTGTTGAGTTACCTAATTCGATAAAAAATCTGAAGCAATTGAAGGTGATGAGGATTGGATTTAATTCGATAAGGAGGTTACCTGCCAGTATTGAAATGCTAGAGAAGTTGGAGGAGCTCTATGCCGAACATTGTGAACAACTTACAGGCGAACTTCCGATTGAAATTGGCAAACTATTGTCTCTACGCATCCTAGACATTTCATATACCCATATTAGTGCAGTGCCGATGGCAATCAATTACCTCACGCGACTCCAAAAGCTGGATCTAACACATTGTGATGAGCTTCAAGAACTGCCGAAGCTTCCCTCGAGTTTGCATTGTCTACGTGTTCACTCGGCATCATTGCGGTTAGTTTCGGATTTCAGTAACCTCACGAATCTAGTGGAAATGCTTTTGTCTAACGGCTTTGGACAAGCACCTGCCCAACCATCAAACCCAACGCAAACTTTCCGATTGCAATGGGTTGGAAAGTTATCTAAGCTGGAGAAGTTGAGCTGGGGCCTTTCATATTTTCCCATTTCATTAACAGAGTTGGGCTACCTACCTCAACTTAGAGAACTCACTTTATCTGGCATGGACAGTTTTAACTCGATAGTTGTTGGACCACAATTTTTCAACTTGAAAAATTTGTCCATATTGTGTCTTCATAGCTCTCCACTGAGGGAAATTCAACTAGATGGGCTTGAGCTATTGAGAAATTTAGGTGTGAGAGAATGCGAGTTTCTCGAGCGACTGTCAGTAATTTCATCAAGCCTGAGGAAGCTCTATAAAATGGAAGTTTTAGATTGCCCAAAGCTACTTGAAATTCAATTTCCCAGTACAATGGAATCATTAGAGGAACTTCGAGTTGGCTACTGCGATTCCCTGGGAGGGTTGCATGGTTTATCAAACTCGAAGAAGCTGAAGGGTTTGCGGATCTACCAATGCAATGGACTACGGGTTGTTGAGGGCCTTGAGGAACTGGAGCTTTTGGGATTTTTGTATCTTTCCAGGTGTGGATCGTTGGAAAGGTTGACTGATGTATCCGACTCAAAAATACCAAATGAATGCTGGATAGAAGTATGGGGTTGCATGAAACTAAGTAGTTATGAGGGTACTTACCGGGGTTACAAAGAGATGATTCTTGTCATGATGAGAATGACATTCAACGAGGTGCACCTTCCTCATACCCTTCACTTATTTTTCAAATTTTCATTTTTCAGAAATGCATGAAGTAGGCATCACATTTCCTCATTTTCGCTTGTTCCGTTTCCTTCCTTGTCTCTCTGTCCATCTTTCTCTTGCATGTATTTATTCATACTTCTTTATATAAATCTATGATTATTGTTAGGTCCACTATTAGTGTAAAAGAAACATTCATTATTTTACCGTCTGAAGTTAGTTTTGTAATTGAATTTTTCCATGTGTCATTTAGCCAATGGTGAGTGTGTCAATTGTTTCTTACACGAGCAATGTGCTTAATAAAGATCCTTTACATAACTGAACAATGATCATATTAATATTTCGCCAAGCAAAGATAAAAATCACACTTCTTTACACTTTTCCTTTAGAATTTAGAATGAACAAATAAATATATAGAACCAAATGTACGATTTATGTATTATGAAAGTTTTTTTTTTTTTTTTTTGGTCGAAATATTATGAAAGATTTGAAGTGGTACTTATTGGGTGAGTCATGAGAAAAGGAAAAATAGTGGAAAAAGATATGCCAGAAACAGAGCTTATATGCAATACCCATTGGTCAACAATGTTCTACTTATCGAGCTATGCATAACAAACTGTAACTGTGTGGTTTGGCATTCACCTTAGAAAGGCAAGCATGCGAAATGGTACAACTCTATCATTTGTCAAAATTTTAAATATTGCTTGATATGGATATTTTTTCTTGTCTAAGTTAAACAGAAAAATTCGTGAAAATAAGGGAGATGCCTGTACAAAACATATAGTTTATGATATCACGTACATCTTTATCTACTCAAATGGCAGAACGTATGTGTTTTTTTTTTTACTGGTAGCTAAATCTAATCAGAGTGAACTATGAAGTAGATAATAAATTGTTGGTGGAATATGTACATAGTTAATAAATATATAATCATTAAACTGCTAAATCGTTGGATAGTTATGTTGAGTTCATCGAGTCCTTTAATATGGATATTTGCCGGAGATTATTAATAAAGCTATGGATTATGATAGATCTGCTAGCACTCGTTTGCGTAATTAGTTTCCAACGTGACGTATAAACCAAGGTGTACAATGTACTTGTATGCGTGGAAAATGATGCAAGTTACATTATAAAGATCTTTGTATCAAGAAGGTTAAGTTAGATTAAAAATAATTAGCAATTGTTCAGATAAAGGGAATCGAGAATAAAAAGACATGTATATTTAAAACCCATATTGACAAGTGTCCTATTAGTCTATGATAATGAAACGAATGGCCATTTGACTAGTATATTATCACAAAATCATATTCTAGTACTTAGTGCCTCCATTTCTACTATACATCAACCAGTTAATTATGAGCAATTCATTGAATTTCCTACGTAATCCATAAATAAAATAAAATATGCAGTGTACCTTAACTATGATAAAAATCATTGGAATGTTCGGACTTCAAAGCAGATGGATTGGATGATATTTAAATTTTCTTATGCTACAATACCAGGAGAAGAGAAGACTGATTCATCTTTTCTTGTACTAGGAAGATGCAAGGGAAACAGATGCAGAAGGATCAATGATGGAGACCAAAATCTGCTATCCTCAGACTTCGCCATTGACTGTAGGGCCTCCAGAACCCGGCACTGAGCTCGACTCTAGAAGTAAGTCGCTGCTGTTAGAATGAATATACTATTATCCTGTCACACAAAGTAACATCTGTTAGCTTACGCTACCAACATACAAGAGCTGACAGGAATCAAACTAATCTTTGGATGTTTTGCTGCTATTAGTTTGGATACAATGTCATTTATTAGCTTACCTTGATAGTACAAGCTATTCTCGCAGGTTTGAATGACTTTCAGTCTCCTCCACGAACCTCATCTGCAAATGTTTCCAAGTGTTCGTGCTCAATTCTATGAACAAAATGTGACTGATTCAAGCAACGGACAGATGAATGAATTCACAATGTGATTGAGTTTGGGAATCTTGGGAAATTGCAAGAAGTAATGGAGTTTGCTCTAAGGACATGTCGCCCCTCTTCCAGGTCCATCAGAAAAGAAACTTATTGTCGATTCGTCCAAGGTAATTATTCTGTTTTGTGAAAACCCATTTGTTTGCCACATTGATTTTCGATGCATGTGATACTTTTCTCAAATGTGCTCAATATGAAAATACTTGGACCGGGGCAAGCCCTAGGTATCAGTCTAGGTATCAGTATGTTCTACTAATTGGTCAACTCTTTTTTTCTGTGCCGTAAGAAGTCATTTTTAAGCAGTTAAAGAAGAAGACGATCTAATTCTCCAGATAATCCAGTATTTCAGAGTCAGTTGCGGTAATTGTTATCCAATTTTTGGGTCATATAAAGCAAGGCTCTGTTTCTTTTTCCTTTTTGGTAGATTGATGTTTCTACCAAAGTTGCTCAAATAACTAAAGAATGCCAAAATACCCAAAAAAAAAAACATGAAAGAAAAAATCAAGCTGGAAATGGACGGTATCTGGGGCTGTTGATCATTAATCTAAACAAGCTCGCAGCACACATGAACTTGAAAATAAAAAGGAAACTGGAATAAGGAAAGTGGAGACGACATGCCTCTTGACAAAACTCTTCTCTCTTCCCAGATGTGGAGGAGAGCTCTATTGCTATGTACCACCGATCGAGCTGGGAATTGGATTTTTGGATTTCACTGGATAAAGCAGGTTGCTGAGGGACTAGTTTCGGGTTGATTACACTGAAGCTACTGTGGAATGGTTTCCTTATGCAATATATGGAGAACTAGGAATGACTTGCTGCATAATCAAGTTGCTCCTGTTGATGTTGGGATGAATCCCCTCGTGTTTGCAGTAAGATATAGAGTATCGAAGGGTGCATAAGCTGGTGCAGAAAAAAGTTAATTCTGATTTGGCATTTGCCTGGAGTGTATTGGTATGCTTGGCCTTTAATAACTTGTCTTGTAACTGTTTTGGATATTTGGGCAGTTAGTGTTCATGTTCTAGTTGGAGCTAAGATTGTTGCTTGAGTAGTGTGCTAACGATACTGTTAGGTTTGGATAAATTATATTAAGTGGACAATTTGATGGAGATCTTGATGAATGAACTTTGAGGATGGTAGGTCTCGAGGGTTCTTTATTTTATTTTTATCTTTTTTGGGTAGGTCTTGAGTTTGAAAAGTTGGAATTTGACGTATTTAGGTTTCATTGATTCACTAAACAATGATTATCACCACCAAATTATTCTGGTCACCTGTTAATTATCACCACAAAAACGAGATATCTTGATTAACTAAACAATAATTCAAGTGGTTTGGAAGAGTTATGCTGATGATTGTAGGGAGCTATACGGTGAACTTCCTCTTGAACGGTGGAGATCGGACCATTTGAGAAAAGCAAGGGTTGGTCAATTCGTTGAATTCTGCTGAAACGGACTAGGTGGGATCGGCAGCAGGAAGGGCAACGTCATGAGCGTTGATTAGTGTCGTGATCAAACGGTCCGATTGAAACAGTTTGATCCAAAGGTGGAGGAACAACGATGGGCTTAACTTCCTGGGCAAGTTTTGCATGCTGAGAATGTGATCGACGCATTTCCAAAAGTTTAGTTACCTTTCAAACCATCCAGATCATAATTGATGACGCTTGAGATTAGCGGGGCAAGTGATTGACTCCATGCTACATCTCGCGTTAAATCATCATCTCGCGACTTCCTCTGTCAATTATTAGAGAAATGTCCTTGTAACAATGAATCATTATAGTGATCTCACGACTTTGATAGAAAAGCCAACAATATCATGCCCTAATTTTTGTCAACTAGGATCTCACCTATGTTCTTCAAATCTATCACGAGCTTCTTAAACTCATCCGAGTGGTCTCTAGTGGAAGTAAGTTCAGCATGTTGAAACTAAAACATCATCTTCAACATATATGATAATTTTTTAAACCCTTTCCCATGTAAAGAGCTTGAAATTTTCCTCATAATGCTGTGGCATGTCTCTTCTCAATCACTTCTATTAAAACCTCATCCAATGATATCAACATGATTATACTATTTGCCCTCTCCATTAACTCATCTTTATTGGCACTTTTTATCATTTTCGGCAACTTAGCCTTGCCTTCCAATGTCTCATCTCGCTTCGCTGCTCAATTTGTGTTTTCCATTAAGCTTTTGAATTTCTAGTTTTGCTCTAAACATAGTTGCAACAACAAAATTTCCGAACAACGATCATACAAGCAAAAACCCCAAATCAAATCTAGAAAGATCCTATACTTAGTTCTAATACCAATTGTTGTAAAATTAATGCATAAGCTAATGGGATCCTGTAAATCAATGCGCGAGCATGAATTAACCAGATAAATCAACAACGAACAATAGGAAATGCATGAAGTCCCAATGTGGCTATCTACTTTATAGGGAGATCACTTGCAACTAATCGAAGGATTATAAAGTACAATAGCTCACATATTCAAGCGCTTCTCAACCTTAGATTCCACCTAAAGCACAGTGTTTAGCCTTATGGAGAATTACGGTTTGAAACACCCGCATCTCTGGAAAGAGAACAAGGATGTAAACTCTTAGCGCAAAAAACGATCACCATGTGTTCCTCTTCCTCTCCGCGTGGCTAGAAGGGCAGCTCAACCTTTTTACTGTTCTTTTTGCGCAGCTGAAGGGGACGAGAAAATTAGAACCCACGCCTTTTCATTTTTCTTCCTCTGACAAATCTACTGACCCCACAAGTGGGCAAAACTGATGGTAGAAGAGGCTAATTAGAAGACTACATCTTCTCAATTCTCAAGAGTATGGCGTCGGGCATTCACTTGAGTTTATGCAACAACAATTCTAATTTCCTTTTATTCGGTTCTCATCCAATCGAACCTTCAAATCTCATTTGGTTTTCATTTCATTGTTTACTTTCAACTCATTTACAGCTCTTGTTTCTTCTCAAATCGCACATACGAGCAGCTCACATGCTCCAGACACGGAACTCGTTTGATAGTTGCAACAGGAATAGAAAATAGTACTCTCAGCATTCTCCTCTTTCCTTCAGCACGTCACCATCTAAAAGTAACATGCAGGAGCACCATTTGACAAACACAATCAACTATGAACAGGATTTGATCCACTCAAACACTTATGAACAGCATTCAATATACATCAACTATATATCTAATTAGTTCACAATTCAACCTAATATATACAGGAAATCCAGCAAAGACACAACCAACGCAACTTCAATTGAACATCAAGACGTCGGTAAACAGAATGCAATAGGAACTATCTGCGATAGAGTCAGGCATTCTGTCAAAAAGGTCGTGAGCAAGTGGTGTGAAGTACTATCAACACCAGAATGGCAGAGTAATACAGAACAGAGACATCAGAGTAGAAAATCCATGCACACAAGCAATTCTTTCCACTTAATTGGAAAAGAAACAACCTGGCGATGATAAGGTGATGGCACCCACGGTAATCATGAGGCGGCCGTTGCTATGGTTCACGTTCCAACGCCCCGACTTCATCTCCACGGAACGCCCTCAAGCTCATTGGTCCCTCTGTTTTCTTATGAACAACAACAGAATTGACACAAAACAGAACAGAAATCAAAAGACAAAACCGAAAGCAATCGAAATCAATTCTAAAATTAATCGGAGACGAAACGACCTTGACAGGTGTGGCTCTCAGTTGATGGATTTCGTCATCGCCGGAGCGTCGTGGAGCGGGATATGCGGCAGCGGAGCTGAAGATGCAGCGGAGGATCGGAGATAAAGCCGCCGGAGTCATCGTTACTCCCAGTGGAATAGCAATCGAAGGAGAGAATAGAGTCGCGGGCGATTAAGGAGAGCAGCGACGACGACAACGATAAAAGATGCGTAGCGACCATGGAACCGCGAGCCAACATCAAACCGCTGGAGAAACTGGTGCACGGAGACGCCAGGACACTTGAATCGGCGGCGACGATTCCCCTCCGACGAACCTCAAATCGAAGGAAAATGGAGCTTCTGGCGAGAGCCCCGACGAAGGATTTGAGAGTAAGAGCAAGGAAGGATTTGAGAGTTAGAGCAAGGATCTCCATTCTTGGTTGCTATGGAGCGCGGGTTCTTACTAAATAAAATACATTTTAGCGGGATTTCTAGGTACATAATAGCATTTCTGTTCTAAAAAGTAAAAATGTATGCATGTCCTTGATCTTCTAGCCCAACTTCCCCGATTCCCACTATTTCTCTAATTTCTGCGCAAGTTAGTTATTATTTCGAATCTAATAGTGAACATGGGAAATATTCAAGGGAAGCAACAACTTATGAGCAGTAGATACATATTCAATCCATTATGCAATCCATGACAAAGCACCATGACAATATTTAAGAAATGCGATATCTTATGAGTGGAAGTTCATATTCAAGATAATTGGCTTACGATTCAACTAAATCTTGACATTTTTTATACAAGCTAAATGCAACTATGTCGAAGGAACAAAGTCCATTTCATCTTAATAAGAGTAGGACGCAACAGTAGATTGAAATTCTCAACCATTAGCAGTCTAGTCATGTTAGTAGATACAGGCATCTTTGATAGTGATTTACTTTTGTAAGGGGATGAAAACCACATTTCCCAACGGTTATAGTGGAATAAAGTATAATCAAGATTTAAAACTATTTGAATGGTTTGATAAAATCCTAAAATTTGTCCAAAGAGTGCAATCGGATACTTCAATTAGCACCCTCACTTTGGAGCAACAAAAATGTTCCAATGCGACTTTATGCAATAATTTGGAGGATACTCGATGCCAGACACCAATCAGCAAAATGGACTAGAAGCTTGAAAAAATTTAGGGAGGCGTGGGAGAAGGGGGTAGCGCCGCCGCACCTCTATGGACAGCAGAGGCGACCAACCCTCTTGCGGCCACTCACACGAGTAGCATAGGCGTTACCATGAGGGCAATCACCTCAGCAAAATGGCACCCAATGAGGCACCCCTTTGACACCACATCATCGCCTCATCAAAGGTTCTACTCAAATATAAGTCATTTACATGTTAACGTATGGGCAAGAAGCTGTTATTTTTTTGGAGATAAATGCGGGAACCCCCGTCGGACGCGAGTACCCTACGCCCCCGTCCGAACTCCCGAGGAACCCCTGTCAGACGCCGCCGGCATCCCAGCCCCGTCCTCCGACGCCCTAACCGACCTTGTCAAGGCGGAACCTCTGGGAGAAGAAGCTCCTCAGGTCACGGAGAGTGTAGCCATTGGCCCGAGCACGGCGGCTTCGCCAGGAGATTATCGGCCAAGTCCGTGATAAAGTTCGGCGCTTATTTAGCTGTGGTTTTCTTGTTCCAGACCATTTGTGCTGTTTGGGTGTTTGGCAGCAATTGTCGAGAGCGAGGAATGTGGTTTACTTGGATGAGTCTGACTTGGAGAGGACTGAGGAGATAAGGTCGATGGCTAGGGAGGCGCGGAGGAGCGAGAAGAGGGGGCTGAAGAGGGACGATGCCGGGGATGCTGAAGGCGATGATGGCGATGACGATGATGATGGTGAGGCAATTCCCGACAGCAGGATGGCTACTGAGAAGGAAATTGGTTCTCGGTTGGATAAGCTGCAAAAGAATTTGAGACCTATTCGGAAATCGCCAGGTCTAAGTGAAAATGTGCCGCTCGAGGGAGCTAGTAGTTTGATGTTCAAGAAAAAGTTGAAGTTTAGAAGCCCTTTGGTGGAGAAACCCGGTACTGCTCCGAAGGGGTTTCAGCGGTTACGAGATAATGGTAAAACAAAGAAGAAAAGCAAAAACGAAGTCAATGGAGAAGGGAAAAATGGAGGTCTCGATCACGGTGTTATGGAATCATCAAATGGATAAAAGTGGGAGGAATTGGTAGATGGTAAGGGACATAGCGGTCTCCCCGACGACATCAAGCGAGAAGGTGATGAAACCATGGTTTTCACGGAGATGCAGAATGATTTGTCATATCATGTACTTTTTATCAATTAGAAAGTCGGCATCAACAATAATTCATTACATGAGTATATTAAATAACATCATAAAATGATGTTAAATAATTTTCTATCGGTGTTAAATAGTTTTTTAATATCTCAAAAATTAAAGATGAAGTTGAGTGTGATTAGCGTGGTTTAATTAATGACAAGATTAGGACAAGTGTCTTAATATTTCATTGTTAATTAGGTAAGGGAATCGAAATTCTCTCTCTTTTTCAAAATATATATTTATAAGTTCGGTTGAGTCAGTTCGATTATTATTAAAAAAGAAGAAGAAGAAGAAGTGTGATTTCCACTCTCTTTCCATACGTGAGATGGGGCAAGCGACGTCGTTTTGGTGTAGCCGGATTTGGCGCGAACAGATTGAAAGGAGAAGAAGGACAGACTTGTAGGCAGAAGTGGACGGCTTGTCGTTTTATTGCTGCTGCTCGTGTCATTTGGAAAGGCTGGATCCTTTCTGTTCTTTTTTCCTTCTTAAATAAACCAACTGATTAAGCGGACTAATTTTTTTTTTTCAACAAGTGGACTAATTAATTCAAATAAAAAATGATTGATCCCCTTTTCCCCTTTTATTTTTGAACCTACGTTGGAGGGACGGACTTGCCTCCGAACCAAAGCTGATGTGCTGGCGCATGTGATGAAGGCTGACATCATCACTCAATAGAATGGCGTCACCCGTGTAAGGAAAATATAAGTATAATTATTGTCTAATTAAATAAGATTACATGTAATTAGAGAAATATACCAATTCATAAGTGCCTGTATGAATTTGGATCTCTACGCAAGTGCAAAATAAGAAAATTTCGAGACGATGTTGAGATTAGCCCTTAAAGAGAACTTTTAGTCAATTTTTGAAGCCAGTCACCAAATTTAACTTTTGGAATCGAATTGGCCCTGAGTACATTTGTACTCTTGCAAGTGGCCTCCACGGTCGGGGCAATTTAGGGCAATCTTCTTAAAGAAATGCTTCGTCTTCAACCTCACTAGCTTAGTTAAAACAGAATCGTGCACGTTTTTATGATCAAAACGTTGACAGACAGATACCACGGCATGACCAAGCCATGTCGAACTTTGGTATCTTTGGCAAACGGGACCAATCCACGATCCAAAAGATTGATTTTCATGGGGAGAACTGGGCAAATTCTCTGCTTTCAAAGCACGCTCCCTAGAAAAAGCAAGACATCATGTCGACTTAATTATAACTAGTAACTTCAGCGTGACTTTCTACATTCCAAACAACTTTCTATAATCAACAGAAGCTTTGACTTTGTCAAAAAATTTTTAACCTTTCGTAACTTTTCACGTAGAAAATCGAAGTAATAGTAGTTGATATATATTATTTATGTGATGCAATAACTCCCGCTACAAGAAGCAACAACAAAATATAAAGCAACATCTGTGCATCAACAAAAAACGCATCGGTGGCCTTATTAGTGTCGTCAGTTAGGGTGCATTTTGGGGAACAATTTTTTTTAGAAACATTTTTAATGTTTAAGTTCTCAGAAACAGTTTTTTAGTATTTGCATACATTTGATAACTATACAAATTCTTATTTTCATGAAAGAAATGCGTTTGGTACGATCCATTATATTTTTATGACTTAAAATTTCTTTTAATTTATTAATAATTTTATTACATTTTCTTTTCCCTTTTTTTCCTTCCTAGCGACCAAGCATACAAGTGCCGGCAAGGTCGCCTACCTCGGGAGCCTCGCCCGGTGACCGGCGAGGTCACCTTGAGCCTTGCTGTGACTGGGCGAGGCGAGGCTCAACCTCCTTGCCTAGCCTTGGTGAAGCTCGGGGGGGCCCTCGAGCCTCATCTGGCCGGTTGCCGGCCAACACTAAGGTCCGCGACCGGTTAGGGGAAGAAGAGAGGAAGAGAAATAAAAGAAAAAGAAGAAAAGGAAAAGAAAAAAGCTTGATTTTTTATTTTTGTTTCTTGAGTTGTTTGTGAAAATAAGAAGTAATTTTTTTTTAATTTCTCGTTTCTATTTCAAATTTGTTTTAGAGAATAAAAAACTTATCACATGCATTTCTTTTCTATTTATGTTCCCAAAAACAAAAGAATAGAAACACATGTTCCCGAGAACGTTACCAAATGCAGCCTTAGTCTTCTTGCTCTCACATATTTCAAAATAAAAATAAAAATAGCTCCATCTTCTACCACGCTCATTTTGGGATCTTTACATCCTCCTCTTTACCTATGGTCAGATAAAAAATAAATAAATGAAATGGTCAAGACTAAGCCAAGTGCAAAAAAGAACGAATGTAGGACGAAGTCGAGGTGTTCGATCCAAGGCTGAAAGCGAGGAGACATTCCGAATGAACGAAAGCGGGGATAAGAGTCCAGACCTTCCTCAATTTGGAAGGAACGTGTCAGCGTATTTCTTCCTCTGCTTCGTCATCTCCATCGTCGCTGCTGATCCGTCACCACCCGCGATGCCACTCCCTCTCGTCTTTCTCTCCCCGTTCCGAGCAAACAGTCGCGGCCCCATCAATCACCCATCACCGCACCAAAAGAATAAATGAAATTATTCTATGCACTTGGTATATACAATAAACTAAATCCGAATTGCCAAATTTGGTGGACCGCTTGTCATTTCAGTGGTCAATATTCAGTTTGATATATATACTACGCTTATGTAATATAATTTCTACAATCAGAGAGTCAATGGTAAGAGGAGAGTTATCTATATTGGTTTAAGTATTGCAAGGAAATTTTCATCTTCACCCATGCTTGGAGTATAATTTTTTATGAGATTTCATACCACATTAATTGACATGTCAGTTATCAAGAAAATCCCAAAAAGTCCTACATCTATTGTATGACATTCACATCAATGATTCCGGCACTCTAACGTTCCAATTTCTCATCTTTTTTTTTTTTTTGACATAGTCGATTTACGAGGGAAAAAATGAATGTTTGTTTCTATCCCTTTTTTTAACCAGGTAAAAAGCTACAAATAAACCCGAAATTTTATGAACTGTGATATATTTACCATAAACTTTTTTTCCGTGACCCCAAAAGACGCAAACTTGTCCGATACCAAAAAACCCTAAACTTTTGTTTTCTAACATCAGAAATTCCAAACTTATATTTACGTGATACATTTATCCAAAAAAATTGGTGTCATAAAAAAAGTTTTGGGTTTTCAATGTCACAAAAGAAAAATTTAGAGTTTTTTTATGTCACAAACAAAAGTCAAGTTTGAGATAAATGTGTCACATAGGTTATAACTCTAGGGGTTTTGTGTTACAAAAAAAGTTTTGGATAAATTTATCACAATGGACATAGTTTAGGGCTTTTGTGTCTTTTACTATTTTAATTAAAACTGTACAATGAATTGTGATTAGGATGGGAAAGCATGTTTGTTAGGCATTAAATAAAAGTAAAAATTATTCTTCTTATTTTTCGTCAAAATTTATATCATTACGGGTAATTGTTTAAGAAGATATGTCTTCTTTTATTAGTATCAGCCCATTAGGTAATTGTTTATGATCTCGTACAACCCAAGAGCCAATGCAAGTGCAATTTGTATAATCTAATTTGTGACGAGATTTGTAAAGTTGCTCCCTTTTCCAAAATTCAATTTAGTTAGAACTACGCATACGTCATTTTTTAAAAGGACCATACTTTTCTTGCTCCGCATTTGACTTATACAATCATTCCGCTGTGTTTTGATCGTATTAGCCGTTGCTTTTTCAAATGTTAACATGCTCAAACGCGCGGCCCATTCGTGTCCCTGTTTGTTATTCGTTTCGTCTTCTTCTTCCACTTTCTCCTCCTTCTTAGTCCGCCAAAGCACAGTCCATTTAAGTTCTTTGTATTGTTCTGCGTTCTCTTTTTTTTCCCCATCTCTTTAGAATTCTAGCATTTCTTATGCCCCCCAGCTTAGATGAGAAAATCGTACCGAAAGTCCATTCCATTATCAACATGACTTGGAGCATCACTACACCAATCTTGCACATTATTAGCCATTAGAGCCACCAAACATTGAGTTTGCACATCAATGCTGAAGCCGGACAAGTTGCTTGAGTAATCGTCGACCGTGTCAGAGGTGTGGAGGATCCGGGCCAATTAGGATGCGAATGATAACGCTTCTTGATTGAGGAAGAGTTTTTTTTTTTTTTCCAGAAATAGTTCTAATCTATTTCTATTCTAAAAATCAATTTATGAGTAAAAGAACTCATTTGGTAACTATACAAAATTTATACTCTTGGAATAGAAAAAGAATAGAAATGCGTTTAGTAACGCAACAGTTTCTTTTTTGTATTTATTCATTTTTTATTCTTGCTCACGGATCGTCGTCGCCGCTCGTTGCCCGCCGCTACCGCTACACGATCGCTGGCCGCCGACCGTCATCGCCGAGCCGCCATCGCAAGCCCATCTAATGGGCTTGCGGCGGTAGTTGGCGATGAAAGTCCGTGGCGACGGTCGACGGCTAGTGGACGTGCGTGGTGGCGGCGGTCGCGGCCGGCGACTGGAGGTGGTGGCCGGCAACCGGCGATCGGAGGCGGTGGTCGGCGACCAGCGGCGGCGGTGGCCAGCGGTGGGCGGTGGCTCCGAGCGGTTGATGGTGGTCGCGGCAAGAAAAAGAAATAAAAAAGAAAATTAGTTTATTTCTAAAAATTGTTCTCGAAACAAGAAGTAACTTTCTTTTGCTTCGGGTTTCTGCTCCAAATTTATTTTCGGGCTAACTTTCTATTTCGGGGAATAGAAAAGCAACTTAGCATTATCAAACGGATTTATGTTCTTTTTTTATTCCGGGGAACAAAAGAACAGAAATCTTGAGAAACAAAAACGTTCTCACGCGCTACTTTAGCGAACTCGGAGGTGTACTAGTGGTAGCGCGTAGGGGAAGATGGACGGCTTGGAAAGGGAGTTCACATGGATGAATGCAGGTCTTCGCCGTTTGATCAGACAAGCAGTGGACGTAGAAGAAGAAGAAGCGGAGCAAGAGAGAGATGTTTTGGGAAGAGAGAGAGAGAGGACACGCTGGGCGGGAGACGAGAGACGAAGTGGACGGCTTATCGTTTTATGGGTGCCCATGTCAAATGGAAATGCTGAATCCCTTTTTAAAAAAAAAATAAGTAATTGATTAAATGGACTAATTAAATTTAATAAAAAATGATTAATTTCGTGAACAGTAGGGCAAAGCCAGTAAGGCGACCAAGTGTATAATGGTACTATCATCGGGCATGAAGATTAAAATTTAATTTCTGTTTTGTTGTGAACCCGATTGGGATTACAAGGGGACTTGCTGTTTTGTGGAATGATGACATATCGTTCAATGTTGAATAGGCATCAACAGAGATGATTGACGTCTTATTTACCGTTCCTGCTGACAAGGTCAGAATGCGGATTTCTTTTGTTCATGCCCCAAATGATTTTAAAGACAGACTACTTCTTTGGGATAGGTTAAGGCAAGTAAGCAGGTTTGATAGCCTTCTGTGGGAAGGAAAACGAATGGCAGAGAATTATCATTAGTTGCTTTTTGGGATTGTCTAAATGATTCCTCTTTGATGGAAGTAGTTTGCAAGGGGTGTGCTTATACATGCGTAAATAGTAGGGATGGAGCTGATTATGGGCCCGTTTGGTTCAACTTTGAGGAAATGCCCTTGGGAGAATGCAAATACCTTTGAAATAAAAGGATTTTCCGAAATGCTACACCGTTTGGTAAATTACAATCTCAAGTAGCTTTGCAAAATAATTTTAGCAAAAATATCGTTCGGCAAAACTTGCATTTCTAATTAGCTTTTGCTATTTTTTTTTTAAAGTCTGAAAATAAAATTCGGTGGCCGGCGAACCGCCGCTAGCTGCCGGACGGCCAATCGAGGGCCGGGCCGCCGGATCTGGCGGCCTAAGTTCCGGAGGCCAGATCTCGCGGCTAAGGGTGTGACCTCGGGCGGTGTCGCCTAGGTCCGCGCAACCTCGAGCGGCGTAGCCTAGGTCCGCGCGACCTCGGGCGGCGTCGCGCCGGGTCGCGGTTGCGCCCACCCGGGCGGTGGTCACCGGGGACGCGCGACCCCCACGCGGTGGTGGTGGTTGCCGGAGAAGCTGAACTCTGAGGCGGTGGGAAGACGAAGACGAATGGAGAAGAAGATGAGCCGAACGGAGAAAAAGATGAACAGGAATGATGATGAACAGTAAATTTGCATTTTCGCAAAGCTCAATGCTCAAAGCTAGTCCTACCCAGCATTCAGCTTTCAGCTTGTAAAATGCCCACATTTCGCAAATGAGCATTCGAAAATCATTGCCAAACACACAAAATTTTCCCCAAGGGGCTTTGGGGGCTCAAAGCCCCTTGGGAAAGCCCAACCAAACGCCCCCTATGTGAAGGAAAAACTAGATCGAGTGGTTTGCAATTTATAGTGACGTCTTAAATTCCCTACAGCGGAGGCCTATGCTCTACCAACGGTGGGATATGATCATAGCCCTTTTCGCTTTCTATAGTGAATTAGCCGGTGAAAAAAGGTAAGGATTTCAAATTTGAAGCTTTCGGGTGGAAGATCTGAATGTCTAGATGTTGTATCCATGCCTGGAATATGGATGATGATGGAGATGAGAAAATAGTGGTGAAATTAGGAAGGGTGACTAAGGAATTACAGTTATGGAGTAAACAGAAATTTACCAACAATTCTCGTAGGATAGAGGAACTAAACCAGGAACTTCAAGTAATTACAAATAGTTCAAACTCTTCCTTTGAAAAGAATAAAATGCAAAGTATTAAATGAGAGTTGAAGGATATTTGGAGGAGAGAAGAGATGTACTAAGGATTAAGATCAAGAGTCAATTGGCATAAGTGGGAGGACAAGACACTATTACAATTCAGCGTTGCAATTGAAATAGAATAATCATACTGAAAGGGCCTGATGATAAGTAGATTAGGGATGAAAAAATGTCGAAGCAGCGAACAACATAATATTTTCAAAACTTGTTTTCCTCAGTTGGGCCAAGAAATATTATCCTGGTAATAGACCGCTTCCCATGTTTAGTCAAAGCTGAAGTAAATGAAAAACCTACTGCTCAAGTGACTATGGAGAAGTTCGGAAGGCAATTATCAGCTTGGAGCAACTAAAGCACCTGGACGGAATGGGCTGAATGGTATATTCTTTAAACACCATAGGGATATTATAAAAAGGGATGTGCTCACCACTGTCCAGTCTTTCTTTGCAATAGGAATTCTCCACCCAAGACTAAATGGAACCCATATAACTCTTGTTCCAAAGATTCCTGACCCAGAAAAGTTGGAAGAATACCGCCCGATCAACCTATGCAATTTTATTTATAAGATTATTTCAAAGATTAAGCCAATAGACTGAAGATGTGGCTACCTGATTGGATTATTGAAGAACAAAGTGCCTTCATGTGTGGTCGGCCAATACAAGACAACATTTTCATTGTACAAGAGGTCCTGCATTAGTTGAGAACCAATAATCGACAAAAGAAATTTCAAGCGGTTTTAAAATTTGATATGCAAAAAGCCTATTATTGAGTAGAGTGGGATTTTCTAAAAGCTTGTATGATCAAAATGGGTTTTGAAGACAAGTGGATCACTTGGGTTATGTAGTGTGTGACAACCGTCTCATTCAGTGTGAAGTTTAATGGGGAATCCCTCCATTTTTTAATCCCTCAAGAGGCATTAGGCAAGGATCTCCTCTCTCACTATACCTTTTTATTCTTCTGGCTAACTATTTATCTTTCATGATGAATAAAGCAGTGGCAAATAGAATTATTAAGAATATCAAACTGAACAGATTCAATCCGACACTATCACCCCTTTTGTTTGTTGATGATTCCATTTTTTTTTTTAGATGGAACCATAATGGAATGCCAGAATATTTCAATGATACTTAATCAATATTGTTATGCATCAGGCCAAGCCATAAACTTAAACAAGTCAGGCGTTTATTTTAGCAAGGGGTGTCCTCATCTACTAATAGGAAACATGACGAAGGAGTTGATATTGGCCACACAGGCAAATACTTAGGTATTCCTTCGGACTAGGGCACATTGAAGAGAAATATGTTTGCTTGGATTCTTGGAAGAGTAAATGCTAATTTAGAAGGTTGGAAGGAATAATTATTTTTTAAAGCTAGAAAGGAGATTCTTCTGAAAACAGTGGTATAAGCCCTTCCAAACTATGCTATGTCGATTGTCAAAATACCTATTTCAGTTTGCAAAGCAATTGAGGGAAGGATTGCCAATTTCTGGTGGAAAACAACAGATTTCAAAACAATACTTCATTGGAAAAAAAAAGGGACATTCTGAAGCTGAGGAAGGACCAAGGGGCCATGGGGTTTAGAGATCTTATATCAGTTAATAAGGCCATGCTTGGTAAACAAGCATGGAGACTCGCATAGAATCCTAATTCTCTCTGGAGCAAGTTCTTCAAAGGCATTTACATTCATCAAGGAGACTTTTGGCAAGCTAAAAGAGGTTCCAAGCCTTCTTGGGGACAGCAAAGTTTGTTATTAGGGAAATGGTAAATCAGTAATAATCAGAGAGCAAAAATGGTTAGTGGCTTAATTGGGGGATCACCAAACAGAAATGACCCAGTTTTGGTGGCAAAATTGATCTTGGCTGAGGAAGGAAAATGGAGTACTTGAAAGCTAGAGGATCTTTTTGATGAGCAATTAGTGCAGGAGATTCAAACAATCCCCGTTAGAGCATACTATGCATAGGATAAATTGGTGTGGTTAGGCACCAAATCAGGTAGCTATGCTGTTAAAAACGGCTACAACATGATCAGAAAAGAGATTGAACGGAAGCGCAATCCTAAACAAGTTTCCTCTTCATACCAAAATCCCAAAACACTTTGGAAAGCTATATGGGACATGCAGACCTTCCATAAGGTAAAGTTTTCCTACAGTCTCTTTGTACAAATGCAATCCCCTAAAAAGAGAACCTAAGGAAAAGGAATATCATACCTGACCCAATATGCCCCCTCTATCAACGGGACAAGGAGACGATCGAGCACATCTTTATACTTTGCCCCTGGACTCAAGGTATCTGGGCTGACACTAATATGAAGATCACGAGGATTGAGGCATGGCTAATGGAATTTGCTGTAGAAGGAGCTGATTTTTCCTCTGTCTTTGGTGGCATCCTCTTTATGGAGCATTTGGAAAGCCCAAAACAATTTCGTTTTTCAGGGTAAACATCTAAACTCGCAAGAAACGGTTGAATCATCGTTTTTCTTGCTAGCAAACTACAGAAAATGGAACTCTCAAAAATCGGAATTGAGGAAAAATCCTACCTTTACTGAGTTGAAGGCCTGGGCGACACCTAGGAAGAAAGCTCTGAAAATTAATGTTGATGCTTCCTTTGTTGATGGTTCTGTGGATGGCGCCATAGCTGGTATATGTCGAGATTACAAGGGAGCGATTGTTACTGCTAAATCAGTGAAGGTCTCCTCGGCATCTCAAGCTAAAACCCCAGGTGTACTTGAAGCTCTCCAAATCTGATCACTATAGAATCTAATCGTGTGGATTTAGTTGAAACCTTGATAAGTGAATCTGCAGATCAGTTCAAATGGGAAGAACGTCTCTCAATCAATGACTCTTCAATTTCTCAAGGCCCACCCCTCAATCAGCGTAGCCCATTGTCTGCGGGCCTCAAATGTAGTGGTAGATTGGATTGCAAAACACAAGCATCTTGGTTCTCTTCCACGGAATTGGTTTTAGGTTCCCCCGCAAGTCCTATGGGCTCTCTTATGTTTAGATTCACCTTGTTTGGGACACTCCAGAGTATCTACTTAAATGAATAAATTTTATTCCGACCAAAAAAAAAAGTCCTCTCGCCATCATTTCAAAATGAATCAGCCATCCTGTCAAACTTTGCAGTGTTGATTTATAGCCATATTTGAGGCATTACAATCTAATTCTTGATGCACCAATTCTAAGGTTCAAGTGAGTTGACGTAATGCCAGAAGGAATGTTTCTTCATTTGCAATGTTCACATCCAACTTGGAATACATCTTCATGTACAATAAAAGCAATAGTAGCGTATTTTGTGCTCTGAGAATTGCTTTTAAACGTGATCTGAGAATAGAGCATCTTTGATTACTTCATGGTGTGAGAATATCCAATAGAAATTTAAGAGTTGATTTCAACGCTAGGAGTAAAAGAGTGCCTGGATTGTCAAAATATTTTAAGGTGGATTGAAACATAGTAAAACTCCGCTATCAAGCTGTTAATTTCAATAATCGACAGAAACCAGAAAGAGTGGCCGTGATTGATAGATGTGAAACAACGAAATCATCCTGACGGTCGAATGATCAAGTGGAGATGGGGATGGCGATGACGGACGTGCTGATGGAGGTGTCGATCTGGAGCAGCTGCCACGGCTTTGTGGGGGCGAGATAAACACAGTGGCAGGGTGATGATGGGACTGTAATTAGGGTCAAATCAGAAATAAGTTGAGCCTTTTTATTATCTTTTTTTTTTGTCGAAAGGAACCTTGATATCATTTGAACTCAAGACTTCTTAAACAAGAGTTATTTTTCTTCGTATTGGTGCTTGTGACCAGCGGCATCACGAAAACTATTTTCAGCGACCGAGGTGTGCACTGTGCAGACCGAGTTGTCCAGGCAGCAGGCTGTGACAAAACCTCTCCTATATGTCGAATTTGCTCCTGCATCACCGAACCTTTGTCCATACAATATTTTCAATACGATACAAGCGCTCATCGACACGTCATTGATAAAAAAAAAAAAAAACACTTGAATTTACCAAACATGGTCCCATATCAAACAAATAAAAAGGAAACAAAATGCGCCTTCCATTGCGAATCTCAAGCGCATCCAATCTTAATTGATTACAAATCCTGTATAAGTTCCGTGCACCTATCTACGCTTCGTAAAAGCAGAAAACTTGTCATCGCCAACTTCTTTGTTTCCTTCCCTTCTTTCCAACGGGAAATATACAACATGACATGATATTTACAATTCCCAGATAAACAAGATGTTAACGCAAGCAGAACAAAGACGCCATAAAATCAGTTGCAGCCCAAGACCATTTGCGAGGTACCACAATCTTCTCCGATTTACTAGATGGCCCTCGCTGCCAAAGGCATTCCCATCTGGCAAAAAGAAAGCATAACATCGTAAGCTTGGCCCTGCCATGGGAGTGTTTGCCGGTTATCAATATGCTGCTGACCACTGAGCGGTTCAAAGAATTGCAGCAGCATTGCGAGTGCACTAACAACAATTTAAGTATAGGAAAGCCTATGATAAAATCAAAACCAGAGAAACCTGAATATTGCAGCATTCTGTTTCTCCTATCCGAATGTCTAGCATAATGATTAAACAGTGTGCTGTTTATCTGGGAATTGTAAATATCATATCAAGACCATTCACGAGGTCCGTCAATTTTCCCAAGTTCTAATACATGCTAAGGGAAACTGCAATTATGGTTGTTTTCATGGCTTAATGATTAATTGCACCTACTTCTCCCCTAGGCAAAGACAAATTAACCCATGGCATACCAATTGACCACAATAAGTAACTATGTTGAAGGATTCAGGGCGATCTGGTGGAAACATTAAAGCTTATGGAGAGAGCTGTAAAATGTGAAATGTTTGTAAGTGAATTGGGATTTCGACCAAAAAAAAAAAAAAAAAAGAATTGGGAAACTGAACATAGACTGCGGACTATTTATTCCAAGTTAAAATTTTAGTGCAGACCATTAAAAGTTATAAATTTATTGAGTAAACAGTAGAAATGTGGTAAATAAATGAAGCTATTTTGCCATTAGCCCAAAAGAAGAATACTCTCACTAGCGATGCAACAGCAAAATAACAGAAAGTGTAAAATTACCTTCAGCCATGGACCAAAAGGGATGGCCTAGCAAAACCTTATGACTTTACATTGTTGAAATGAGCTAAGGCAAAACCAGAAGAAGCATTCCTCACAAAGGGATGGCCAAGCAACTCCGCTGCAGAAGGCCGCTTATTTGGGTCTACTTGCAAGCAACATAAGATGAAGCCTCGTGCATCGCTTGATAAAAAATCGGGAACTAGAGGAAGTTCACCCCGGCCAATTTTGTACACTGCTGGTGCCTGCCACAATAAGAGAGAACATGGCAGAGGCTAGTATTAATCATAAATCCTGGGGGAACTAACATGTGATAGCTGCATAAATCAATAAGATATGTAGACAAATATAAGTGCATCATGCTTCAGGCAATCATCTACCAAATCATTCTAGAATCACAGTTATTGCTTAAGTGGGAGACCATGGATGACAGGTCAACAGTTCACAAGGACCAACAACATTAATGTTTTCCAACTGCTCCCAATAAAGCATAAGTATATATTACTTTTTGCTCAAAATTATTAGTGTCCTAAATTTAAAAAAGAAAAAAAAGGGGGTGTTAGTTGCATGTTTTTACAATGGCTTTGAGTAGGATGGTATTATTTTTTTCTCCATTATAATAAATAAATCCAAAATGAGCATGAGAGCAGTGCAATGTTCGCAATTCACTAGGAAGACAAGAGCAGTCCAAACTTCAGCAGCAGCCATTCTATCAACAAAAGGGCGTTTCCATGCTGTCATGCCTAAAAAGGGGATAACATCATAAAGTAATTTGCTGGCTAGAGCCAGTAAATACCATCTGTTGGAATAGGAAATCTTCTAGAATTTCTCCTTGATTATATTACGTGATTATATTACGTGATTATATTACGTGATATTATGTGATGTGATTTTATTTTGTTAGCTGTAAATTAGATATTGATAGAGATTAGAGGATACTTAGGATTTTTACCTAAATAGGTTTCTTACCTAATTTAGGTTCTCTGTTCATGTATTTATATTCATTGTAATCACTCTATGAGAAATAAAAAAACAGATTCTTTTCTTCATGGTATTAGAGCCTAAAGGTTCTTTACCTATTCATCTCGAGTAATTTTTCTTTTCGTTCGATCGCTATGTCGGACGTATCATCAACCACCCAGTCTAACCCCCCATCACTTCTCACAAAGTCCACCGAGCCTCATCCCATTCAAATCACTTCCATAAAGCTGAATGGTGATAATTTTTTCCGGTGGTCTCAATCCTTTCGAATGTATATACGAGGTAGAGGAAAAATTGGCTATCTGACTGGAGATAATGCAGAACCAGCAACAGATGACCCCACTTGGGCTGTCTGGGATGCAGAGAATTCAGCGATTATGACATGGCTGACCAACTCCATGGAAGAAGATATTGGTGCAAATTATCTGGGTTATTATACAGCAAAGGAACTCTGGGATGCGGTGTGTGAGATGTATTCAGATTTGGGTAATCAATCTCAAATCTATGAGTTAACCTTGAAGCTGGGAAAGATGCGACAAGGAGAGGAAACTGTCACAAAATACTTTCACTCTTTGAAACGTTTGTGGCAGGAGTTGGATGTATTGAATGATCATGAGTGGACGTGTATTGAAGATGGTAATTGATACAGGAAAATTGTAGAAGCAGAACGTATTTACGCTTTCCTAGCAGGGCTTAGAGATGAGTTTGATGAGGTACGCGGCAGAATACTTGGGAAGCAGCCTCTTCCACCTATTGGAGAGGTCTTCTCAGAGGTTCGGAGAGAAGAAAGTAGACGAGGCATAATGCTGGGCAAGTCAGCTACCAGCGGAAAGGATGGATCATCGGAAGGTTCAGCATTGACTATATTCGAAGACAAGAAGGGCCATGTTCCTGCAACAATAGTCTCCGAGGCAAATGTAAGCAAGATCCCCATTAATTTGCGTAGATCATATGGGAAACCTCGTATTTGGTGTGATTTCTGCAACAAACCCCGTCATACACGGGAGACCTGTTGGAGGATTCATGGCCGTCTAGCTTCTACAACTAGTGAGGCAAGGAGACCAACTTCATTCAGCCGTGATAATAAGTCTTCTCAGCGTATGCCTCCTACAGCTAATGAGGCCACCGCATTCCTTTTCAGCAAAGAACAACTAAACCATCTTCTGCAACTTCTTCAGGCTGGGTCTGTATCGGGTAATCCTACTGCTTCGATTGCCCACCAAGGTAGAAATCTAAATGCCCTCTCTTGCTGTTCACAATCTGTACCTTGGATCATTGATTCAGGGGCATCCGATCATATGACTAATATTCCATATTTGTTCAAATCTTATATTCCTTGTCCTGGCAACCAAAAAATTCGGATTGCCGACAGAGTTTTTCATCTATTGCAGGCAAAGGATTAGTTCCACTTTCTAATTCTATTAAACTTCATAATGTACTGCATGTTCCGAAGTTAGCCTGCAGCCTCTTGTCTGTCAGTAAATTTTCTAAAGAGTCTAATTGCCGTGTTGTCTTTTTTGCTTCCCATTGTGAGTTTCAGGATCAGATCTCGGGGAAGACGATTGGCAATGCTAGGATGAGGGATGGTCTCTACTATTTTGAAGAGTTTGTTTCTGATAAAAAAGCTCAGGCGTATGGAACTTTCAGTTCTTCCCCTGTTCAAGAACAAATAATGGTTTGGCACCATAGATTAGGCCATCCTAGTTTTGGATATTTGAAACATTTGTTTTCTCATTTGTTCAAAGATGTGGATGTTTCTTCACTACATTGTGACAATTGTGTTTTTTCTAAAAGTCATCGTACTCATTATAATCCAAAACAATATCGTGCATCATCCCCTTTTTACTTAATCCATAGTGATGTTTGGGGTCCTTTACCCATACCAACAGAAACCGGAAAACAATGGTTTGTTACCTTTATAGATGATCATACCCGTTTATGTTGGACATACTTGATGAGCGCCAAGTCTGAAGTTGAGTCCTTGTTCAAAAATTTTTATTACATGGTTATGACTCAATTCCGTACTACTATTAGTATTCTTCGTACCGATGATGGTACTGAATATTATAACCAGTTTTTGGGGAGTTTTTTGACAGAAAAAGGTATCCTTCACCAGTCAACTTGCCGAACTACACCCCAACAGAATGGCATTGCTGAACGCAAAAATCGCCATCTCCTTGAAGTATCGCGTGCCCTCTGTTTTTCAATGCATGTACCTAAATACTTATGAGGGGAAGCTGTGCTAACAGCATCTTATCTAATTAATAGGTTGCCTACTCGGGTATTAAACTACACTACTCCCTTAAATTGTTTCAAAAAAGTGTACCCCACAGCGCGTATTTTTTCTGATATTCCTCTAAGGGTGTTTGGTTGCACTACATTTGTCCATCTCCCAATTCAGTGTCGATCCAAATTAGACCCTCGGGCTGAAAAGTGTGTTTATAGGGTATGCACCTAATCAAAGAGGTTACAAGTGTTACAATCCGCATACTGGTAAAACTCATATCACTATGGATGTAACCTTTATTGAGTCACAACCGTTTTTTTCTTCTAACAAATCTCTTCAGGGGGAGAATGGTGAAGTTAGTGAAGAGATTAAATCTCCTGTCCTTCCTACTCCTTTGTTTGAATCTTCGAAAACACCTCTGCCGAATCTTGATGTGTCAAGGATAGGGGGAGAAAAAGTTCATGATCACAATGTGATCAACAAGCCCGAGCTTCAGGTTTATACTAGAAGAAAAACTCTTCAAAATGTTGCAGATCAGAACTTTGTCTTGGAGCCTCATACGTTTGCAACCCCGAGAGATGATCTCTTGCCTTCGTCATCGGGTGATCCTAGTAGTACTCATTTTCCCTCTATTCCTGCCTTAAATTCTGATACTAATGCTTCTAATCTTGATATGCCTATAGCTCTTAGAAAAGGAGTTAGATCATGTACTCAGCATCCTATATCAAAACATGTGTCATTCCAAAAGTTGTCTCATCATCATAGAGCATTTGTGTCAAATCTGTCTCACATATCTATTCCTAAAAATATACATGAAGCTTTGAAGGATTCAAAGTGGAAGATGGCAGTTGAGGATGAAATGCTTGCACTTAAAAAGAATGGCACATGGGAATTGGTTGATGCACCAGAAGGAAAAAAGATTGTTGGCTGTAAATGGGTATTTACTGTAAAATGTAAACCTGATGGGAGTGTTGAGCGATATAAAGCAAGGCTGGTGGCAAAGGGGTTCACTCAGACTTATGGAGTGGACTATCAGGAGACTTTTGCTCCAGTTGCCAAGATAAATTCTGTTCGAATTTTACTATCTTTGGCTGCTGCATTTGATTGGCCCTTACATCAGTTAGACGTGAAGAATGCATTCTTGAATGGTGACTTGGAGGAGGAAGTGTTTATGAGTTTACCACCAGGTTTTGCAGGAACTGAAGGCAAAGTTTGCAGATTAAAAAAGTCGCTGTATGGACTTAAACAATCTCCAAGAGCGTGGTTTGAACGGTTCGGGAAGGTGGTTAAAAGGTTTGGCTATCACCAAAGTCAAGGAGACCACACTCTATTCTATAAACACTCAAAGGAAGGTAAGTGTGCAATTCTAATCGTCTATGTTGATGATATAATATTGACTGGTGATGACAAAATCGAGTTAGAAAGCTTGCGAGAGAAGCTGGCTGAGGAGTTTGAGGTTAAGGATTTGGGTGTCTTGAAATATTTTCTTGGAATAGAATTTGCAAGATCCAAGAATGGCATTTTTATAAACCAACGCAAGTATGTTCTTGATCTGCTCAAAGAGACAGGTCTATTAGGATGTAAAGCGGCAGAGACCCCCGTGGAACCAAATATGAAGCTTGAACTTGCCAAGGCTGAAGAAGTGATAGACCGAGAAAGGTATCAAAGGCTTGTTGGTCGACTTATTTATTTATCTCATACTCGACCTGATATATCGTTTGCTGTAAGTATGGTGAGCCAGTTCATGCACTCACCAGGGCCAAGGCATTTTGAAGCAGTATATAGAATTCTACGCTACTTGAAGGGAAGTCCTGGTAAGGGTCTAAATTGAAGTGTTCACCGATGCAGATTGGGCTGGAAGCAATATGGATAGGAGATCTACTTCAAGCTACTGTACGTTTGTTGGTGGTAATTTAGTCACTTGGAAGAGTAAAAAACGGAGTGTGGTGGCAAGAAGCAGTGCTGAAGCTGAATTTCGGTCAGTAGCACATGGTGTATGCGAAGTTATGTGGATTAAAGGTATTTTGGATGAACTACAGATTCCAAGTTCCATACCACTGAAAGTGTATTGCGACAATAAGGCAGCAATCGCAATTGCTCATAATCCCGTGTTACATGAACGGACAAAGCATGTGGAAGTTGATAAACACTTCATCAAAGAAAAACTTGATAGTGGACTAATTTGTATGCCGTATATTTCAAGTGATGATCAGGCTGCGGACATTCTGACCAAGGGATTGCATAAAAAGCAATTCGTTCATCTAGTGAACAAGCTGTCTATGGAAGACATCTTCAAGCCAGCTTGAGGGGGAGTGTTGGAATAGGAAATCTTCTAGAATTTCTCCTTGATTATATTACGTGATTATATTACGTGATATTATGTGATGTGATTTTATTTTGTTAGCTGTAAATCAGATATTGATAGAGATTAGAGGATTCTTAGGATTTTTACCTAAATAGGTTTCTTACCTAATTTAGGTTCTCTGTTCATGTATTTATATTCATTGTAATCACTCTATGAGAAATAAGAAAACAGATTCTTTTCTTCACCATCCCAGATGGAAACCTTACTACAAGTACGGAGAATTTACAATTAATATCGAAAGTGACAAAATCTAGCAGAGGAGACAACCATTTAGGTCAACAATTTATCCAAAGAAGAGCAGCGAGGGATCAACACTCAAGGGCAATGGCAGAAACACCAAAGTTGATAGTGGCAAGTGACAGATTAGAGGACAACCACACAATTAAAGGACACACTAGGGAAGATGAAGCAATCACTGTCAGTGCTGCTCTGGAGCACAGATTGCGATGCCAATATTAGGATTTCAATCTCTCTCAGCTGCTCAAGTACCATGTGACATTGAAGGAGAAGGTGGAGAGAGTTTTGAGCCTGAATGTTAGGGTTATATGCATACCCCATATCTTTTGGTGGGAACTATATACAGATGTCAGTATGCGATTATCTAAACTTATGCCGTTGTGAACTTATACTAGTAATTAAAAGTATTAGACAATAATGCCAAATAATTTAAATGAGAAAGTCAAGATTCAGACATTCAACAGAGGCTTCAGACCATGTTACATAACCATTTGCTCCAGAGTTTCAAGCAACTGTTGGCCATAAATACTATGCATATCCTTTGACATTACGATAATCTTGATAAATATCATTGAATTCTCTGTCCTCTCTCTTTTCTACGTAGTGCTCCTGCTCATTTTCTTTTTCTCAGAATGCTGGCCGAATTGACTCGTCACAACATGCGCTTAACTTAGCAAGCTCACATAAAATGTATCAATAACAAAAAAGTTGCGACTAGTTAATAATTCTGGCAAAACATAGATCTCAAGGATATAAAACATGAAATGAAGGTTCTTAATTACATACTTCTTCTAAGTGGGAATATGGATACCGGCGGGTTAACATCTCTAAAACAGTGCACCCTAGGCTCCAAATATCAGCTGCCGATCCATAGCTTTTGTTTTTTGGATTGACGACCTGCATTCACAACCAACAAGGATGAAAGAAAAGTAAAAGCCATGCAACACAACTAATTAAAGTATGCCAAAAAAATTGGCAGCAGAGGGTGCAAACCTCAGGGGCCATCCAATAAGGAGATCCTTTAAAGGAATTAGCATCATTCTTTTTGATTGCCTGTATGGATAAACACAAACTTGATACATCATTTTGGAAAAGTGAAGGACAATATATCCATCACTTTGTGCATGCCTATACGTGCGGTTGTCATGCACTCATTCAATTGTATGTATGCTGCACAACTTCAATGCCTGTGCATATTCCTGCACGCATATGTAGTTGTACATGCATCTTTGTTGATCGCACATGTGCGAGCCCCCAAGAGAGAGAGAGAGAGAGAGAGAATTCACTTTCGCTGATGAGACATACCTTTGCCAATCCAAAGTCTGCAAGTTTCACACAACCTCTTGCATCAACCAATATGTTAGCACATTTAATATCCCTACAGATTGGAGGAACTGGAAGCATGAGAATTCAGCATAGCCGTGCCTAGAATATACAAACAGTTATAATCGCCCGCACAGTTACCAATATTGCAAATTCACATTTCCACCTTCAAGCATTCACACAGTAAGATAATCTTGTCTAAGCTGCTCTACAAAATCATTCTCATGACACTACATATTGGTTCAAGGATTGGACGACTCCCTCATTTCCAGAATGATATTTGGGTAGGTAAAAATAAGCATCATCAAAAGGCACCAAGCGGGTGAGCCATGAAACAAAAATATAAGTTTCACTGTGCTCTTTGTTTTGTTATGAATTCTTTCCTTAACAAAATCAACCTTCCATCAGAATTGATAAGTGCAAATCATTATTTCAATTAGTAAAAACTAATAAAGCAAGGTCGAGCATCTTTCTTATACCTGTGTACCACATGCTGGCCATGAAGATACTTTAGACCATTTAGAATCTGCTTAGTGTATGCAGAGACTTGGAGATCACTCAAGTTATATTGGCGATAAAGTGTTTCAAGTGAACCTTCAGTCATGAGCTCAAGGAATATGTAAAGCTTCTTATCATCCTAGAAGAGAGTAAAGAAAATTATATATGTTAGAATATCCAACCCAAAATTTAAGTTACTAAGTAGTGGAAGATGAAATGTATTTGAAAACACATAAATAAGCACTGTTGAATATTTTAAGACCTCTCAAGTGAAAACCGGTCTGAGAAGTGCACACAGAATTGATGAAAAGGAGCCACGCACAGAAATAAATTAAGACAGAACATGGCTCTAAAACCATTTCCGAACGCAAAAGATTAAATTATTAGGTGAGAGGAGTCTAAACATTTCATTTTATTTGCTTTTTGGTATGGTTGTATATATATCAAAACCCCATAAGTTAATGATATAGGATATTTTAACAAGATTCATCAGAGACAACCATACCAAAAAGCAAATAAAATGAAATAAACTACATCACTGATGTTTACCATTTATTCATCCTAATGAAGCTGGATGTCTAGGCCTCTTATAACACCTAACTAATGATTGGATCACCACAACACCACTCCCACAGAAATCAACTGTACCAAGGCAAGAGTCCCCTAGACAAGGCCCTGAGGTTGGTTATGCTTCCTGAAGTGCACTTTGGTAGAGTACCTTCTCAATAACCAATCAGCGTTTAGTGAGAATCTCTTTGATGGGAGTTAATTTAAGTATAAATCCACACCAGATTTAAAAGTATTTTGTGAACTTAAAAGGAAAATAAGGCAAGAACGCATGGGACCAAGCTCTTCTTTTTGTTGGTTTCTTCATAAAACACAAATATCCAAGTCACCATGGTTTTAAATTGCAACAGTGCCAACAAAAACAGTTGCACAGTGCACCTGGCAGAAGAAGTCATGTTGCATTAATCCCTCATTCCCACAAAATACAGTAGATTGTAGCTCTAGCAAACCAAATTTTGCTTGACAGCAACAATCTTTTGCACGTTTCATGTCCAACAAGAAGTTACGACATGGCACTTTCCCAGAATCTGATGCTTCTTGCGAAACTATGTTTATAAAAGAATTACTGGAAGGTACTTGAACATTAAAGCCACTAAGAAGGATATATATCCCTCACTTGAACAAGGATCATTTCCAATTTCCATCTTCTCTACTTGCAGAGGTAAAGAACTCTATGATGTTGCATAAAAATGAGTGGAACTAATTGATGCTGGACTAGAATTGAAGGAAAAATTGGGCTTGTGGAGGAACTCCATTGTCGTTACCACAGCCACGACCAGTTATAGACAAGGGAGAAATGGTTGGCAATTAGTCATGTGGACCATCAGATGGTCAATTAAAGGATATCTAATGAAGTAAATGATTTCATTTTCTTATCCTTTTTCCCCTTTATGTTTTATTAGTCGAGGCTGCCATTTCTCTAAGCCTCAGATTCCTCTCTTTTAGTCCTGAGAGTTTGACCTGAATCTTCAGTTTGCAAAATAAATAATTTGTATATCATCCACCACTAGAAAAGAAAGGGTTGATTACATGACAGCTCTCTTTAGATGGGAGAGAAAAAACTGCTTTCATAGAGAGAGGGAGACTCCATAAACTGACCTCTACTCTGTGTATGTTCTTTAGTCATCTAATTACTATCTTGGGTGATAGTCAATTCATCACAAACTTTTCTTGTGGGGGGAGGACGACCTAAAATGTCTGTCTGTCATTTAGGCCGTTACTGCTAAAAGGCCGCAACTGCTGTGATCTTATTCATGCAGTGATGATGGAACTACAACTATCTTGTGGCTGCGATCACAGCCATGTCCACCTAAACATTTTGCTCAGTTCCGGTGGTATCATAATCGAAGCCAAAGTGAAAGATACTGCAGAAAGCAACTTAGAAAGAAGGAACACACCTCCTTAGTGCCATAATATTGAACTATGTTCTCATGTTGAAGCTGACTTAAAATAGAAATTTCCTGAAAAGAAAGCAGAGCATCACTAAAAAAAAAAAAAGAGTCAAAATAAAATCTATTAACTCGCAACAGATTTATGGTTGTATATGCCTAGCCACCAGTTGACAGATTACAGAAAAGAAAAAGCTTTTACTTGCAACAAGCTCTCCTTGCCAAGATGGCTTCCTTGATCTAAGAAACACACCTCCTTTACAGCGAAAGAGAATCCATCACTGTGGAAACAGAGAAGCATAAGAGAAAGGCATAGAATATAAATGCCAAATTCTTTCATGAATGATGCCTTGACCTGACATAGTTAAGATAATTTTGCACTCCAGATGATATAAAGAAACAAATAGAGTTGCTCTCATCAATATAAGTAAAATAGTTCCCTAGCTTTCAGCATTTGAATTTACAATCAAATAATGGTTTCTAAATACATGCTGATTCATCATGCTATCCATTTTTCGAAAATAGAACAAAAGAATTGCTCACTATTCAAGCTAGAAACGTTACAGAAAAACAATGGACAACTAAATTTACGTGATTTTTGTTATACCAAATCCGTACTTCATCAATCTGTTTGATGATCAAGAATGGTCTTCAATAAGGAAAATACCAATAATCTTAGAACTCCAATCCAAATATGAAGATCGAGCACTTTAAGCAATTGAATAACCATTTGCCATGTCTATTTAAGGCACCTTATGTCAACCAAATGATAATGCGTTCTACAGTATACAGAAGTCATCCTAATTCCAACCACAGAATGCAGCACTCAGAAATGCAACAAAACTGCAAGTGAACATCATAATGGGAGAAGTCTGATTGAACTTTTCCCCAGAAAATGCTTATAGCAAGAATAACTTACTGATTATCAAAGAGAAAAGCAAAGGAATCTTACTTGCTGAAGCCTTTATAGACATCTCCAAATGACCCCCTTCCCAACATCTCACCCTTTTGCCATGAGGTGATCCTTCGTCTGACACTCCTATCGTCTACCCCAGAGGTCTGACCCACTTCCCAACTTGACAATTTGTTGTCCAGAAGTATTTGTTTTACTTTTAGCTTAAGCGCAACCAGTTTCAAGTCGTGCTCAATGGCTTCAACGGTTCTGCTGCAAACCAAACACTTTTAGTAAAAGAAAACAAATAACAATCTCACTACTACTTCGTAGCAGATAGCATTTGACTTGGATCACTATTTCAAGTCCCAGATAAACCGGCAATTTCCCCCTATTACTGAGAAAGAAGATGCTTCTTTGCCGTCCAGATTACAGACATCATTCTAGAATAAGATCCAATTCACTCCTGTAACTATCAGTAGCCATAATGGCACTGCTTATGTATGAAAATTGGTGAATTGTCTCTGTTTTATTTTTGTTTATATATATATATTTTGTGAGAAATGAAATTTACTGCTCAGATATCAAAATCCGGTTTGCATATGACGCATCGACCAATATATTTCCTGTCGAATTTTTGAACCACTCCAGCTAGTTTTCACTGCCATTTACAAGAACTTTAAGAGAATAGCATTTCGGCTGACGCTTGAAAAAAGGTCCATTAATAAGCATTTACTTACGCTTCGTCGAGCCCCATCATTCGAGCGAGCTCGCGGAGGCACCGAGCGCTCGAAGCATTGCCACTGGAGAAGAGCGGTTCGCTGTCTCTGTAGGCGACGATCCCCGGGCCGATCATGGTCCGGTAGAGGTAGTCGGTGAAGGTGTCGCGAGTGTCGGGGCCTCTGGAACTCAGGAACACGTCGTACTGGGTCGCCGACGCGCTGGAACCAACGGTTGCTGCCATGTTTTTTGGGGGGCTTCTCTCGCAAAAGTTCTCTCTGTCTCGCTCTGGTTTTTGCCTGCTCGGAGTTGGCCTGGTTCGGCATACGATGCTTAAAGTAAACGGAGAAGGACGTTTGACCTGGTCAAGCTCGAAAAATATTCCGAAATTCAATTTTTTTTTTTCTTGTTTTTTGGACGGGCCGGTTAAATTCAATTCATCATCAGACTAAGCTGGATAGCCAAACCCATAGCGAGTGATCCAAATTCAGCAAACCATTATTAGCAGCTTAGTAACTTGATTAGTAAACTGCTCAAGCAACGACACTAGCTCTCTTTTTGGTTTTTTTGGTCTGTTTGTTAGTTACTTGATGCAGACTTCACTTGAACATGTCTTTATTTGCAAGTTTACAATCATGAGTAATCTACGATAATGGAAATGTGATTCAAAGGAAGAGTCGAAGATCATTTGAATAATAATATTTGTAACTTCTTAGATTAATACAATAATTTAAGAGTCAAAATATTGATAAGAGGAAGAAAATGTGTCATAATATTATGCTTGTGATCCCGGAAATATTGCAAAAGCAAAATCGTAATTATGTCTTTGTCTTGGATTATATTAACCTAAAGATATGTTGTAAGGAAATTAGTGGTATAATAAATGCATAAAATTGGATTCTAGAGCAAATTTTCTTTTTTCTTTCACATGTAAATTAAGTTAAATTGAAAAAATGTATACACAATAGAAAATATAAATAAGTTTAAGTTCTGCCCAGCTTATTTATTTTTTTAAGTAACATTCTTTCTTCTAAAGGTTCTGAATCCATTGCATCATGGATTACTAAATAGCGTACATCAACACTCGTAAGTATTGTCTTTGAAGATGACATGTACTTGTAGACCTCTAAATAGCTCAAAAAGTTGCCTTCTAACTGCAAAGAAAGGTTTTCTTGCATTCTCCATCAGGGAAAAAAATTGCTGCCATGTAAGCTCTCTTTGGGAAAACCAATTAAAATTGCTTGACCATGGAGAGTCAGAGACCCCCTAAAAGAAAACATTGTACTAGGATCAATTTGAATATAAGTAGAAATTCGATGGCCAACTTCGAACATTCACTAAGAGTTTGATTGGTAAAAACAATCTTGTCCTAAAAGTTTCATTTCACATCCACATATAGATTTAGATTACATCAGTATAGTTATTCAATTATATGTAATTTTATGTGATTACATAATAATTATATTTATACTACTGGACATGGGTGACATTATCCTTGTGAATATGACATCAGCCTTCACATGCATGAGTGCATCAATTTTGATGCAAGTTCATCCCTCCAACATTGCTTGAAAGGAGGGGAAAAGAAATTAATCATTTTTATTAAATTAATTAGTCCATTTAATCATATTGAAAAAAAAAAAAAAAAAGGATTCAGCATTTCCATTTGATATGGGCACCCACAAAACGACAAGCCGTCCACTTCGTCATCCGCCCAGTCTATCTCCATTCTCCACTCTCTCTTTTCCCAATTTTATAATCCGTTCGCGCCAATTCCCAATACTCCAAAAACAACGTTGCTCTCTCGCTCCGCTTCTTCTTCTTCTTCTTCTTCTTCTTCTTCGACGTCCACTGCTTGTCTGATCAAATAGTGAAGACCTGCGTATCATCCATGTGGACTCCCGTTCCAAGCTGTCCATCTTCCCCCACCCACTACTACCAGGATGCCTCCAAGTTCGCTGATTGGCCTGGATCCTCCGCACCTCCGTCAATATCGATGATTACTCAGGCAACTTTTCCGGCTTCAGCATTGATGAGCAAACTCAATGTTCGGTGGCTCCGATGGCTAATGATGTGCAAGATTGGTGTAGTGATGCTTCAAGTCACGTTGATAATGGAATGGACTTTCGGTATGATTTTTCTCATCCAAGCTGGGGGCGCACAAGAATTGCTAGATTTCTAAAGAGACTGGAAAAAAAAAAAAAAAAAAAGAGAACGTAGAACAATACAAAGAACTTAAATGGACTGTGCTTGGGCGGACTAAGGAGGAGGAGAAAGTGGAAGATGAAGAGCAAACAAATAAAAAAGAGAAAACCAATGGGCACCACGTTTGAGCATGCTGACATTTGAAAAAGCAAGGGCTAATATGGTTAGAACACAGCGGAATGATGGTACAAGTCAAATGAGAAGTGGGAAAAGCATGACCCTTTATAAAAATGATGCCTGCGTAGTTTGAACTAAATTGGAATTTGGAAAAGGGAGTAACTTTCAAATCTTGTCAAAATTTAGATTATACAAATTGCACTTGCATTGGCTCTTGGGTTGTACAAGATCATAAACAATTACCTAATACTAATAAAAGAAGAAATATTTTTCTAAACAATTACCCATAATGATATAAATTTTGACGAAAAATATGAAGAATAATTTTACTTTTATTTAATGCCTAACAAAAATGCCCTCCCGTCCTAATCACAATTCGTTTTATGGTTTTAGTTAAAAAGAAAGGGACGGAAAGGAACATTCATTTTTCCCTCGCAAATCCACCTTGTCAAAAAATAAAAAAGACAAGAAATCAGAAAATCATAGTGCCATAAATCATTGATGTGAATGACTTTTTGGGCAATTTTCTTAATAACTAACAAATAAATTAATGTGGTATGAAATCTCATAAAAAATTATATTCCAGCCATGGACAAAGAGGAAAATTTCCTTGCAATACTGAAACCAACATAGATAACTCTCCTTTTATCATTGGCTCTCTTGATTGCAGAAATTATATTACATGAGCGCAGTATATATATCAAACTGAATATGGACCATTGAAATCACCGGTGGTCCACCAAATTTGGCAATCTGGATTTACTTTAGTGCATATATTAAGTACATAGGATAATTTCTCCTTTGATCAACCATTTTACGTGATCATATTTTCTTTTTGCAAAAGTGAAAAAGGAGGTTGGCACGGTTTGTACGGTTACATAAACAGTCAAGCTGCTTCCAGCAAAGGATTTTACATGAATTAAGCAACTATAGTTAAGTGGTCAAAGAAGTATTGAGGATTGATCTCAGGTTTTGGTGCATATACAAAAGAGCCATCCTACATAGTGTATAACTCCTCTCTGAGAAGAAATTACTTAATGAGCATGTTATATATGTCATATTGTATGAATCTCATTTATATAAAACTCATCATTATGTGAGATGAGGATATATATACCGTATAAATGGTATACACCGTGATATTTCCATATATCAACCTAGTGGATGCCCCAATGATGGTATGAACAAAAAGTATCATCCTACAATGAAACCTTCTTATGTCAAATTCCAGCTTTTCAAATGACAACCTACCATCTTGAAAGTTGATTAATTAAAGATCTTCATCATATAGATGAATTTTTTCCAAAATTATCAACTCAATATTGTTTATCCAAAACCAACAATATTTCCAAAATTGTTGGTGTCTATTTTTCTCTTACTGTGCCCACACCCCCATATCCACATTTCATTTTCGTATTCAGATTAAAGGAGGGACTCCTAACACCATGATAAATAGTGGATTTGAGGACTTTTTCGAAGGGATGACTCTTGCAATGTCTTTGTTCAGACAAGGATGTATGTCCCTATCAAGCTTGAAAATATTTTTAAATACATATCTTTTTATGGGCAAGTTAAATTCATTTCTTCATCAAACCATGCTGGAAAGCCAAACACAGTACAAGTCACAAACAGCTGATCACGTTCAGCAAACCATTACTGGCGGCTGAGTACGACAGACAAGTAGGAAAATACTCAAGCAACAACATCAGCTCCAACCAGAACATGAATAATAACTGCCCAAATATCCAAAACGGTTACAGGACTAGTTGCTAAAGATTGAGCACACCAATTTACGTTCTGTTACATCAAATTTGCCAGTTACAAACTCAAGGCCAATGCCAAATTAGAATTAACTTTTTGCTGCAGCAGTTTGGGCCCTTCGATGCCTAGGACTTACTGCAAACATAAGAGACTTCATCACAACATCAACATTCAAAGTAACTTGATTATGCAGCAAGTCACTCCTAGCTCTCCACAGATTGTATATGGAACCTTTCTGCACTAGCTTCGGCATAACCAACCTGAAACTAGTCCCTTACTGGCCTGCTTTATCCAGTGAATTCCAAAAGTCTTAACTCCCAGGAACTCGAACAATAGCACATGGCAATAGAGCTCTCCTCTGTATCTGTGAAGAGAGAAGAAAGTTGTCAAGAGGCATGTTGTTTCCACTTTTGTTATTCCGCTTCTTTTTTCTTTCAAGTTCATGTGTACTATGAGCTTCGACAAATCAAGCAGGATTCGCTTTTACACCCTCATCAGCCTAGGCCCCAAGCTTATAGTCTAGTTGGTAATCAGATTATATCACTCAATCAATATAGTGCCCTGAGATCAAGGACCCCACTGGGCCGAAGTCCATAAATCAAGGAACCGCAAATGTTGCATCCAATACAATTGAACTCCAAATATCTTGCCTCATGCCTTAGGGAGGGGATATCTTCGTACATTTCTCATTGTTATGCCGTGATTAACTTGCTTTTGGCATTTCTCTATTAACTCTGTGCCAGCTTTCTTCATAATTTAGGTAGTGACATTACAATTACTTTGAAGAATCCTACTCATATACCAAATCACACAACGGCCAAGGGAGGTGGCATCTCATGAAGAAGAACTTGAAATGAAGTATTAGACCAGAGAGAAGCTGGAGAACATATTTCAATTGGAGTTCAACGCCATCAATGCTTGACAACACACCGGCCTACAGATGATATCAGCACTGGATAAAAAGTTGTAGTACCATTTGTCAAACATCCAAAGATGCGCCAGGCAGGTGCACCTGCAAAATGATAGCAGTAAATGGAAAACATGCTGATGTACATTGCGCTATATGATAGCAGAACAGAAAATTAATAGCAGTAAATTGCTTGAGTATCTGCCATCAATCCTTCAATGGCCTCTTCCACTGCCACCTACTAGAAGAAAATTCGAATGGCTCTTTGACTAGCATTGTAGGATGCAAAAATGCAGATATCATCTAATTAGTCTCTTCTGCCATTACCAGTGAATTACTTGAACAAAGGTTCTAATAATAGTCATTACGAATGCTCTTTGGCTAGCATTATGGAATGTGCAAATGCCCATATCATCAAACCATTTTTGTTTGACCATTAGCTTTGTCTAATTCGCAAACATTGGCACAGGAAAGACAGAGATTTTTTTTTAGGTCTTGTCATCTATGGCTGAGAAATGCAGGGCCATCAATCTTTTGACAGATTTTCAAGGAGCTTTTACTAAGTTGATTTTGACGATCAACAGTCCCAAAAACTGTCTATTTCCAGCTTGATTGTTTCTTCATTTTACCTTACTTTATTATTTGAGTTCTTTAGTTATCGAGCAACTTTGGCAGAACAATCAATCTACCAAAAAAGGAAAGAGAAACAGTGGTTTTGCGGTATATGACCAAAAAATTGATAACAATTACAGGAACTGACTCTGAATTACTGAATTATGTAAAGAATTAGGTCATCTTCTTCTTTAACCGTTTAAAACTGACTTCCTACAACTTAAAAAAAGAGCGACCTAAAGCATAAAAATTATTATACTGATACCTAGAGCTTGCCCCAATCCAAGTATTTACGCTTATAATGGCTCGGCCATAATTGTAAGATTCTGGAGGACCATCTTGGTCGCTGTTGATCATCCTCTTAAATTTGTCAAACAGAGAAATATTCTTCCCCGGTTTCTAGGTTTATCATCCTAAATATTGTGCTCAACAGTTTGGGTTGGCTCAGGGAATTCCTAGTTCAACTATATATCAAACGAAATTTCCTCTCTCCACAGACTGAGCATAGAGGCGACATTGCACTACGTCGACATCTGCCTCAATAAATTTAATCGGTACATGCATATTCCATTCCTCAAGAACCCACAGATAACGATTTTTTTTATGGGTGGTGGAATTCCTGTTCCAATTGGATGTTTGTCAAAGGCGGCGATTCATTTTCAGAGAAGGCGAAAGAAGGATGATCTGTTTGGAGTGTCTCAAACTTCTAATGCATCCCCATCGAACCCATCATTGTCAATACTCAAGAGTAATTAGAGGACAGGACTCGGTAAAAAATTTGTTTATCATTTCCTTCCTTTCCTTTCGTCCTTTAATAACCATCTAACATCTTTCTCTCGATTGCAGTTGAAACCTGCAGACAAAAGTCGTCAACGGTCATTGTTGGAGAAGAAGTAGAAGAGATACTACCTTGGCCAAGCGAAACAGAACTCAAGGATTGCCCAGCATTGTCAATCCTAAAATCGACCAGTAGTTGAACTTAATTACTGTCGTTATGGTTTCATCATCTGGCCATCTTAGCCCATCAATTTCTGAAGAGCTGAAGCCGAGTGGGAAGAATTATATCAACTCCTTTCGCGTGGATATTCCCACAGTGCCTCTGACCCAGAGCTCGAAATAAAAGAATATGAAGTTTCTGCTGGTCGAACTGATCCAGGATAAAGACAGCCTTAATCTTTCTGAATATCAGCACAAGTGCGAAGGATTTCATACTCTCTTTGAGGATGGTATTGAAGCTTTTAGGTACAACTGCAAGCGAAAGCAAATAAAAGCGTCAAAAGCCATCGAAGAAAGCTATGGAGGGCTACAAGTTCAACTTTGTTATGAGGGAGAGATCTTTAAAAGAACGGCGCACTTCTCATATAAGTGCCATCGATAAGAAGGCTTAGCTTGCAAAGGGAAAAGAGAGGCTTGAAACATTTCTTGCTGACATTCAGCATCAAATTGAAGCAAATGAGGCCGTCATTCATCGCGAAGGGAAGCTTATGAAGGAAAAGCAGAGGAAAGTCGACGTGCTTATGCAGGATTATGATGAGCGACATCCAGAGATCAAGAACCAATCATCCATCAGGCACCGATATATAGAAACCTATAGAAAAATGGAGGGATGCCTTCCAAAATTTATAACTACTGTAGAGGAATGACTTTGACCTAAAGTAATAGAACATCAATGAAGATTTTCTTTTGATCATTACTCGCCGGTTTGTGTTTTATTTTCCTGCATGTCTTGCATTTCCCACATTGTTGGATGAAACTTTTTTAGGTACTTTCCATTTATCGACCAAGACAGAATAATTCCTTCTAAGTACACCAGTGGATCTTATGCCGGTACTATGCTCAAGTGTCTGATGATCTAATTTCATCCAACTCGTCTAAATTCCATATACATCGACTATTCGCAGTCTTTCATTAACATGTCACTCTCAGGGATTGGGCATTTATCTCCAAAAGAATAACAGCTTCTTGCCCATACGTTAACATGTAAAGACTTATATTTGAGTAGAACCTTTGGTGAGGCGATGATGTGGTATCAAAGGTGTGCCTCATTGAGTGCCATTTTGCTAAGGTGATTGCCCTCATGGAAACGCCTATGGTACTCGTGTGAGTGGCCGCAAGAGGGTTGGTCGCCGTTGCTGTCCATAGAGGTGCAGCGGCGCCACCCCCTTCTGCCACCCCTCCCTAAATATTGCATAAAGTCGCATTGGAACTTTTTTGTTGCTCCAAACTAAGGGTGCTAATAGAAGTATCTAATTGCGCTCTTTGGACAAATTTTAGGATTTTATCAAACCATTCAAAAAGCTTTAAATCTTGATTATACTTTATTCCACCATAACCTTTAGGAAATGTGGCTTTCATCTCCTAACAAAAGTAAATCACTATCAAATATGCTTGTATCCACTAATACGACTAAATTGCTAATGGTCAAGAATCTTAATCCATTGTTGCATCATACTCTTATTAAGATGTAGTGAACTTTGTTCCTTCAACACAGTTGCATTTAGCTTGTATAAAAAATGTCAAGATTTAGTTGAATCGTCTATCTTGAATATGGATTTTCACTCATAAGCTATTGCATTTCTTAAATATTGTCACGGTGCTTCGTCATGGACTGCATAATGGATTGAATACCGCTCATAAGTTGTTGCCTACCTTTAATATTTTCCATGTTCACTATTAGATTCGAAATAATGACTTTCCAGAAATTCGAGAAATAGTGGGAATAGTTGGATAGAAGATCAAGGACATGCATCCATTTTTACTCTTTAGAATAGAAATGCTATTTTGTACCAAGAAATCCCGCTAAAATATATTTTATTAAGAACCCGCTCTCTATGGCAACCGAGAATGTAGATCCTTGCTCTGAGATAGAGAACTCTCAAATCCTTCGCCGGTGCTCTCGCCGGAAGCTCCATTTTCCTTCGTTTCGAGGTTCGCCGGAGGGGAATCGTCGCCGCCGATTGTGTCCTGACGTCTCCGCGCACCAGTTTCTCCGGCGGTTTGATGTTGGCTCGCGGCTCCATGGACGCTACGCACCTTCCATCGTTGTCGTCGTCGCTGCTCGTCGCTGCTCTTCTTAATCGCCCGCGACTCTATTCGCTCCTTCGATTGCTATTCCACTGGGAGTAGCGATGACTCCGGCGGCTTTATCTCCGATCCTCCACTGCGTCTTCATCTCCGCTGCTGTATATCCTGCTCCACGACGCTCCGGCGATGACGAAATCCATCAACTGAGAGCCACACCTGCCAGGTCGCTTCGTCTCCGATTAATTTTAGAATTGATTTCGATTGCTTTCGGATTTTTCTTTTGATTTCTGTTCTGTTTTGTGTCAATTCTGATATTGTTCATAAGAAAACAGAGGGACCAATGAGCTTGAGGGCGTTCCGTGGAGATGAAGTCGGGGCATTGGAACGTGAACCATAGCAACGGCCGCCTCATGATTGCCGTGCGTGTCATCACCTTATCACCGCCAGGTTGTTTCTTTTCCAATTAAAGTGGTGAGAATTGCTTGTATGCGTGGATATTCCACTCTGTGTATCTGTTCTGTATTTACTTATGCCATTCTGGTGTTAATAGTACTCCACAGTTCACACCACATGCTCACAACCTTTTCGACAGAATGCCTGACTCCATTGCCCATAGTTCCTATCGCATTCTGTTTACCAACGTCTTGATGTCCAATTGAAGTTGCGTTGGTTGTGTCTTTGCTGGATTTCCTGTATATAGTTTATTGAAACGTGAACTACTTAGATATATCGAATGCTGTTCATAAGTATTTGTGTGGATCAAATCCTGTTCATATGTGATTGTGTATGTCAAATAGTGCTCCTGCATGTTACTTTGAGATGGTGAGGTGCTGAAGGAAAGAGCAGAATGCTGGGAGTACTATTTTCTATTTTGATATGAGGCTACTTATGATCGTACGCATGAGTAGTCCATGCTTGTTGCAAATATCAAAAGAGTACGTGTCTGGAGCATGTGAGCTGCATGTATATGCGATTTGAGGGGAAACGAGAGCTGTAAATGAGTTGAAACTAAACAATGAAATGAAAGCCAAATGAGATTTGAAGATTCGATTGGATGAGAACCAAACAAAAAGAAATTAGAATTGTTGTTGCATAAACTCTACTGAATGCTCAACGTCAGACTCTTGAGAATTGAGAAGACGTAGTCAGTAGTATCTGCCCTTGCTTCTGCCACCACAACCTCATCCTAGAAGAAATTCGAATGGCTTGTAGATAATCTTCTAATTAGTCTCTTCTACCATCTGTTTTGCCCACTTCACAGACATTGGCACAGTGAAGACTAATATTTTCTCCTGTTAGATCTAGTCTTCTGTGACAGCATAATGCTAGGGCCAAGGATTGCACGTGCTAGTAATCTTGACAAATTTTTTGGAGGTGATCGGGCAATATTGATCTAAATATCACCATTTGGTACATCCCACAATTGCCTACTTCAGCTTGTTCTCTCTTCATTTCTCCTCTTGGTTTTTTGCACTCGTTGCACTTGTAAGTTATTTGAGAAATTTTGGTAGAATCATTCATTTACCCAGATAAAATATCATATGCATTGGAAACTATTGTCTAGGTTGTTGAAAATCTTGACGATGCTTCCATGTGGCAAACAATCTGATATTCACAAAGGGAATGACTTACCTCTCAACAAATGGACAGTTAGCAAATCCTCAAAGCAGAGTAGATTCCGTATGCAAATTGCATTCCCGTTTCCAGGAAACTTGTCCTTGACCACAATGCACATGAGTTTATCAAGAAGAGTGCAAGTATTCCCTTGGAGCCACAATTTAGCTTTTATTCCCTTAACCATAATGCATAGAGATCCATTCAATTTTTCCTGACACCACGTCTGCATTGTCCTGCAAGACATACTTTTCCTGTCTGCCTGCGAAGACTTCTCACTTGGAAAAACCCCAAGGGCTTGCAGATACATGGCAATATGCCTACGGAACAATCAATGCTGTCTTTTTTGATTTTTTACTTTCCGGATTTTTCTCCATCTCATCATCCTAGAACAGGATTCTAATGGGAAGTTAAATTCATTTCTTAATCAAACTAAGCTAGGGATCAACTTTTTGCTGCAGCAACTTGGACCCTTCGATGCTAGACCTTTACTAGTACCTTAGCAACCTGCTTTGTTATCAAGTTATGTCTCGAGTTTTGAGATGTGCATGAAACTTGAAGGATTTTGATTTGTTCAAATTCGGTATTCGCTTTAATCCAAGTCAAATTTGGAGTTTCTGGGCTTTGGAAAATTTGATTTTGTTTTCTGTTCGATGGAGAGTATTTATGTTTGACAGGTTCGACTTCTTGGGCTCCTTGTTTAAATCGGATATGGAGGAGGGACTTCTTTTGGCTGTACAAAAGAAGAAGGGGCTCTCATATTCAACATATACTTGTGGGGTCAGTAGATTTGTCAGAGGAAGAAAAATGAAAAGGCGTGGGTTCTAATTTTCTCATCCCCTTCAGCCACGCAAAAAGAACAGTAAAAAGGTGGTGTTGCCCTTCTAGCTAGGGGTGTGCAACCGGTCCGGGTTAACCCGGTTCCCGGATCGGCCCACCCGGAAAACAGAGTCGGGAACCGGTTCCGGTTGAAACCGGTCCGGGAACCGGTTCCCAAATATCAGACCCTGTTTGAACCGGTCCGGGAACCGGTTCCGAGGGATTACCCACCCGGGAACCGGATCGACCGGACCGGTTTGGGAACCGGTTTGAAGCCCCCAAAACACACGAGCGAAGCTGCAAAACCTAATCTGTCTGTGTCTTTCTCCGTTCCTTTCTATCTTTGCCGAAATCTTGAAATCGCGAAGCACCCAAGCACCGAGTCACCGACGCCGCCTCTGGCCCTCTGCCGCTCTCGTCAGTCGTCACCCCCCTCGCGCTCGCACCACCGCCTCCATTCCGCCGGTCATCTGAAGCTCCGCTCAGCCGCTGACCCCCGCCGAGCTCGCACCGACGCCCCCTCCGTTCGATCGCCTCATTCCACTTGCTGCTGTTGCCTCGCCAACGCCCCTGACCCGCAAATCTCGCGTCCGTAAATCTCCCCTGCTGCCGATCTACCACCGCCCGAACGACACCCCCCTGCTCTGCTCGCTGACACCAGCTGAAGCCGCGTCAATCCTTGCCGCCCTCACCAGCTGCAATACCAGCAGCCTGTTGAAGCCACGGCTGAGCTGATTTGCTCGACGCCCGACAAATTTGCTCCGAGGTTTACCTCTCTCTTTGCCTGAAATGAAGCTTCTCATAGTTGTTTCTGTTATTTGGTTGTTTAGATGTTTATTCCCCTGCATCTGTTTCTGTTATTTGGTTGTTTAGATGTGCTCCCCGAGAGAGCTGTGACGTTTGCGGGTCTTTGATTGTGGAAAAACTATTTGGCTGAAAGTTTTATTTCCTGTTAGTCGCGACGAATCGACCGCTAGGTTGGGGACGGTTGGTTCTGAAGCGGTTGATTCTGAGCTTCTTCGAGCTGGTAAAATCTTCCTAGTTAGGTATTGCAACTAAAAATCGTCATAGCAGCTAGCATTTGGCTCCTTTTTCTCTCATTTCTAATTATGTGCGTCAATTACATTCTAGAATTCTGCAGTGCGTTCTGGGGTTGTGGCATAAAGGAAAGCAAGAAGCTGTATGTTAACTCTGTGTTATTTGGGACTTGATGTAAAATAAACAGAAAGCTTTATGGGTTTTTATTAGTCATTAGTATTGAATGATTTCACCGTTTCAGTGATGTTTGTAAGGAGCAAAAGATTCATGGATGAAGATGTAATTGAAAGGCAATGACAGATTCTTGGATAGAGAAGATGATAAGAATTTTGACTGAAAGAATATACATAGTGGGTTAGCCTTGCAGGTCCGAATGATGTTGGATATATTGGTGACAAAACATTGAATTTGGATTGTCGTAATTGGAGGAGGTGGACATTAGTAATTCTGTCAGAGTATCAAAAAGAAACACTTCCCATTGAGAGGACTCAGAACTGCATTATCATTATGTTGCTTCCATGTGCCCAATTGGCAATGGCTGAACTACCAAAGTTCTAAAGAATTTGTTATAGGATATGTTACAGATTTCAGATTGAGCACAGCATGATCGTGGTTTGTCATAGTATGATGATGACCATGACAGTTGCACATTACATGATCGTGTTTAATGGGTTGGTCATGATTTTGCGTAGGACCCTTAAAAATCGCATCTTTGAGGGCGTTTTTCGTTGATATCTGTTTTCATATGGAGTGGATTTGTTGTTGAATGATTATGGGAGATATGAGCATTCGTATTGCACCTCATGCTTTGAGTGTAATTGCTTTGCTTCGTCCTTGATTTTCAGATTCACTTCGTGCTTCTCATAAGTAGGCAGGGTAAAGTGAGGCTGACAAAGTGGTATTCAGCTTATCCTCAGAAGGAAAGGACTAAGGTATGTTCACCCTGAAACAGAATGCTGCAATATTCAGGTTTCTCTGGTTTTGATTTTATCATAGGCTTTCCTCTACTTAAATTGTTGTTAGTGCACTCGCAATGCTGCTGCAATTCTTTGAACCGCTCAGTGGTCAGCAGCATATTGATAACCGGCAAACACTCCCATGGCAGGGCCAAGCTTACGATGTTATGCTTTCTTTTTGCCGGATGGGAATGCCTTTGGCAGCAAGGGCCATCTAATAAATCGGAGAAGATTGTGGTACCTTGCAAATGGTCTTGGGCTGCAACTGATTTTATGGCGTCTTTGTTCTGCTTGCGTTAACATCTTGTTTATCTGGGAATTGTAAATATCATGTCATGTTGTATATTTCCCGTCGGAAAGAAGGGAAGGAAACAAGGATGTTGGCGATGACAAGTTTTCTGCTTTTACGAAGCGTAGATAGGTGCACAGAACTTATACAGGATTTGTAATCAATTAAGATTGGATGCGCTTGAGATTCGCAATGGAAGGCGCATTTTGTTTCCTTTTTATTTGTTTGATATGGGACCATGTTTGGTAAATTCAAGTGTTTTTTTTTTTATCAATGACGTGTCGATGAGCGCTTGTATCGTATTGAAAATATTGTATGGACAAAGGTTCGGTGATGCAGGAGCAAATTCGACATATAGGAGAGGTTTTGTCACAGCCTGCTGCCTGGACAACTCGGTCTGCACACCTCGGTCGCTGAAAATAGTTTTCGTGATGCCGCTGGTCACAAGCACCAATACGAAGAAAAATAACTCTTGTTTAAGAAGTCTTGAGTTCAAATGATATCAAGGTTTCTTTCGACAAAAAAAAAGTAATAATAATAATAAAAAGGCTCAACTTATTTCTGATTTGACCCTAATTACAGTCCCATCATCGCCCTGCCACTGTGTTTATCTCGCCCCTACAAAGCCGTAGCAGCTGCTCCAGATCGACACCTCCATCAGCACGTCCGTCATCGCCATCCCCATCTCCACTTGATCATTCGACCGTCAGGATGATTTCGTTGTTTCACATCTATCAATCACGGCCCCTCTTTCTTGTTTCTGTCGATCATTGAAATTAACAGCTTGATAGCGGAGTTTTACTATGTTTCAATCCACCTTAAAATATTTTGACAATCTAGGCACCTTTACTCCTAGCGTTTGAAATCAACTCTTAAATTTCTATTGGATATTCTCACACCATGAAGTAATCAAAGATGCTCTATTCTCAGATCACATTTAAAAGCAATTCTCAGAGCACAAAATACGCTACTATTGCTTTTATTGTACATGAAGATGTATTCTAAGTTGGATGTGAACATTGCAAATGAAGAAACATTCCTTCTGGCATTACGTCAACTCACTTGAACCTTAGAATTGGTGCATCAAGAATTAGATTGTAATGCCTCAAATATGGCTATAAATCAACCCTGCAAAGTTTGACAGGATGGCTGATTCATTTTGAAATGATGGCGAGAGGACTTTTTTTTTTGGTCGGAAGAAAATTTATTCATTTAAGTAGACACTCTGAAGCGTCCCAAACAAGGTGAATCTAAACATAAGAGAGCCCATAGGGCTTGCGGGGGAACATAAAACCAATTCTGTGGAAGAGAACCAAGATACTGTTGTTTTGCAATCCAATCTACCACTACATTTGAGGCCCGCAGACAGTGGACTACACTGATTGAGGGGTGGGCCTTGAGAAATTGAAGACAGTCATTGATTGAGAGACGTTCTTCCCATCTGAACTGATCTGCAGATTCACTTATCAAGGTTTCAACTAAATCCACACGATTAGATTCTATAGTGATCAGATTTGGAGAGCTTCAAGTACGACTGGGGTTTTAGCATGAGATGCCGAGGAGACCTTCACTGATTTATCAGTAACAATCGCTCCCTTGTAATCTCGACATATACCAGCTATGGCGCCATCCACAGAACCATCAACAAAGGAAGTATCAACATTAATTTTCAGAGCTTTCTTCCTAGGTGTCGCCCAGGCCTTCAACTCAGTAAAGGTAGGATTTTTCCTCCATTCCGGTTTTTGAGAGTTCCATTTTCTGTAGTTTGCTTGCGAGAATAACGATGATTCAACCGTTTCTTGCGAGTTTGGATGTTTACCCTGAAAAACGAAATTGTTTTGAGCTTTCCAAACGCTCCATAAAGAGGACGCCACCAAAGACACAGGAAAAATCAGCTCCTTCTACAGCAAATTCCATTAGCCATGACTCAATCCTCGTGATCTTCTTGTAGTTGATTTTGATCAATCCTCGTGATCTTCTTGTAGTTGATTTTGATCTTCATATTAGTGTCAGCCCAGATACCTTGAGTCCAGGGGCAACGTATAGAGATGTGCTCGATCGTCTCCTTTTCCCGTTATAGAGGGGGCATATCGAGTCAGGTATGATATTCCTCTTCCATAGGTTCTCTTTTAAGGGGACTGCATTTGTACAAAGAGACCATGGGAAAACTTTTACCTTATGGAAGGTCTGCATGTCTCATATAGCTTTCCAAAGTGTTTTGGGATTTTGGTATGAAGAGGAAGCTTGTTTAGGATTGCGCTTCTGTTCAATCTCTTTTCTAATCATGTTGTAGCTGTTTTTAACAGCATTGCTACCTGATTTGGTGCCTAACCACACCAATTTATCCTCTGCATAGTATGCTCTAACGGGGATTGTTTGAATCTCCCGCACTAATTGCTCATCAAAAAGATCCTCTAGCTTTCAAGTACTCCATTTTCCTTCCTCAGCCAAGATCAGTTCTGCCACCAAAACTGGGTCATTTCTGTTTGGTGATTCCCCAATTAAGCCACTTTTTAACCATTTCTGCTCTCTAATTATTACTTATTTACCATTCCCAATTGACCAACTAACTGAGTTGGCAATGGAATCCCTCCCTAATAACAAACTTTGCTGTCCCCAAGAAGGCTTGGAACCTCTTTTAGCTTGCCAAAAATCTCCTTGATGAAAGCAAATGCCTTTGAAGAACTTGCTCTAGAGAGAATTAAGATTCTATGCGAGTCTCCATGCTTGTTTACCAAGAATGGCCTTATTAACTGATATAAGATCTCTAAACCCCATGGCCCCTTGGTCCTTCCTCAGCTTCAGAATGTCCCATTTTTTCCAATGAAGTATTGTTTTGAAATCTGTTGTTTTCCACTAGAAATTGGCAATCCTTCCCTCAATTGCTTTGCAAACTGAAATAGGTATTTTGAAAATCAACATAGCATAGTTTGGAAGGGCTTGTACGACTGTTTTCAGAAGAATCTCCTTTCCAGCTTTAAAAAATAATTATTCCTTCCAACCTTCTAAATTAGCATTTACTCTTCCAAGAATCCAAGCAAAGATTTTTCTCTTCAACGTGCCCTAGTCTGAAGGAATACCTAAGTATTTGCCTGTGGCCAATCTCAACTCCTTCGCCATGTTTCCTGTTAGTAGATGAGGACGCCCCTTGTTAAAATAAATGCCTGACTTGTTTAAGTTTATGGCTTGGCCTGATGCATAACAATATTAATTAAGTATCGTTGAAATATTCTGGCATTCCATTATGCTTCCATCTAAGAAAAAAATGGAATCATCGGCAAACAAAAGGGGTGATAGTGTCGGGGGATTGAATCGTTGAGTTTGATATCCTTAATAATTCTATTTGCCTTTGCTTTATTCATCATGAAAGATAAATAGTTAGCCAGAAGAATAAAAAGGTATAGAGAGAGGATCTCCTTGCCTAATGCCTCTTGAGGGATTAAAAAATGGGAGGGATTCCCCATTAAACTTCACACTGAATGAGACGGTTGTCACACACTACATAACCCAAGTGATCCACTTGTCTTCAAAACCCATTTTGATCATACAAACTTTTAGAAAATCCCACTCTACTCAATCATAGGCTTTTTGCATATCTAATTTTAAAACCGCTTGAAATTTCTTTTGTCGATTATTGGTTCTCAACTAATGCAGGACCTCTTGTACAATGTATTGGCCGACCACACACAAAGGCACTTTGTTCTTCAACAATCAATCAGTCTATTGGATAAAATCTTTGAAATAATCTTATAAATAAAATGCATAGGTTGATTGGGTGGTATTCTTCCAGCTTTTTTGGGTCAGGAATCTTTGGAACAAGAGTTATATGGGTTCTGTTTGGGTTCTGTTTAGCCTTGGGTTGAGGATTCCTGTCGCAAAGAAAGACTGGACAGTGGTGAGCACATCCCTTTTTATAATATCCCAATGGTGTTTAAAGAATATACCATTCAGCCCATTCGGTCCAGGTGCTTTAGTTGCTCCAAGCTGATTAACTGCCTTCCAAACTTCTCCATAGTCACTTCAGCAGTAAGTTTTTCATTTACTTCAGCTTTGACTAAACATGGGAAGTGGTCTATTACCAGGATAATATTTCTTGGTCCAACTGAGGAAAACAAGTTTTGAAAATATTATGTTGTCGCTGCTTCGACATTTTTTCATCCCTGATCTACTTACCATCAGGCCCTTTTAGTATGGTTATTCTATTTCTATTGCGGCGCTGAATTGTAATAGTGTCTTGTCCTCCCACTTATGCCAATTGACTCTTGATCTTAATCCTTAGTACATCTCTTCTCTCCTCCAAATATCCTTCAACTCTCGTTTAATACTTTGCATTTTATTCTTTTCAAAGGAAGAGTTTGAACTATTTGTAATTACTTGAAGTTCCTGGTTTAGCTCCTTTATCCTACGAGAATTGTTGGTAAATTTCTGCTTACTCCATGACTGTAATTCCTTAGTCACCCTTCCTAATTTCAACACTATTTTCTCATCTCCATCATCATCCATATTCCAGGCTTTGGATACAACATCTAGAAATTCAGGATCTTCCACCCAAAAAGCTATAAAATTGAAATCCTTACCTTTTTTCACTGGCTAATTCACTATAGAAAGCAGTAAAGGGCTATGGTCATATCCCACCGTTGGTAGAGCATAGGCCTCCGCTGCAGGGAATGTAAGACGTCACTATAAATTGCAAACCACTCGATCTAGTTTTCCCTTCACATAATCAGCTCCTTCCCTATTGTTTACGCATGTATAAGCACGCCCCTTGCAAACTACTTCCATCAAAGAGCAGTCATTTAGACAATCCCGAAAAGCAACTAACGATAATTCTCTGCCATTCGTTTCCTTCCCACAGAAGGCTATCAAACCTGCTTACTTGCCTTAATCTATCCCAAAGAAGTAGTCTGTCTTTAAAATCATTTGGGGCATGAACATAAGAAATCCGCATTTTGACCTTATCAGCAGGAAGAGTAAATAAAACGTTAATCATCTCTGTTGATGCCTATTCAACATCGAACGATATGTCATCATTCCACAAAACAGCAAGTCCCCCTGTAATCTCGATCAGGTTCACAACAAAACAGAAATTAAATTTTAATCTTCATGCCTGATGATAGTACCATTATACATTCGGTTGCCAGACTGTCTTTGCCCTACTGTTCATGAATGCTTGTCAAGCAAACGACTGTAATGTTTGGACTTTAGGGCATGTTGAATAGATCATATTTACATTTTCTTGTCCTCAAATATGGGTAGAAGACTAACTCGTCTTTTCCTGTTCCAGGAGGATGAAATGGAGAAAGATTCAGAAAATGAAAAAAAGAAAATGACTGATTGATTGTTCCATAGGCATAGTACAACGTATCTGCAAGCCCTCGTGATTTTTTCAAGAGAGAAGTCTTCGGAGGCAGACAGGATAAGTACATTGTCGTGCATGATGATGCAGACATGTTGTCAGGAAAAACTGAGTGGATCTCTATGCATTATGTTTAAGGGAATAAAAGCTAAATCGATGGCTCCAAGGGAATACTTGCACTCTTCTTGATAAACTCAAGTGCATTGTGGTCGAGGGATAGGTTTCCTGGACACAGGAATGCAGTTTGAATATGGAATCTACTCCGCTTTAAGGATTTGCTAACTGTCCATCCGTTGAAAGAAAAGTCATTCCCTTTGGGAGCATCAGATCGCTTGCCACATTTTATACATTTATCTCAGTAAAGGAATGATTCTACCAAAATTTCTCAAACAACTGAAGGGTGTAAAAAACCAAGAGGAGAAATGAAGAAAAAAACAAGCACAAGTAGGCAATTTAAAGGTGATCATTAAATCAATCTAGCACGAGCTCCTCCAAAGTCTGTCCAGATAACAAACACGTGCAATCCTTGGCCCTACCATTACACTGTCACGGATGGCTAGATATAAGAGGAGAAAGCATTTGTCTTTCCGTTGCCAATGTTTATGAGGTGGACAAAACTTATGGTAGAAGAGACTAATTAGATGATACCCGCAGGCAATTCTGCTTTCTTCTAGGAGGAAATTTTAGTGGCAGAAGCAAAGGGCACAGACTACTGACTATGTCATCTCGATTCTCAAGAGTTTGTTCAACTAATTTTAGTTCCACCTTCACTTTGCCCGCACTGCGTCTGACCTCTTCTGGCAGCGCCGCTCTCCAGATTCGGTGTCGATGGCCCAATGCATTCAAGGCTGCTGTTAGCATATAGTTCGTCCTTGGCTGTCATTAGCGGAGTTCATCATTGGCGTCGCTTGCCCATGCCGCGCTCAAGCTCCCGACTTTGCTCATCTGTTTTTCATTTGCCTGAGCTCGCAGTTGATGGCCATTGGGATGTTGAGCTCACTGTCAAGGGTCGCAGCCACGGATTAGCCACCTCACGAACCATGGACGAGCAAGGCTTGTGGATGAGCCAACATATTTGTGCACGCGGTCATGGTCATGTTGGGAGGTTAGAAATGATGCTTCTTTTTCCTTTTTGTATGAACTCCATGTGGGGGTTATATGTGGTCGGGCCTCGAACTCAATCTATGCGAGAATTTCCCCTCCTGCGATCCTTTCCCGTTTGGATGTTTAAATTCTGGAAAAAATTTTGCTTTCCGCTCCTACACTTTCATGAAATTTTTTAATCAATTTTTAATTTTTCTAACCAAAATTTTCCATTTCCACGGATTAATTAATCAAGTCTCACAATGCTAAATTTGGGGACGCGACTGTTAGACGACATTAGAGTGTGATGTGGGCATATTTTGTCAATGTTGACGAATTCTTTTCTTTTCTTTTCCTTTTGTCCATGGTAGCATCCATGTCAATAAAATGCCCTGACGTCATTAGACAATTATAGCAGCTGGGTTTGGCCAAATATGGTGTTGGAAGATCTTCATTTGACTATTTGTGCAAGTAGAAGGTTTTTTGTTAGAAAATTACAAGTATCGGGATTTGATTAGAAAAAGCGTAGAAGCGTGGGACGACAACTGTTTTTTTTCTTTTCTTTTCTTTTTTTACTTCTAATTAATGACTATTTCATTGGAACGCTTTGCTGTTATTTCAAGATGGAGCAAACTTTTTTATTTTGATAGAGCTGTATTTAGCTCTACGAGATCATGTAAATAGACCTCTTGTCCTGAATATTTACTTACCACTCATAACATGTCACTCTCCTTGAATATTGTCATATTGCTTCGTTATGCATTGCGTAGTACCTGAACATGTATTTACTACTCAAAAACCTGTCACTTCTCTTGGAACTGTACTAACGAAGGAAGAGAATTCTGCTTGATTCATCGCATTGGTTGGGCCAAGCTTGATAAATACAAGAAACATTGGGCCTCATAGGTAAGAAAAAAGCTCATAGAGCACACTAACTTGTGGATAAGCCCACTATAATAAGCCCCGTGACCTCATTCTACATTATACAAATGTCCTTTGGCAACGTATGCCTTCTCTATCTTTATCCTCTCCTTCTGCAAAAACGAGAGGCTAAAGATAAACGTCCGACCGCTTCTTTTTTTATTGGCAGTGCGAATTCTTCAGAGCATTCGGGTCCGTTACTGTCCAGTTGCGGATCCGCACAATTCGTGCATCAACAAAGCTTAGTCCCACTAATTAGATTTTATCATACTAATCCACTCTTCTTAATATGTTCTTCACATATCAAATTATGCAATAGGGCATGCCATATAATGAAGAACTTGAAGCAAAGACTTATTTATGTTGACACTCGCATCATCGGGAAAACTTCTATCCAATGACACCAACAACTTAGAATTTGAATAGATCTAAATTTATAACTTAATTACGAAATTTCAAGAAAGTTCGTATTATGGTTTATGGGATATTGGGAGCACACACGTAGCTCCTATCTCTCTCTATCAGAGTACGTTTGGCAACGATTCTGCTCTCAAGAACAATTTTTGATTAGAAATTTTTTATTATGTTTCCGGCAACAAATTTTGAGCAAAAGAGCGTATTTGGTAACTACATAAAATTTTTATTCTCATGATAGAAATGTGTTTGGTAGGATTCTAAATTTTTTTATTAGGTTCGACGAGGCTCGACCTCGCCTAGGTGGCGCGAGGTCGGCCTCGCCCTAGCCTAGCAAGGCCCAACCGACGAGGTCACTGGTCCTCGTCTAGCCAGTCACCGGTCATGGCCGAGGCCGTCGACTGGCCAAAAGGAAGAAGAAGAAAATGAAAGAGAAGAAGAGAAAAGAAGAAAATAGAAAAAAAAAATTAGACTTGATTTTAGGAATTATTCTCGGAATCAAGACGCAACTTTTCTTTACTTTTTTATTTTATTCCAATTCTATTTTCAAGGAATAAAAAGAAATTTATTTTTATTCCCGAAAATAAAAAAATTTACTGAATGGACCTTTTTTTTTTTTTAATTTCCAAGAATAAAAGAGTGGAATCAGTTGTTCATGGGAGTTTTATCAAATAAACCCTTAGTTGCTCCGCTCACTCTGTATTTTGTTCTTCCCTTTTCCTCTCTTGCTTGCTTTCCGCGCTAAGTCTCTCTCCCTTATTTCATTCTCTTATTTACGCTCCCCTCCCTTTTTCCTACTCTCTCTCCTCTGCTTTCCGCGCTAGTCCCACATGTTCCCCTCCTTTTGACTAAACTCTCTCCTTCCTTTTTCCTCCTTTCTTTTCCTCCTCTTTTCCCCATTAACGTTGTGACGAAGTTTCTTATGTTTGCAGTAAAGACTTAGCATCAAAGGAAACGAGCTGCTGTAGCAAAAAGTTGATTCTGATTTGGGATTGACCTTAAGTTCTAAATGGCAAATTCAGTTTAGCAAAACATGACTTGGGGTGCTTGGCCCCTAGTAGCTAGTCCTCCATACTCTTTGCTGTCTCCATTAACTCTATCTTTATCAGCATTTTTTGGCAATTAGCTTTGCCATCCAATACCTAGGTCAAACATTGGTTATTAATAGCATACCCATCCCACTCCACCGCCCAAGTTGTTTCCCTCATTAAACTTCTCAATTTTTATTTTTGTTCCACACAAAATTAGAATAACGGAATTCCTAGATGATGATTAGACAAATGAAAGTGCCAAATCAAATCTCCAAAAATCCTAATCTTAACTTTGATGTTAATTGTTGTAAAATGAAAATGGAAGCCAATTGGCTCTTGCCTTTAAATCAATGTGAGAAAATGAAATAACCCAATAAATCAATAAGAAAAAATAATGAATATAAGAAATTTACGTGGTTCGGTCTCAATTTTATTTCATAAAGAGAGTGAGTCGCAAATAATCCACTTTACATATTCAAGTTCTTCCCAATATTATACATTTATACCTACGGTATTTTGGCCTCATAGGGAGTTAGCTCATAGCTTGAAACGCCCGTCTCCATAAAGAACGGCCACGCCTTTCTTTTTTTTTCTTTCCTCAAGAGTATATATGGCCCCTTCTTTTGTACGGCCGACAGAAATCCCACCTCTGTGCGCAATATAAACAAAGGTCTCCAAGTAGTCAAACTGGTCAAACTTACATACTTCTCTCCAATTGAAAGCAAAATCAAGTTTCACCAAATTTGAACAAATGAAAATCCTCCAAATGGGTCGGTTTCTGTACCCAACTTAAAATGACGAAGCGCATGCAGCTTCCTCTCGCTTTCCCTCAATTGCTCCGCTCCCTCTATTTTCTTATTCCCTTTTCCTCTCTTGCCTTGTGACGCTCATTCTCTCCCCCTTACTTTCTTCTCGTCTTTACGTCTCCCTGTCTTTTTTCTCTTTCTTTCATTTGTCTTCTTATGCCCTCATTTTCTTCTTCCGTGTCCCACATGTTCCCCTCCTTTTGACTAAGCTCTCTCCTTTCTCTCCTTTTCCCTGTTTCTCAATGATTACACCTCGTGTTGACGTTGTGACGAAGTCTCGAGCTTGCGGTACGATTTAGCATTGAAGGACACAAACTATTGCAGTAAAAAGTTATTCTGATTTGGGACTGGCCTTAAGTTCTAACTGGCAGGTTCAGTTTAGCCAAACACGAATTGGTGTGCTTGACCCTTAGTAACAAGTCCTGCAACAATCTTGGATATTTGGGCAGTTACTTTTTTTATCTTGTGGTCGTTGTTCAAGGAGTTTACTAGCTGTTGGAAATAACGGATCCCCGAAAACTGGATTCGACACCGAATCGAACCCCTAAATCAATACGGAAGACGAAGTCGGAAAACAACACGCATCACCGATCCTAAAGACACCATGGATTCGAAGCGTCTTTTTACCACAGATTAAACACCGACGTTGATGGAGGAAGAGAAACTGAGCAATCCGATCTGATGAAGCCTTGAAGGGAGGAAGAACAAGCCGTATGCGTCAATGTTCTTTCTTTTTCCTTTTGAGAGAGAATACGCGCGGGAGAGAAAAGACGTGAATTCTGATTTCAACCAAAACCTCTTCTCTCTCTCTCTCCTTCCTTTTATACCCCCTTCTTTCCATGGGCCCTATTCCCGTGGACCGGGCTTTCTGGGCCCAACATGGGCGGATGGGCCTTAAGCCCATCCAATAAAGCTTTCATCTCCCACTCGCACATGGTGGGCCGAACAGGATTCTCTTTACCTCTCTCTTCAACATTCATAATCGGTGAATAATCCGCGATCAAAGATACTTTAAGAAATTTCGTTCTTTATACATCTCGTTAGGAATATATAGCAGTACTCATAATGGGCATCACACTCCGAGTAGATTTGGTATGCAGACTTAGATCGATCGATCACATTTATATCTCTCTTGATCTCTTTTAAACAATGATATATATTGTATTCACAATTATAATTATCACAAAGACAGTTATAATTGGTTGATCAGTGAACACAAAACTACAATGTGATTCTCCAAAAATCGATCTTCCTCTTTCCTTCAAACTCTCAATTTCAGTTCAGCTTGCTTTTCTAGAAATACCCAATTAGATCGAATCATCTCATGACCATTGGCAACACCATAAGATAGCAAACACTAAATAGAAATCTTGAGAATAAGTAAGAGTCCTGAGGGGACTAAAAATTTGAGGAACTCTTTCCTCAAGAGTCTCATACGTCATAAAAGTTGAGATCAAACTTTTTGCCACTCTTATTGGTCGTCTTATGCATACGTAGTATGAAATACGTATTACGGTATTAACTCCTTTCCCATGGAGCGTATGTCTACACTTTTCAATACCGTACAGATAATAATTCAGACATACTCAATGTCTAACTTGAGTTCACGTATCTACTCAATCACAAATTTATCAGAACTCACATCTGGCATCATAGACAGATAAAGTAAAATATGTGGGCTATTTTTACTTTCGGACATCTTTAGTATTATGTCCTCATCTTAACACTCAGTTAATGCGACATACGTGTTCTAAGCTTGAGCTCTCAATTATCACCTAGATAATAAGCTTATGATCTCATCTCTATTTATCACACAAGAAATGCAGGCGATTACCCGTGTGAGTGGGCTAATCTTATATCCGTCCGACATACTTCTCAACTTAAAATAATGCACCGAGCATTAAGATGCATAAAGATCATACAAAGATTCATAGGCATTAATCAATGAAAAAACAAAATTTCATAAATGTGAACAACTCGGGAAAATTACAATATCCAAGACATCATACTCTACGCAATCCTAGAGATTTTACATGACCACAAAACACATATCTAGGTATTGGCTTTGTCATAGGATCTCGCTACCATTCTATGCGTAGATATGTACGCAAGTTCACATCCTTTCGTGCAACCATATCTTTTACAAAGTTATACTTTGTATCTATATGTTTGGTCTTGCCATGATACTTTGGATCTTTGGTGTACGCTATAACCGCTTGGCTATCACAGTTAACCAACAATGGATTTGAAGCTTTCTCAATAACACCTAAATGATACAAAAATCTCTTAAGCCAAACTCCTTCTTATACCGCTGCTGATAACGCCACGAACTCAGCTTCCGTCATGGACAAGGCTATGCACGTTTGCTTCTTACTGCTCCATGATATGGCGCCATTGTTCAGTAAGAAAGCAAATCCAGAGGTAGATTTTCTTTCATCTAAATCTCCTCCCCAATCGCATCTCGAATAGCCTTCAAGTCAGATCCTTTCCTTGGTAATTCAACTTGAAATCAGCAGTTCCCTTCGATACCTCGGTATTCTTTTGACAGCTTTCCAATGTCTTTGGACTGGATTGGATTGGTATCTACTCACCATTCCAATCGCAAAACATATGTCGGGTCTTGTACACATCATAGCATACATCAAGCTCCCAACAGCGCTAGCATAAGGAACATGTTTCATTTATTCCTTCTCTTGTGGAGTCCCTGGTTATAATCTGTGGCTCAATCCTTCACCTTTTGCAATAGGAGTGTCTATGGGTTTACAGTCTTGCATACGAAATCGTTCAAGAACCTTATTTATATAGGTTTCTTGCGAAAGAGACAACGATCTCTTCGAACGATCTCTCGAAATCTTAACTCCAAGAATGTATGCAGCCTCACCCATATCCTTCATCTCAAAGTTAGAAGACAATCATCTCTTGACAGTATTAACCAACTCCATATTGCTTCCGGCAATCAGTATATCATCAACATATAATGATATGATCACAAATTGATCATTGGATCTTTTGATATATACACAATGATCCTCATTAATCATTTTAAAATCATATGACACTATGGCATTGCGAAAACGTATATACCATTGTCTTGATGACTGCTTAAGACCATATATCGACCTCAAAAGTCAACATACTTTTTCTTCTTGGCCTTTCACTATGAAACCAGTAGGTTGTTCCATATATATTTCTTCCTCTAATTCTCCATTGAGGAAAGCAGTCTTTACATCCATTTGATGTAACTCAAGATCCAGACTAGCTACTATTGCCAGAATAACGCGAATTGAGGTAAATCTCACTACAGGAGAAAACGTATCTTCATAATCAATTCCTTCATGTTGATTATACCCTTTCGCCACAAGGCGAGCCTTATGCCTTTCAATCGAGCCATCAGCATTTCGCTTTATTTTGAGAACCCATTTGTTCCCAATAGCTGCGTCCTTTTGGAAGATCAACTAGTTCCTAGACTTGGTTTGATTTCATTGACTCCATTTCCTCTTCCATTGCATGAATCCATTTTTCTTTACTAGGGCAATTAAGAGCCTCATTGATATTTCTTGGCTCATCCTCATCTTGTGGAGCAACCATAAAAGTTTCCCCTTCAATGTCAAAACGTCGACGGGGAATACTTTGGTGACTTGTTCGCCGTATGGGAGATTGTACACTTTGCACATCATTCCCTATTATGATCCCACTTGGATGAACTCCACTAATATCATTGTCTTGATCCAATGTCTCAAATAGGGAGTGATCTTCCCCTATTTCGCCCTTCTTAGGAAACTCATCCTCTAAGAATGTAACATCCCGTGATTCAAATTCGAGTTACACTCCCACTTTCCGCTCACCAATGAACACATACCCTTTCGAGTGTTCCGAGTATCTTATGAAAATACTCTTCTTTCCTCTGGGGCCCAATTTCCCAAACTTGTGAGAGGACTCATGTGTATAGGCAGCACAATCCCATGGCTTAAGAAAACTCAAGTCTGGTTTTCTACCTGTCCATAACTCATATGGAGTGGAAGCAATCGATTTGGAAGGCACCGGTTAAGTATATACGCAGATTAAAAATGCATCACTCCAAAAGGTGATAGGCAAGTTAGCATGCGCCATCATGGACCTAACCATTTCCGAGGGTTCTATTTCTTCTTTCCGCAACACCATTTTGTTGAGGAGTGTACGGAATAGACAACTGTCTTTCTATTCCTTTTTCATCACATAATTTTCTCGAACTCATCGATAAATATTCTCGACCTCGATCGGATCTCAATGCTTTTATTTTCTTATCTAATTGATTCTCTACCAGGTTCATAAACCTTTGGAAACAACTTATTGCTTCAGATTTATGAGAAATCAAATAGACATATCTGAATTGAGTATAATCATCAATAAAGGTGATGAAATAAACAGCCCTATGCCTTCCTTTCACATTCATTGGACCACAGACATCAGAATGGATTAAATGCAGAGGAAATTCAGCTCTTTTTCCTTTTCCAAATGGTTTCGTTGTCGTTTTCCCTTCTAGGCAATGCTTACATATGGACAAATCGACTTTTTCAATATTGTCCAACAAGCCCTCATTGGCTAGTCTATTCATACGCTGTTGGCCAATATGACCAAGTCTAGCATGCCACACATTCACATCATTATCATATTTATTAGGAGACGTGAGAAGGGAATAACAAACATTAGCATTAACATAATCAATATCTAATACAATAAAACCATCCAGAAAATAACCACAACCATAGTAATTTGTCTCCAAAAACAAATTCACACCTCTACCACAGAAGTTCATATTAAAATCTAATTTAACCAACATTAATACAGACACTAAATTCCGACGAATCTCCAGAGCATACAACACATCATGAAAAAACAAAGTGCGTCCACCACGCATATTCAGTTGGCATGTGCCAATTCCTTTCACTTCAGCTCTGGAGTTGTTTCCCACATAGATCCACTTAGTTCCAGTTGGTACTCGTCGGAATTCCACAAAGGATCCTCTATCCTTCACTACATGGTCTGTCACTCCTGAATCCACAGTCCATAAAGGATTAGATTCAGTTAAGAGCACAGAACTCGACACATAAGCAAAGTTCTAAAAAGTACAAGAGGTGCATACCTTCTTTGGCTCACGACAATCGCGAGCATAGTGACCCTTCTTGTCACAGTTGTAGCATTTCACCCTTGCAAGCTTTTTCATGCGAGGACACTTCCCTCTTCCATGTTGGTTGAATTTGGGTTTCTTCCTTGAAAGACCTGCTTCTTCCTTGCCTTTCCCCTAATCAAACTAGTTAGGGCGCTTGCGCTTGGAGCTCGAAGCTCCATTTGAGCTAGAACCAGCATAATAGAGTTCAACATCCGGCTTAGCCGCCAACAGGCGGTCCTCTTCCAGCTCAAGATGACGCATTGCATCCTCATAGGTTTTGATATTTTCATTATGAGTCAAGTGCACCTTCATATGCTCCAAACTCTGAGGCAAGGAACGAATCACTGCTTGCACTTGTTGCTCATTTGTGAGGACATTGCCAGCATCTTTCAGCTCAGTTATCATGTTTGACATTTTTCTAAGATGTTGCTTCATGGTCTAACCATGAGACTTCTTATAAGAGTCAAACCCGATGAGTGAGCCGCCTCGCCTAGTCACCGAAGTATGACCATATCTAGCTGCCAATGCCTCCCACATTTCCTTGGCATTATCAAAATGCCGAAACTCTCACATGACGTCATTTTCCATGCTGCTCAAAGCAACGTGATGCGAGCTAGAGAGTTCATTCTTTTCCACGAAAAAGCTTCTTTGTTTCTTTTGTGTTGTGCAGTGGTTCCTTCTTCGGAGTTCTACCATGGTCATGACAAGAGCCTCAAGTGCTTCTTGCTCTTCCAAAGACATACTTGGATTTTCATCTCGCCAAATCTCATAGTTGTCTCCATTGAGCTTTTCACCTTTGTTCAGCTCAAGAACTATGCTCTTTGTGGTCAAGCCATTGATCGAACAAATCGACAAATATGCACGAATTATTAATGCCTATCATTTATGCATCCCTATTTACATAGACCCATCATATTAATGAATAATTCCAACTAAGGCTTTAGAATCAAAAGGTCACCACGTTTCCAATCATCCTCCAAAAGTCATAACTTAAAACTATCATTAATATGATTGTCATATGCAAAATCAATTCTATGAAGTTACAAAAACTTCTAAAAAAACTACCCATGCCTAATTACCCACAAAGAACCAAAGAATAATGACAAAGTAACAGATAATTGACATATAATTGAAAACAGTAATGCTTTCAATTAACACAATTAGGTAGTAATCATTACATAATATGTCCACAAATCATACTTAACATATATCAGTCAATCCAACTAACACAAAGTCAGCACACGAACTGGGAAAGATCCTCTTTTGTTCAATTTCTTGATCTTTTCCCTTGAAACAATACAGTAATATTCGTTTATAAAATCCATCACAATTTTCTTATAGGAAGCAGCTCCGTTGACATCCCATATGCGATTCAACACATCTTGCCATTCAGGTGGAAGAGTGTTTATGAAAAATCGCACCATCTCTGATTATGACATAGGACGACCATTCCATATGACCTGTTGAATTTTCCCGTTGACTTCAAGGACATGATCAATTAAGTCACTTCTTTCCCATCGATGATCAGTCATTTCAAATATCAACTCGCATACCCTATCCCTTTGTTCATCGATAATCGCGCGAATAGGTGTCGCAACCCAAGGGAGCATAGTTCCCGCAACAAATGCAGAACAAATAAAGGATCACATAATAATCCACATGACTTAATTGAAAAAGAAACACATTATTTTTTTTTGTCAACGGTCAAAGTCAACGGTCAAAGTCAACGGTCGTCGGTCAACGGTCAACGTGGTCAACGGTCAGAGGGTCAACGGTCAATGTAGTTAACGGTCAACGGTCAGAGGGTCAACGGTCGTCGGTCGTCGGTCGTCGAACGGTCGGGCTGGACGGACGGGCCGACCGATCGTCGTAACCGACGCACGTCTGCAGCGCGTGCGGGGATGACGTCACACAGACGTCATCCGCACGCCCGGCACGTGCCTTCGTCGCCGAGTCGAGTCGGGTCTCCGGTCGGGTTGGGTCGCCACCGGTGACCGTTCGGCGAAACGTCGTCGGTGATGATGTCATCGGTGACGTCATCCGAACGATTCGACCGTTGGATGACGTCACGGTGGACGTCATCACGTGACGCCGACACGCCGGTCCGCGGACCGCGTGCCGGTCGCCCCGGCGGCGTGCACACGCCGGTTCGCCGACGGCGCGTGCGCCGCACGCGTTGGCCAATGCCGCCGGACGCATCGCGCCCATGCGCATCTCCTTCCGACCGTGTGTGTGGGCGCGTGCGGCAGCTCCCGGCGGCGGTCGACACATCACCGGACTCGTCTTGACGTCGCCCTTCTTCCTATGCAATCACAATTTGATTTTGACTTACAAAAATAAGTTATGAACTTATACATTTTTTTTTCAGTATTGTTTAATTTAGATTTTTTTTTTTGCGCAATATTTTTTTTTGAGACAGGAGGAACCGGCTTGCAGCCGACAACCGCACTGTAAACCTCCTGGTGACGCTAGCGTAGGACCCACCATCACAGCGTCACACTTGATACCACTAGCGACCACGCTGGGATTTGAACCCATCCCCTTCGTGAGGGGTATGGAAGCCCAAGCCAGCGTGGCCACCGCATGGGGTGGTTTTTTTGCGCAATGTTTATAAGAGAGGTTTTGCTACAGCCTGCTGCCTGGACACCTTAGTCCTTGAAAATAGTTTTCGTCATCCACTGGTCACAAACACCAATATGAAGAACTAATTGCACTTTGCGAAAAGAAAAGGCTCAACTTAGCAGCCACTCGCCTCGTCATCGCCCCCGCAAGGCTGTAGCCGCTACTCCCGATCGATACCACCATCGCACGTCCCCGTCGTCGCAATCCCCATCTCCATCTCGATTATTCGTCCATCACCATAATTTCTCTCTTTCGCATCTATCAATCGCGGCCCCTCTTCTCGATTTCTGTCGATCTCTGGAATTAAGAGCTCAATGGCGGCGTTTTACTATGTTTTAATCCACATTAAAATTTGAGGTGGGAAATAGGATTCTAACTATCGAGGCTTCCTTTTCTCCTAGCATTTGAAATCAACTCTTAATTTTCTTCAATTTGTTGGATATTCCCACACCATGAGGTAATCGAACATGCTCTATTCTCACATCATGTCTAAAAGCAATTCTCAAAGCACAAAATATGCTGCTAGCGCTTCTATTGCAAACGAAACGTGTGTTCCATTCCAAGTTGGATTTGAACATCGCAATAAATCAAACCCTGCAAAGTTTGAGATGGCCGACTCATTTTGAAATGAGGGCAAGAGGACATCGATGAATGAACAAGACTAGAAGAAACTTCTGCTTTGTTTAAGTACAAAATGGCACGTACATAATGAGGGAATTGCGCATCGAGATAACAGAGACTAGTCAGGTAAGAAGCAAGCAATAAAACGGCAGCAGCTTAAGCAGAGGATTTATGACAATCGCATGCTGCAAATCACTGAGCTCAATTGTGCAGGCAAGGAGACTATTTTGCTTTCCATATACTCTTTGTATATGAGGATGTAAACTCTTTGCGCAAAAAAAAAAAAAAAAAAGTTACACTGCGCGTTCCTCTTCCTCGGCGGGTAAAAGGAGAACTCCACCTTTTATCTTTGCTTTTTTGAGTCCATTTTTCTTCTAACGACAAACCTACCGACCCCACAAGTGAGAATACATAAAAGACCAAAAGAAGACCCTCCTTTATACACGATATGAACAGAGAGGCTAAGTTGTCAAACCGGTTACATTTAGATAATCGTCTCCAACATAAAACAAAATCAAGTTCCCCCACCCAAGAAATCCAAACTTGACTCGGACCAAAGCGAGTACCGAATTTGAACAAATCAAAATCCTCCAACCGGGTCAATTTCATACGCAGTTCAAACAGAGAAAGCGCCCATGTAGCTTCCTCTCTCTCTCTCTCTCTCTCTCTCTCTCTCTAAGCTGCAACGCTCACTATTTTCTTCTTCCCTTCTCCTCTCTTGCTTTCGGGCGCTGATTCTCTCCCATATTTTCTTCTATTCTTTCCGACGTTTCCGTCTCCCTCTCTCTTTTATCTCTTTCCTTTGTCTTCTTATGCCTCATTTTCTTCTTCTTTGTCCCACATGTTCCCCTCCTTTTGACTAATTTCTCTCCCTCCTTTTTCTTTTCCTCATTAGACAGTGATTAGCGAACGAAGTTGCAGTCCAATTTCTCCATCAGCTTCATTTTTTGATCTTTTCTGAGGGCTAGTTGACACAGGTTAGGTTGAAATAGCTGCCATTGTTTTAGCAATGTCTAGAGATGGCGGCAACTTGTAGAAGTTCATGAGGGTGGTGGCGTACCGTTTACATGTTTGTCATTAGCGATTAGACTTGATGAATGGACTGTACTACAATTCCACGACTTTGGTCAATTATATTGTTGTATAAATTGCATCATAAGCAAATGGTGTTCTCTTTCTTTGTTTCCTAAATAGAAACACTTTTGTTAACATGCATAATGCACTACCTCTAATTACAAATTGGAAAGAAAATGAGATATGATGGTATGTTGGACATTGGAGTTCATAAGATGTCGGTTTACAAGATACATGTTTCGATGTTGAAGAAATAAACTTGCATATAATAATAAAGAGTAGATAGCGAAAATAAAATGAAATTCATTTTAGGACGAATATGAATTGCAATTTTTCTGTATGAAACACATGTGCAAGCTTATTTCTTAACATAATGTGAGAAGAATCATGTTGACACCTAAATTTTACTATTGTATACAAGATTATGAATTAGTCACTAAAAAAGAAAAAGAAGAGAAAAAAACAAAAAATAAAAAGATAAGAAAAATAAAAAATAAAAAAAGCCTAGAGGCCGGGCTCGCCGCCTGCCTCTTTTTCCTTTTTCCCCCTTGCGAGGGCCCAAGCTTGAGCTGGCCCATCTTCCTTTCTCCCTTGGCCCGGCCCGCGCTCGAATGTCTTCCTCCCCTGGCAGTCTTCGCGCAGACTTGTAGAGGCACAGAAGCTGCAGCAGCAAGTGTAGGTAGCAGAGGATCAGGGTGGCAGGCTTCCAGCGTGATCCTCGGGTTGGGGAAGCAAATCGGTCGACAGGCTGGCGGGTCAAGAGCCGGGCACACCGATCGTTGACCTTGAAGGGCTCGAGGTACCTACAAAGAAAGGAGAACATAAGCATAAAAGAGAAAAAAACACAGTAACAAAAGGATGAAGAGAGGAAGGAACAGAGGGTAGAGAGAGCTTGGGGCGAGAGAAGTGTTGGAGAGTGAGAGCTGGAGCGAGAGAAGTGCTTGAGAGGAGGTGGAGAGCCAAAGAGAGGCTCGACCGTGCACGAGATCCCGCATCTTGACCCCCTTCTTCTGGAGCTGTGAGAAACCGAGAGAGAAACCGGGGGGAGGGAGACATAGAGAGAACCAAGAGGGAGTAAGTCGACTCTTTAAAAAAAAATAATTAAAAAATTTTTAAAAAAATTAAAAAAGTTAAATTAAAAAAAACTAAAAATTGCGGGGTTTGATTAGGAATTGTTATGTGTTTCATTTTTAGTGTAATTAGGCATTTATTTGCTCATATTGACTATATTGTATGTTTAATCTACATGTTTAATTATGTTTGCAATTGTTTAGTTGCTTATGTTAATTTTTGCTGCAATTAAGATATTGGTAGCTATGACTGTTACTTTAATAATTGTGCACCCGCATGATCACCTCATATGTTAGTGGATAAGTATAAAATCAATCCAAATTGCTTGAAAAAAAAATCATTTTATTAAAATGAACAATATTAGGTACCGAAAGGGTACTAATTAGTCAATTAGTGTAATCAAGTCCCCGACCCTAGGTTTTCTGGTGGCGTAGGAAGTGAGGTGACACTCTCATGTCTCACTTGATTTCTAGCCGACCCCAATAGGCTAATATCGACTCCTTTTGTGCAGAAATTTCTAAAGAATATCCCAATGTCATGTGGGGGTATGGGCCTGGGAGAGCCCACGCCTAATCTTGGGCCTTAGACTCGTCCTTTAGGCAAAACCCTTAAACTCGTTCCCTCCCCCGAGGGTAGGTTGCGACAAATTAGTACTAATAAGAGAATAGTTCATAAAGTTAGGAGAATTATATAGTATAATCATTCATGTGCTTGAGTGCTTCCCCATAGAAAATTATACCTAAACACTAAGAATTAGTTCACCAATCAAAACACTTATGTCACACCACAAAGAAAACGGAGGATGTGAACTCTTTGCGGAAAAAAAGAAAAGAAAAAATGATCATTGTGTTTTCTCTTCCTCTGCGGGCTAAAAGGAGAACTCCATCTTTTTCTTTTGCTTTTGCGCGGCTCTGCAGTTGACGGGGATGAGAAAAATAAAGCCCACCGGCTTTTCATTTTTCTTCCTCCCACAAACCTACCGACCCCACAAGTATATTTAAAAGACCAAAGGATGCACCTCCTCTATGCACAATATAAATAGAGAGTCCAAAAAGTCAAACCGGTCAAAACTTAGATAGCCGTCTCTAACAAAGAAATAAAATCAAGTATCCAAATTTGACTCGGATCAAAGCGCCACATCAAATTCGAACAAATTAGATTCCTTTCTCACCGAGTAAAAAAAAAAAAAAAAACAGAGCCAAATTCACCAATTCTTATACATAAGTAGGGCCATTTTAGCTAGTGATAGTTATATGAGTGAATTTGATATAATTTTAGATTGATATCCATAATTTGGACCGCATTTGAAAGGTTTGACATAATTATACTCTTTGTCCCCTCCTTCAACTCATCCTTTATTGACATCTTTCATTGTTTCTGGCTACTTAGTCTTGCCATTCAACACCTTAGACAATTTGATGGTGTAAGTATCTTAACACTCTACAATTCAAAGTTGTTTGTCCAGTCAAACTTTTCAAATCTATTTTTGCTCCAATATAATTGCAACAATAGTGTTTCTAGAGATCGGTCAGACAAGCAATAGCCTCAAAGCAATTCCAGAAAATCCTTTGTAAAATAATTCAGTAGTTAACAAATTTTTGCAATTAAATCAAAGCGAGAGAATGAAACCACGGGAGAAATCAACAAGCAACAATAAAGAACAAAAAAAGATTTATGTATTTTGGTTCGATGATCTGTACTTATTTCTCAGGAAGAGCCAGCCGCAGATAATCTATTACTCAATCGGAGAATTATAGAGTTACAATCTCCCCACATACTCAAGAATTTCCTAATCCTAAATTACACATAATCTTACAATATTTAGTCTCACGTAATTGTTCAATATATAAATCATTAAAAGTTGCCTCACGAATTGAAACACTTATGTATCCACAAACAAAAAATGCCTCAATTAGATGTCGAATTTTCTGCACAAATCTTTGTGTTTCTTGCTCCTCTTAAAGACAGGAACTTTACTATGCGGCCTTTTAGCTCTATCTCTTGTGCGAAATAGTCCTTCACTTTATGCTTCAGTTAGGTCAAATCTTGGATGTATATGTAAAATCACCGCCCTTGGATATCTTATTAACCAAATCTTGGATTATATATCCAACAGAAAACCAAATTATAATCGAAGGGCAGGCCAAATCAAAGTCTAGAAGACTTTTAACTTTTAAGACTCATATTGAAACATAATTGACATTTTCCTCCACAAACCACATTTTCAGATGTTTCCAAGTGTTCGTGCTCAGTTATATAAACAAAAGGTGACCAATTCAAGTGACGGACAGGTGAATAAATCTACAATGGAGATCGAATTTGAAAATCTTGTGAAATTGTGAGAAGTGTTGGAGTTTACTTGATGACAACGGGCAGTGATGGGGCCTTTGCTCAACGGCGCACCCTTATTTTTGTAGCTGGATTCACTCCTATGTGGAGGAAGCCCAATGAGCTGCAAGCTCAAAAAGGGCTTGAGCCAATATGATAAGTTATATGGAAAAATAAGGGTTCTCACTATTTTTAAAATGGTAGCCACAAAATGAAATAGTAACAAGAGAAAAAGAGAAAACAGAAAATCTGGGAATTGAGGCAATATCTAATTTACATCAAACCTGGCATCGGAGGTCGATTCGTGGTCTAATTGAACTGAAATTTTGTTAGCATGTTTATGGTGCAATTTTCTCGAACCTAAACGGTTTGATTTTTGTTTGAAGCTCCCTACATCAAGTTTTTCGTGGATTGATCAAAATTTGCGTTTTTGATTAGATTTATCATTGATCTATTGTGAAATTAATGTGTATTGCCAAGAATTATGTTTTTGAGGTATTTGCTGCTATGTACCTCTAGTATTTGCTAGAAAAGAACATTGTTCATCAAATTTTGTTGATAGTTAAGATTTTTGGGTAGACTCCGGTTCCGTGGTTTTTGATCTCCTCACATCAAGGAGGTTTCCCATATAAAAAAATTCGTCTTGTGTTCGCGTGCTTAGTATTTATTTTATTTTACTATATTGATTCATATTAAGTTTACACAAAAAAGAAGATTATTTTATTCCATTGCGTTGATTCGATACTGTTTGAATTGTTACTATTCTCTCATCAATTTTATTATTGTCTTTACGCTCGCTCTTCTTTTCCCTTCTCTCTCTCCTTTGTTTTCTTCTGCCCTCAATTTCTTCTCCCTTGTCCCACATGTTCCCCTCCTTTTTTAAAGGGTCAGGCTTTTCCCGCTCCTCATTTGACTTGTACAAGTCATTCCACTGTGTTCTGACCATATTACCCCTTGCTTTTTCAAATGTTAGCATGCTCATACGTGGTGCCCATTGGTGTCCCTCTTTTTTATTTCTTTCGTCTTCTTCTTCCACTTTCTCCTCCTTCTTAGTCCGCCCAAGCACGGTCAATTTAAGTTCTTTGTTTTGTTCTGCGTTCTTTTTTTTTTTTTCTTTTTTTTCCGTCTCTTTAGAATTCTGGCAATTCTTGTGCACCCGTAGCTTAGACGAGAAAAATCATACCGAACGCCCATTCCATTATCAACATGACTTGGAGCATCACTACACCAATCTTGCACATTATTAGTAGTTGGAGCCACCGAACATTGAGTTTGCGCATCAAAGCTGAAGCTGGACAAGTTGCTTGAGTAATCGTTGACAGTGTCGGAGGTGTGGAGGGTCTGGGCCGGTTAGCGAACTCGGATGTGTACTGGTGGAAGTGGGTGAGGGAAGATGGATGGCTTGGAATGGGAGTCCACGCAGATGATTGCAGGCCTTCTCCGTTTGATCAGACGAGCATTGGACATAGAAGAAGAAAAAGAAGCAGAGCGAGAGAGCGACGTAACGAAAAACTGGGAAAAGAGAAAAAGAGGACCGGCTGGGTGGGTGACGAAGTGGACGGCTTGTCGTTTTATGGGTGCCCATATCAAATGGAAATGCTGAATCCTTTTTTTAATAAGTAATTAATTAAATGAACTAATTAATTCAATAAAAATAATTAATTTATTTTCCCCTCTTTTTAAGCCATGTTGGATGTACAAACTTGCCTCAAAATTGATGCATTCACCCATGTGAAGGCTGGCATCATATTCACGAGGATAACGTCACTCACATCCGACATAAGTATAATTATTATGTAATAACATAAGATTACATATAATTGGATAAGTACACTGGTGGGCAAATGCTTGTTGAATCTAAATATATAGGTGGATGTGAAACGAAACTTTTAGGATAAGATTGTTTTTAGGATAAGATTGTTTTTAGCAATCAAACTTTTAGTGAATGTTCGAAGTTGGTCATTGAATTTCTACTTTTGTTCAAATTGATCCTAGTACAATGTACTCTTTTAGGTGGTCTCCGACTTTCCATGGTCAAGTAATTTTAATTGGTCTTCCCAAAGAAAAGCTTACATGGCAGCATTTCATTTTTGTTTTTTCCTGATGGAGAATGCAAGAAAGCCGATCTTTGCAATTAGAAGGTGACTTTTTGAGCTATTTATAGGTCTAGAAGTACATGTCATCTTCAGAGATAATACTTACAGTGTTCATGTACACATATATAAAGAATTTCTTCAGTAATCCATGACGCAATGGATTCAGAACCTTTAAAAGAAAGAGCGTTACTTAAAAAAAAAAAAAATAAGCTAGGTAGAACTTATTTATATTTTCTATTGCGTATACATTTTCTCAATTTAACTTTAATTTACATGTGAAACAAAAATGGAAATTTGCTCTAGAATCCAATTTTCTGTATTTATTACACCGCTAATTTCCTTATAACATATATTTATGTTAATGCACTCCAAGACAAAAATATAGTTATTAGTTTAATTTGCCATATTTCCCCGATCACAAGTATAATATTATGACGCATTTTCTTCCTTTTATTAGTACTTTGACTCTTAAATTATTATATTCATCTAAGAAGTTATAAATATTATTATTCAACAACCTTTGACTCCTCCTTTGCATCACATTTCCTATACTGCAGGTTATTCATGGTTGAAAACTTGCATGAAAAGATATGTTTGAGTGAAATATGCATCAAGTGACTAACAAAAAGGCCACAAAAACAAATTGAAGAGAGTGTCTTGAGCAGTTTACTAATCTAGTTACTAAGCTGCTAGTAATGGTTTGCTGAATGGGATCACTTGTCATGGGTTTGGCTACCCAGCTTATTCTGATGATGAATTGAAGTTAACCTGCCCGTCCAAAAAACAAGAAAAAAAAAATTGAATTTCTGAATATTTTTCGAGCTTGACCGGGTCAAACGTCCTTCTCTGTTTACTTTAAGCATCGGATGCCGATCCGATCCAGGCCAAAAGCTCGAATATCCGGATCTTGCACGTGGGCGTGGGTCCATTTCAAGGAAGAGGGCTTTTGAGGGATTCCCCGAGATCGGTTTGAGCATTCCGACATGATTTCTACTTTCTAACCCTAAACGAAGACGCAGCTCCAACTCCGAGCAGGCAAAAACCAGAGCGAGACAGATAGAACTTTTGCGAGAGAAACCACCCCCCCCCCGCCCAAAAACATGGCAGCAACCGGTGGTTCCAGCGCGTCGGCGACCCGGTACGACGTGTTCTTGAGTTTCAGAGGGCCCGACACTCGCAACACCTTCACCGACTGCCTCTACCAGACCATGGTCGGCGAGGGGATCGTCGCCTACAGAGACAGCGAAGAGCTTCACGCTGGTGATCGGATCGACGATCTCCTGAGAGAGGTCGGCGAATCCAAGATCTGCATACCGATCCTCTCCAGAGGCTATGCTTCGCGCGCTTGGTGCCTCCGCGAGCTCGCTCGATTGACGGAGCTCCATGAATCGACTGGGAAGCTGGAGATCCTACCCATCTTCTTTGATGTCACGCCCACCGACGTCAAGCTCAGGACAAAACTGTACCTGAAGGACTTGGAGAAGCATGAGCAGAGGCATGGTGCTGAGATGAGGCAACGGTGGGAGGCGGCTCTGGGAAAAGTGGCTGAGATCAACGGATGGGAAGTCCAAGGGAAAGCGTAAGTAACTGCTTATTAATAGAACTCTTTTCAAGCTTAAGTCCAAATGCTATTCTCTTATTGTTCTTGTAAATGGCAGTGAAAACTAGCTGGAGTGGTTCAAAAATTCGACAGGAAATATATTGGTCGATGCGTCATATGCAAACCGGATTTTGATATCTGAGCAGTAAATTTCATTTCTCACAAAAAAAAAAAATAATAAAACAAAAATAAAACAGAGACAATTCGCCGATTCTCATACATAAGCAGTGCCATTATGGCTACTGATAGTTACAGGAGTGAATTGGATCTTATTCTAGAATGATGTCTGTAATTTGGACGGCAAAGAAGCATCTTCTTTCTCAGTAATAGGGGGAAATTGCCGGTTTATGTGGGACTTGAAATAGTGATCCAAGTCAAATGCTATCTGCTAGGAAATAGTAGTGAGATTGTTATTTGTTTTCTTTTACTAAAAGTGTTTGGTTTGCAGCAGAAACGATGAAGCCATTGAGCACGATTCGAAAGAGATTGTGCGTAAGCTAAAAGTAAAACAAAGACCTCTGGACAACAAATTGTCAAGTTGGGAAGTGGGTCAGACCTCTGGGGTAGATGATAAGAGTGTCAGAGGCGTCCGCGAGCTCGCTCGAAGAATGAAGCTCGACGAAGCGTAAGTAAATGCTTATTAATGGACCTTTTTCCAAGCGTCAGCCAAAATGCTATTCTCTTAAAGTTCTTGTAAATGGCAGTGAAAACTAGCTGGAGTGGTTCGAAAATTCGACAGGAAATATATTGGTCGATGCGTCATATGCAAACCGGATTTTGATATCTGAGCAGTAAATTTCATTTCTCACAAAAATATATATATATATATATATATATATATATATATATATAATAAACAAAAATAAAACAGAGACAATTCACCAATTCTCATACATAAGCAGTGCCATTATGGCTACTGATAGTTACAGGAGTGAATTGGATCTTATTCTAGAATGATGTCTGTAATCTGGACGGCAAAGAAGCATCTTCTTTCTCAGTAATAGGGGGAAATTGCCGGTTTATGTGGGACTTGAAATAGTGATCCAAGTCAAATGCTATCTGCTAGGAAGTAGTAGTGAGATTGTTATTTGTTTTCTTTTACTAAAAGTGTTTGGTTTGCAGCGGAACCCGTGAAGCCATTGAGCACGATTTGAAACAGGTTGTGCTTAAGCTGAAAGTAAAACAAAGACCTCTTGGCAGCAAATATTTAAGTTGGGAAGTGGGTCAGACCTCTGGGGTAGACGATAAGAGTGTCAGAGGCGTCCGAGAGCTCGCTCGAAGAATGAAGCTCGACGAAGCGTAAGTAAATGCTTATTAATGGACCTTTTTTCAAGCGTCAGCCAAAATGCTATTCTCTTAAAGTTCTTGTAAATGGCAGTGAAAACTAGCTGGAGTGGTTCAAAAATTCGACAGGAAATATATTGGTCGATGCGTCATATGCAAACCGGATTTTGATATCTGAGCAGTAAATTTCATTTCTCACAAAATATATATATATATATATATATATATATATATATATATATATATATATATAATAAAACAAAAATAAAACAGAGACAATTCACCAATTCTCATACATAAGCAGTGCCATTATGGCTACAGACCTCTGGGGTAGATGATAAGAGTGTCAGAGGCGTCCTCGAAGCTCGCTTGAAGAATGAAGCTCGATGAAGCGTAAGTAAATGCTTATTAATGGACCTTTTTTCAAGCGTAAGCCGAAATGCTATTCTCTTAAAGTTCTTGTAAATGGCAGTGAAAACTAGCTGGATGGTTCAAAAATTCGACAGGAAATATATTGGTCGATGCGTCATATGCAAACCGGATTTTGATAACTGAGCAGTAAATTTCATTTCTCACAAAATATATATATAAAATAAAACAAAAATAAAACAGAGACAATTCACCAATTCTCATACATAAGCAGTGCCATTATGGCTACTGATAGTTACAGGAGTGAATTGGATCTTATTCTAGAATGATGTCTGTAATCTGGACGGCAAAGAAGCATCTTCTTTCTCAGTAATAGGGGGAAATTGCCGGTTTATCTGGGACTTGAAATAGTGATCCAAGTCAAATGCTATCTGCTAGGAAGTAGTAGTGAGATTGTCATTTGTTTTCTTTTACTAAAAGTGTTTGGTTTGCAGCAGAAACGATGAAGCCATTGAGCACGATTTGAAACAGGTTGTGCTTAAGCTGAGTGGAAACAAAAGACCTCTTGGCAGCAAATTTTTAAGTTGGGAAGTGGGTCAGACCTCTGGGGTAGACGATAAGAGTGTCAGACGAAGGATCACCTCATGGCAAAAGGGTGAGATGTTGGGAAGGGGGTCATTTGGAGATGTCTATAAAGGCTTCAGCGAGTAAGATTCCTTTGCTTTTCTCTTTGATAATCAGTAAGTTATTCTTGCTATAAGCATTTTCTGGGGAAAAGTACAATCAGACTTCTCCCATTATGATGTTCACTTGCAGTTTTGTTGCATTTCTGAGTGCTGCATTCTGTGGTTGGAATTAGGATGACTTCTGTATACTGTAGAACGAGTTATCATTTGGTTGACATAAGGTGCCTTAAATAGACATGGCAAATGGTTATTCAATTGCTTAAAGTGCTCGATCTTCATATTTGGATTGGAGTTCTAAGATTATTGGTATTTTCCTTATTGAAGACCATTCTTGATCATCAAACAAATTGATGAAGTACAGATCTAGTACATTAAATCACGTAAATTTAGTTGTCCATTGTTTTTCTGTACCGTTACTAGCTTGAATAATGAGCAATTCTTTTGTTCTATTTTCGAAAAATGGATAGCATGATGAATCAGCATGTATTTAGAAACCATTATTCTATTGTAAATTCAAATGTTGAAAGCTAGGGAACTATTTTAGTTATATTGATGAGAGCATCTCTTTTTTTTTTCTTCTTTATATCTGAGTGCAAGAATTATCTAAACTATGTCTGATCAAGGCATCATTCACGAAAGAATTGGCATTTATATTCTGTCTTTCTCTCACGCTTCTCTGTTTCCACAGTGATGGATTCTTTTTTGCTGTAAAGGAGGTGTGTTTCTTAGATCAAGGAAGCCACGGCAAGGAGAGCTTGTCGCAAGTAAAAGCTTTTTCTTTCTGTAATCTGTCAACTGGTCGCTAGGCATATACAACCATAAATCTGTTGCGAGTTAATAGATTTTATTTTGACTCTTTTTTTAGTGATGCTCTGCTTTCTTTTCAGGAAATTTCTATTTTAAGTCAGCTTCAACATGAGAACATAGTTCAATATTATGGCACTAAGGAGGTGTGTTCCTTCTTTCTAAGTTGCTTTCTGCAGTATCTTTCACTTTGGCTTCGATTATGATACCACCGGAACTGAGCAAAATGTTTAGGTGGACATGGCTGTGATCGCAGCCACAAGATAGTTGTAGTTCCATCATCACTGCATGAATAAGATCACAGCAGTTGCGGCCTTTTAGCAGTAACGGCCTAAATGACAGACAGACATTTTAGGTCGTCCTCCCCCCACAAGAAAAGTTTGTGATGAATTGACTATCACCCAAGATAGTAATTATATGACTAAAGAACATACACAGAGTAGAGGTCAGTTTATGGAGTCTCCCTCTCTCTATGAAAGCAGTTTTTTCTCTCCCATCTAAAGAGAGCTGTCATGTAATCAACCCTTTCTTTTCTAGTGGTGGATGATATACAAATTATTTATTTTGCAAACTGAAGATTCAGGTCAAACTCTCAGGACTAAAAAGGAGGAATCTGAGGCTTAGAGAAATGGCAGCCTCGGCTAATAAAACATAAAGGGAAAAAGGATAAGAAAATGAAGTCATTTAATTCATTAGATATCCTTTAATTGACCATCTGATACTCCACATGACTAATATGCCAACCTCCTTTCCCTTGTCTATAACTGGTTGTGGCTGTAGCAACAACAATGGAGTTCCTCCACAAGCCCAATTTTTCCTTCAATTCTAGTCCAGCATCAATTAGTTCCAGTCATTTTTATGCAACATCATAGAGTTCTTTGCCTCTGCAAGTAGAGAAGACGGAAATTGGAAATGATCCTTGTTCAAGTGAGGGATATATATCCTTCTTAGTGGCTTTAATGTTCAAGTACCTTCCAGTAATTCTTTTATAAACATAGTTTCGCAAGAAGCATCAGATTAAGTGCCATGTCGTAACTTCTTGTTGGACATGAAACATGCAAAAGATTGTTGCTGTCAAGCAAAATTTGGTTTGCTAGACCTACAATCTACTACATTTTGTGGGAATGAGGGATTAATGCAACATGACTTCTTCTGCCAGGTGCACTATGCAACTGTTTTTGTTGGCACTGTTGCAATTTAAAACCATGGTGACTTGGATATTTGTGTTTTATGAAGAAACCAACAAAAAGAAGAGCTTGGTCCCATGCGTTCTTGCCTTATTTTCCTTTTAAGTTCACAAAATACTTTTAAATCTGGTGTGGATTTATACTAAATTAACTCCCATCAAAGAGATTCTCACTAAACGCTGATTGGTTATTGAGAAGGTACTCTACCAAAGTGCACTTCAGGAAGCATAACCAACCTCAGGGCCTTGTCTAGGGGACTCTTGCCTTGGTACAGTTGATTTCTGTGGGAGTGGTGTTGAGGTGATCCAATGATTAGTTAGGTGTTATAAGAGGCCTAGACATCCAGCTTCATTAGGATGAATAAATGGTAAACATCACTGATGTAGTTTATTTCATTTTATATATATCAAAACCCCATAAGTTAATGATATAGGATATTTTAACAAGATTCATCAGAGACAACCATACCAAAATGCAAATAAAATGAAATGTTTAGACTCCTCTCACCTAATAATTTAATCTTTTGCGTTCGGAAATGGTTTTAGAGCCATGTTCTGTCTTAATTTATTTCTGTGCGTGGCTCCTTTTCATCAATTCTGTGTGCACTTCTCAGACCGGTTTTCACTTGAGAGGTCTTAAAATATTCAACAGTGCTTATTTATGTGTTTTCAAATACATTTCATCTTCCACTACTTAGTAACTTAAATTTTGGGTTGGATATTCTAACATATATAATTTTCTTTACTCTCTTCTAGGATGATAAGAAGCTTTACATATTCCTTGAGCTCATGACTGAAGGTTCACTTGAAACACTTTATCGCCGATATAACTTGAGTGATCTCCATGTCTCTACATACACTAAGCAGATTCTAAATGGTCTAAAGTATCTTCATGGCCAGCATGTGGTACACAGGTAAAAGAAAGATGCTCGACCTTGCTTTATTAGTTTTTACTAATTGAAATAATGATTTGCACTTATCAATTCTGATGGAAGGTTGATTTTGTTAAGGAAAGAATTCATAACAAAACAAAGAGCACAGTGAAACTTATATTTTTGTTTCATGGCTCACCCGCTTGGTGCCTTTTGATGATGCTTATTTTTACCTACCCAAATATCATTCTGGAAATAAGGGAGTCGTCCAATCCTTGAACCAATATGTAGTGTCATGAGAATGATTTTGTAGAGCAGCTTAGACAAGATTATCTTACTATGTGAATGCTTGAAGGTGGAAATGTGAATTTGCAATATTGGTAACTGTGCGGGCGATTATAACTGTTTGTATATTCTAGGCACGGCTATGCTGAATTCTCATGCTTCCAGTTCCTCCAATCTGTAGGGATATTAAATGTGCTAACATATTGGTTGATGCAAGAGGTTGTGTGAAACTTGCAGACTTTGGATTGGCAAAGGTATGTCTCATCAGCGAAAGTGAATTCTCTCTCTCTCTCTCTCTCTCTCTCTCTCTCTCTTGGGGGCTCGCACATGTGCGATCAACAAAGATGCATGTACAGCTACATGCGTGTGCAGGAATTTTCACAGGCATTGAAGTAGTGCAGCACACATACAATTGGATGAGTGCATGACAAACACACGTATAGACATGCACAAAGTGACATATATTGTCCTTTACTTTTCTAAAATGACATATCAACTTTCTATGTTTATTCATACAGGTAATCAAAAAGAATGATGCTAAATCCTCCAAAGGAAGTCTTCGTTGGATGGCACCTGAGGTTTGCACCGTCTGCTGCCATTTTTTTTGGCATACTTTAATTAGTTGTGTTGCATGGCTTTTACTTTTCTTTCATCCTTGTTGGTTGTGAATGCAGGTCATCAATCCAAAAAACAAAAGCTATGGATCGGCAGCTGATATTTGGAGCCTAGGGTGCACTATTTTAGAGATGTTAACCCGCTGGTATCCATATTCCCACTTAGAAGAAGTATGTAATTAAGAACCTTCATTTCATGTTTTATATCCTTGAGATCTATGTTTTGCCAGAATTATTAACTAGTCGCAACTTTTTTGTTATTGCTACATTTTATGTGAGCTTGCTAAGTTAAGCGCATGTTGTGACAAGTCAATTCGGCCAGCATTCTGAGAAAAAGAAAATGAGCAGGAGCACTACGTAGAAAAGAGAGAGGACAGAGAATTCAATGATATTTATCAAGATTATCGTAATGTCAAAGGATATGCATAGTATTTATGGCCAACAGTTGCTTGAAACTCTGGAGCAAATGGTTATGTAACATGGTCTGAAGCCTCTGTTGAATGTCTGAATCTTGACTTTCTCATTTAAATTATTTGGCATTATTGTCTAATACTTTTAATTACTAGTATAAGTTCACAACGGCATAAGTTTAGATAATCGCATACTGACATCTGTATATAGTTCCCCACCAATAGATATGGGGTATGCATATAACCCTAACATTCAGGCTCAAAACTCTCTCCACCTTCTCCTTCAATGTCACATGGTACTTGAGCAGCTGAGAGAGATTGAAATCCTAATATTGGCATCGCAATCTGTGCTCCAGAGCAGCACTGACAGTGATTGCTTCATCTTCACTAGTGTGTCCTTTAATTGTGTGGTTGTCCTCTAATCTGTCGCTCGCCACTATCAACTTTGGTGTTTCTGCCATTGCCCTTGAGTGTTGATCCCTCGCTGCTCTTCTTTGGATAAATTGTTGACCTAAATGGTTGTCTCCTCTGCTAGATTTTGTCACTTTCGATATTAATCGTAAATTCTCCGTACTTGTAGTAAGGTTTCCATCTGGGATGGTATTTACTGGCTCTAGCCAGCAAATTACTTTATGATGTTATCCCCTTTTTAGGCATGACAGCATGGAAACGCCCTTTTGTTGATAGAATGGCTGCTGCTGAAGTTTGGAGTGTTCTTGTCTTCCTAGTGAATTGCGAACGTTGCACTGCTCTCATGCTCATTTTGGATTTATTTATTATAATGGAGAAAAAAATAATACCATCCTACTCAAAGCCATTGTAAAAACATGCAACTAACACCCCCTTTTTTTTCTTTTTTAAATTTAGGACACTAATAATTTTGAGCAAAAAGTAATATATACTTATGCTTTATTGGGAGCAGTTGGAAAACATTAATGTTGTTGGTCCTTGTGAACTGTTTACCTGTCATCCATGGTCTCCCACTTAAGCAATAACTGTGATTCTAGAACGATTTGGTAGATGATTGCCTGAAGCATGATGCACTTATATTTGTCTACATATCTTATTGATTTATGCAGCTATCACATGTTAGTTCCCCCAGGATTTATGATTAATACTAGCCTCTGCCATGTTCTCTCTTATTGTGGCAGGCACCAGCAGTGTACAAAATTGGCCAGGGTGAACTTCCTTTAGTTCCCGATTTTTTATCAAGCGATGCACGAGGCTTCATCTTATGTTGCTTGCAAGTAGACCCAAATAAGCGGCCTTCTGCAGCGGAGTTGCTTGGCCATCCCTTTGTGAGGAATGCTTCTTCTGGTTTTGCCTTAGCTCATTTCAACAATGTACAGTCATAAGGTTTTGCTAGGCCATCCCTTTTGGTCCATGGCTGAAGGTAATTTTACACTTTCTGTTATTTTGCCGTTGCATCGCTAGTGAGAGTATTCTTCTTTTGGGCTAATGGAAAAATAGCTTCATTAAATTACCACATTTGTACGGTTTACTCAATAAATTTATAACTTTTAATGGTCTGCACTAAACTTTTAACTTGGAATAAATAGTCCGCAGTCTATGTTCAGTTTCCCAATTCACTTACAAACATTTCACATTTTACAGCTCTCTCCATAAGCTTTAATGTTTCCACCAGATTGTCCTGAACCTCTTCGAAATACTCACTTATAGTGGTCAATTGGTATGCCATGGGTTAATTTGTCTTTACCTAGGGGAGAAGTAGGTGCAATTAATCATCAAGCCATGAAAACAACCATAATTGCAGTTTCCCTTTGCATGTATTAGAACTTGGGAAAATTGACGGACCTCGTGAATGGTCTTGACATGATATTTACAATTCTCAGATAAACAGCACACTGTTTAATCATTATGCTAGACATTCGGATAGGAGAAACAGAATGCTGCAATATTCAGGTTTCTCTGGTGTTGATTTTATCATAGGCTTTCCTCTACTTAAATTGTTGTTAGTGCACTCGCAATGCTGCTGCAATTCTTTGAACTGCTCAGTGGTCAGCAGCATATTGATAACCGGCAAACACTCCCATGGCAGGGCCAAGCTTACGATGTTATGCTTTCTTTTTGCCAGATGGGAATGCCTTTGGCAGCGAGGGCCATCTAATAAATCGGAGGAGATTGTGGTACCTCGCAAATGGTCTTGGGCTGCAACTGATTTTATGGCGTCTTTGTTCTGCTTGCGTTAACATCTTGTTTATCTGGGAATTGTAAATATCATGTCATGTTGTATATTTCCCGTTGGAAAGAAGGGAAGGAAACAAAGATGTTGGCGATGACAAGTTTTCTGCTTTTACGAAGCGTAGATAGGTGCACAGAACTTATACAGGATTTGTAATCAATTAAGATTGGATGCGCTTGAGATTCGCAATGGAAGGCGCATTTTGTTTCCTTTTTATTTGTTTGATATGGGACCATGTTTGGTAAATTCAAGTGTTTTTTTTTTTTTTTTTTATCAATGACGTGTCGATGAGCGCTTGTATCGTATTGAAAATATTGTATGAACAAGGTTCGGTGATGCAGGAGCAAATTCGACATATAGGAGAGGTTTTGTCACAGCCTGCTGCCTGGACAACTCGGTCTGCACACCTCGGTCGCTGAAAATAGTTTTCGTGATGCCGCTGGTCACAAGCACCAATACGAAGAAAAATAACTCTTGTTTAAGAACTTGAGTTCAAATGATATCAAGGTTTCTTCGACAAAAAAAAAAAAAAAAAAAGATAATAAAAAGGCTCATCTTATTCCTAATTGACCCTAATTACAGTCCCATCATAACGCTGCCACTGCCTTTATCTCGCCCCCACAAAGCCGTAGCCGCTGCTCCAGATCGACACCTCCATCAGCACGTCCCTGTCATCGCCATCCCCACCTCCACTTGATCATTCGGCCGTCAGGATGATTTCGCTGTTTCACATCTATCAATCACGGCCCCTCTTTCTGGTTTCTGTCGATCTCTGAAATTAAGAGCTTGATAGCGGAGTTTTACTATGTTTCAATCCACCTTAAAATTTTTTGACAATTGAGGCACCCTTTATTCCTAGCGTTTGAAATCAACTCTTAAATTTCTTCAATTTGTTGGATATTCTCACACCATGAAGTAATCAAAGATGCTCTATTCTCAGATCATGTATAAAAGCATTTCTCAGAGCACAAAATATGCTACTATTGCTTTTATTGTACATGAAGGTGTATTCCAAGTTGGATGTGAACATTGCAAATGAAGAAACATTCCTTCCAACATTATGTCAACTCACTTGAACCTTAGAATCGGTGTGTCAAGAATTAAATTGTAATACCTCAAATATGGCTATAAATCAACCCTGCAAAGTTTGACAGGATGGCTGATTCATTTTGAAATGATGGTGAGAGGACATTTTTTTTGTTTGGTCAGAAGAAAATTTGTTCATTTAGGGTCCATTCATTTCGCAGAAAATGACTTTCGGGAAAATGTTTTCCAGATTTTCCGATGTTCGTTTCATGGAAAATGAACTAATCAAGAAAATGTTTTTCATCATTAGAAAAAATAATCTTTAAAAGTGAGGAAAATATTTTCCACTTTTGAATAATGGAAAACATTTTCTATAACTTATTCCATCTTACTTCTTTTTATTAATACATTTTCATTTTATTTTTATGCTTTCTTTTTCTTTTTTTTTCTTTTTTTATAATCGATTTTTTAATTTTTTTTCCTTTTCTTTTTTTCTTTCTTTCCTTTTCATCTTCTTCTTTGGTAGCGGCTGGCAACCAACCACCAAGCCACGGCGGTGACCGGTGCAAGCTAGCTCAAGCCTTGCCCCAGGCCAGCAAGGCTCCACCTAGCATGATCTGGCGAAGCCCAGCTTGGGCCTCGCCAGATCGGGCGAGGCAGAGCTCTTGCCGACTTGGAGCCGAGCTTGCGACTCGCCAAATCTGGCGAGCTAGGCGAGGCTCGGGCCTCGCTTGAGCTTGCTAGATCTGGCGATGGAGCTCAGGCTCTTGATCTAGGTGAGCTTGAGCTTTGCTACCAAATCCGGCAAGCCCGCGGCTCACCAGAGCCCAGCAAATCTCTAGCAAGCTCGGGCGAGATCGGCCGAGCCTCTAGCTCACCAAATCTAATGATTAAGTCTTGATCGGCCGGCAAGTAGCCGGCCATCGCCGAGCATGGCGGCGGAAGGAGGAGGAAGGAGGAGGAAGGAGGCGAAGCGGAGGAAGGAGGAGGGAGGAGGAGGAAGGAGGAAGGAAAAGAAAAAGGAAAAAAGAAAAAGAAAAATGAAGAAAAAATAATAAAAAATAAAACTAAGTTTTTGGTCAATTAAAAATATTAAAATTCAATTTTTGATAATTTTTCCCAAACAATTAAATTAGCTAATGAATGGTGGAAAATATTTTCCACTCAAAATTTAGGTTTCAACCGAACACCACTTCCAGGAAAATGTTTTCTAGAAACACGATATTTTCCGCGAAACGAACGGATGTTTGAGTAGATACTCTTAAGGGTGCCAAACAATGTGAATCTAAACATAAGAGAGCCCATAGGGCTTGCGGGGGAACATAAAACCAATTTTGTGGAAGAGAACCAAGATACTTGTGTTTAGCAATCCAATCTACCACTACATTTGAGGCCCGCAGACAATGGGCTACGCTGATTGAGGGGCGGGCCTTCAGAAATTGAAGACAGTGCTTGATTGAGAGACATTCTTCCCATCTGAGCTGATCTGCAGACCCACTTATCAAGGTTTTAACTAGGTCCACACGATTAGATTCTATAGTGATCAGATTTGGAGAGCTTCAAGTACAACTGTAGTACAATTGGGGTTTTAGCTTGAGATGCCGAGGAGACCTTCACTGATTTAGCAGTAACAATCGCTCCCTTGTAATCTCGACATATACTAGCTATGGCGCCATCCACAGAAACATCAACAAAGGAAGCATCAACATTAATTTTCAGAGCTTTCTTCCTAGGTGGCGCCCAGGCCTTCAACTCAGCAAAGGTAGGATTTTTCCTCGATTCCGATTTTTGAGAGTTCCATTTTCTGTAGTTTGCTTGCAAGAATAACGATGATTCAACCGTTTCTTGTGAGTTTAGATGTTTGCCCTGAAAAACGAAATTGTTTTGGGCTTTCCAAATGCTCCATAAAGAGGACGCCACCAAAGACACAGGAAAAATCAGCTCCTTCTACAGCAAATTCCATTAGCCATGCCTCAATCCTCGTGATCTTCTTGTAGTTGATTTGGATCTTCATATTAGTGTCAGCCCAGATACCTTGAGTCCAGGGGCAAAGTATAAAGATGTGCTCGATCGTCTCCTTTTCCCGTTGATAGAGGGGGCATATCGGGTCAGGTATGATATTCCTCTTCCATAGGTTCTCTTTTTAGGGGATTGCATTTTTACAAAGAGACCATAGGAAAAATTTACCTTATGGAAGGTCTACATGTCCCATATAGCTTTCCAAAGTGTTTTGGGATTTTGGTATGAAGAGGAAGCTTGTTTAGGATTGCGCTTCTGTTCAATCTCTTTTCTGATCATGTTGTAGCCGTTTTTAACAGCATAGCTACCTGATTTGGTGCCTAACCACACCAATTTATCCTATGCATAGTATGTTCTAACGGGGATTGTTTGAATCTCCTCACTAATAGCTCATAAAAAAGATCCTCTAGCTTTCAAGTACTCCATTTTCCTTCCTCAGCCAAGATCAGTTTTGCCACCAAAACTGGGTCATTTCTGTTTGGTGATCCCCCAATTAAGCCACTTTTTAACCATTTCTGCTCTCTGATTATTACTGATTTACCATTCCCAATCGACCAACTAACTGAGTTGGCAATAGAATCCCTCCCTAATAACAAACTTTGCTGTCCCCAAGAAGGCTTGGAACCTCTTTTAGCTTGCCAAAAATCTCCTTGATGAAAGTAAATGCCTTTGAAGAACTTGCTCCAGAGAGAATTACGATTCTATGCGAGTCTCTATGCTTGGTAAACAAGCATGGCCTTATTAACTGATATAAGATCTCTAAACCCCATGGCCCCTTGGTCCTTCCTCAGCTTTAGAATGTCCCATTTTTTCCAATGAAGTATTGTTTTGGAATTTGTTGTTTTCCACCAGAAATTGGCAATCCTTCCCTCAATTGTTTTGCAAACTAAAATAGGTATTTTGAAAATCGACATAGCATAGTTTGGAAGGGCTTGTACGACTGTTTTTAGAAGAATCTCCTTTCCAGCTTTAAAAAATAATTATTCCTTCCAACCTTCTAAATTAGCATTTACTCTTCCAAGAATCCAAGCAAACATATTTCTCTTCAATGTGCCCTAGTCCGAAGGAATACCTAAGTATTTGCCTGTGTGGCCAATCTCAACTCCTTCGCCATGTTTCTTGTTAGTAGATGAGGATGCCCCTTGCTAAAATAAATGCTTGACTTGTTTAAGTTTATGGCTTGGCCTGATGCATAACAATATTGATTAAGTATTGTTGAAATATTCTGGCATTCCATTATGGTTCCATCTAAGAAAAAAATGGAATCATCATCAAACAAAAGGGGTGATAGTGTCGGATTGAATCTGTTCAGTTTGATATCCTTAATAATTCTATTTGCCACTGCTTTATTCATCATGAAAGATAAATAGTTAGCCACAAGAATAAAAAGGTATAGTGAGAGAGGATCTCCTTGCCTAATGCCTCTTGAGGGATTAAAAAATGGGAGGGATTCCCCATTAAACTTCACATTGAATGAGATGGTTGTCACACACTACATAACCCAAGTGATCCACTTGTCTTCAAAACCCATTTTGATCATACAAGCTTTTAGAAAATCCCACTCTACTCGATAATAGGCTTTTTGCATATCTAATTTTAAAACCGCTTGAAATTTCTTTTGTCGATTATTGGTTCTCAACTAATGCAGGACCTCTTGTACAATAAAAATGTTGTCTTGTATTGGCGGACCACACACAAAGGCACTTTGTTCTTCAACAATCAAATCAGGTAGCCACATCTTCAGTCTATTGGCTAAAATCTTTGAAATAATCTTATAAATAAAATTGCATAGGTTGATTGGGCGGTATTCTTCCAGCTTTTCTGGGTCAGGAATCTTTGGAACAAGAGTTATATGGGTTCTGTTTAGCCTTGGGTCAAGAATTCCTGTTGCAAAGAAAGACTGGACAGTGGTGAGCACATCCCTTTTTATAATATCCCTATGGTGTTTAAAGAATATACCATTCAGCCCATTCGGTCCAGGTGCTTTAGTTGCTCCAAGCTGATAACTGCCTTCCGAACTTCTCCATAGTCACTTCAGCAGTAAGTTTTTCATTTACTTCAGCTTTGACTAAACATGGGAAGTGGTCTATTACCAGGATAATATTTCTTGGCCCAACTGAGCAAAACAAGTTTTGAAAATATTATGTTGTTCGCTGCTTCGACATTTTTTCATCCCTAATCTACTTATCATCAGGCCCTTTCAGTATGGTTATTCTATTTCTATTGCGGCGCTGAATTGTAATAGTGTCTTGTCCTCCCACTTATGCCAATTGACTCTTGATCTTAATCCTTAGTACATCTCTTCTCTCCTCCAAATATCCTTCAACTCTTGTTTAATACTTTGCATTTTATTCTTTTCAAAGGAAGAGTTTGAACTATTTGTAATTACTTGAAGTTCCTGGTTTAGCTCCTTTATCCTACGAGAATTGTTGGTAAATTTCTGTTTACTCCATAACTGTAATTCCTTAGTCACCCTTCCTAATTTCACCACTATTTTCTCATCTCCATCATCATCCATATTCCAGGCTTTGGATACAACATCTAGACATTCAGGATCTTCCACCCAGAAAGCTTCAAATTTGAAATCCTTACCTTTTTTCACTGGCTAATTCACTATAGAAAGCAGTAAAGGGCTATGGTCATATCCCACCGTTGGTAGAGCATAGGCCTCCGCTGCAGGGAATGTAAGACGTCACTATAAATTGCAAACCACTCGATCTAGTTTTTCCTTCACATAATCAGCTCCTTCCCTATTGTTTACGCATGTATAAGCACGCCCCTTGCAAACTACTTCCATCAAAGAGCAGTCATTTAGACAATCCCGAAAAGCAACTAACGATAATTCTCTGCCATTCGTTTTCCTTCCCACAGAAGGCTATCAAACCTGCTTACTTGCCTTAATCTATCCCAAAGAAGTAGTCTGTCTTTAAAATCATTTGGGGCATGAACAAAAGAAATCCGCATTCTGACCTTATCAGCAGGAACAGTAAATAAGACGTTAATCATCTCTGTTGATGCCTATTCAACATCGAACGATATGTCATCATTCCACAAAACAGCAAGTCCCCCTGTAATCCCAATTGGGTTCACAACAAAACAGAAATTAAATTTTAATCTTCATGCCCGATGATAGTACCATTATACACTTGGTCGCCTTACTGGCTTTGCCCTACTGTTCACGAATGCTTGTCAAGCAAACGACTGTAATGTTTGGACTTTAGGACATGTTGAATAGATCATATTTACATTTTCTTGTCCTCAAATATAGGTAGAAGACTAACTCGTCTTTTCCTGTTCTAGGAGGATGAAATGGAGAAAGATTCAGAAAATGAAAAAAGGAAAATGACTGATTGATTGTTCCATAGGCATAGTACAACGTATCTGCAAGCCCTCGTGATTTTTTCAAGAGAGAAGTCTTCGGAGGCAGACAGGATAAGTACATTGTCGTGCATGATGATGCAGACATGGTGTCAGGAAAAACTGAGTGGATCTCTATGCATTATGGTTAAGGGAATAAAAGCTAAATCGATGGCTCCAAGGGAATACTTGCACTCTTCTTGATAAACTCAAGTGCATTGTGGTCGAGGGATAGGTTTCCTGGACACAGGAATGCTGTTTGCATATGGAATCTACTCTGCTTTGAGGATTTGCTAACTGTCCATCCGTTGAGAGGTAAGTCATTCCCTTTGTGAGCATCAGATCGCTTGCCACATTTGATACATTTATCTCAGTAAAGGAATGATTCTACCAAAATTTTCAAATAACTGAAGGGTGTAAAAAACCAAGAGGAGAAATGAAGAAAAAAACAAGCACAAGTAGGCAATTTAACGGTGATCATTAAATCAATCTAGCACGAGCTCCTCCAAAATCTGTCCAGATAACAAACACGTGCAATCCTTGGCCCTAGATATAAGAGGAGAAAGCATTTGTCTTTCCGTTGCCAATGTTTATGAGGTGGACAAAACTTTTGGTAGAAGAGACTAATTAGATGATACCCGCAGGCAATTCTACTTTCTTCTAGGAGGAAATTTTAGTGGCAGAAGCAAAGGGCACAGACTACTGACTATGTCATCTCAATTCTCAAGAGTGTGTTCAACTAATTTTAGTTCCACCTTCACTTTGCCGGCACTGCGTCTGACCTCTTCTGGCAGCGCCGCTCTCCAGATTTGGCTGTCGATGGCCCAACGCATTCAAGGCTGCTGTTAGCATATAGTTCGTCCTTGGCTGTCATTAGCGGAGTTCATCATTGGCATCACTCGCCCATGCTGCGCTCAAGCCCCCGACTTCGCTCATCTGTTTTTTATTTGCTTGAGCTCGCAGTTGATGGCCATTGGGATATCGAGCTTGCTGTCAAGGCTCACAGCCACGGATGAGCCACCTCACAAGCCACGGACGAGCAAGGCTTGTGGATGAGCCAACATATTTGTGCACGCGGTCACGGTCATGTTGGGAGGTTAGAAATGACCCTTCTTTTTGTCTTTTTATATGAACTCCATGTGGTTATGTGGTTATATGTGGTCGGGCCTTGAACTCAATCTATGCGAGAATATCCCCTCCTGCGATGCTTTCCCGTTTGGATATTTTAATTCTGGAAAAATTTTGCTTTCCGCTCCTACACTTTCACGAAATTTTTTAATCAATTTTTAATTTTTCTAATAAATTTTTTTCCATTTGCATAAATTAATTAATCAAGTCTCCCAATGCCGAATTTGGGGACGCGACTGTTAGACGACATTAGAGTGTGATGTGGGCATATTTTGTCAATGTTGACGAATTCTTTTATTTTCTTTTCCTTTTTTCCATGGTAGCATCCATGTCAATAAAATGCGCTGATGTTGTTAGACGATTATAGCAGCTGGGTTTGGCCAAATATGATGTTGGAAGATCTTCATTTGACTATTTGTGCAAGTAGAAGGTTTTTTGTTAGAAAATTAGAAGTACCGGGATTTGATTAGAAAAAGCATAGAAGCATGGGACAAAAACTTTTTTTTTTTTTTTTTTTTACTTCTAATTAATGACTATTTCATTGAAACGCTCTGTTGTTATTTCAAGATGGAGAAAACATTTTTATTTCGATAGAGCTGTATTTAGCTCTACAAGATCATGTAAATGGACCGCTTGTCCTGAATATTTACCTACCACTCATAACATGTCACTCTCCTTGAATATCGTCATATTGCTTCGTTATGCATTGCGTAGTTGCCTGAATATGTATTTACTACTCATAAACCTGTCACTTCCCTTGGAACTGTACTAACGAAGGAAGAGAATTCTGCTTGATTCATCGCATTGGTTGGGCCAAGCTTTATAAATACAAGAAATATTGGGCCTTACAAGTAAGAAAAAAGCTCATAGAGCACACTAACTTGTAGATAAGCCCACTATAATAAGCCCCGTGACCTCATTCTACATTATACAAATGTCCTTTGGCAACGTATGCCTTCTCTATCTCTATCCTCTCCTTCTGCAAAAGCGAGAGGCTAAAGATAAACGTCCGACCACTTCTATTTTTATTGGCAGTGCGAATTCTTCAAAGCATTCGGGTCCGTTACTGTCCAGTTGCGGATCCGCACAATTCGTGCATCAACAAAGCTTAGTCCCACTAATTAGATTTTATCATACTGATCTACTCTTCTTAATATGTTCTTCACATATCAAATTATGCAATAGGGCATGCCATATAATGAAGAACTTGAAACAAAGATTTATTTATCTTGACACTTGCATCATCGGGTAAACTTCTATTGAATGACCCCAACAACTTAGAATTTGAATGGATCTGAATTTATAACTTAACTATGAAATTTCAATAAAGTTTGTATTCTGGTTTATTGGATATTGGGAGCACACACATAGCTCCACAAATTTTATTTCTCTCTTTTATTTTTTTAGAGTGCGTTTGGTAACGATTCTGCTCTCGAGAACAATTTTTTACTAGAAATGGTTTTTTATTATTATTATTAAAAAAGGAAAAAGAAAAAAAGAAAAAAGGAAAAATTATTATTATTATTATTTTATTATTTTATTATTATTTTAGAAATTTTTTCGAAAATAATTTTTTATTAGAAATTATTTTTTTATTATGTTCCTAGCAACAATTTCTAAACAAAAGAGCGTGTTTGGTAACTACATAAAATTTTTACTCTCAAGATGGAAATGTGTTTGATAGGATTCTAAATTTTTTTTATTAGGTTTGACGAGGCTCAACCTCGCCTAGGTGGCGTGAGGTCGGCCTCGCCCTGGCCTGGCAAGGCCCAACCGACGAGGTTGCTAGCCCTCGTCTAGCCGGTCGTTGATCATGGTTGATCAACGACCAGCCAAACGAAGAAGAAGCAAAGGAAAGAGAAGAAAATAGAAGAAAAAAAATTAGACTTGACTTTAGGAATTATTCTTGAGATTAAGACGCAACTTTTTTTTACTTCTTGATTTTGTTCTAAATCTATTTCTAAGAACGAAAAAATTTAATTGTTATTCTCGGAAATAAAAAATTTACCAAATGGATTTTTGTTCTTCTTCTATTCCCGAGAATAAAAGAGTAGAATCAATTGTTCCCAGGAGTGTTACCAAACATATCCTTAGTTGCTCCGCTCACTCTCTATTATGTTCTTCCCTTTTCCTCTCTTGCTTTCCACGCTAGTCTCTCTCCCTTATTTTATTCTCTTCTTTACGCTCCCCCTCTCTTTTTCCTACTCTTTCTCTCCTTTGTTTTCTTATGCCCTCAAATTCTTCTTCCTTGTCCCACATGTTCCCCTCGTTTTGACTAAACTCTCTCCTTCCTTTCTTCTCCTCTTTTTCCTCCTCTTTTTCCCCGTTGATGTTGTGACGAAGTTTCTTATGTTTGCAGTAAAGACTTAGCATCAAAGGAAACAAGCTGCTGTAGCAAAAAGTTGATTCTGATTTGGGATTGACCTTAAGTTCTAAATGGCAAATTCAGTTTAGCAAAACGTGACTTGGGGTGCTTGGCCCTTAGTAGCTAGTCCTCCATACTCTTTGCTGTCTCCATTAACTCATCTTTATCAGCATTTTTCGGCAATTAGCTTTGCCATCCAATACCTAGGTCAAACATTGGTTATTAATAGCACACCCATCCCACTCCACCGCCCAAGTTGTTTCTCCCGTTAAACTTCTCAATTTTTATTTTTGTTCCACACAAAATTAGAATAACAGAATTTCTAGATGACGATTAGACAAATGAAAGCTCCAAATCAAATCTCCAAAAATCCTAATCTTAACTTTGATGTTAATTGTTGTAAAATTAAAGTGGAAGCCAATTGGGTCTTGCCTTTAAATCAATGTGAGAAAATGAAATAACCCAATAAATCAATAAGAAAAAATAATGAATATAAGAAATTTACTTGGAGGAAAGGTGGTTCAATTTTAATTTTAATTTTATTCCATAAAGAAAGTGAGATCAAATAATAATAATAATAATAATGAATGTAAGAAATAATCCACTTCACATGTTCAAGTTCTTCCCAATATTAGATTACATTTAAACCTACGGTATTTTGGCCTCACGGGGAGTTAGCTCATAGCTTGAAACGCCCGTCTCCATAAAGAAAACGGCCACGCCTTTCTTTTTTTTTCTTTCCTCAAGAGTATATATGGCCCCTTCTTTTGTACGGCCGAAAGAAATCCCACCTCTGTGCGCAATATAAACAAAAGTCTCCAAGTAGTCAAACTGGTCAAACTTACATACTTCTCTCCAATTGAAAGCAAAATCAAGTTTCACCAAATTTGAACAAATGAAAATCCTCCAAATGGGTCGGTTTCTGTACCCAACTTAAAATGACGAAGCGCATGCAGCTTCCTCTCTCTTTCCCTCAATTGCTCCGCTCCCTCTATTTTCTTATTCCCTTTTCCTCTCTTGCTTTGTGACGCTCATTCTCTCCCCCTTACTTTCTTCTCGTCTTTACGTCTCCCTGTCTTTTTTCTCTTTCTTTCCTTTGTCTTCTTATGCCCTCATTTTCTTCTTCCGTGTCCCACATGTTCCCCTCCTTTTGACTAAGCTCTCCCCTTTCTCTCCTTTTCCCTGTTTCTCAGTGATTACACCTCGTGTTGACGTTGTGACGAAGTCTCTTGAGTTTGCGGAACGACTTAGCATTGAAGGGCACAAACTATTGCAGTAAAAAGTTATTCTGATTTGGGAAAGGCCTTAAGTTCTAACTGGCAGGTTCAGTTTAGACAAACGCGAATTGGTGTGCTTGGCCTTCAGTAACAAGTCCTGCAACTGTCTTGGATATTTGGGCAGTTACTATTTATCTTGTGGTTGTTGCTCAAGGAGTTTACTAGTAATATCTGTTGTACTCAGCTGCCAGTAATAATTTGCTTGATTTTATGTAAAGTTGGTGCTTTATTATGGAATTAGGCCTAAAAAAATTATGCTTGGGAATATTTTTTGTGCTTGACAGGGACTTAAGTCTTGTCTGAACGGGGACGTTTCGAGGGCCGTCTCCTTTCTTTAATTAAAGCATCAGAGGGCTGATCCAGGAACGTCCATTCTTGCTTTTGAGTGAGGGGTACATTTCCTTGAAATGGTTTCGACAGATTCGTCGAAATCAGTACGTGCACTCACATGATTTCTACTTTTTAACACAACCGAAGACGCAGCTCCAAGTCAAGCAAACACCAAAGCGAGACGAGAGACCTTTTGTGAGGGAAACCCACAAAAACATGGAAGCAACCGGGGGCTGCGGCGTCCACTTCGAATTCTCCAGCAAGGCAAATTGCCGATGGCAATTAAGTGATCAATTTTTCAAATTTACGATATTTAAGTGAGTGAAAAATAAGTTATGAACTTACACTATTCTTGTCCCAACATGCTGATGAGCACTTGTATCGTATAATTGTACTGACAAGTGACAACAATCAGGTTCGGTGTACACTCAGACATCTAGGAGGGAGGGCTCTTGGGAACAATAGTAGTGCTTTTTTTTTTTTTTTTTTTCAGTCTTGTTTAATTTAGATTATTTTTTTTTTTTTTTTTTGCGCAATGTTTATAAGAGAGGTTTTGCTACAGCTTGCTGCCTGGACACCTTAGTACTTGAAAATGGTTTTCGTCATCCACTGGTCACAAACACCAATATGAAGAACTAATTGCACTTTGCGAAAAGAAAAAGGCTCAACTTAGCAGCCACTGCCTCGTCATCGCCCCCGCAAGGCTGTAGCCACTACTCCTGATCGTCACCACCATCAGCCCGTCCCTATCATCGCAATCCCCCTCTCTATCTGATTTCTCGTCCATCACCATAATTTCTCTCTTTCGCATCTATCAATCGCGGCCCTCTTTCTGATTTCTGTCAATCTCTGGAATTAAGAGCTCAATGGCGGCGTTTTACTATGTTTTAATCCACATTAAAATTTGAGGTGGGAAATAGGATTCTAACTATCGAGGCTTCCTTTTCTCCTAGCATTTGAAATCAACTCTTAATTTTCTTCAATTTGTTGGATATTCCCACACCATGAGGTAATCGAACATGCTCTATTCTCACATCATGTCTAAAAGCAATTCTCAAAGCACAAAATATGCTGCTAGTGCTTCTATTGCAAACGAAACGTGTGTTCCATTCCAAGTTGGATTTGAACATCGCAATAAATCAAACCCTGCAAAGTTTGACTGGATGACCGACTCATTTTGAAATGAGGGCAAGAGGACATTGATGAATGAACAAGACTAGCAGAAACTTCTGCTTTGTTTAGGTACAAAATGGCACGTACATAATGAGGGAATTGTGCATCGAAATCACAGAGACTAGTCAGGTGAGAAGCAAGCAATAAAACGGCAGCTGCTTAAGCAGAAAACAAAAAATGACTGAATAAACGAGGATTTATGACAATTGCATTGCTGCAAATCACTGAGCTCAATTGTGCAGGGAAGGAGGCTATTTTGCATTCCATATACTTTTATATGAGGATGTAAACTCTTTGCCCCAAAATAAAAAAAAATAAAGTTACACTGCGCGTTCCTCTTCTTGGCGGGTAAAAGGAGAACTCCACCTTTTATCTTTGCTTTTCTGAGTCCATTTTTCTTCCAACGACAAACCTACCGACCCCACAAGTGAGAATATATAAAAGACCAAAAGAAGACCCTCCTTTACTATGTAGCACGACACGGGACACGACACGAGTGTCCGACACGACACGACACGTCGACACGTCATTTCTAAAAAACAGAGAATTCCGACACGTTGCGACACGTTGTATATTAAATAAACATTTTTATTTTTAATTAATTTAATTCAAATTCATAAATAATTAATTAATTAAAAAAAAAGAGCCTATAATAAATACACTGATAATATTAATAAATCAATTCATTAAAAATTCAAAAAATATATTTATAGTTAATGCCAAACATGTTTTTACCTTTAACAAAAATTATTGATGAAACTAATAATTAATAAAAAAATTAGAATCAATTTATTTAAATAAATTCATAATTTTCTATAATAATCAAAATTTATCATTATTCAAATTTCAATACTTTTATTTTTTGAAATTATTTGTTAATCTCATTTATTTGATTTTTCCATTAAAAAAAAACAAATCCCCAAAATCCACCCCTTTTTCCCTCCGTCCATTTCCCTCCACCCCAAATTTATTTTACATTTTTTCCCTCCCTGACAGACAGGTTGTCAACCTGTCACTTCCCTCCCCCAAAACTCAAAAGCCACGCCACTTCCTTCGTCCATTTCCCTCCATCGTCCCCCTTTTTTTTTTTATTACTTTTTATTCCCTCATAAAAACCCTAGCAAACTTTTCCTCCTCTTTCTCGGCGAACTTTTCCTCCTCCTTCTCGCCGCTCGCCGCACGCCGCACGCCGCCCGCCGCACGACCCCCTTCCTCTCTCTTCCTCTCGATCTTTCTCCTCCTCCTCCTCGCCGCACGACCACCTTCCTCTCTGCACGACCCCCTTTCTCTTGATCCTTCTCCTCCTCCTCCTCCTCCTCGTCGCCGATCCATCGCAACAGTGGCGGCTGCTCTCTCTCGCCGTCGCAGTGGTCCGTTGCGCGGCTTCGTCTCGCCGTCGCTCGCGGCCTCTTCTCCCTCGCCCTCCCTGGCCTCCACCCTCCGTCAGGCTTCCGGACACGCGTGTCGACGCGTGTCGAAAAATGTTGACCGCGTGTCGAAAAATCGGACACGCGGTCAACGCGTGTCCGACCGTGTCCGAGCGTGTCGACGTGTCCGACACGCTCCGACACGTGTCGGACACGACACGGAAGCACGGGCAACGTGTCTGTGCTTCATAGCTCCTTTATACACAATATGAACAGACAGGCTAAGTTGTCAAACCGGTTAAATTTAGCTAATCGTCTCCAACATAAAACAAAATAAAGTTCCCCCACCCAAGAAGTCCAAATTTGACTCGGACCAAAGCGCGTACCGAACTTCGACAAATCAAAAATCCTTTAACCGGGTCGGTTTCATACGCAGTTCAAACAGAGAAAGCGCCCATGTAGCTCTCTCTCTCTCTCTCTAAGCTGCTCCGCTCACTATTTTCTTCTTCCCTTTTCCTCTCTTGCTTTCGGGCGCCCATTCTCTCCCTTATTTTCTTCTATTCTTTCCGACGTTTCCGTCTCCTCTCTCTTTTATCTCTTTCCTTTGTCTTCTTATGCCTCATTTTCTTCTTCTTTGTCCCACATGTTCCCCTCCTTTTGATTAAACTCTTCTCTTTCTCTCCCTCCTTTTTCTTTTCCTCATTAGACAGTGATTAGCGAACGAAGTTGCAGTCCAATTTCTCCATCAGCTTCATTTTTTAATCTTTTCCGAGGGCTAGTTGACACAGGTTAAGTTGAAATAGCTGCTATTGTTTTAGCAATGTCTAGAGATGGCGACAACTTGTAGAAGTTCATGAGGGTGGTGGCGTACCGTTCACATGTTTGTCATAAGCGATTAGGCTTGATGAATGGACTATATTACAATTCCATGACTTTGGTCAATTATGTTGTTGTATAAAATTGCATCATAAGCAAATGGTGTTCTGTTTTTTTGTTTCCTAAATAGAAACACTTTTGTTAACATGCGTAATGCACTACCTCTAATTACAAATTGGAAAGAAAATGAGATATGATAGTATGTTGGACATTGGAGTTCATAAGGATGTCGGTTTACAAGATACATGTTTCGATATTGAAGAAATAAACTTGCATATAATAATAATAAAGAGTAGATAGCAAAGATAAAATGAAATACATTTTGGGACGAATATGAATTGCAATTTTTCTGTATGAAACACATATGCAAACTTATTTCTTAACGTAATGTGAGAAGAATCAATACTAATAAGAGAATAATTCACAGAGTTAGGAGAATTATAGAGTATAATCATTCACATGCTTAAGTGCTTTTCCATAGTAAATTATACCTAAACACTAAGAATTAGTTCACAAATCAAAACACTTATGTCACACCACAAAGAAAACGGAGGATGTGAACTCTTTGCGGAAAAAAAAAAAAAAAAATGATCATTGTGTTTTTCTCTTCCTCTACGGGCTAAAAGGAGAACTCCATCTTTTTCTTTTCTTTTTGCGCGGCTCTGCAGTTGAGGGGGATGAGAAAAATAAAACCCACCGGCTTTTCATTTTTCTTCCTCCCACAAACCTACCGACCCCACAAGTATAATTAAAAAACCAAAGGATGCACCTCCTCTATGCACAACATAAATAGAGAGTCCAAAAAGTCAAACCGGTCAAAACTTAGATAACCGTCTCTAACAAAGAAACAAAATCAAGTATCCAAATTTGACTCGGATCAAAGCGCCACATCAAATTCGAACAAATTAAATTCCTTTCTCACCAAGTAAAAAAAAAAAAAAACAAAAGCAGAACCAAATTCACCAATTCATATACATAAGTAGGGTCATTTTAGCTGGTGATAGTTATATAAGTGAATTTTAGATTGATATCCGTAATTTGGACCGCATCTGAGAGGTTCAACATAATTATACTCTTTTCCCCTCCATTAACTCATCCTTTATTGACATCTTTCATTGTTTCTGGCTACTTAGTCTTGCCATTCAACACCTTAGACAATCTTGGTTGTTGATGGTGTAAGTATCTTAACACTCTACAATTCAAAGTTGTTTGTCCCGTCAAACTTTTCAAATCTATTTTTGCTCCAATATAATTGCAACAATAGTGTTTCTAGAGATCGGTCAAACAAGCAATAGCATCAAAGCAATTCTAGAAAATCCTTTGTAAAATAATTCAGTAGTTAACAAATTTTTGCAATTAATCAAAGCAAGAGAATGAAACCACAGGAGAAATCAACAAGCAACAATAAAGAACACAAAATGATTTATGTATTTCGGTCCGATGATCCATACTTATTTCTTAGGAAGAGCCAGCTACAAATAATTTATTACTTAATAGGAGAATTATAGAGTTATAATCTCTCCACATACTCAAGAATTTCCTAATCCTAGATTACACAAAATCTTAAGGTATTTAGTCTCACACAATTGTTCAATATATAAATCATTAAAAATTACCTCACGAATTGAAACACTTATGTATCCACAAAGAAAAAAATGCCTCAATTAGATGTCGAATTTTCTGCACAAATCTCTGTGTTTCTTGCTCCTCTTAAAGACCGACACCACACTTAAGTCATCACCGTGCGGCGCGAACCTTGGCCTCCGGGAGGGCAAAGGATCTTTTAACTCTATCTCTTGTGCAAAAAAAGTCCTTCACTTTACGCCTCGTTAGTCAAATCTTGGATGTATATGTAAAATCACCGCCCTTGGATATCTTGTTGACCAAATCTTGGATTATATATCCAACAGAAAACCAAATTATAATCGAAGGGCAGGCCAAATCAAAGTCTAAAGACTTTTAACTTTTAAGACTCATATCGAAACATAATTTGACATTTTCCTCCACAAACCACATTTTCAGATGTTTCCAAGTGTTCGTGCTCAGTTATATAAACAAAAAGGTGACCAATTCAAGTGACGGACAGGTGAATAAATCTACAATGGAGATCGAATTTGGGAATCTTGTGAAATTGCGAGAAGCGTTGGAGTTTACTCAACGACGACGGGCGGTGATGGGGTCTTTGCTCAACGGCGCACCCTTATTTTATTATCGTCTTTACGCTCGCTCTTCTTTTCCCTTCTCTTTCTCTCCTTTGTTTTCTTGTGCCCTCAATTTCTTCTCCCTTGTCCCACATGTTCCCCTCCTTTTTTAAAGGGTCAGGCTTTTCCCGCTCCTCATTTGGCTTGTACAAGTCATTCCACTGTGTTCTGACCATATTACCCCTTGCTTTTTCAAATGTTAGCATGCTCAAACGTGGTGCCCATTGGTGTCCCTCTTTTTTTATTTGTTTCGTCTTCTTCTTCCACTTTCTCCTCCTTCTTAGTCCGCCCAAGCACGGTCAATTTAAGTTCTTTGTTTTGTTCTGCGTTTTTTTTTTTCGTCTCTTTAGAATTCTGGCAATTCTTGTGCACCCCTAGCTTAGACGAGAAAAATCATACTGAACGCCCATTCCATTATCAACATGACTTGGAGAATCACTACGCCAATCTTGCACATTATTAGTAGTCGGAGCCACCGAACATTGAGTTTGCGCATCAAAGCTGAAGCTGGACAAGTTGCTTGAGTAATCGTTGACGGTGTCGGAGGTGTGGAGGATCTAGGCCGGTTAGCGAACTCGGAGGTGTACTGGTGGTAGTGGGTGGGGGAAGATGGATGGCTTTGGAATGGGAGTCCACGCAGATGATTGCAGGTCTTCGCCGTTTGATCAGACGAGCATTGGACATAGAAGAAGAAGAAAAAGAAGCAGAGCGAGAGAGCGACGTCGTTTTGGAGTATCTGGAATTGGCGGAACGGAATGAAAAATTGGGAAAAGAGAAAAAGAGGACTGGCTAGGTGGGTGACGAAGTGGACGGCGTGTCGTTTTATGGGTGCCCATATCAAATGGAAATGCTGAATCCTTTTTTTTTTTGTTAATAAGTAATTGATTAAATGAACTAATTAATTTAATAAAAAATGATTAATTTATTTTCCCCTCTTTTCAAGCAATGTTGCACGGACGAACTTGCCTCAAAATTGATATGCTCACGCATGTGAAGGCTATATTCACGAGGATGACATCATACACGTCCAACGATATAAGTATAATTATTATGTAATCACATAAGATTACATATAATTGGATAAGTACACTGGTGGGCAAATGCTTGTTGAATCTAAATATGTATGTGGATGTGAAACGAAACTTTTAGGATAAGATTATTTTTAGCAATCAAACTCTTAGTGAATGTTTGAAGTTGGTCGTTGAATTTCTACTTTTGTTCAAATTGATCCTAGCACGATGTACTCTTTTAGGTGGTTTCAACTCTCCATGTCAAGTAATTTTAATTGGTCTTCCCAAAGAAAAGCTTACGTGCAGAATTTCTTTTTTTTTGTCCTCATGGAGAATGCAAGAAAGCCGATCTTCACAATTAAAATGCGACTTTTTGGGCTATTTAGAGGTCTATAAGTACATGTCGTCTTCATTGACAATACTTACAAGTGTTAATGTACACATATATAAGAAATTTCTTCAATAATCCATGATGCATGGATTAGAACCTTTAGAAGAAAGAATGTTACTTAAAAAAAAAAAAAGCTAGGCAAAACTTATTTTATATTTTCTATTGCGTATATATTTTCTCAATTTAACTTTAATTTACATGTGAAACAAAAAAAAAAAAAGGAAATTTGCTCCAGAATCCAATTTTTTGCATTTATTGTACCACTAATTTCCTTATAACATGTCTTTAGGTTAATACAATCAAGACAAAAACATAGTTACAAGTTTACTTTTGCCATATTTCGGAATCATGAGTATAGTATTATGATGTATTTTCTTCCTCTTATCAGTATTTCAACTCTTAAATTATTATATTCATCTAAGAAGTTATAAATATTATTATTCAAACGACCTTTGACTCCTCTCTTGTATCACATTTCCTTTACCATAGGTTATTCATAATTGAAAACTTGCAAAAAAAGATATATCCGAGTAAAGACAAGTAATAATCAAAAAACCATAAAAACAAAAAAAGTTGCGTGGGAGTTTTCTAATCAAGTTACTAAGCTGCAAGTAATGGTTTGACCAAAAAAATAAAATAAAATGGAGCTAATGTCGTTGCTTGAGCAGTTTAATGTTCGAGTTACTCAGCTGCCAGTAATGGTTTGCTACCCGGCCTTGTCTGATGACGATGAATTGAACTTAACCTGCCCGTCCAAAAAACAAGAAAAAAAAAATTGAATTTCGGAATATTTTTCGAGCTTGACCGGGTCAAACGTCCTTCTCTGTTTACTTTAAGCATCGGAGGCCGATCCAGGCCGAAAGCTCGAATATCAAGATGTTGCACGTGGGCGTGGCTTTTGAGGGATTCCTTGAGCTCGGTCTGTGCATTCAAACATGATTTTTACTTTCTAACCCTAACGAAGACGCAGCTCCAACTCCGAGCAGGCAAAAACCAGAGCGAGACAGAGAGACCTTTTGCGAGAGAAGCCCCCAAAAACATGGCAGCAACCGGTGGTTCCAGCGCTTCGGCGACCCAGTACGACGTGTTCTTGAGTTTCAGAGGGCCCGACACTCGCAACACCTTCACCGACTGCCTCTACCGGACCATGTTCGGCGAGGGGATCGTCGCCTACAGAGACAGCGAAGAGCTTCACGCTGGTGATCGGATCGACGATCTCCTGAGAGCGGTCGGCAACTCCAAGATCTGCATACCGGTCCTCTCCAGAGGCTATGCTTCGAGTGCTTGGTGCCTCCGCGAGCTCGCTCGAGTGACGGAGCTCCATGAATCGACCGGGAAGCCGGAGATCCTACCCATCTTCTTTGATGTCACGCCCTTGGACGTCAAGCTCAGGACGGAACTCTACCGGAAGGAGTTGGACAAGCATGAGCAGAGGCACGGTGCCGAGATGAGGCAACGGTGGGAGGCCGCTCTGGGTAAGGTAGCTGAGATCAAGGGATGGGAAGTCCAAGGGAAAGCGTAAGTAAATGCTTATTAATGGAACTCTTTTCAAGCTTAAGTCCTAATGCTATTCTCTTATTGTTCTTGTAAATGGCGGTGAAAACTAGCTGTAGGGGTGTATGTTGTTGAAATATATTGGTTGACGTGGCATATACAAACCGGTTTTTGGTATATGAGCAATAAATTTCATTTCTTAGCGGGGAGGAAAAAACAGAGGCATTTCACTAATTCGGATACATAAGCAGGGCCATTTTGGCTAGTGACAGTTACAAGAGTGAATTTGATCTAATTCTAGAATGACTCTGTAATTCGGACCACAAAGGAACATCTTCTTTCTCAGAATTAGGGTCAAATTGTAAGTTTATCGTACCAATCATATCCTGTGGAGTCTATGACACCAAAATTCTTGTGGCTCTATAGAATTTGTCTAAGACTTAAAAATAGTGATCCAACTCAAATGCTATCTGCTAGGAAGTAGTAGTGAGATTGTTATTTGTTTTCTTTAACTAAAAGTGTTTGGTATGTGGCAGACAAGGTGAAGTCATTGAACACGTTGTGAAAGAGGTTCTGCGTAAGCTGAAAGTAAAACAAAGACCTCTGGACAACAAATTGGTTGGGGTAGACAAACAAGTAGAAGCCATAATGGAGTTGTTAGATGTTGACTCTGGCACGGGTGTGCGTTTTGTTGGAATCCATGGAATGGGCGGGATCGGTAAAACCACTCTTGCTAAGATTGTTTTCAATGAATTATGTCTTCAGTTTGATGGCCAATGCAGCTTCATTGGGAACATCCGAGAATCATCAAAAGGAAATGGCCTAGTAAATCTGCAAAAACAGTTGGCATCCGACATCTCTGATTCTAGATTGTAGAAAATTTTAGTAACGCTGATGAAGGGATAGACAGCATAAGAAGGAGAGCTAGTTCTAAGAAAGTTCTCATTGTTCTAGATGATCTAGACAAGAAAGAACAACTTAAGAAACTAGCTGGGGACCCTAACACTTTCTGTTCTGGGAGTAGGATTATCATTACAACAAGGGACAAAAGAATTTTGGATGAAGAGAAGGGAATATTAGCTTATGAAGTGAAGGAAATGGATCATGATAAAGCGCTAGAACTTTTCAGTTTGCATGCATTTAATAGGGTCTCTCCTCCCAATGCTTATCGAAGTCTCTCTCAAGAAGTTGTATTTATGACCGGGGGACTCCCATTGGCTCTTGAAGTCATAGGTTCCTATCTTCATGACCAAAAAGAGGAAATATGGAAAGAAATGCTAGAAATGTTGAAGAATGTACCTCATGATGAAGTCCGGGATAAGTTGAAGATAAGTTATGATGCATTAGGAGATGCGGAAAAAGAAGTTTTTCTTGATATCGCATGCTTCTTCATATCTGAAAAGAAATTATGGGCAGCCTATTTCTGGGATGCTTGCCATCTTTACCCCCATAAGTCATTGAAAAAACTTACCGATTTGTGTCTAATTAAAATTGTTGATGGTGATACTATATGGATGCATGATCAGTTGAGGGACCTTGGAAGAGACATTGTTAAAAAAGAATGTAACCTTAATAGGTTGTGGAATGACAAAGAAGCTCTGGAAGTAATGAGATCAAAAAAGGTAAAGTAAAAGTAGGATCCTTACATTATCCACCGTGAAATTATTTTCCCACTTCCCATTTAAGAGATTCCTTTTGGGCATTCTAAAGGACAAATTTAATGTTTGCAAGCTCATGCTCATTGATGGTTTCTATTGGCAGAGAAAGGATAACATTCAAGCACTCAATTTAGGTAAATATAATTCAGATCCCATCATTATCGTGGATGAAGAACTCGAGAGGATGCCAAATCTAAAATTCCTTAGGCTTTATGCAGTGACTTTTGGTGGAGACATCAACAATTATCTCCAAGAGCTAAGATGGCTTTCTTGGCACTCTCCTCCTCTAGATTGTACAATGGCCCATTTGCACTTAAACAATCTAGTAATTTTCGAACTTTCAAACAATGAAAACACCGAAAACTGGGGTGGATGGAACATTTTGAAGGTGTGAATTCGTACTTTTGTTCTCTTAACATAGACATAGTATTCTTTGTTTTATCCTCTTTGATAATATTTCAGTGACTTTGCAGATGGAAAACAAATTGAAAGTTCTTTCTCTCACAATTGTGATGGATTGAAACGGACTCCAGACTTTTCTGGATGCGTGAGTTTGGAGATACTATCTCTTGATGGATGTTCAAACTTGCAAGAAGTTGACTCCTCTATTGGGAAACTAAAAGGTCTTACTCACTTTCAAATTAATTCGTCTCATTTACTTCAGAAGTTGCCTAAAGAGATGGGAGGACTAGTGAATCTGAAGCACTTTTCTATCAAGTGGTGCTCCAAAATCAAGAAACTTCCAGACATTGGGAAATTAGCATCATTGTCTAAGTTGGATATATCACAAACAAAAATTACAAGTTTACCCGATTCTATTGGTAATGCAAAGAACCTATCATCCCTTGATCTATCAAGCACGCCAATTGCAAAACTTCCGATTTCTATTGGAGAGCTTACACAACTCGAATTCCTTTCACTCTCTAATTGTCAAAATTTTGTGAAGCTTCCGGAATCAATAGGTAATTTGACAACATTACAGAATTTGGATCTCTCATTGACAAAAATTGTTGAGTTACCTAATTCGATAAAGAATCTCAAGCAATTGAAGGTGATGAAGATGGGATATTGTCCATTACGGAGGTTTCCTATCGGTATTGGAATGCTAGAGAGCTTGGAGGAGCTCAATGTCCAATATTGTGAACAACTTGCAGGCGAACTCCCAACTGAAATTGGCAAACTATTGTCTCTAAGTATCCTAGACATATCATATACCTGTGTTTGTGCAGTGCCGACGGCAATCAATTCTCTCACGCGACTCCAAAAGCTGGATTTATCATTTTGTGATAAGGTTCAAGAGTTGCCAGAACTTCCCTCGAGTTTGAATCATCTACGTGTTCAATCGGCATCATTGCAGTTAGTTCCGAATCTCAGTAACCTCACGAATCTAGTGGATTTGGAACTGTCCACCAACTTGGACAAGCACTTGCGCAGGCATCAACTCTTCAATTGCAATGGGTTGGGAAGTTATCTAAGCTGGAGCAATTGGAGTTGTGCCTTTCGGATCTTCCTGTGCCGTCAACGGAGTTGGGTTGCCTACCTCGACTTAAAAAACTCACCTTACCTGGCATGGATAGTTTCAACTCGGCAGTCGTTGGACCACAATTTTCGCACTTGAAAAATTTGTCTAGATTGCATCTTTGTCGCTGTCCACTGAGGGAAATTCAACTCGATGGGCTTGAACTATTGGGAGATTTGACTATGACATATTGCGAGTTTCTTGAGGGATTGTTAGTTATTTCATCGAGCTTGAGGAAGCTCTCTAGAATGGAAGTTAGAAATTGCCCAAAGCTACTTCAAATTGAATTTCTCAGTACGATGGAATCATTGGGTCATCTCGAAGTTCATTACTGCAAATCCTTAGGAGGGTTGTATGGTTTATCAAACTCAAAGAAGCTAACAAGTTTAATGTTCAACAGTTGCCGTGTGCTACTGGTTATTGAGGGCCTTGAAGAATTGGAGCTTTTGCGGGGCTTGTATTTCTACATGTGTCCATCGTTGAAAGTGTTGACTAATCTATCCAACTCAAAGATACCAAATGAATGCATGATACAAGTATTGGGCTGCGAGAAGTTACCAGATTACGCAGTTATGGCCGTTACGGGGATTATAGAGAGGAGATTCTTGACTGGACGAGGAGGGGATTAAACCAGGTGCGCCTTCCTTCTACCCTTCACTTTATTTTTCAAATTTTAATTTTTCGGAAACGCAGGCGGTAGGCATGACTTTTCTTTCCCTGGTTCCGTTTACTTTCATATCTCTTTCTCTCTCTCTCCGTTCCGCACACAACCGCGTCGTGTGGTTCTTTCTCTATTAACATTTCTCAATACTCGGCCTTCTTCCTTTCAGGAGGGTGCGGCGCGGTTCTTCGAACGTGGCCAACCGCTCATCGTACAGGTATGGTCTCTTCTACGGACCCAAAATTCTTCTCGCGTCGATGAAGTGAGAAAATTTCTTTTTCTCGAATGTGTTGGGTGAAAATTTATCTTTCGTGAACTCAATATATTCTCAAATGTTGAAGAACTTAAGTATTGCAAAATGAAATTAAGGTTGTTTTCAGAAAGTAAGTTGCAGTCTCTAGAGATCTTTGTGCTAAAACGAAAATAATAAATGTTCCCTAAAACCAAATTAACTTGAAATTTTCTTTCAGATACGGGGAATCCGTAAGCAGAGAGATGAGTTTAAGGTAGAAGATAGATATCCTAAAATATCACTTGAGTCAAATTAAATTTCAATTATAGAAGTTTTGCCTATAGCAATTATAGAAGTTTTGCCTATAGGGGAGTAGCCTTGTTAAACTAGACACGTAGATGCACTTAGTGAATATCTAGTCTAGAAGGTGGACACCTGAGATGATTATTAACTCTTTCGCATATCAACCATACAATTGTGAGTATAATTATTTCTTACACTGGCAATTGACGTAATAAAGATCCTTCATATAAACAAGAAAGTGATTGTGTCAATATTTCCCCAACCAAAGATAAAAATCTTGCACATGGGCACAAAAGTAGAAGCTCAACTATAGTTAACTGTTCGAATAGATTTCTTTTAAACAACTACACTTTCCCTTCATATTTTAAAATGAAAAAATAAATATATAGAAACGAATATATAATTAATGTATTTTGGAAGATTTGAGGTGTTACAATTGGGTGAGCCACGAGAAAAGGAATAGTAGTGAAAAAAGATATACCAAAAACAGAGGTAGCTTATATGCAATACCCACTTGCCAACGGTGTTCTACTTATCGCTGTATGGTTTGGCATTCTCCATTAGAAGGCAAGCATGTTAAATAGTACAACTCTATCATTTGCCCTAATTTAACATATTGCTTGATATTACAATTTTTTTCTTGTCAAAGGATTTATTCAAGTTTTCTATTAAATAAAAAGAATTCTTGAAAAATAGAGGTGCCTATACAAAACATATAATTCATGATATCTGTTTATCTAGCAAAACATATTGTTTGCTTTTCCTGATAACTGAATTTGATTAGAGTGAAAAATGAAGTAGCTAATACAATTTGGGTGAAATATGTACATATTTCATGGATATTGAATCGTTAATACTGCTAAATCGTTGGATGATTATGTTGAGTTCATCAATTTTTTTTTTTATGAATACATGTCAAAAGCTAATAAAAGCAGGGACTTTTGTTGTAGACATCAACAATCATTGCCTGAAGTTAAGATGGCTTTCTTGGGGTTTTCCTCCTCTAGATTGTAGAATGGCCAATTTGCACTTGAAAAATCTAGTAATTTTTGAACTTTGACACAATAGAAACACCAAAAACTGGGTGGATGAAAAATTCTGAGAGTCTGAATTCGTACTTTTGTTCTCTCAACATAGTATTTTTTTTTTTGTCCCCTCTCTGATAATGTTTTAACTACTTTTGCAGATGTTAAAAAAATTGGAAGTTGATTATGACACAAGAGATAAATATGGACTAAAGTTAACACAATTGAATTGGATTGGATACCCGAGTGTGGAGACAGTGTATTTTCACTACTGTCTAAACTTGCGAAAATTTGACTCCTCTATTTGGAAGATGAAAGTTCTTATTCGCTTGGACATTATTTGGTGTACGGATCTTCGAACTTTGCCCGAAGAGATTGGAGGATTGGTGAATTTGAAGCACTTCTCTATCAAAAAGTGCTCTCAAACGAAGAAACTACCATACTCTATAGGGAAATTAGGATCATTGTCTAAGTTGGATATATCATCCTCAAGAATTACAAGTTTACCTGATTCAATTGGCAATGCAAAACATCTGTCATTCCTAAATCTATCAAGCACACCAATTGTGGGACTTCCAATTTCCATTGGAGAGCTTACGCGACTCGAGTTTCTTTCACTCAAAGATTGTCAAAATTTGGGGGAGCTTCCAGAATCATTAGGCAACTTGACATCATTACAGAAGTTGAATCTCTCAAGGACAAACATTGTTGAGTTACCTAATTCGATAAAAAATCTGAAGCAACTCAAGGTGATGAGGATGGGATTTAGTCCAATAAGGAGGTTACCTGCCAGTATTGAAATGCTAGAGAAGTTGGAGGAACTCTATGCCGAACATTGTGAACAATTTAGGCGAACTTCCGACTCAAATTGGCAAACTATTTTCTTTAAGTGTCCTAGACATTTCATATACCCAAATTAGTGCAGTGCCGATGGCAATCAATTACCTCACACAACTCCAAAAGCTGGATTTAACACATTGTAATGAGCTTCAAGAGTTGCCAAAGCTTCCCTCAAGTTTGCATTGTCTACGTGTTCACTCGACATCATTGCGGTTAGTTCCGGATCTTAGTAACCTCATGAATCTAGTGGAAATGCTTATGTCTAACAGCTTTGGACAAGCACCTGCCCAACCATCAAACCCAATGCAAACTTTCCAATTGCAATGGGTTGGAAAGTTATCTAAGCTGGAGAAGTTGAGCTGGGGCCTTTCAAATGTTCCCATTTCGTCAACAGAGTTGGGTTGCCTACCTCGACTTAGAGAACTCACTTTATCTAGCATGGACAATTTCGACTCAGTAGTTGTTGGACCACAGTTTTCCAACTTGAAAAATCTGTCCATATTGTGTATTCATAGCTCTCCACTAAGGGAAATTCAATTGGATGGGCTTGAACTATTGAGAAATTTAGGTGTGAGAGAATGCGAGTTTCTCGAGCGATTGTCAGTAATTTCATCAAGTTTGAGGAAGCTCTATAAAATGGAAGTTTTAGATTGCCCAAAGCTACTTGAAATTCAATTTCCCAGTACAATGGAATCATTAGAGGAACTTCGAGTTGGCTACTGCGATTCCTTGGGAGGGTTGCACGGTTTATCAAACTTGAAGAAGCTGAAGGCTTTGCGGATCTACCAATGCAATGGGCTACGGGTTGTTGAGGGCCTTGAAGAATTGGAGCTTTTGGGTATTTTGTATTTTTCCAGGTGTGGATTGTTGGAAAGGTTGACTGATGTATCCAACTCAAAGATACCAAATGAATGCATGATAGAAGTATGGGGTTGCATGAAACTAAGTAGTTATGAGGGCACTTACCGGGATTATAAAGAGATGATTCTTGTCAGGATGAGAATGACATTCAACGAGGTGCGGCTTCCTTCTATCTTTCACTTATTTTTCAGAAACGCCATGCTGTAGGCATCACATTTCCTCATTTTCGCTTGTTCCGTTTGCTTCCTTGTCTCTCTGTCTATCTCTATCTTGCATGTCTTAATTCTTACTTTTTTATATAAATCTATGGATTATTGTTTGGTCCACTATTAGTGTAAAGGAAACATTCATCGTTTTACTGTCTGAACTTAATTTTGTAATCCGAATTTTTGAACTGTCTGGACTTAAATTTTGTAATCGGAATTTTTCAACGTGTCAACCATCTAATGGTGTGTATGTGTAAATTGTTTCTTACAAGAGCAATGGGCTTAATAAAGATCCTTTCCATAACTAAGCAACGATTATATTAACATTTCACCGAGCAAAGATAAAAATCACGCTCTCTACACTTATCACTTGAGTTTAAAATGAACTAGTAAATTATATAAAAACAAATGTACGATTTATGTATTATGAAAAATTTGAAGTGATACTTATCGGACGAGACATGAGAAAAGGAAAAATAGTGAAAAAAGGTATACCAGGAGTAGAGTTTATATGCAATACCCACTAGTCAACAATATTTTGCTTATCGAGCTATGCCTAGCAAACTGTAACTGTTTGGTGTAAGAACGGGCATTTCACCTTTAATTGTTAGTGAGATGGTGACTCAATAATGGGTCTTCTAACCCACTCAACAGTAGTTATTGCAACTACGGATCAATTATGTCATGGGAGTAACAGTAGACTCTGTAATTGGCACATTTTTATCTAAAGCAATCATTGATCCTCTCATGCCCGATGATTGTACCATCATAGACTTGGTCGTGTGACTGGCTTTGCCCTACGGTTCATAAATGCTTGTGAAGCGAACGACTGTAATGTTTGGACTTTAGGGCAGGCCGATTAGATCATATTTGCATTTTCTTGTCCTCCAATATAGGTAGAAGACTAATTCATATTTTTCCCGTTCTAGGAGGATGAAATGGAGGAGAACGACCGCATTGATTGTTCCACGGGCATATTAGAATGTATCTGCAATCCCTTATCGTTTTTCCAAGGGAGGAGTCTTTGGAGGCAGACAGGATAAGTAAATTGTCTTGCATGATAATGCAGACGTGGAGTCAGGAAAAATTGAATTGATTTCTATGCATTTTGGGTAAGGGTACAGAAACTAAATCGATGGCTTCAAGAGAATGCTTGCACTCTTTTTGATAAACTCAAGTGCACAGAGGTCGAGGGACGAGTTTCCTGGAAACAGGAAGGCAGTTTGCATGTGGATTTACTCTGCTTTGAGGATTTGCTAACTGTCCATTCATTGAGAGGTAAGTCATTCCCTCTGTGAATATCAAATTGCTTGCCACATAGAAGCATGGTCAAGATTCTTGACAACTTAGACAATAGTTTCCAATGCATATGATACTTTTATCTGGGTAAATGAATGATTCTACCAAAATTTCTCAAATGACTGACGAGTGCAAAAAACCAAGAGGGGAAATGAAGAGAAACAAGCTGAAGTAGGCAATTTTGGGATGTCCCAAACGGTGATCATTAGATCAAATATTGCATGAATGCCCCCAAAATTTGTCAAGATTATTAACATGTGCAATCCTTGGCCCTAGCATTATGCTGTCATGGATGACTAGATCTAATAGGAGAAAATATTAGTCTTTCCTGTGCCAACATGTGAAGTGGGCAAAACTGATGGTAGAAGAGACTAATTAGAAGATTATTTGCAAGCCATTCTAATTTCTTCTAGGATGAGGTTGTAGTGGCAGAAGCAAAAGCAGACACTACTGACTACGTCTTCTCAATTCTCAAGAGTTTGACGTTGAGCATTCACTTGAGTTTTTGCAACAACAATTCTAATTTCATTTTGTTTGGTTCTCATCCAATCAAATCATCAAATCTCATTTAGCTTTCATTTCATTGTTTATTTTCAACTCATTTACAGCTCTTGTTTCTTCTCAAATCATGCATACTTGCAGCTCGCATGCTCAGACACGAACTCTTTTGATATTTGCAACAAGCATGGACTACTCATGTATACGATCATAAGTAGCCTCATGTCGAAATAGAAAATAGTACTCCCAGCATTCTCCTCTTTCCTTCAGCACCTCACCATCTCAAAGTAACATGCAGGAGCACCATTTGACATACACAACACAATCACATATAGATTTGAGCATTCGACATACATCACCTATATATCTAATTAGTTCACAAACACTTATAGCAAAGACAACAGCATTCGACATACATCACCTATATATCTAATTAGTTCACATTCCAATCAGCTATATACAGGAAATCTAGCAAAGACACAACAAATGCAACTTCAATTGAACATTGAGACATTGGTAAACAGAATGCAATAGGAACTATCTGCGATGGAGTCAGGCATTCCGCTGAAAAGGTTGTGAGCATGTGGTGTGAAGTACTATTAACACCAGAATGGCGTAGAGTAATACAGAGCACAAACATCAGAGTAGAAAATCCATGCGCAAAAGCAATTCTTACTACTTAATTGGAAAAGAAACAACCTGGCGGTGATGAGGTGATGACGCACAGCAATCATGAGGCGGCTGTTGCTATGGTTCATGTTCCAACGCCCCGACTTCATCTCCACGGAATGCCCTCAAGCTCATTGGTCCCTCTGTTTTCTTATGGACAATATCAGAATTGACACAAAACAGAACATAAATGAAAAGACAAAACCGAAAGCAATCGAAATCAATTTTAAAATTAATCGGAGACGAAGTGACCTGGCAGGTGTGGCTCTCAGTTGTACTTATCGAGCTTTGCCTAGCAAACTGTAACTGTTTGGTTTGCAGTCACCTTAGAAAGGCAAGCATGCAAAATAGTACAACTCTATCATTTGTCAAAACTTTAAATATTGCTTGGTATTCATTTTTTTCTTGTCCAAGGTTTATTAAACATAAAAATTTGTGAAAAAGAAGAAGAAGATGCCTGTACAAAAGAAATAGTTCATGATATCACGTGCATCTTTATCTAATGAAATGGTGGAATGTATGTTTTTCTTTTCTCTGATAGCTAAATCTAATTAGAGCGAAATATGAAGTAGCCAATAAATTGTTGGTGAAATATTTACATAATTAATAGATATATAATCATCATGCTGCCAAATAGTTGGATAATTATGTTGAGTTCATGAAGTCCTTTCATATAGATATTTGCCGGAAATTAATAAAGCTATGGATTATGATAGATCTGCTAGCACTCGTTTGCATAATTAGTTTTCAACGTGATGTGTAAACCAAGGTGTATAATGTACACCTTGGTTTACGCATGATCCATAAATAAAATAAAATATGCATTGTACCTTAACTATAATATGAAGCATTGGAATGGTCGGACTTCAAAGCAGATGGATTGGATAAGAAGACTGATTCATTTTTTCTTGTACTAGGAAGATGCAAGGGAAACAGATGCAGAAGAATCAATGATGGAGACCAATAACTACTATTCTCAGAACTTGCCATTGACTATAGGTTTTCTATGGTCTCCAGAACCCGATACTGAGCTCGATTCTACAAGTAAGTCACTGCTGTTAAAATGAATATAATGTCATCCTGTCACACAAATTAACATCTGTTAGCTTATCAACGTACAAAAACTAACAGGAATTGAACTAATCTTTGGATGTTCTGCTGCTATTTTGGATATAATATCATCTATTAGCTTCCCTCAATAGTACAAACTATTCTTGCAGGCTTGAATAATTCCAAGTTCCTCCACGAACCACATCTTCGGATGTTTCCAGAAGTTCATGCTCAATTCTATAAGCAAAATGTTACTGATTCTAGCAATGGAGAGATGAATGAATTCACAATGTGATCGAGTTTGGGAACTTGTGAAATTGCCAGAAGTAATGGAGTTTGCTCTAAGGACATGTCCCCCCTCTCCCAGGTCCATCACAAGAGAAACTTTATGTGGATTTGTCCGAGGTAATTAATTCCATTTTGTGAAAACCCATTTGTGTGCCACATCGATTTCTGATACATATGATACTTTTCTCAAAGGTGCGCAATATCGGACCAGGTCAAGCTCTAGGTATCGGTATGTTCTTCTAATTATTTGTGCCTTAGGTCCCTCTTTTTTTTTTTTTTTTTCATGCCGTAAGAAGTCATTTTTAAGCAGTTAAAGAAGAAGACGACCTAATTCTCCAGATAACCCAGTATTTCAGAGTCAGTTGCGGTGATTGTTATCAATTTTTTGGTCATATACAGCAAGGCACTGTTTCTTTATCCATTTTTGGTAGATTAATGGTTCTATCAAAGTTGCTCAAATAACAAAAGAATGCGAAAATACAAAATAAATAAAAATAAAATGAACGAAACAATCAAAGCTGGAAATAGACTGTATCTGGGGCTGTTGATCATTAATCTAAACTAGCTCACAGTACACATGAACTTGAAAAGAAAAAAGACAGTGAAATAAGAAAGTGGTGACAGCAAGCCTCTTGACAAAACTCTTCTCCCTTCGCAGATGTGGAGGAGAGCCCATTCCTATGTGCTACCGATCGAGTTCCCGGGAAACGGATTTTTGGACTTCACTGGATAAAGCACGCTTCCAAGGGACTAGTTTTCGGGTTGGTTACGCTGAAGCCATGGTGGAATGGTTTCCATATGCAATAAATGGAGAGCTAGGAATGACTTGCTGCATAATCAAGTTGCTCCTCCTGTTGATGTTGGGATGAAGTCCCTTATGTTTGCAGTAAGATTTAGCATTGAAGGGTGCATAAGCTGCTGCAGCAAAAAGTCAACTCTGATTTGGCATTTGCCAAGGGCATTGATATGCGGCCTTTAATAACTAGTCTTGTGACTCTTTTGGATATTTGGGCAGTCAGTGTTCACGTTCTAGTTGGAGCTAAGGATGTTGCTTGAGTAGTGTGCTAATGATATTGTTAGGTTGATAAATGATATTGGGTGGACAATTTGATGGAGATCTTTGATTAATCAACTTTGAGGATGGCAGGTCTCAAGTTTTTTTTCCCTCTCCTTCGGTAGGTCTCAAGCTTGAAAAGCTGGAATTCAATGTATTTAGGTTTCATTGATTCACTAAACATTGATTATTGCAACAAAAATGATCGTGGTGACCTGCTAATTATCACCACAAAAATAAATATCTCGATTAACTAAACAATAATTCAATTGGCTTAGAAGAGATTTATGCTGATGATTGTAGAGAGCTTAACGGTGAACTTCCTCTTGAACGGTGGAGATCGGACCATTTGACAAGAGCAAGGGTTGGGATGAAATCGTTGAATTCTGCCGAAACAGACTAGGTAGGATGGGCAGCAAGAAAGGATGACACTGACTTCGTGAATGTCGATTAATGTCGTGATCAAATGGTCCCAGATTGAAACAATCTGATCCATAGGTGGGGATTAACGATGGGCTTAACTTCCTTGGCAAGTTTTGCATGCTAAGGATGCGATCGACGCATTTCCAAAAGTTTATTTACCTTTTAGACCATCATAATTGATAAAGGCTTGAGACTAGCATGGGCAAGTGATCGATCTCATGCTATATTTGTGTCAGGCCGTCACCGTTCATTAGAGAAACAATTTGTAATAGTGAATCAATATAATGATCTCATGTCTCCGATGGAGAGGCCATGCCCTAATCAACTAGGATCTCACCTGCATTCTTCAAATCCATCACGAGCTTATTAAACTCATCTAAGTGGTCTTTGGTGGAAGTACGTTCAGAATGTTGAAACTAAAACATCATCTTCAACATATACGACAATTATTTAAGCCCTTTCTCATGTAAAGAGCCCGAAATTTTCCTCATAATGCTACGACATCTCTCTTTTCCACCACTTTTATTAAAATCTCATTTGATGGTATCAACATGATTATACTTTTTGCCCTCTCCATTAGCTCATCTTTATTGGCATCTTTTATCATTTCCGGCAACTAAGCCCCGCCATCCAATGTCTCATCTCGCTTATCCACCCAAGTTGTTTCTCCCATTAAATTTTTGAATTTCTATTTTGCTTTGATGCCAATTGTTGTAAGATTAATGTGAAAACTAATCAGATTTTGTTATTAAATCAATGTGAGAACGAAATAACCAGATAAATCAACGAGGATCAATGAGGAACGCATGAAATCCCAATGCGGGTATCTACTTATAGGGAGATCAATGCAAATAATCCACTAATCAATTGAATAATTATAAAGTACAATAGCTCACATACTCAAGTGCTTCTAAACTTAAGATTCCACCTAAATTACAGTGTTTAGTCTTGTGGAGAATTACGGTTTGAAACACTCGTATCTCCGGAAAGAGAACGAGGATGTAAACTCTTCGCGCAAAAAACGATCACCGTGTGTTCCTCTTCCTCTCCGCGTGGCTAGAAGGACGACTCCACCTTTTTACTTTTCCTTTTGCGCGGCTGAAGGGGATGAGAAAATCAGAACCGACGTCTTTTCATTTTTCTTCCTAACAAATCTACTGACCCCACAAGTATATATTAAATATGAGAGCCCCTTCTTCTTCCTTTGTACGGCCAAAAGAAGTCTTTCCTCCATATGCAATATAAACAAAAAGCCCAAGAAATCGAAACGGTAAAAAATAAATAATAGTCTTCCTCGAACAGAAAACAAAATCAAAATTTCCAAAGCCCAATAGATTAAAGCGCACACCGAATTTAAACAAGTCAAAATCCTTTTAGATTTCATATACATCTTAAATTTGAGACATGATTTAACAATCAAGCAAGTCACTAAGGTACCAGTGAGATCTAGCATCGGAGGGCACAAGTTACTGCAGCAAAAAGTTAATCCCCAGCTTAGTTTGATGAAGAAATGAATTTAACTTGCCCGTTAGAAGACTAAGGGTGCATTTGGGAAGACTTTTGGGGAAAGTCCTTGAGAAAATGTAAGAATACTTGAGTCAAAGGAGTTTTTCGAAATGCAAATTGTGTTTGGTAAATGGTGCTTGTGAAAGTCCATTGTGAAGTATGTTTGAGTAAAATAGTGTTTGGATGAATTAAATTTGCAAAATGCTTTTGTTATTAAAAAAAAGGAAAAAATGAGAGTTGGCCGGCCAAGGGCTTCACTGGCCAAGGGTAGGCGGTCCGGCGAGGGGGAGGCGGTGCGGTGAAGGGTAGGCTGCTGTCCGGCGAGGGGGAGGCGGCGCGGCGAAGGCGGCGTCCGGCTAGCGTCATCGTGTGGAGGACTCGGCTCGGCGAGGGTCGCGGCGACCGAGATCTCGCGAGCTGGATCGCGCGACCCTCGCCGAGCCGAGTCCTCGAACCCACCGCGCCGCGGGAGGTCGCCGGCGCTCGCGATTTGGTCTCCGCGACCCAGATCTCGCGCGACCAGATCTGCGCACGATCTGGGTTGCCGGCATCCTCTGCGCGGTGACCCTCGTTGGAGGGTCGTGGGACCCTAGCCGGACCACCGCCCTTCGCCGCACCGCTTTGCCCTTCGCGGACCACCCGCCTTTCGCCGGGCGGCTCGCCGATGCTGGCCGTGTTCTCGGTAGAGAGAGGGGAAGGATGAAGATGATGAACGAAGAATGGGGTAAAGCCGGAAAAACGAAAAATTAACAAGGACAATTTCGGAAGAAAAAACTCATTATCCCCAAAGCTAGCATGCCGAGAATGCCCAAGGCAGCCCCCAACCTGCCTTGGGCTTTCAGCCTTGGCAAGGCTTTGCCTTTGGCAAAGGCAGGTAAAAAAAAATTGCCAAACACTTAATATTTGGCCCAAAGGCCTTTGGCTCCTCAAATATCCTTGGGAAAGCTGTTCCCAAACGGAGCCTAACTCATCTTTTCCTGTCCTAGGATGATGAGATGGAGAAAAATCCGGAAAACAAAAGATGAAAAAGACAGCATTGATCTTTACCAAAAAACCCGGGGGTTCGCCGGTGGCCACTCTTCCAACATGGAAGGGGGAGGTGAGGGGTTCGACTCCCCACCTTCTCAGGGAGGGATGGGGGTAGGGACGCGTAAGTTTTGAGAGTGGATTGCGACTCCCACGCCCTGCAAGAGGCAGGGCACAAGTCTGCGAGTGAGTGTAGAATAGGAATAGAGTAGGACTGACCAAAAAAAAAAAAAAAAAAATCTTTACCAAAAAAAAAAAAAAACAAAAAAAAAAAATGAAAAAGACAGCATTGACTGTTCCGTAGGCATATTACATTGTATCTGCAAGCCCTTGGGGTTTTTCCGAGTGAGAAGTCTTCGCAGCCGGGACAGGAAAAGTACATGTCTTGCAGGATAATGCAGACGTGGTGTCAGGAAAAACTGAATGGATCTCTATGCATTGTGGTTAAGGGTATAGAAGCTAAATCGATGGCTCCATGAGACTACTAGCACTCTTCTTAATAAACCACTCAAGTGCATTGTGGTCGAGGGACAAGTTTCCTAGAAACAGGAATGCAATTTGCATATGGAATCTACTCTGCTTTTAGGAAAAACAAGCTGAAGTAGGCAAATTTGGGATGTCCCAAACGGTGATCATTAAATCAATCTTGCACAAACGCCTCCAAAATCTGTCAAGATTACTAAGACGTTCAATCCTTGATCCTAGCATTGTGCTGTCATGGATGACTAGATCTAAAAGGAGAAGATATTTGTCTTTCCTGTGCCAATGTTTGTGAAGTGGACAAAACTGATGGTAGAAGAGACTAACTAGATGATATCTACAAGCAATTCTAATTTCTTCTAGGATGAGATTTTAGTGGCAGAAGAAAAGGGCATAGACTACTGACTATGTCATCTCAATTCTCAAGAGTGTGTTCAACTAATTTTAGTTCCTCCTTCACTTTGCCAGTGCCGCGTCTAGCCTCTGCTGGCGTCGCCTCTGGCCTCTGCTGGCGTCGCTCTCCATATTTGGCTGTCGATGGCTGAAAGCGTTCAAGGCTGCCGTCAGCATATAGTTTGTCCTTGGCAGCTCATTAGCATAGTCCGTCCATGGCCGAGCGCGTTTATGTGTCGTTGGCGTTGCTCGCCCATGCTGGGCTCAAGCCCCCGACTTCGTTCATCTGTAAATTATTTGCTATTTGAGCTCGCAGTTGATGGTCACTGGTCAAGGCTCACAGCAACGGATGAGCCGTGGCCGCTAGATATGTGGATGAGCCGCCTCATGAGCCATGGACGAGCAAGGCTTGGGGATGAGCCACCATATTTGTGCACGCGGTCGTGGTCATGTTGGGAGTTTAGAAATCATCGTTCTTGTTTCTTTTTACACGTACTCCGTGTGGTTGTATATGGTTGGGCCTTGAACTCAATCTATGTGAGAATTTCCCCTCCTACGATACTTCTCCATATTTTAATTCTGGAAAAATTTTGCTTTCCGCTCCTATACTTTCAAATTTTTTTTAATTCTTAATTTTTTTAATCAAATTATTTTACTTGCACAAATTATCTAATTAAGTCTCCTAATGCCAAATTTTATGCCAAATTTGGGGACGTGACTATCGGAAGACATTAGAGCGTGACGTGGACACCATTTTGTCAATGTTGACGAATTCTTTTTTTTTTTTTTTCTTTTCTTTTCTTTTTCCATGGTAGCATCTATGTCGATAAAATGTCCTGATGTTGTTGGACAATCATATCGGATGAGTTTGGCCAAATATGGTGTTGGAAGATCTTCATTCAACTATTTGTGCAAAAATAAGGATTTTGTCAGAAAATTAAAAATATCAGGATTTGATTAGAAAAAGCATAAAAGCACGGGAGAAAAGCATTTTTTTTTTTACTTCTAATTGATGACTATTTCATTAGATCACCTTGTTGTTATTTTAAGATAGAGCAAACTTTTTTACTTTGATAGAGTTGCAATTAGCTATACAAGATCATGTGTATGGATCACTTGTCCTGAATATTGACCTACCACTCGTAACCTGTCACTTTTCTCGAATGTTGTCACGTTGCTTCGTTATGCGTTGCGTGGTAGCTTGAATAAGCTGTCGCTTCTCTTGGAACTGTACTAAAGTAGGAAGAGCATTCTGCTTGATTCATCGCATGGGTTGGGCCAAGCTTGACCAATACAAGAAAAAATTGGGCCTACAGGTAAGAAAAAGCTTATAGTTCACATTAACTTGTTAATAAGCCCAGTACAGAAAGCCCATGATCTCCCTCTACAAAGTACAAATGTCCTTTGGCAATATATGCCTTCTCAATATTTAGCATCTCCTTCCAGAAAAAGACAATGTTCTGGGCATTGGAGATTCCACGGCGGACAAACACCCGACCACTTTTTTAATTTTTGGCGGTGCAAATACTTCAAAGCATTTCAGGTCCATTATCGTCTCCTTGAGGATCCGCCCAAATCGTGCATCAACAAAGCCTACTCCTACTAATTAGACTCTATCATACTGATCTATTCTTCTTAATATGTTCTTCACATATCAAATTATGCAATAGGGCACTGTATCTAATAAAGAACTTGAAACAAATACTTATTTAACTTGATACTTGCAGCATTAGGTAAACTTCTTTCGAATGAATTCAACAACTTGGAATTTGAATGGATCTAAATTTATAACTCAACTATGAAATAAGGAAAATAATTCAAGGAAAGCGGAGGAAAATAGGGCTCGAAATATTTTTTATTTTTATTTTTTGAACTTCTTATATATATAGTTACGGTTTACGTGGGAACATTGTGATGATAAATAAATTTTTTTTTTTTTTAAATTTGGGAAGAAGAAGGATCGATGAGCGAGGTAGTGGTATACATAAAGAAGTACCCGAAGATAATTGAAAATGCTCAATGTGATCTCACTCCTTAGGTGGATGATGGCGAGGCGGACCTCTAATTGGATTGACATCTGCTAGATGATCATATTAGCGGGGGTCATATTCTTCACCATGCCCTTCCTCATGAGATTCGCCGCCAGCTATGCTTCCTTCTTGTTGGGCCGCTTCACCAATGCCCTCGTGATCGCCAAGGTCTTCCTCACCTTTTCTCACAGGTTCTGAAACCCACGAGAGAAGGCAAGGAAGACATTGGTGATTTACTCAAAAGGTATAACTGACGCCAACACTAATGAAGCAGCTCAATAGGAAGGAGCCATAGTTGGGAGTGAAGCCTATGAAGAGTGGCCGGATGAAGAAAATGGCCCCAAGAGACTTTAGGCTTTTAAAACCCCTTATCAACAAATTGAGTATTTGATATTAAAAAAAAAATTGGATTGCTTTGGGGAAATGTCATCATTAGGAAAGTTGAAAGCCCAAGGACTTCTAAAGTCCCGTGAGCTAAGTCCCTAAAATTTAAACCGAAGTTTAATTTTGACTAATAGAAATCTCCTAATAGAGGTCTTCATTGATGACATTCAATGCTAAATATAAAATATTTCCTAGACGTAGATCTAAGAGATTTGCTAATGATTTTTTATATTTTAATTATTACTCCATTTTTTGTTTTTATAATTTCTGTCTTTTTGCCTTTTTAAAAAAAAAAAATCTCAATAACTATCTAGCAGATCAAGTAAGCCTGAAAACCAAGAAAAAGATAACATCACTCTCAAGTTCAAGAAGCTTCCATCTCTTCAAACCTCCATTACACTTCCTTTCATTCTTGCTCAACTCGCTCGTCATTCTTCATCCATTCACTCATGTATCTGCACTACCGGAGCTCATATATTCGTGATGGTTTTAATTGGTGATGGGCTTAAGGCCCGTCCGCCCATGCTGGGCCAAAAGGCCCGGCCCACGGGAATAGAGCCCGTGTATGGAGGGACGTATAAAAGGGAGGAGAGAGAGAGAGAGAAGACACCGGTTGGAACATAACGTACGTCTTCCCCTCTCCCCGCGCTCTCTCTCCAAAAAGACAAAAAGAACAAGTAAGGCAAACGGCATCGTTCTTCTTCCTATCAAGGCGCCATCGGATCGAACAGGGACCAGGTTTTCTTCCTCTAATCGGCGTCGGTGTTTAATGTCGTGGCTAACAAGGTACGCTCGAATCCGTGGTGTGCTTTACGATCGATGATACGTGTTATTCCCGGCTTCATCTTCCGCATTGATTTAGGGTTTGATTCGGTGTCGAATCCGGTTTTCGGGGATCCGTTATTCCCTACATTGGTATCAGAGCTAGGTTCACGTTTTCCCGATCAATTTGATATTTTTTGATTGATTTTTCGCAAAAGCTTTTCGGCTGTACGGATCGGGGCGAGAAATCCCGACACCCGAGCGTTGTTCGGCCATTTTTTTGAGTTTTCGTAAGTCGAAATCGTTTTCTGAACACATAGGGAGAAAGAGACGCGTCGAGGCGAGTCCGGCGACATGTCGCACGCCGCAAGATGACGGGACGCCGCACGCGCCCACACGTGCGCCCGGCCGCCGCGCGTGGGCGCGGCGATGCCCGGTTAGCGCTGGCAATGGCCAGCGCGTCGCCACATGCGCCGGTGACGAACGCACGTGCACGCGCGATCGGGCGAACCAGCATCGCCGGTCCGTGGACCGACGCGTGCGGCGTCACACGATGACGTCATCGTGACGTCATCCAACGGTCAGAATCGCTTCGGATGACGTCATCGCCGACGACGTTCGCCCGGCGGGTTACCGGCGGCGACCCCGACCCGACCGGTAGAACCCGACTCAACTCGCGGGACGCAGCACGCACGCACGTGCCGGATGACGTCTCGCGTGATGTCATCCCCGCACACGCAAGGCACGTGCGGTCGGTCCGTCTTGGCGGTCCAACCGCCCGACGGTCCGTCCGGTCCGACCCACGCGCCCGTTGACCCGACCCGTTGACCAACTATTGACCATTGACCGTTGACCGTTGACTTTGAACGTTGACCCAAAAAAAAAAAGGAATTTGTTTCTTTTTCAGTCATGCCTATGTGGGTTATAAGTAATCCATTTTTAATGCTGCATTTGTTGCATGAATTTTGGAAAATTATGTATTTTCCCTTATATTTATTATAGATTATAAGTGATCCATTTTTAGTTCCGCATTTGTTGCGGGAACTATGATGCGTTATGCAAGGATACCGCAATCCAGAGAACGGACGAGGAAATGCAAGAATTAAGAGGCGATGACAGAGTTAGGCGATTGTGCGTGGCATGACGGTGATTTAGTATCACATGTGGTCGGGGTCAATAAGATGATACAGGAAATCATCTGGAATGGTTATCTTATGCCGGATTTTGAGAAGGTGCCGGCTTTGATGAACACTCTTCCACTTGAATGGCAAGCAGTGTTAGATCGGCTATGAGAGGTCAACGTGGTCCCGGGTTATAGGAGGCTGGTAGAAGCTTTTGTAAGAGAGCACTATAGGATTGAGTTGGCCAAAACTTCAACCCTTAGATTGAGCGCCACATGGCGTAGAGTAAATGCGCCTTGGTGGCGACATGAATGCTCTCCAAAAGTTTTTCCATGGTTGGCAAATGTGCCTTCAGTTTTCTCAAATGTTTTGGCTGATAGATTAGAAGGGACATTCCCTATTTATTTCTTTGATTAATTATGTAATGTTTACTACCTGATTGTTGTTAATGTAGCAACCGATATGTTAGTTGTATCATGTGAAAGCATTGTTATTTTATTGGATGTGAGATTTTATTTGCTTTTGTTATTCTTGCTGGTTGTTGTGGGTAATTAGTTGTGGGTAGTAATAGAAGTTTTTGTAACTTCATAGAATTTATTTGCATAAGACAATTATATAAATAATAATTTTGAGTTAGGATTTTTGGAGGATGATTGGAAACATAGTGACCTTTTGATTCTGAAGCCTTACTTGAAATTATTCATTAATATGATGGGTCTATGCAAATAGGGATGCATAAATGATAGTCATTAATTATTCGTGCATATATGTTTGATGTGTTCAGAACGATGGTTCAGCAACTAAGAATATAATTGCTGATATGAGCGGCAACAATCGTGAAATATTGAATATGAAGATTCAATATGTGCTGGAAAAGCTAAAAGCACTAGAAGCTCTTGAACATATTATGGAAGATCTAGAGGATGCTTTGTGCGCCACCTTGAGCTAGGCGGGACCGCCTAACGGCATTTGAGCCGAAAATAGATATTTTCAATGCTGGTTCTAGCTCGAAAGGGCTTTGTGCTCTAAGCGCAAATGTATTGATTCGTTCAATATGTGGAAATGCAAATGATCAAATCCTTATTGCAAGAAATCAAGAGTTAACCAATACAAGAGAGGAAAACGTCCTCAAGTGAAGAAAATGTCAAGGGTGAGGTGTTACAATTGTGACAAGAAATGTCACTATACTCGCAACTGTAGTGAGCCGAAAAAGGTCAACACCTCTTGTACATTTAAGAACTTTGCTTATGTGTCAAGTTCTGAAATATTGGCTGAATCCAATCCTATGTGGACTGTAGATTTATGAGCGATAGACCATGTAGTGAAGGATAGAGGATCCTTCGTGGAATTCCGACGAGTACCAATTAGAACTAAGTGGATCGATGTGGGATATGACTCCAGAGATGAAGTTAAAGGAATTGGCACTTGTCAATTGAACATGCATGGTGGACGCATCTTGATGTTCTATATGCTCGGAGATTCGTAAATTTAGTGTCTTGTCTTAGTGTTGGTTAAGCTTGGTTTTGGTACGAACTTCCATAATAAAGGTGTAGATTTGTATTTAGATACAAACTACTATGGATTTGGGGTCACTTACCATCGAATGGTTTTATTGTACTAAATGTTGACGTGATGATGTCAATATGTTATTCCCTTGTTTCACGTCTTCTACCTTATATGATAATGATGTGAATATGGTGGCATGCTAGACTTGGTCATATGGGCCAACAATATATGAATAGACTAGCCAAAGAGGGCTTGTTGGGCAATATTGAAAAGTCGATTTGTCCATATGTGAGCATTGCGCTAGTAGGGAAAATGACAAGGAAACCATTTGAAAAAGGTAAAAGAGCTGAATTTCTCTGCATTTAATCCATTTGGACGTACTGTGGTTCAATGAATGTGAGAGGAAGGCAATGGGTTGTTTATTTCATCATTTTTTTATAGACAATTATACTCGAAATCGGATATGTCTATTTGATTTCTCATAAATCTGAAGCATAAGTTGTTTCGAGAAAGGTTTATGAAACTGGCAAAAAATCAATTAGACAAGAAAATAAAGGTATTTAGATCCGATCGAGGTTGAGAATATTTATCTGATAAGTTCAGAAAATTATGTGATGAAAAAGGAATAGAAAGATAGTTGTTTATTCCATATACTCCTCAACAAAATGGTGTCGCAGAGAAAATAAACAGAACCCTACTGGAAAGGTTAGGTCCAAGATGGCGCATGCTAACTTACCTATCACTTTTTGGAGTGATACATTGTTAACTGCTGCCAATATACTTAACCGGATGCCTTCCAAATCAGTTATTTCCACTTCATATGATTTATGGACAGTTAGAAAATCGGACTTAAGTTTTCTTAAGCCATGGGGTTGTGCTGCCTATATTCATGAGTCCTCTCACAAGTTTGGGAAATTGGGTCCCAAAGAAAATAAGAGTATTTTCATGAGATACCTTAACACTCAAAATGGTATGTGTTCATAGGTGAGTAGGAAAGTGGGAGTATAACTGAATTTGAATCACGGGATGTCACATCCTTAGTGGATGAATTTCTTAAGAAGGGCGAAATAGGGGAAAATTACTCCCTATTTGAAACCTTGGATCAAGATAATGATGTCAGTGGAGTTCGTCCAAGTGGGAATAATATGAGATGTGATGAATTGAATTCAACTCATTCTCAATTGCAATCACCTGATGTGACGACATTATCATTACCTAATCCAAGTGGGAGCATGATGGGGAATGATGTACCAAGTGTACAATCTCCCATACGGTGAACAAGTCGCCAAAATATTGTTCGTCGATGTTTTGACATTGAAAGGGAAACTTTAATGGTTGCTCCACAAGATGAGGATGAGCTAAGAAATATTAATGAGGCTTTAAATTGCCCTAATAAGGAAAAACGGATTCATGCAATGAAAGAGGAAATTGAGTCAATGAAATCAAATCAAGTCTGGAAACTGGTTGATCTTCCAAAAGGACACAAAGCTATTGGGAACAAGTGGGTTCTCAAAATAGAGCGAAAGGCTAATGACTCGATAGAAAGGCATAAGGCTCGCCTTGTGGCGAAGGGGTATAATCAACAGGAAGAAATTGATTATGAAGATACATTTTCTCCTGTAGAGGGATTTACCTCGATTTGCATTATTCTGGCAATAGTGGCTAGTATGGATCTAGAGTTACATCAAATGGATGTAAAAAACTGCTTTCCTCAATGGAGAATTAGAGGAAGAAATATATGGAACAACCTGCTGGTTTCATAGTAAAAGGCCAAGAAGAAAAAGTATGTCGACTTTTGAGATCGATATATGATCTTAAGCAGTCATCAAGACAATAGTATATACGTATTGATGAGGATCATTATGTATATATCAAAAGATCCAAGGATCAATTTGTGATCATATCATTATATGTTGATGATATACTAATTGCCAGAAGTAATATGGAGTTTGTTAATACTGTCAAGAGTTGGTTGCCTTCTAACTTTGAGATGAAGGATATGGGTAAAGCTGCATATACTCTTGGAGTTAAGATTTCAAGAGATCGTTTTGAAGAGATCGTTGTCTCTTTCGCAAGAATCATATATAAATAAGATTCTTGAACGATTTCGTATGCAATATTGTAAACCCATAGACACTCATATTGCAAAAAGGTGAAGGATTGAGCCATAGTCTGTGTCCAATGACTCCACAAGAGAAGGAACAAACGAAATATGTTCCTTATGCTAGTGCTGTTGGGAGCTTGATGTACGCTATGATGTGTACAAGACCTGGCGTATGTTTTACAGTTGGAATGGTAAGTAGATACCAATCCAATCCAAGTCCAGCACAATGGAAAACCGTTAAGAGAATACTGAGGTATCTAAAGGGAACTGCTGATTATACGCTGAGTTATTAAGAAAGGGATCTGCGACTCTAAGGCTATTTTGATGTTGATTGGGGGATGGGATTTAAATGAAAGGAAATCTACCTCTGGATTTGTTTTCTTACCGAATAATGGTATCATATGTTGGAGCAGTGAGAAACAAAAGTATATAGCCTTGTCCACGATGTAAGTTGAGTTCATGGCATTATCAGCAGCAGTATAAGAAAGTGTTTGGCTTAAGAGATTTTTGGATAATTTAGGTGTTATTGGAAGTGCTGCAGATTAATTGTTGGTTAACTGTGATAGCCAAGCGGTAAAAGCGTACACCAAAGATCCAAAATATCATGGCAAGACCAAACATATAGATACCAAGTATAATCTTGTCAATGATATGATTGCACGAAAAGATGTGAACTTAGAGTACATACTACGCATAGAATGGTAGCAAATCCTATGATAAAACCAATACTTAGAGATGTATTTTGTGGTCATATGAAATCTCTAGGATTGCGTAGAGGCTAATGTACTGAATATTGTAATTTCCCTAAGTGTTCACATTTGATGAATTTGTGTTTTCATCATTAATGCCTATGAATCTTTGTTTGATCTTTATGCATCTTAATGCTTAGTGCATTACTTTAAGTTGAGAAGTATGTCGGACAGATATAAGATTAGCCTACTCACACGGGTAATCGCCTCTATTTACTATGTGATAAATATAGATGAGACTGTTTTTAAGCTTATTATCTAGGTGATAATCGAGAGCTCAAGCTTAAAACACGTATGTCGCCTTAACTAGGTGTTAAGATGAGGATATAATACTTACTATGTCCGAAAGTAAAATACCCCACATATTTTACTTTATCTGTCTAAGATGCCAGATGTGAGTTCTGATGAATTTTGTGAATGAGTAGATACGTGAACTCAAGTTAGACATTGGGTATGTTTGAACTATCATCTGTACGGTATTGAAAGGTGTAGACATACGCTCCATGAGAAAGGAGTTAATGCTGTAATACGTATTTCATACTACGTATGCATGAGACGACCAATAAGAGTGGCAAAAGTTTGATCTCAACTTTTATGCCGTGGAGACTCTTGAGGAATAGAGTTCCTCAGTTTTATTCCCCTTATGATTCTTACTTATTCTCAAGATTTCTATTTAGTGTTTGCTATCTTAGGATGTTGCCAATGGTCATGAGTTTGATTCGATCTAATGGGGCATTTCTAGAAAAGCAAGCTGAACTGAAATTGAGAGTTTGAAGGAAAGAGGAAGATTGATTTTGGAGAATCACATTGTAGTTTTGTATTCACCGGTTAACTAATTATGACTGTCTTTGGGATAATCATAATTGTGAATATATATATATCATTGTTTAAAAGAGTTCAAGAGAGATATAAATGTGATCGATCGATCTAGAGTACACTGCATACTAAATCTACTCTGGAGTGTGATCTCCATTATGAGCTGCTATATATTCCTAACAGATGTATAGCAACGAGCTCTCAAAGTATGTCGCATCTGGATTCACCATTATGAATGTTGAAGAGAGTAAAGAGAATCTATTTAGCCCACCATGCGAGTGTGAGATGATGGTTTTAATTGGTGATGGGCTTAAGGCCCGTCTATTTATCTTTGTGCCAAAAGGCCCGGCCCACGGGAATAGAACCCGTGGATGGAGGAACGTATTAAAGGGAGGAGAGAGAGAGAGAGAGAGAGAGAGAAGACACCGGTTGGAACATAACGTACGTCTTCCCCTCTCCCGCGCGCTCTCTCTCTCCAAAAAAGACAAAAAGAATAGTAAGGCAAACGGCATCGTTCTTCTTCCCATCAAGGCGCCATCGGATCGAACAGGACTAGGTTTCTTCCTCTAATCGGCGTCGGTGTTTAATCTGTGGCTAACAAGGTACGCTCGAATCCGTGGTGTACTTTATGATCGGTGATACGTGTTATTCCCGGGCTTCATCTTCCGCATTGATTTAGGAGTTCGATTCAGTGTCGAATCCGGTTTTCGGGGATCCGTTATTCCCTACAATTCGCATCGTAGAACCCATGTATATGGAAGTAAGTGTTGTGTAGACATGTAAACCCAGAAGACATGTAGATAGAGGACGCATGTTTTCGCATATGCTGAAAATGCATTCGCTCAAATGACCCGCAGAGAAGAAGCCTCTAGCAAAGACAATCCGTGATCTAATATGTTACGACAAACGCGTACACAAACATGTGAGGCATTTAAAATTCAAGATTCTTGGAAATTTAACTCTAAGTTGACTAACAAAACGATGACGAATTAGTGGAGGTCAAAACCAGTTCAACATGAAACTATCATGGATTAATCGCAATCACGGATGTAATCCCTCACATGTACTATTTTCAAGTTAGCGAGAACTAGATTCTCAGCCTCTGTTTTCATTCTCGCACATCCAAAACAGAAGATACTCATTTCGATCTTGCAAAAGGTGAATACCGGCAGCTATGGCCGATTGGCTTCAAACAAAAGAATAGCAAAAGGCGATTCCCTGCGGCGACTGGCATCAAAGTGTGTTTAGACTACCGTTAGATCCTCAATCGGTATGTTTTCCTCTCAGACTTCGATCAAATTACTCGGACTCAACCTACCAGAACAGAGCAGTATATCGGTGTTTTCTTATGGATTGCCATTATGCAGTTACCTTGGAGATGCAGTAGATGGTCACAAGCAATGATCAAACGAATGAGTGAAGTCCTGGAAGCGTCTTCACTGATGGCCAGTGCCGGGGAAGAAATCTCGAGTGAGATCTGAGTTTTTGTGACTCCCCCTGCCGTGGAACAGGGGCGAACAGAGAGGTCGCAGCATGGAGTTGAAGGAAGCGGACGGTGACGGAGGCAAGGGCTATAAGTCGCCTGAAGTCAATGATGATGGAGGCCTGCAAAATCAAATAAACCAGTGAGAGCTTTGTAGTAACAAAGGGTCACCTCCTGTACGCACGCTGATCCGCTTGGGCAGTTAGATGAGGGCGCTTCTCTCGCTTCTCTCGTGACGAAGTCTAAAGCAGCCTGTAAATTTCAAGTGTTCAACGGGGTAGTATTCCCTCTTTTCTTGAGCAAGCTATTTAAAACATAGTAAAAATGAATCTGTATTCGTCAAATACCTCCGACGAGTTTTTTAGGAGCAGTCGGTAAATGGAGGTCATCTTCCTCCATTTCAATTTTAATTTTGTCTTCTTGATTGTGAAGGTGTGCAAATATAAATGTCAGCAGTGCGATGAGACGCTACAAACTAAACAACCTCATGCAGAGGCTTTGCAACCACAGATGATTAAAATGCCACATACAAGATCCTCGTGCCTCACTTGGAAAATAAAGAAACGCATGTACCACCTGAAAAGTCAGTCATGCACACAATTCCAGTGAGTCTCATGTTTTGGAAACGCTGAGAAATTCGTAATTTTCCAGATATAAAAGAAATTGAGTTTTTTTCTTGTAATAATTTGATGACATTTGTTGTCAATTCTCATGATCTTAAATTAATGCTGAACGTTTGAAATAAATAATGGACTGTCGAACGTTTAAATTAGTCATTAGGAGCCGAACCCTTTGTTTTTTTCCAAAGATTCTTTGATATAAGCTATGGGAGCAAAGACATAAAGAGAATCCTACTCAACAATTTCATAAGTCAGAATTTCAAGTATATTCGATAAGTCTTTTGATTTTATATGACAATCTTCACAAATGAGGTTTGCCAAAATTGTTGCATCATGCCATTGAATTCTAAAACTTATCAAAATGTGCAATCAAGTGCTAGTAGTATATTTGATAAGTCTGTTGATTTTAGACAATGAAAATATATAGTGTGACCTTGTTTATCATTTCGACTCTTTTATTGTTCAATTTAAGGACATTTGGCACTGATGTGGGGCTACGGAGGTGAAAACTTAAAGAAAATTAAATAACAAGTTGAGCGGTTTGCCTGAATTTCTATCATGACTACAGTGTCATCTATTTTGAGTTGCGCCAGGCAGATCTTCTACCACTGGGCCACTGGCCCACTGTCCATGGTCGATTCTGGACGATAGGAGTAGCTTTGCTGGCTACAGACCTATGGTAATGATAGGCTGCGTTTGATTTGACTTTTCTTTTGGAGAAATGCAAAAAATTTAATTTAAAAAACACTCAAAGTAACGACGGTTTGGTAAAATAAATTGAAAAATATCTTGGAAAGTAATTTTAAAAGAAATGTTATTTGGTAAACATAAGGTTTTGTAGAGAGCTTTGCAAATGTGTTACCAATGCAGCCATTATGATGACATTAACTTGGATTTTTTTCAATGACATAGTGGTGACATAAATATCGGACCTCTTGCTAATTATGTCAATAAAAGTTGTAGGTCCAATCTTAAAGGTAGGTGCAGTTGATTGGGGTGCTAGGAGTGTCCTACTAATCTATAAAAATGCAACGAATTGGCATATGAGTAGTATTTTATTATTAAGTCATATTACACTATTTAGTCCTCCTATTTCCACTATTTATCAACCAATTATTATGAGCAATTCATTGATTTTTCTACATAATCCTTAAATAACAAATGTTTTGTACCTTGAATATGATATGAAGCATTGTAATGTTTGGACATGAAAGCAGATGGATTGGATGATATTCAAATTTTCTTATGCTACAACACTTGGAGAAGAACATTTCACTTTTTTTTTTGTCCTAGGAAGATGTAATGGAAACAAATGTGGAAGAGTCAATGACGGAGACCAACAAATATCATTAGTAGAACACGCCACTAACTGTAGGGTCTCTCGAACCCAGCACTGATCTCGACTCTAGAAGTCACTGTTGTACGGTCATCCTGTCACCAATATGTGCTAGCTTACCAAAATACGAAAATGAATCAGGAATTGAACCACATATTTGGATGGTTTACTGCTATTAGTTTGAATATAATTTCCATCTATTAACTTAACACAATTGTTATACACCCCAATAATAATTAATAACAACTTTGGTAGAGACACCAACATTATAATGTCTTGTTTTTCACCAGATAGGGTCTCATCAAGGTTCTTCAAGATCCGTTATGAGATTATTAAACTCATCTAAGTGGGCTACATTGCTATGGCATCTTTTTCTTCAATCACCTCTATTAACACCCCTTTTGAAAGGTTCAACATAATTATACTCTTTGCCTCCTCCATTAACTCATCCTCTATCGGCATCTTTCATCATTTCTGGCTACTTAGTCTTGCCATTCAATACCTTAGACAGTACTTGGTTGTTGATGGCATAACACTCCACAATCCAAAGTCGTTTGAACCATTAAACTTTTCAATTCCAATGTAATTGCAATAGCAGTATTTTTAGAGAACGGTCAAACAAGCAAAAGCCTAGAAACAATTCCAAAATATCCTTTGTAAAATAATGTGACAGTTAACATATTTTTGCAATTAATTCAACACAAGAGAACGAAATCAAGAGATCAATGAGTAACAATAAAGAATACAAAAGGACTTATGTATTTTAGTTCAATGACCCGTACTTATTTCATGAGAAGAGCCAGTCATAAATAATCTATTATTCAATTGGAAAATTATACAGTTACAGTTCCCCGCACACTCAAGAGTATCCTAACCCTAGATTATACCTAATCATATAGTATTTAGTCTCATGTAATAGTTCGATATATAAATCATTAAGAATTACCTCACGAATTGAAGCACTCATGTATGCACAAAAAGAAAAATGCCTCAATTAGATGTTGAATTTTCTGCACAAGTCACTGGGTTTCTCACTCCTTTTGTGCGGCCAAAGAAAGGAACTTTACTGTGCAGCCTTTTAGCCCGCTTTCACGTGCGGCAAAAGAGTCCCTCACTTTATGGCAATCAGAGGAGTCCCAAATCTTGATCTTGGTCAAACCTTGGATGTACATGTAAAATGACCGCCCTTGGATGTCTTGATGACCAAATCTTGGATTCATATATCCAACAGAAAATCAAATTATAATCGAAAAGAAGGGCATTCCAGATGAAAGTCCAAAGACTTTACGCCTCATATCGAAAACTAATTTGACATTTCCTCCACAAACCACATTTTCGGATGTTTTCAATTGTCCGTGCTCAATTATATAAACAAAAGTTGACCGATTCAGGCGATGGAGAGGTGAATGAATTTACAATGGCGATCGAATTTGGAAATCTTGCGAAATTGCGAGAGAAGTGTTGGAGTTTACTTAACTGCGAGGGGCAGTGATGAGGTCTCTGCTCAAACGGCGCTCCATCATTTTATTCTCCTCTTTACGCTGCCTCTCTCTTTTTCCTTTCTCTCCTTTGTTTTCTTATGCCTTCAATTTTTCTTCCTTGTCCCCCATGTTCCCTTCCCCATGTTCCCTTCCTTTTGACTAAACTCTCCCCTTTCTTTCTTTCTTTTTTCTTCAATTACCACACCTCGTGTTCACGTTGTGACAAAGTCTCTTATATTTGCAGTAAGACTCAACATCGAAGGGCACAAGCTTGCTGGGGCAAAAAGTTGATTTTGATTTGGGATTGGTCTTAAATTCTAACTCAGGTGCCTTGACACTCGCAACATCTTCACTGACTGCCTCTATCGGACCATGGTCAGCTAGGGGATTGTCGCCAACAGTGACAGCGAAGAGCTTCACACTGGCGATCGGATCGACAATCTCCTAAGAGTGGTCTGCGACTGCAAGATCTGCATACTAGTCCTTTCCAGAGGCTACGCTTTGAGCGCTTGGTGCCTCCGCAAGCTAGCTCGTGTGATGGAGCTCAACGAATCGACTGGGAAGCCGGAGATCCTACCCATCTTCTTTGACGTCGCACCCTCTGATGTCACGCTCAAGACGTAACTGTACGTGGAGGATTTGGATAAGCACGAGCAGAGGCCTAGCGGTGAGAGCAGGGAACGGTGTGAGGCGGCTGTGAGTAAAGTGGGTAAAATCAAAGGGGGTGGACTCCAAGGGAGAGGGTAAGTAAATGCTTATTAATTGAAATTTTTTCAAGCTTCAGTCGAAATGCTATTCTCTTGTCGCTCTTGTAATTTGGAAAATGAGTAATAAATTTCATTTTTTCAGCAAAAAGAGAGCCAATTCATCAACTGTGATACATAAGTAGGGCAATTTGGTGGGCGATAGTTATATGAGTGAATTTGATCTAATTCTAGAATGATGTCTGTAATTCAGACTGCAAAGAAAAATCTTATTTTTCAGAAGGGAAAAAGCCATCAAATATCTCAAATTTAGCTTGAATCGAGCATTTACTACTTTTTTAGTTTGAACAAGGCATTGGAAGGCAATATTTGAAATAGTTTGAACTAATTAATTGTAAAAGTTTTGATTAAATGCTTTGTAAAAAGAATTGCCAAAGGCTACATGTATTGATTGTGAAATTTTTTCTAAGATGCAATATATTTGATAAATGGAATTGAGAAAAGGTCATATGATTAGGTTTGTGGAACTAATTTATGAGATGAATTTACAACTTAATTGGGGGTTATTGGAGAATGTTGTTAGTGATTATGCTTATGTCGCTATGATTAGAATCTATTGAAGGGGTAAGTATGCATAGTATTATTAGGACGTCCTTCTAAGCCAAACCACCTACTAATACAAAAGGAGACCTAGTCAAGGGCCAAAAACTTGGTCATGTTTGTCACGAGCATTAAGCATGACCATAGTTATATATTGAGTATTAGATTAGTTTATTGAATAGACTATTGATGTTCTAGTTAATTGAGATTGATCAATGGAGTAGACCATTGATGATTGATTTGTTATTGTAAGTTGATATTGTTGATTGATCTTATACTAAGTTTTATTCAAAAGATATCATTAGTTTTCGATATTTTATGTATATCATATACTAAATTGGGGATTGATGAGTTACAATATTGTATTATAAAGATGCATAGTGAATGTTCAATCTATTTAAAAGAGATGTACTATTCAGTGGGCTATAATTGCTCATTCCATTCATCTTGCCATTCAAGTTCTTCAATGAGCTGCAAATAGGAAGAATCACATTTTTGTCTTCAGGTTGACATTTTAATAATGGCATTTTTTAGGTATAAGTTCTTCATGGTGGAATTGAACCTTTGAGTTTGGTTGTTGTTTTGAGATGTGCATATCCTTTTGATGGATTATAGAAACATTGATATTGTAACCTGATAACTCTTTCATCAAATATACATAGATGTATATATATTGATAATAGATTGATGATAGTAATGTTAAGGTTGCGTCATTCGGGTGAATAGATCATAGTTGCATTTTATTGTCCTCCAATGTAGGTAGATGACTGACTCGTCTTTTGCTGATCTAGGATGATGAGATGGAGAAAATTCTGGAAAATAAAAAATGAAAAAGGATAACATTGATTGTTCCGTAGGCATATTACAGTGTATCCGCAAGCCCCTGTGGTTTTTTCAAGGGAGAAGTTTTCTGAGGCAGACAGGAGAAGTACATTGTCTTGCAGGATGATGCAGATATGGAGTCAGGAAGAACTGAATGGATCTCTGTGCATTATAGTTAAGGGAATGAAAGCTAAATTGATGGCTCCAAGAGAACACTCTCCTTGATAAACTAAAGTGCCAGGAATGCCGTTTGCGTGTGGATCTACTCTACTTTGAGGATTTGCTAACTGTCCATTCGTTGAGGGAAGTCATTCCCTTTGTGAATATCAGATTGCTTGCCACACGGAAGCATCGTCCAGATTTTCGACAACTTGGATAATAATTTCCAATGCATATGATACTTTTCTCAAGGTGTGGCACTATGCAAATATAGGACCAGGGCAGCGTTAGTCATTGTCTTGGTGTCGGTGGCGCTGGCAGGTGACTCGTTAGCTATTAGTAGTTGCGATTGCTGATTGATAGAAATCGAAAGAAGTAGCCTCATTTGGGAATGAGTTTGCCTGAATCTTTGTGTCAGATGTCATCTTTTTTATTTATGCCATCAGGAGTCATTTTTTACATGACGATGAAAAGATTCCAAATATCCAACTAAATTTGGCAGTTGAGTGCTTTACAGTCAATTTCTGTCACTGTTATCTGTTAAATGGTCATAGAGAGCAAGCTATTTGTTTTGTGTGGGTAAATGAATGATTCTACAAATTTCTCAAATAACTGAAGAGTGCAAAAGACCAAGAGGAGAAATGCAGAGAAAACAAGCAGAGGTAGGCAATTTTGCAATGTCCCAAATGGTGATCATTACGTCATTTTAGCCCAGCCTCCAAAATCTGTCAAGATTACTAATACACGCAATCCTTGGCCCTAGTATTACATTGTCACGGACGACTAGATCTGAGAGGAGAAAATATTAGTCTTTCCTGTGCCAATCACTGTGAAATGGGCAAAGATGATGGTAGAAGAGACTAATTAGATGACATCCGTAAGCAATTCTACTTTCTCCTAGGATGAGATTTTAGTGGCAGAAGCAAAAGGGCACAGACTTCTGACTATGTCATCCGAATTCTCAAGAGTTTGTTAATTAATTTTATTTCCTCCTTCACTTTGCCGGCGCCGCGTCTAGCCTCCACTGGCGTTGCTCTCCAGATTTGGCTGTCAACGGCCGAACGCGTTCAATGCTGCCGTTGGCATATAGTTCGTCCTTGGCTGTCCTTAGCGTAGTTCGTCCATGACCGAGAGGGTTCAAGCGTCGTTGGCGTCACTCACCCATGCTGCACTCAAGCCTTCGACTTCGTTCATCTGTTTTTCATTTGCTGTCTGAGCTCACGGTTGATGGCCATTGGGATATCGAGCTCAACGTCAAGGCTCACAGCGACGTATAAGCCGTGGCCGCTAGATATGTGGATGTGCTGCCTCACAGGCCATGGACAAGCAAAGGCTTGCGGCCGTTCTTGAGGCTAGATCTGGAGGCACAACTTTAGATTCAGCTTTGGATGGCAAACGACTGCGAGCCGCCTTGATGACGGAGGGCGTGGCTCGGCCATGGACAGGCAACAACTGTGAGCTGAAGAAGCGAAAAAAAAAGAAAAAAAAAATAATAGGATGGCTTTTCCATTCTTTTTTCTTATTGTATGAACTCCATGTGATTATATGTGGTCGGGCCTCGAACTCAATCTATGAGAAAATTTTCCCTCCTACTATCCTTTTCCGTTGGATATTATAATTCAGGAAAAATGTTGCTTTCCACTCCTATACTGTCATGAAATTATTTAATCGATTTGTGATTTTTCTAATTAAATTTTTTCGCTCGCACAGATTATCTAATCAAGTCTCCCATTGCCACTGTCAAACAACATCAAAGTGTGATGTCGGATTTTGTCAATGTTGACGAATTATGTTCTTTTTTATTTTTTTTCCCATGGTAGCATCCATGTTGATAAAATGTCCTGAAGTTGTTGGACAATCATATCGGCTGGGTTTGACTAAATATAGTGTTGGAAGATCTTCATTTGACTATTTGTGCAAGAAGAAGGATTTTGTTAGAAAATTAAAAGTACCAGGAATTGATTATAAAAAACGTTAAATCACGAGATGAAAAGTTTTTTTTTCTTTTATTTACTTTTAATTAATAACTATTTCATTAGACCGCTCTGTAATCATCTTAAAATGGAGTGAACTTTTCTATTTCCATCCAATTGCAATTAGCTCTACAAGATCATCTATATGGACCACTTGTCCTGAATATTGACCTACCATTCATATCTGACTCTTCTTAAATATTGTCATACTGCTTCGTTACGCATTGCATGGTAGCTTGAATATGCATCTACCACTCATAAGACTGCCACTTCTCTTGGAGCTGTACTAAAGTAAGAAGAGAATTCTGCTTGATTCATCGCATTGGTTGGGCCAAGCTTGACGAATACAAGAAAAATTGGGCCCTACAGGTAAGAAAAAAAGCTTATAGAGCACACTAACTTGTGGATAAGCCCAGAATAGTAAGCCCGTGATCTCCCTCTACAAAATACAAATGTCCTTTGGCAATGTATGCCTCCTCAATATTTAGCCTCTCCTTCTGCAAAAATACATTGACCTGGGCATTGGAGATCCTCCGCAGACAAACGTCCGACCACTTTTTTTGTTTGGTGGTGCGATTTCTTCAAAGTTTTCGGGTCCATTACCGTCCAGTTGAGGATCCGCACGGTTTGTGCATCAAGAAAGCTTACTTCTACTAATTAGACTCTATCATATCGATCTACTTAATTTGTTCTTCGCATGTCAAATTATGCAGTGGGGCACAGCCTCTAATGAAGAACTTAAAATAAAGACTTATTTATCTTGATACTTGGAGCATCTAGTGATCTTTTATCCAATGAACCCAATAACTCAGAATTTGAATGGATCTGAATTAACAGCCCAACTATGAAATTTCAATGAAGTTCAAATCCTTACTATGTGTCACGAAACGGATTTAATCTAGTTTGTCGGATCTCGGGAGTATGCATGTTGCTCCTTTCCATCTCTCTTAGTTCCTCTGCTCACTCTCTATTTTCTTTTTCCATTTTCTTCTCTTGCTTTTGGTGATCATTCTCTCTCCTTATTTTATTCTCTTCTTTATGCTCCCCCTCTCTTTTTCCTACTCTCTCTACTTTGTTTTCTTATGCCCTCAAATTCTTCTTTCTTGTCCCACATGTTTCCCTCCTTTTGATTGAACTATCTCCTTTCTTTCTTCTTCACTTTTTCCTCCCCTTTTTCCCCATTGATGTTGTGACGAAGTTTCTTATGTTTACAATAAGACTTAGCATCGAAGGACACAAGCTGCTATAACAAAAAGTTGATTTTGATTTGGGATTTGCCTTAAGTTCTAACTGATAGGTTCAATTTAGCATAACATGACTTGGGGTGCTTGGCCTTTAGTAGTTAGTCCTAGATACTCTTTACCGTCTTCATTAACTCATCATTATCAGCATTTTTGGCAACTTAGCTTTGTCATCCAATGCCTAGGCCAAACCTTATCTATTAATAGTGCACCTATCTCGCTTCACCGCCCAAGTTGTACCTCCCTTAAACTTCTCAATTCCTATTGTTGCTCCACACATAATTGCAACGACATAATTACTAGATAATGATTAGATAAGCAAAAGCTCCAAATCAAATCCAAAAAAATCCCGGTCTCAACTTTGATAATAATTGTTCTAAGATTAATGCGGAAGCTAATTGGGTCTTGCCTTTAAATTAATTCCAAAGAATGAAATAACCAAATAAATCAATAAAGAACAATAACGAACATAAGAGATTTACGTAGTTCGGTGAATCTTACTTCATAGAAAGAGTGCATTGCAAATATTCCACTTCATGCTCAATTGCTTCACAATACTAGATTACATTTAAAACCATAGTATTTTAACCTTGTGAAGAGTTAGGGTACTTTTGGTAACATTTCTGTTCCTAGGAATAATTTCTTTTTAGAAATAATTCTTTTTTATTTATACTCTTTAGAACAGTTCTGAGTAAAATAACACATTTAGTAACTGTATAAAATTTTTATTCTCAAAATAGAAAAAAAAAAAACGTAAATGCATTTGGTCTAGCCCATAAGTTTTTTATGATGTAGAATTGCTTTTAATTTTTTAATATTTTTTGAGATTTTTTTTCTTTTTTCTTTTCTTTTTTCCGTCTCTTCTTCTTCCTTCGCCTACCGCCATCCGCTGCCACCAACCACATCTTTGGATGGTATGCTGTTATAAATTTGGATATGATTTCATCTAGTGGCTTACCTTTACAATACAAATTTTTCTTGCAATCTCCTTGATGCTTGCTTGGGCGAGTGATTCCGAGTTGTAGAGATTTTGTGGTTAAGTGTATGGAAAGAGATGTGTATGCGATGGTTGTTGAAGGATGAAATACAAATATAGGGATAGAAAACGATTGTCACCAAGTATAAAGGATACGCCACCAACCAAGGATGATAATTGGGATAAATGAAGTTCACCACCAAAGTTTAAAGGATGAACCACCCGCCAAGAATAAAGGATTTCGGAATAGAAGAAGCTCACCATCAGGGCCTAAAGGAAAATCCACCAGCTGAGAATAAAGGGTTTCTTGGCTCACCGCTGAGAAGTAATCCAGTTTTTGAGGATAAAGAGATTGAAATAGAAGTTATCCACTCTCTAAATATATTCGCTCACACAGAAAAAATCTGAAGTATTTTCATTCATAAAATCTTGTCTGGTTATAATTGAGAGACTTCCTCTATTTATAGGAGGAATTCAACTTAGGAAATGTCAAAAAAATAAATAGACATGGAAATTAACCCAACATTAAAGACTTATGAACTCAAAACTTTAACTCTTGAAACTTACAGAACAATAAAGACTCCTGGGAAAATAGAGTGCATTTCATGACTTGGGAACTTGCATTCTTAATTCTTTAATCTTACAAAATCCATGCTCCTATTTTGACTAGAAGATAAATATCCCAAGACTTCATTAAATAACGGAGGAAGTTATTTAGAATGACCTCCCATTGATACGTCCTTGATGAACTTTGGGATCATCAATTACTAAAGCGTACCAAGAAATCAACGACGAATAAATCACATTGATAATTTCGGTAACTTATTAATGATCAATATCGATAACTTCGGTAAAAATGGTTTGGTACCGTTTTAGTTGGAAATTTTGGTCTTGACTCATTGAAGCACGCTATGCCCAAATTCTATCTTGGCTTAAATGAGCAATGATGGTGCTAATTAGGCTAATTAAGCTAAGTCGGATGCTCCTATATCATCCTCCCCGCTAAGTTAGATTCATTCATCTTATGTTCTTCTTGTCATACCCTAACTCAACAAGAAGAAGGGCGTGATACAGCCGTCCTTTCATCAAAGAACGCAGCCTCAACATAACTAAAATTCAACCTGATAGCAATATATATGTACATCCACATATATATATATTTGACAAAAATGGCATTTGGTTACAATATCAAAGTATTTCTATAAACAACCAGACCAATATATACACCTCCATCAAAAACTAACTCTTAAACTTATCGACTATATATAACTCCTACCAAAAAGTCTTCACTATCAAAAAGCCCTCCCCAATAATGCAATGCTCACCACTTATTTATGGCTTACTAAAGACCCTACAAAAGCAAGTAGATGAAAGTAATGAACTACCGCAACTTAGTGAGTAATACATTTTTTTCTAAGCGAATCAAACAATTATTATGCACATCTAAAATACAAATATAATTCACTTTCACTAAAATCCAGAATTTAACAAACCTTCAAGACCAAAGTGTGATATCTCTTACTTTGACATAATATGTTCATAGCAGAAATACCCAAGATAAATAACAAAGCAAACCCTAGTAGTCCAGTCCATTGGCCAATCTCATAAAAACACACATCAATGGACCACAAGCATCTAACCATATTCACGCGTCACACTCATGATTAAGAGACCAAGATTCCCTCATTGATTAGGTCTCCATCTATTATTAGCTGGTGGCTCGGCCCACAAGGATATCTTAGACTAGTACGTGCATACCCATAAACCCCTTAGGGTTCACAGAGACACTGAGCATTAACCATCAATCACAAATCTTCAGTACTCCATAACCAAAATCAGAATTATCTCATAACCATAGCAATCAATATTCAAATATCAAAGCACTTTTCACAACCACTTTAACAAATCATGAACTTTTCAAGGTTCTTTCATAGAAGGTTTCACAAACCACTTATAAGCAATCATTCAAGTTGAAGTCAAATGATGATATTCCCTATTAAACAACAAAATAGTAGTAAAGGCTTGATCCTATTTTATGCAACAAAAGATGCTATTTTTAATTCATAGAGTGCTTAATCCATAATGTTTTTCAAAATATGAGTTTAAAACACAAAGAAGAAATAATATCACTCACATAGGAAAAGTCAAAAATCAACTACGGCGATTACTCGAGTCAAAAAGCACTTGAATTCTTAACAAATAACTGAAAAATGATATCAAAAGATCAATTGAAATGATATTCTAATGAACGATGCCTATTTGTCGATAAAAAGACATCTACGCACTAGTGAAGTGCTCACCTCTAGCGGAAATCTAATGTTGTTCGCTAGGCATAGCTTGCATGTTAAACTTCATCATGCCACAACTTCCTCCACAAAATTCCATTTCAAGCCAACTTATAATCCTTAGAAAGCCATTTTGATATATTATAAGAACTCCAACTCAACTGCCCCAAGACCTCATCAAAAATGACTAAAATTCTGCTTAAAGTTACTATTCGGAACTCTATCCAGAAGGCGCATCGAACTTGAAAATTTCGTTCCGGGAAAACCGTAAGCTCAAATTAAGATTCGCAAAATGCTACAACTTCACAACATCCTAAACTATTATTTCTATAAAAATATGTAGCTCAACAACTAAAAAATTGGACTTAATCCCATGAATTTCCAATATTTCCGAATTTCAAGCCCTAAATTCAACACTACTTCGATTGAACAAACAAAGGTGTGACATCTCGATTTTTAGCTTGACAAAATAGCAAGCCTCAAATATATAACAGCCCACACCACATCATTGAATCTGTTGTCAGACTACGCTGTTCACATCCTCACCGTGTCATCACTGAGCGACACCATTTCCACCTCATTCGAGGATGCATCTACATCACCGAGTCACCGCCGCTACCTCGTCACTAACAACTCCAACACCTGTGCCCACCGCATGAGGACCAACTCAAGCAGTCATTCCCTTCACCTTGTCGCACTCATAGTTAGTCAACAACAAATTGCACTTACCCTAGCTAGTGTGGAGTGCACTAACCAGGACAACCAACATGTCACTTAATCCCCCACCATTTCCCAAATTGTGATGAATCATCAGCAGTGAGCAGTGAGTGAAGAAGAAACGCCAAAGATAAAAGCATAACGGCCATTCCTAACATTCTTTTTCCCAGCTTCACCATCTGCTCATCCCCTTCCCCTCAATCTGCTACCACGTCCACTCTATAGGGTCGGCAAGTTGACCAACTACATGTGAAGCCTTCCTAAGCAAAACAGCGATAGATGACACCTCAGTTGTTGCAATGGACTGGTGAAGACCGAATGCAAGGAGGGAATGAGAGAGAGAGAGAGAGGGCGAAGAGAGAGAGAGAGAGAGAGAGAGAGAGAGAGGAAGCCGCTTGTCCTCTTATCTCCACTGCCAGTCTTCCAATGCCCCCAATTCTTTTCTCCTTTTTATTCCCCTGACGTATGTAGAACAAGCATCTTTACCACTACACCTCACTTTTTGCCATTTTAGTCCACATCTCTCTCAAGTTCACCCATCGTCCTACGTCCCCTTTACTCATTGTCACACCCTTCCTCAAGCTTGCTATTCAGTGCAAGCCTTCTACTCACAACCCTCGACCGTAAAAGATAGAAGGACTCAGTTGCCTAAATCGGCCCTCAGGCGCACCTCAACCGTTGCCGTTGTCAACCTTGCCTTCATCCTATCGAGTCACAGCCGTCCGTCCATGAGTATCCAAAACAAGTAGATATCCTTCCTTCCAACCTATATTGATCATTTGTTGTGTGACAAGGAGAGTTTCCTCAAAAATCTATTGAATCTAGTGTTTTTGGAAACGCTAGCCTTTAGTCAATAGGTTTACGGACAAGGTTATATAGTTTGAAAGCTTGGAATGTTAGTCGTTGAGTTAGCATATCCTTTTAAGAGAGTTGTATATTCAATCTGCGCACACCACTAGGCTGAAATTGCTGAGGGTTGAGCCCAACTGGAAAATAATTTGTCAAGGTAGGTTCAGTTTTAGCCCAACCTCGAGTTTTGTTAATTTTTACCAACTTTTGTGATGTGAATTTCATGTGGCATTCTTCACGAAAGTCATCCCTTAGTGGCTGCTTTCTGACATACTTTAATTTCATAATTAACTTCATACAAGAAAGATATATTGAAAAACTACAGGATTCGAATTCTGTCTTCAAGGTAGCTAAACCGATTACATCCTACTTTCCATTTTGCACAAATTTTTCGATAAAAAATTCTATCATGTGTCCTTCATAAAATTTGGAGAGTACATCCTATGCTACCACATATTAAATTTCTATGATTTTTTGGTCTCATTTAGCCTGCAAAATTTGTATTTTTCTGCTCTATTATGTTCTGGAAAATTTGACTATTTTCGGGCCCGATCTATAAAAGTTATTTAGAACTATATGAATTGAATCAGACTTTGAATCCTTCCCTGACTATGTCATATTGAAGTTTTATAATTGTTTAAACCCGTTTACCTGGACAATAGCTATTGTTTTTAAAGGCATGCAAAACGCCTTATAAGGCTAGTTTAGAGCCTAAGATATGGGATTCTTCCTACAATTCACCTAATATCAGCATGGGTGAGTTCATATTCGTCTACGGGATAAAAATGACTAAGGATTCATTAAATTCACGCTTGAGTCTCTGGATAGTAGTAACGTTAGCGTGTTTTTAAATTGAATTATGGAATTGCCGCACCATGATGTGGATGTATGACTGAGAATGCCATCAGTCCTTGGGACGACAACACCTCGGATTGTGGTAGGGATGCCTGAAGTGGTAATTGGGTTCCTCTAAATGCCTGAGGGGTGTAACGCAGGTTCCTCATATATCCTTGCGATGCCGGATGGGTGCAAGATGCTTGAGGGTAACATGGTTCCTTGGATGATGATAGTAGCATGATTTACTTCTAAATTGAGCTAGTGGTTATTGGTTGGGAAAAGTTGTTACCTTTATTGATTTGTCATGTATTTTGAAAAGGTCTCGGGTAAGTTGACGTGAAAGTGACTTACTAAAACTCATATTGAGGCTTTTCTTATCGAATGGTGATCGATTTCGTAGTATAGACCAATGGATCTTTTGCTTGCTGGGTTTAGGCCCCAGTTGACTTCACATGGCAAGAAGACGAGTTCACGAGACCCCGATTTCTCGAGATACAATTTTTATCCGGATCAAGTTTCGTATGATTGTTGATATAGGGCCTCCGATGAGGCATGTCACTTTTGGGTTCGTCAGGATGTATGCCAACATTAATGGGCACATGGTGGGTCCCCTCTCACTATTCACCAACGGGCCAAGAGACGGATGTAACCTCGCCACATAGAAGGGAGGGAGGAAGGCAACTGGATTTTTGGAGCTTGGAAGATTTTTTACAAAGTTGGGGCAGGGTTAGACAGCCACATGTGCAGTTAGGTTGGGACAAGATAACTAACTGATAGCCGGTGTAATCAGTAGTACTAATCCTTTTGAATGTCCTAGTGTATCAAACTCATTGTCTAACATATACATAAATAAATAGGAAATGAAGTTGCCCCATTTATAAAAGTTCGCATGTACTTGGAGATTGCTTTAGTCCCTTATGTTTAAGAAAAAACGGAGTTGAGTTGACTTAGCAAGATGTCCGTGGGAAGAACGTGAGAGACCCTCTCCTCTTTTCCCCTTTCTTTTTCTTTTCCCCCTTTTTTCTCCTCTTTTTTTTTTCTTTCTTTTTCCCCTAAGTGAGCTTTTAGTCCTCCTTCTCTGTTTTCTTAAAAGAGCCAAAGGTTCCACCGCTCTCTTTGCTTCTTTTATTGACTTTTCAAACCCCCTTTTTTTGTCCTTTTGAGTTTTCAAAGTTCATATTTTACACTTCTAATACCTAATAGACATCAAAACAAAGCATCAACCCAAATGAACAATATCTATACAGCAAGCAACTCAACCCCGATTTTGAGCGTTAAATGGAAATAGGCTAGCAAATGGTGCTCTGGTGGTTGGTTCGGCGAGCCACCACTGGTGTGACGTTGGAGATGGAGAAGGGGGGCTAGGTTACATGGATGGTTAGGTGAGAGGAGACCGGCGAATGGCTAGAAATCAACTAAGAGTCGGTCGGCAAAACTGACGTATTGGAGCGAGTCATTTTTGATTGAGAGAGTGAAGACCTAGGAGGAGAGAGTGTGGGAGGGACATATAGTCCTTTATTATTCATGTGCAAGTGGTGTCAAAGCCTTCTTTTCAGCTGCAATAATTGACAATATAGAATTAGAAGTGAGCATGGCTCGAGTGGGCAATTTTTAGCGGTATGTAATGGGAACCACCCAAACCCGGAAACACCCGGACTAGATCGATCGGTTCTGGGCGATTCCTAGAGAGGGAGGTCCGATTCTCGATTCTCATTCTTGGAACCGGTAAGGTTGGAATCGAACCGATCAAGCCGAATTGATTGATTATATATATAATATTTTTAAATTTCTTAAGAAACAAATCTCAATTCCTCCCAATTTCCCCCATTTCCAGTTGAATCTCTACTGACTCTCACTCACCTCTCTCGCTTGACAAGACCTCTCACCTTAACGACAATGAAGACGCTATGAAATTATTAGTGTGGAATTAGGGGGCGAAAGAATGGATATTCCTCAAGTGTTAAGTAAATTCGTGGAGGGGGCATTGTGAATGAGTTTTACTTCATCAACAAGGATTCCCCCCTAACTTCCAACCATTAAAAAATAAAACTAATTTCTTTTTGTTGGCAAGAGTCCTCGAAATATTAGTGGGGGGCCCATGGGAGGTGCGGTGCAGTGGGACGGCAAATCTGACTGATCCATTCTGAAGCTCAACTAGGGAGTCGGTCCTCATCGTCTCAAACTCGAACTAGTTGCAAAATTTTTCAATTTATTTTTGCCCTGAAATGGCAAACTTATCAATTCCATTGAACTAGACTGGTTGGTTGGTCCGGTTCCTGGTTCCAAGACCAGTTGGTCCAGTTCTTGATCCGAGAATCAAGGAACCGGTCATCCCAGTCCAGTTTTCGATTTCACCTCAAAATCGAATCAGACCAAAAATCGATCAATCCTAGCGGATCCCATCCTAGAATTGGGAACTACCAACCGGTTCTAAAAAAGTGAAATTGGGAACCATATGTTGGTTCTATGGGTTTACTCGATAACTGAACTGCCGGTCCGGTCCGATTACTATATGGGTCCATGTAACCGTTCCCACCAAACGTCATGCACTTAGTGCGACATTTTCCAGTAAGTTAAAGTAAAGATAAATACAAAAAAAATTCCATATTCTTAGTTGCAATATCAATAAAAAGATTGAACTCATATTAAAAGTTGAGAATTAAGGCCAAGAGTCGATGGGTGTTGAGATTGAGAGTTGTGATCGTGAATGAGATATAATAAGATAACTCAAATAAGGTAATAGTGAGACAAGATAGGCACTCAATTAATGGGTGTTGTGTGTCACGATCCCATTTCGCAGCCCTTGATCCTTCTCGCGAAAAAAGGAAAGGGGAAAAGTTGTATTTAGGGATATTTAACCACGAAAGTTCCCTCACGGTTCTCAACCACAGGGATGTCATCACCTCATCCCTGGATAAACTTGTCGAAAGTTCCCTTTACAAGGTCGCGAGTTATCCCAAATTCGTACCCCACGTGATAACGGAGTATCGTGACCTGTACCCACACAGCCGACACATCTAGAGAGAGAAGGTCGAGCGTGAATATTGGATTTAATGATACTTTTACCACAATAGTCTTCCCTCTGGTACTCCTTCCTAAGGATAACATCACTTCATCCATTAGGAATTTTCCACATGTGGGTATGCTAAATCATGATGAGTCCTATTGGGACCCATACCATGCATGATGAGTTCATTTATACAGTCTAGTTGTTTTAGGACAATCGACAAATAATATGGGAGTTGCCACTAGCCTCGTTTTTAGGGATTGGCTAGAAACCTAATTGAGGGTCGGAAGTGTTCCCTTAATTTCTATGTAACTAGATATCTAGGTTCGGAGATTTGGGTTACACCAATATTTTTATTAGAGCCCTTTTGGTACCTAAACAGTATGTTGTATTTACCTAACATGTCCATGAATTTCTTTTTACATTTTTAGGATCGTTTAGTCCTAAACTAAGCGATCATGCGTGGTTGGTCATTTTTATGCTATTCTATTTCTAAAGAAAATGAAAAGGAAACACCCAATTGAATTGAAAATTGCGAGACATAAAGTAACACTAAAGGAAACAGTAAATTTATCATACAATTTTAGAAAATATACAAAAGAAACACAATTGAAAATGATAAGAGGAAGAAAGAACCCGCAACTCGTCGGGCTTTATACAACAAAAGAAACCCAAGACATATGTCGGGAAAACGATAGTCCATGATTATGATCGAAATAAATATCGACCTCCACCGTCTTTATGTCCTATCCATCTTCAGGATCCTAAACTAAACCTAGAACATGGCCAACATGTTGGCAAGCAAGTTTTTTTAAAAGCTCAAGTGCATACTTATAGAAAAAATAAAACATAATTGTCAAAACTCTATCCAAACAGGGGTTAGAATAGGAGTCCGAATTTAATCCCATGTCCAGATTCTGATCTAGTATTATAACAAAATGGAAAGTGATCCAAACGATGAGCAATATGCATGAAATTAATGGCGTTAGAAACCTCTAAACATGCCTTACAACTTCCTAGAATGACTCGAATCAAACAAGGTCAATTAGGTGCTCTAATATCGAGATCTCTAAGAGTGCACATATTACTAACTAAGAAAAATAGAACACGAGCATGCATTAGAAAACCTCAAAGTTATTCAAATAATGCACAAATAGGATGAAGAAATCACATGAGACTTAGGAATGGATGCGATGGAGATTTTGGATAATCATCTAATCCTAAGTCGGCCATGTAAAATATTATACAATTTAAATGACATAATAAAATGATTCAAGATTCTTAATGGTATGCTTGGGAATTCTAAGTGTGATGAAAACTTTTGTGGCACAAATTTAATGAACAAGATGGAATTTAAGAGATATGACCTAAATATATATGCGAACCTTATAACATTCGGTTTAATTATCAAGAAAGCATGCGCGCAAAATTTGGTCTCAAAATAACTAGAACAAGCATGGCAAATGCATATACAACAAGATTTTGTTTTAGTATTAACTTCACAAAATGAGCATGAGTTCACCCATTTTTAAGACATACAAAAATTCTACAAAAAAATCCTACATATAGAGCATGCAATGATAAACATTTCTCGTTAGAGTTTGAAATCCAAATGTGATCACATGAACCATAGCAAAATTAGCAAAATAGAGATGCATATCTAAGCTATGTATTGTTGTGGTACATTTTCACCTTAATTCATGCAATTGACTCATTTTGCTAACATCAAGACTTTGTTCAGCATACATCAATTGAACATATACAGCATGCATTTTAACTTCCATGAAGGACTTGAGACAAAACAAGCTCATTTGTGGACTTAATTATACCAAAACAGAATTTGGATCAATGTAGGGCAGATCGTCTTATGTTCAGATCTAAGTGATTTTAACCTAGTTAATCATGTCTAAAAATTTCAAAAATAAAATAAAATACATGACATGCACAACACTATTACAACAACTTTCATGAAGGAAGGTTCTTCCATAAATAAATATTGAGATCAATATAAAAATGACAAAATTAGAGATCAACAGAGAACAGACTGTCCTAGGCTCAGATCTGAGCGAATTTAACCTAGTTAAACACATCCAAAAATCTCGAAAAAAATTACAGGACATGGACAAGATGATTTAGAACAAAACTCGTGAAGGCAAGATTATCCAGAAATCATCACAGGAGGCTACACGAACATAGTAAAATCTCATTTTGGAACAAGAGCAGAACTGAAAATCCACATGAACTACTGCCGAATCGCTCATCTTTGGAGGTGTTTTTCAAGGGTCAAATGATGCTCGATTAGACTGTGCAACCTATCATTCAAAGCTTATAATGTGTATTATCTAAATCTAAGATGACTCAATTTAAAATGAGGTCGTTTCAGACCTCATTTTGGCCTAATCGTCATATTAGTTTTGTACCTATGAAATTGCAGATTCAAACTAAATTAACAACAAGCATTCAAGTTCATCATTCAAGAATGATCAATTGCAGCAAATCATTATCCAAATCCATCATCTAAAATCTAATCATCATATATTTACTTAAAATTGAACCTAACCGTGACCGGTTAATCCGGTCTTGCTTCACAAGATTCGAGACCGAGAAATTACTCTTTATCGATTTTTGTCAACTTTAATCACGGTCGGACAAGATGCAAGCCTTCAGATCACGATCAAAACTTCGAGGATGCGGATCAGATCACCGCGAACCACCACAAAGCCGATCAAACCGCCTATAGAAATAGAAACTAGAACTGGTCCAATCCGACCTACCTTCATGTGTCGGCGAAGGAAGATCAAGCTGATTAGAGACCGTCGGTGGTTGATCAGTTGATCCTTGCCCACAGCGAGGTCAAGGACTTCTGGAACAACCAATCGCCGACAAATAGGGGCGCCTGGGAGCACTATGATCACCGGTTCAAGTTGGAACAGAACCGATCCCGCTTGGACCAGTTTTGAAGCCTCTAAAGAAGATCAAGTCGCCAAGAGCAGTCCGGCCACCGATCTTCAAGGTCCCGACCAGTAGAGGGTTGAGGTTTCTCCTATGGACAGATATGCACCAATCAGGACGCCGAAAACCACCGGACAATGGCTGATCCGGCCTATTGAACCAATTGAGGACAAGACTGGCATGATTGCCAATCTTTAGTTCGGCCGACGAGAGATGTCAGACAGGAAGAATTAGCCACCGTCTACCCCTACTAATGCTTCGGTTGAGATGGGGAGAGGGTGAAGACCACTACGGCGACTGGCGATGGCCAATAAGCTTCCAATTCAAGGTCGGCGAGCAACAGCCAAAGGAGTCGGCTTGAGGCCGTTTGAAGGGGGGAGAGAGAGAGAGTCAATTAGCTGCAAAAACCAGATAGGAGAGAGAGAGAGAGAGAGAGAGAGGGAGATATTTCGTGCATAATGAACTCTCCTCAAAATGGAGGGAAAATTGGACTTATATACTATCCCAAGTTAAGTGATTTCGATTGTCAGTTCAATCCGAGGGTTGAAATTTCGATCCAATGGTCAAAAATTAATTTCGAAGGCTCTATCATGATCTCGAGGTGTCGAGTAATCTAACTAGTGGGTTTGATTTGCAAAAAACCCTAGCCAAAAATCAAGAATCACATCGAAATGTCCAATTATGGGTTAATTTGTAATTTGACGAAATTTGAGGATCAATCTATAAAATTTCAAGAAATCGAAGGTGCGGAAGTGAAACTGACATTGAGAGGATTTCAGAACTAGTTGCCAAAGGTCATGAACCGGCCGGCGAGGGGCTTAATAGGCCATCCCCACTGGCGGTCGATCAGACCCATTCGGTCCAGTTTGGTTGGGTTTTGATCGGTTCTTGATCAATATGATCCAATTGTAGTTGTTTAGCCTACTTGGGACCCCCGTGGGTCCTCAATTTATGCAATTTGGTCCATAAATGACCAAATTGAATAGGAATTTTACCCTATTTGAGAAGAAATTGGCCAATTGAGATGCAATTAAGCTAATCAAATCTTATGAACATGATCTAGAGGTCTTTTATAGACCTAATTGAATGTTTAACATGAAAGGAAATGGGTCAAAAGCATGAGTGCTTTGCATTGGGCCTAAAAGGCTAAAATGGTCAAATTTGAAATTCAATGAGCAAAATTGCAAATTAACTAAAATTGAACTCATTTAATGTCACGATTGTCCTATCTAATGAACTACCCATGTGTAAGATCACTTATTGCATTCAAATTGACCTTGAATTGAAGCACTCGAGCTTATATCAAAAATGAATCTCGGCCTACTATTAAAATTGGACCTAGATTTAAGAAATTAAACCATAACCATGAATGGGTCAACTCGAATTTTCACAATTAAAGCTTAATTGCTTAAAATTTTTATGCTTAGGAGGATAAAATTCTTCAAACTGATGAGTTTTTATATGAATTTTCTAAAATCGATTTTGGATTTGGACTTATCTTTAGAAAATGAGTAAAAAATTATTGTCCGTTCATAAATTATGAATGATTGATTTTGGTCCCCTAGTTATGGCTCAAAACGACAATTTGTATTTTGACTCAGTAAAACACGAAATTGAAGGCACAAGCAAATTTTAAATAGTCCCTAAACCAAATGTCAAAGAATAAATTACACCTAATTATGGCTAAAATAAAAGTAATTTTATTTTTGGTTGGTTTAGAACCTAAAACTGAAAAATTCAAAAATCAAAGTTCTTAATTGGATTTTGTGAAATTTCATGCATACAAGTCAAATTGACATTAAAGGAAATGTATTTGTACCCTTTTTTTTTCAAATTTTTTGGTAAAAAATTTGACTAAGAAGTCAACAATTTAGTTGACTTTTCCTAAAATATTGATTTTTTTGTCACATTTTTGAATTTTTAAGAAATTAATTTGATAAAAGTAAAATTAAGGCTGAATAGCATCTTTTTGGGTAAAAAACGAAATTTTGACCTAGGGTTGACTTTTGGTTAAAGGGTTGACCAAAAAGTCAACCCGAAAATCAACCGTTTGACTTTTCGAGTTTTTCTTGAAAATGAACTAGAAATTACTTCAAAATAACAATGCAAAGGAAAGAAACTAAAAACGACACTTTTTGGCTAAGAAATGGGGCCCCGTCGTGATTAGAAACCCATATCTTGATTTTTTACCTTTTGATGATGCGTTAACTAAAATTTAGGTGTTAACATTGTGCTCCAAATTAAGGGTTTTAGTGTTTTCATTTTTCTTAAATTATTTTTTGGTTTGACACTTTTCTTAAAATTAAATATATATTTATATATTATATATCACCGTCCGATCCGGATGGTGGGGGGTGGTTCCACACCTAGAATCGAAAACCAGATCGGTACCCATTGTTTCCAATAAATTGGAACCGAAAACTGGACTAGCTCCTTGGGAAACACCGATTTCGGGCAATCCGGGAAGTTCCCAGTTCTTTTGCACACATCTATATATAACCATATCTCCATGTTCCAACCAGAATTCTCAATTTGTAACTGAACAAATATTGACTCTACCCTTTGTTTTCTTTTGTCTGACACATGCTTTTTTTTTCCTATGGGTTAATATCCTGAAAAATTCAAAACTAGTGCACATGTGACAAATTTACTCCAAATTAATTTTTTGGCCACCAAATATGCCCAACTAAAACACCTTTGACAGATTTATACCTAACTAAATTACTTGTGACAAATTTACCCTTTGTTAATTTCTATTCAATTTTAATGTCAAATTGCTAAATTGAATTACACATGATAGTTGACTGATACACTAGTTTGGGATTTTACTTCGTTTGTCACAGTTATAACATTTTTGTGATTTTTTGTAGTATTAATTCAATTTAACAAAGAGTATATTTATCATAAATGTAGTAGATTGGAGTTTCTAGTTGTCGAATAAATTAGTTTAAGATAAATTTATCATAAGTATATCAATCTAGGATTTTCCGTGGTCATTTAGGGTAGATTTGTCACAGATATACTAATTTACAGTTTTTCGTGGTTAAAAAATTATAGTTTTTGGTAAATTTGGCATATGTGTACTAATTTGGAATTTTTCAAGGTAATAACCCTTTCTTTTTTACCACAGGATGCCTGTACTCCTCCAAGGAACTTTTTCTTTTTCTTTTTCTTATGCTCTAAGATAACAACATTGAGGATGTGTTCCTAAGCTTAAGAGGCCTGGCACTTACTACACCTTCATCAACTGCCTCTTCCGGACCCTGGTCGGCCACGGGATTTTCGCATATAGAGACAGCGAAGACTTTCACGCTAGTGATCAGATCAGCGATCTCTTGATAGCGGTCAGCAAATTCAAGATCTGCATACCGGTCCTCTCCATAGGCTACGTGTCGAGCGCTTGGTGCCTCCCAGCTTGCTCAAATGATGCCACCCATCAGCTTTGACTTTGAGCACGGGTTGGGACTGCTCGAGGAGACCATCTTGGATTGCAAGCAGACGGTCGATGCCGTTATCGAAAGTTGGATGGATCTTCTAAGCGAAGTGGCTGAGATCAAGGAATTGAATATCCAACTGTAAGTAAATGCTTATTAATGGACCTTTTCTCAAGCGTCAATCGAAATGCTATTCTCTTAAAATTCTTGTAAATGGCTACGAAAACTTGCTGGAGTGGTTCAAAAAATTCGACAGGAAATATATTGGTCGATGTGTCATATGCAAACCGGTTTTCGATATCTGAGCAGTAAATTTCATTTCTCACCAAAAAAAAAAAAATAATAATATAACAAAAATAAAACAAAGACAATTCACCAATTCTCATACATAAGCAGGGCCATTTTGGTTAGTGATAGTTATATGAGTGAATTTGATCTTATTCTAGAATGATGCCTGTAATTTGGACGGCAAAGAAACATATTTTTTCTCAGTAATAGGGGTAAATTGTAGGTTTATCTGTAAAACGCCAATCATATTCTGTGGAGTTTATTAAACTAAAATCCTTTTGGCTTTATAGAATTTACCTGGGACTTGAAATAGTGATCCAGGTCGAATGCTAATTGCTAGGAAGTAGTAGTGAGATTATAATTTGTTTTCTTTCACTAAAAGTGTTTGGTTTGTGGCAGAAACACCGAAACCACTGAGCTCACTTGGGAAGTGGTTCAGCATAAGCCGGGAGGAGACGAAAGACCTCTGGACAGCAAATTGGTAAGTTGGGAAGAGGGTCAGACCTCTGGGGAAGACAATGGGAGTGTCGAAAGAAGGATCACCTCATGGAAAAAGGGTAAGCTGTTGGGAAATGGGTCATATGGACGTGTCTATGAAGTCTTAACTGAGTAAGATTCCTTAGCTTTTCTCTCTGACAATCAGTAAGTTATTTTTGCCATAAGCATTTTCTGGGGCGAAGTATAATCGGCGTTCTCCCATTATGATGTTTGCTTGAAATTTCATTGCACTTCTGAGTAAGTGCTTGATCTTCATATTTGGAATTGGAGTTCTAACATGATTGGCATTGTACTTATTGAAGACCATTCTTGATCACCGATCAGATTGATGAAGTACATATCCGGTATATCAAAAATCATGTAAATTTAGTTGTTCATTGTTTTTCTGTAACATTACTAGCTTGAATAATGAGTAATTTTATATTTCTTTTTTTGAAGAATGGATAGCGTGATAAATCAGCGCCTACGGAAAACATGCTTTAGAAACCATTATTTGATTGTAAATTCAAATGCTGAAAGCTAGGGAACTATTTTACTTATATTGATGAGGGCAACTATTTTTCATCTTTATATCATCTGGAGTGCAAAATTATTTTAACCATGTCTTGTCAAGGCATCATTCACGAAAGAATTGGCATTTATATTCTCTCTCATGCTTTTCTGTTTCCACAGTGATGGATGCTTTTTCGCTGTAAAGGAGGTTTCTTTGTTACATGAAGGAAGCCAGAGCCTATTGTATCTTGAGCAGGTAATAGCTTGTCTTTCTGTATCTTGTCAACTGGCCATTAGGCATGACTACTTGATTAATCTCTTTCTTCTAACTGCCAAGCCGTTGTATATAGCAAAAAGACTGCCGTTATATACAACCATAAATCTGGTGTGAGTTCATAGATTTTATTTTGACTCCTTTTTTTTTAGTTGATGCTCTGCTTTCTTTTCAGGAAATTTCTCTTTTAAGTCAGCTTCGACATGACAACATAGTTCGATATTACGGCACTGAGAAGGTGTGTTCCTTCTTTCTAAGTTTCTTTCCGCAGCATCTTTCACTTTGGCATCAATTATGATATGACCGGAACTGAGCAAAATGTTTAGGTGAACATGGCTGTGATTGCAGCCACAAGATAGTTGTAGCGTCATCATCACTGCATGTTTAAGATCACTGCATTTGTGGCTTTTAAGTAGTAACAGCCTTTCATGATAGACGAAGACATTTTAGTTCCCTCTCCAACCACAAGAAAAGTTCGTGAAGAATTGACTGTTACCTGAGGTAGTAATTATATGAGTAAAGAATATATGCAGAGTAGACGTCAGTTTTTGTGCTCTCTATCTCTCTCTCTCTCTCTCTCTCTCCTCTCTCTCTCTCTCTCTCTATATATATATAAGCAAATTTTTTTTCCCATTTAAAGTGAGACTGTCATGTAATCAACTCTTTGATTTCTAGTGGTAGATGTTTTACGAATTATTCTTCTTGCAAACTGAAGATTCAGGTCAAACTCTCAGGACTAATAAACAGGAATCTGAGGCTTTGAGAAACGGCAGCCCCGAGTAATAAAACATAAAGGGGGAAAAATGATAAGCAAGTGAAGTCATTTAGTTCAATAGATATCCTTTAATTGACCATTAGTCACCTACCTTTCCCCCCTCTTCTATAACTGGTCGCGGCTGTAGCAACAACAATGGAGCTCCTCTGCAAAGCTCAAATTTTCCATGATTCTAGTCCAGCGTCATTTAGTTACACTCATTTTTATGCAACATCATATAGTTCTTTACCTCTACAATTAGAGAAAACTGAAAATGGAAATGATTATTGTTCAAGTGAGGGAAGTATGTCCTATCTTAGTGGCTTTAATGTTCTAGTACCTTCTGGTTATTTTTTTCTAAGCATAGTTTCACAAGAAGCCTCAGATTCTAAGAATGTGCCATGACGTAACTTCTTGCTGGAGATGAAACATGCAAAAGATTGTTGCTGGCAAACAAAATTTGGTTTGCTACACCTACAATCCACCACATTGTTTTGTGGGAAAGAGGGATTAATGCAATACGACTTCTTCCGCCAGGTGCAGTATGCAACTGTCTTTGTTGGCACTGCTGCAATTTAAAATCGTAGTGAACACTCATAACTTGGATATTTGTGTTGTACGCGGAAACCAACAAAAAGAAGAGCTCGGTACCATGCGTTCTTGCCTTATTTTTCCTTTTAAGTTCACATAATTGCTTTTCATTTGTGATCTGACGTAAACATTTACTAAATTAACACCAATCAAACAGATTTTTACGAAGCACTGATTGATTATTGAAAAGGTACTTAATACCTTCAGGAAGCATAACTAACCTCAGGGCCTTGTCTAGGGGATTCTTGCCTTGGTACGTTATGGGAAGGGTGTTGTCATGATCCAATGATTAGTGTGATGTTATAAAAGGCCTAGACATCCAGCTTCATTAGGATGAATAAAACGTTAACATCACCGATGTAGTTTGTTTCATTTTATTTGCTTTTTGGTATCGCTGCCTCTAATGAATCTTGTTATAATACCCTGTATTGTTAACTTATGGGGTTTTGATTGGTCTTATATTTATGTAGATTCCTTCCACCTAACAGCTTAACCTTTGCGTTCAGGCATGGTTTCCAAGCTATGTTCTGCATTAATTTATTTCCATGCATGGCTCTTTTTCATCAAGTCCGTGTGCACTTCTCAGACCACTTTTCACTTGAGAGGTCTTAAAATATTCAACTGTGCTAATTTATGTGTTTTCAATGTGCCTTATATACATTTCATCATCCACCACTTAATAACTTAGATTTTGGGTTGGATATATGTTAAATGTAATTTTCTTTACCCTCTTCCAGGACGATGAGAAGATTTACCTATTCCTTGAGCTCATGTCCAAAGGTTCACTTGCGATGCTTTATGGCAGATATCACTTGAGTGATTCCCAAGTCTCTGCATACACTAGGCAAATGCTAAATGGTTTACAGTATCTTCATGACCAGAATGTGATACACAGGTATAAGAAAGATGCTTGACTTTGCATTAGTGGTTTTTACTAATTGAAATGGTGCTTGACACTTTGCATTTCTGATGGAAAGTTGATTTTGTTGAGGAAAGAGATCTTAACAAAACAAAGAGCACAGTGAAACTATGTATGTTATTTCATGGCACACCACCTTGGTGCCTTTTGATGATGCTTCTTTGGACCGAAATGTAGTGCTATGATAAGTAGATTTCTTGTGATAATCAGCAAAAAACAAAGTAACAATATGAGCTTGTACAGCAATATTTTTTTACTAAGTGAATGCTTGAAGGTGGAAATGTAAATTTGCAATAAAGGTAACTGTGAGGGTGATTATAACCTTTTATATATTCTACGCACATCTATACTGGTTTCTCATGCTTCCAGTTCCTGTAGGGATATTAAATGTGCTAATGTACTGGTCGATGCGTGTGGATCTGTGAAACTTGCGGACTTTGGATTGGCAAAGGTATGTCTCATCAGCAAAAGTGAACTCTCTCTCTCTCTCTCAGACGTGCGCGTGTGATCAACAAAGATGCATGTACAACTGCATACGCGTGCAGGAATATGCACAGGCATTGAAGTTGTGCGGCACACATACAATAGGATGAGCGCACAACAACCACACGTATAGACATGCACAAAGTGACAGATGTATTGTCCTTCACTTTACCAAAATGATGTATCGACTTTTTGTGTTTATTCATACAGGCAATCGAAATGAACGATGCTAAATCCTGCAAAGGATCTGCTTTTTGGATGGCACCCGAGGTTTGCACCCTCTGCCGCCAATTTTTTAGCATCCTATCATTAGCTCTAGTAGGTTCATATCTTTTCTTTTTCTTTTTTCTTTTTTTAATCCTTGTTGGTCGTAAATGCAGGTCGTTAATCTAAAGAACACAGGCTATGGGTTGGCAGCTGATATTTGGAGCGTAGGGTGCACTGTTTTAGAGATGTTTACCGGCCGATATCCATATTACCCCTTAGAAATAGTACGTAATTAAGAACCTTCTTTTTATGGTTTATATCTTTTGAGATCCATGTTTTGCCAGAATTACTAACTAGTCGCAACTTTTTTGTTATTGCTACTTTTTGGGTGAGCTAGCTAATTAAGCAAATGTCGTGATCAGTAAATTAGGCCAGCATTCTTTAAAAAAAAAAATGGAAAAAAAAATGAGGAGCACTACATGGAAAAGAGAGAGGACAGAGAATTCGATGATATTTATCAAAACAAAAAAGTAGTATTCGTTGCCAACATTTGCTTGAAATTCTGGAGCGAATGGTTATGTAACATGGTACGAAAACTCAGTTGAATATTTAAATCTTGACTTTCTCATTCAAGTAATTTGCCATTGTTGTCTAATACTTTTAATTACTAGTATAAGTATACAGTGGCATATGTTTAGATAATTACGTATTGGACATATAGTATCTCACCATGGGGTTCTCATATAACCCTAACATTCAGTTTCAAGAATCTCTCTATCTTCTCCTTCACTGTCTCATGGTACTTGAGCAACTAAGGGAGATTGAAATTCTAATATTGGCATCGCCATCTCTGCTCCAGTCCTGAGAGCAGCACTGACATTGATTGCTTCGTGTTCCCTGGTGTGTCCCCTACTCGTGTGGTTGTCCTTTAATCTGTCACACGCCATTATGAACGTTGGCGTTTCCCTCACTGCCCTCGAGTGTTGATCCTTCGCTACTCTTCTCTGAATTGATCATTGACCTAAATGGTTGTCTCCTATCCTAGATTTATTTACTTTCGATACTAATGATAACTTCCCCATACGAGTAGTCAGTTTTCCATTTGGGATGGTAATTGCTGGCTGTAGCCAGTAAATCACCTTATGACCCATTTTAAGTATCGCAGTGTGGAAATGCTCTTTTGTTGATAGAATGGCTGCTGCTGAAATTTGGAGTGCTCTTATCTTCTGAGTGAGTTGTGAAGGTTGCACTGCTTTTGTGCGCATCTTGGATTTATTTATTATAATGGAGAAAAAAATAATACCATCCTACTCAAAGCCATTGTAAAACATGCAACTAACGCCCTTTTCTTTTTACTTTTTTGTTAATTTAGGAAACTTAAAAATTTTGAGCAAAAAGCAGTAGATATATTGCTTTATCCCTGTGAACTGTTAGATGTCATCCACGGTCTCCCACCTCAGCAATAACCGTGGCAGATGATTGCCTGAAGCACACTTAGATTTGTCTACAGATCTTTATTGATTAATGCAGCTATCCCATGTTATTTCCCCCGGATTTATGATTAACACTAGCCTCTGCTACATTTTCTTTCTTATTGTGGCAGATGCAAGCATTGTTCAGAATTGGCAAGGGTGAACTTCCTCCAATTCCTGATTCTTTATCAACAGACGCTCAAGACTTCATCCTCACATGCTTGGAAGTGAACCCGAATAATCGGCCTTCTGCAGCACAGTTGCTAGACCATCCCTTTCTGAGGAAGCCACCTACATCTTCTGGTTTTGCCTCGCCCCATTCTGACAACATATCGCCATAAGGTTTTTCTAGGCCATCCCTTTTGGTCCCCTGCTGAAATTAATTTTATACTATGCTATTTTGCTGTTGCATTCCTAGTAGGAGTATTCATCTTTTGGGCTAATGGCAAAATAACTTTATTGACTTACCACCTTTCTACTGTTTACTCACTAAATTTATAACTTTTAACACTCTGCTAAACTTTTAAATTGGAGTAGATAGTCCACGTGTTTATATGGTCTATAGTCAATTTCCCAATTTACTTACAAACTTTTCACATTTTACAGTTTTCTCCGAAAGCTTCAATATTTCCACCTAATCGTCTTGAAACTTTTTGAGTGAGTTACCCATAGTGGTTAATTGGTACGCCATGGTTTAATTTGTCTTTCCCTAGGTAAGAAGTAGGTGCAATTGATTATCATGCCATGAAAACAACCGTAATTGCAGTTTCCCTTAGCATATAGTAGAAATTAGGAAAATTGACGGTCCTTGCGAATGGTCTCGAAAATTAAACAACATGCTGTTTAATCATTATGCTAGGCATTCAGATAGGAGAAACAGAATGCAGCAATATTCAGGTTTCTCTGGTGTTGATGTTGTCATAGGTTTTCCTCTACTTAAATTGTTGTTAGTGCATTTACAATGCTGCTGCAACTCTTTGAACCGCTCAGTGATCAGCGGCATATTGATGACCAGCAAACACTCTTATGGCAGCGCCAAGCTTACGATGTGATGCTTTTTTTCTGCCAGATGAGCATGCCTTTGGCAGTGAAGGCCACCTAGTAAATTGGAGAAGATTGACTGTCCTCGCGGGTGGTCTTGGGCTGCAACTGATTTTATGGCGTCTTTATTCTGCTTGCGTTAACCCCCTTCTTGTTTATCTGGGAATTGTAAATATCATGTCTTGTTGTATATTTCCTGTTCGAAAGAAAGGGAGGAAACAAAGATGTTGACGATGACACGGCATCTCCAATGACTATTTTCTGCTTTTATGAAGTGTAGATAGGTGCATAGAACTTCTGCACGATTTGCAATCAATTAAGATTGGATGCACTCAAAGATTCACCATGGAATGTGCATTCGCTTCGTTTTTGTTTGTTTCATATGGGGCCATGTTTGGTAAATCCAGGTGTTTTTATTAATGACATGTTGATGAGCGCTTGTATCATATGATGAAAATATTGTACTGACAACAATCACGTTCGGTGATGTAGGAGCAAATTCGACATATAGGAAAGGTTTTGCCAAAGCCCGCTGCCTGGAAACCTCGGTCGTTGAAAATAGTTTTCGTGATACCACTGGTCACAAACACCAATATGAAGAAAAAGAACTCTTCTTTAAGAACTCTTGAGTCAAATAATATCAAGGTTTCTTTCGACAAAAAGAAAAATAAAGATAATAAAAAGGCTCAACTTAATCCTAATCTGACCCTAATTACAGTGCCATCATCACCCTGCCACCGCCTCGATGTCGCCCCCACAAAGCCGTAGCCGCTGCTTCACATCGACACCACCGTCAGCACGTCCCTGACATCGCTGATTATTCGGCCGTCACCATAATTTCTCTCTTTCACATCTATCGATCACAGCCCCTCTTTCTAGTTTCCGTCGATCTCTAAAAGTAAGAGCTTGATAGCGGCGTTTTACTATGTTTCAATCCTCCTTAAAATTTTCTGACTATCGAGGCTCCCTTTTCTCCTAGCGTTTGAAATCAACTCTTAATTTTCTTCAATGAAAACTTATCTCTATCTTTTAGCAACTGAACTGGAAGTGGTTTAGGAAAGGACTTTTGAATCGGTCTTGCTTCTCCATGCTGCAGTTCCCTCCGGTCCGTTCCCGGGTTGGGTTATGGGAAGATCCAAGCGATTGCCTTTGCAAATCCAAAGAGACACGCTTCTAGGGGAGCGGGGGCTCCCTCCCAGGATTCTGGAGATCCGGGGAGAAGATGGCTCGTAAGTGAGATTTGGGTCCTTAGCTAGCCCTCAAATCCTGTCTAAAATCAATTCTCAGAGCACAAAATACGCTACTAGTGCTTTTTTTGTACAAAGTTGAAGATAAGTTACGATGCATTAGGAGACATGGAAAAAGAAATTTTTCTTGACATCGCATGCTTCTTCATAAATGAAAGGAAATCATGGGCAACCTATTTCTAGGATGCTTGAGATCTATCCCCACACATCGCATTGGAAGAACTTATTGATTTGTGTCTAATTAAAATTGTTGATGGTGATTTTATATGGACACATGATTAGCTGAGAGACCTTGGAAGAGACATCATTTACCAAGAACATCTCCGGAATCTAACAGAGTGTAGTAGGTTGTGGAATGACAGAGATTCTCTAAAAGTAGTAAGGTTGAAAGAGGTAAAGTAAAAGTAGGATTCATACAGTATCAACCATCCCATTATTTTAATAATTCCCATTTGAAAGTTTCCTTTTGGCCATTCTAAGGACAAATTTAATGTTTGCAAGAAAGAAAGGATAAAGTTCAAGCACTCAATCTAGTTGAATGTGATTTGAATTCCTTCACCAAATGCCAAACTTGAGTGGATGCCTAATCTGAAATTCCTTAGGTTAAGAGGAGGGACTTTTGTTGGAGACCTCAATAATCATCACCCAGAGCTAAGATGGTTTTCTTGGGCACTTTCTTTAGATTGTATAGTGACCAATTTTCACTTGGAAAATCTAGTATTTTAAGAACTTTCGGACATTTAGAAAAGCAAAAATTGGGGTGGATGGAGCCTTTTGAATGTGTGAATACGTACTTTTATTCTCTCAACATAGTATTCTCTCTTTGATCCTCCCTAATAATATTTCAACGACTTTTTTGCATATAGCAAACAAATTGAAAGCATTTTCTCTCTCAAGATGTACGAGATTGAAATGAACTCCAGACTTTTCGAGATGCCTAAGTTTGGAGAGACTATCTCTTGATAATTGCCAAAACTTGCAAGAAGTAGACTCCTCTATTGGGAAGCTAGAATGTCTTACTCACTTGGACATTTTATGTTGTGAGAATCTTTGGAATTTGCAAGAAGAGATTGGACTTCTATATCAAAGAGTGCTCCGAAATAGAGAGACTTCCATACTCTATCATGAAATTAGCATCATTGTCTGAGTTGAATGTATCATTCTCGGAAATTACAAGTTTACCTGATTCAATTGGCAATGCAAACCACTTGTCATTCCTTAATCTATCATACACGCCAATCTCGGAACTTCCAATTTCTATTGGAGAACATATATAGCTGGAGTTCCTTTCACTCACTGACTGTAAAAGGTTGCAGGAGTTTCCAGAATCAATAGGTAACTTGACATCATTATAAAAGTTGGATCTCTTAGGGACAATCATTGTTGAGTTACTTGATTCGATAAAAAATCTCAAGCGATTGAAGGTGATGCGGCTAAGAAGGACTTGAATAAAGAAGTTACTTGCCATTATTGGAATGCTTGAAAGCTTGGAAGAGCTTGATGCCGTGGGTTGCGAACGACTTGGAAGCAAACTTCCCACTGAAATAGGAAGTTATCAAACCCAATGCGAAGTTATCTAAGCTAGAGAAGTTGTGATGGGGCCTTTTAGATGTTCCTGTGTCGTCAACGGAGTTACGTTGCCTACCTCGAATTAGAGAATTCACTTTTTCTAGCATGATTAGTTTCAACTCAGAAGTTGTTGGACCACAATTTTCTAGCTTTAAAAATTAATCAAAATTATGTTTTCATTGCTCTCCAATAAGAGAAATTCAATTCGGTGGGCTAGAACAATTGAGAAATTTGCTTGTGATAGATTGTGAGTTTCTCAAGGGATTGTTGATTATTTCATCAACCTTGAGGAAGCTCTATGAAATGAGAGTTTCAAGTTGCCCAAAGCTACTTGAAATTCGATTTTGCAGTACGATGGAATTATTAGAACTTAACATTGCAAGGTCCGGTTCCCTACAAGGGTTGTATGGTTATCAAACTCGGAGGAGCTGAAGACTTTGTGGATCTTCAAGCCATGGCCTTCAAGAATTGGAGCTTTTGGGTTGTTTGGCTATTGTCATGTGTGGACAGTTGGAAAGGTCGATTGATGTTTCGAACTCAAAGATACCAAATGAATGCAAGATAGCAGTACTGAATTGCTCGAAGCTAAGTACTTATAAAGGGACTTACAGGGGTTATAGAGAGACGGCTCTTCGCAAGATGAGGAAGACATTCAATGAGGTGTTCCTTCCTTCACTTTCTCTGTTAAACATTTTCAACACTTGGCCTTATTCCATTCAAGAGAGTGTGTTGGCTCTCTTGGCTCGTGTCCTACCTTCTTCGGCGGAAATAAGTCTAGAGAGAATATTTCTTGTTCTCAAGTGTGTAGGATCAAAATTTTACCTTGAGCGAACTTGATAAAGTCTCGAATATTGCATAACAAAACTGAACTTGCGGTAAAATGAAAATAACAAATGTTTCCTAAAGGCTAAAGCCAAACTAACTCAGAATTTTCTTTCAATTATGTGGGAATCCGTAAATGGAGAGATGAATATAAGGTAGAAGATGAGATCCTAAAATATCAATCGAGTGAAACTAGATTTCAATTACAGAGTTTCTGCCTACAAGTAGTGGCCGCGTTGACGCACTTAGTGGATAGTTTAGAAGGTCAACTCCTGAGATAATTAGTAACCCTTTGACATGTCAACCATCCAATGGTAAGTAAATAAATTATTTCCTACACTAGCAATTGACATCATAAAGATCCTTTACATGAACATGAAAATGACCATGTCAATATTTCACCAACCAAAGATAAAAATCCCTTGCTCGCGGGCAAAAGTACAAGCTCAACTGCTAATGGTTGTTCGAATAGATTTCTCTTAAAACAACTACACTTTTTCTTTAAAGTTTGCGTAAAAAGAGATAAATTTGTAGAAAAATATAAATGATGCTAACTCAATTCCAGTATATCTTTTTTCAATTCTTTTTTTCCGTTTCCATGGCTCGCACAAATTTTTTTTTCCCCCTCTTTCTCGTGTTCGTGGAGCATTTGCAAGTTATTTAATGTTATTCGTTAGAAAGGTTGACTGATCCGGATAACACAAGGATACCAGATGAGGGCAACATACAAGTAGCGTGTTTCCCCAGTTCCATTTGCCCCCATATATGGCTCTCTCTCTCTCTCTCTCTCTCTCTCTCTCTCTCTCCTTCGACATACTTGCCTCATTAATTAAAAATATTCCATACATAAAAAGATCTGTGCGCTGTACCTAAAATAAGATTCATTGACGAAAGATGCCTTTTCCGAAAAAATCAAAATAAAAAGGAAAGCCACTGCAAACGTTACTTGTTAAGAATTTTCGTGGAAAGTAAATAGACCTATGCCAAATAAGATGAGCAGTGTGTACATTTAGTGCGAGGACAATGCAGGCTCACCGACATGTTGGTGTAAGAACGTGCATTGCACCTTTAATTGTTGATGGGATGGTAACTCAAGAATGGGCCGTCTAACCCACGTAACATTAATCACCGGAGGCTTGCCCAAATCTAGCGAGGTCAAGCCCCACCGGCAGCTGGGCGAGCTCGACCTCGCTAGATCTGGGCGAGGTCGAGCTTCACCCGTGGCTAGGCGAGCCTCGTCCGGCCAAGCAAGGCTTGTCGATGGCCGGGGGAGGCCCAAGCGAGGGTTGCCGAGCCTTGCTAGTGGCTGGGCGAGCCTCCGGTGAGCTCGCCGGACCTCACCCTAGCCTAGCGAGCCTCCGACGAGCTCGACGGACCTCGCCCCAGCCTAGCGAGCCTCCAACGAGCTCAACGAACCTCGCCCAACTGGTCATCGGCAACTGGCAACGATGGGTGGCGGACAACAACAACAGCGATAGCAACGGTCGAAGAAGAAGAAAGAGAGAAGAAGAACAAGAAAAAAGAAAATAGAGAAAATAAGTTAGATGATTCTAGAATTGTTCATGGGAACAAAGAATCAATTTTTTTTTTTATTTCTCAATTCTATTTCAAATCTATTTCCAAGAACAAAAAATTGAAATTTGTTCCCGGAAATAAAAATTTTACAAAACGGATTTCTATTTTAAATCTACTTCTAGGAATAAAATAATAGAAATTATCACTGTTTGGCAAATTGCCAAACAAACCTTAAGCATCCACTTGATTTAATGCTGTGGGCTGTGCATTCAACTAGAAGCTGCGTTTGCAGGTGCACCCGGTGTATCTTTGGATGTTTGCAAACATGTTCTGATCGTGAGACTTGGATTACATTGGACCGGCAGGGTCTTTCAAGGAAAGAGGTTTCTGAACCATCACGCCAAGTCACCCATATGTCGATCACAATGCAGCAGGGCTCTGATTGAAGCTACACTCATCAAGTTTGGTAAACCATTGTAATCTGATTCTTTTACTGGTTGGTTTAAAGTTGCAATAAAACTTTCAGAGCGTCTTCTTGGCTGAATACGATAGATAATCACCAGAAAGGAGCTAGTTTCTCGAAACAAGAAACGATCACTAGATAATGGGTTATATGTTTGTGAATGCGCTGACACCTCGATCTATAGAAGTTTACCCGATGCCGAAAGTATTGAGTTTAAGAAGTCTTCGTTTCAAGTTCTTTCACTAGATGTTGTGTCCTGTTGCATAATTTGGCATGTTAAGGACATGTTAAGAAGAGTGTATTAGTATGATAAGAGTCTATTTAGTAGGAATAAGCTTTGTTGATGCACGAACCGGGCGGATCCTCAACATGATGGTAATTGACCCAAATGCTTTGAACGATTTGCACTGCCAGAGAATTAAGTGGTCGGACGTTTGTCCGCCGGGAATCTCCAATGCCCAAGTGTCGCGACCTAACTTTCGGATACACCATATGGGTTTAGACTAATGAACTACAGTTCGGACTCTCCCAAGCCCATACAAATTCGCGATTTAAGGTTCAAATATTTAATATGCAAACGATTATTATCTAGGAATCGCTACTAATCGGTTTACGGTAGGTAGATTAGACACCTAACTAAAATAATGAGAGAATTATTTTACTTTTATGAACCAGAGAATAAAGGTACAGGGACTAGTAACACTAGATTTCGCAAATGCCTTTTCTGTACCATTTCTTTTTAATTTTCAAAAATGTTTTTGTAGACAGCTTGGATTTATTTTAACCTAAATTATTCTCATGCGATGGGGTGATCAGACAGATGCTCAACCATTATTAAACACTCAATGAATTAAATAAATTTCATTAAAAGCATCTAACACAAAACAAACAATTTTTTTTTTGTTTTAATCTCGAAATTAAAACATGCACTCTAACTATATGACCTAATGTTACTATCAAACAAATTTCTAATTAAATGAACCTATTATGCAAACTAATTATCATGCCATCGCAAATTGGTATACTAGTCAATTGTCACGTGTCATTTAACTTAATAATTTGATAATAAAATTTAACGAAAAACTAACATAGGGTAAATTTGTCACAACTGTACCAGTTTGGGATAAATTTGTCAAAGGTATACCAATTTGGGGTTTTTGGTGGTCAAAAAAATAGTTTGGGGTAAATTTGTCACAAGTATATCACTTTTAGGCTTTTCAGGGTATTAACCATTTTTCTTATTGTATGAACTCCATGTGATTATATGTGGTGGGGCCTCGAACTCAATCTATGCGAGAATTTTCCCTCCTACGATGCTTTTCCGTTGGATATTATAATTCAGGAAAAATGGAGTCAGGAAGAACTGAATGGATCTCTGTGCATTATAGTTAAGGGAATGAAAGCTAAATTGGTGGCTCCAAGAGAACACTCTCTGTCACGCCTCAATCCTCAGGCACGCACACATCCTTCTACCTTGGTCGATTTTATAATGTGATATCCCAGGACAATGTATCGCCGACCCTTTCATTTATTAAGCACATGCTGAAGTAGTTAAAATCCCCAGACAATAAAACGATGAGATAGAAAAGAAGGGCCATATTTTTCATATTGAAATTTATAACCAAACTTTTATACAAAACACAAACCACTTCATAACTATTCACATCAAAAAGGAGATCTCAAAAGAAGATAAACTTTAAGTCCATCCGGCCGTACTAAAGGCCCCTCTCGGAATTGTCTTCTTCTTCCAAAAATCCTTCTCCTCAGATTTCACCTCCGAGTTCTCCTTCTCAGACTTCTCCTCCTTAGCTCCTCATCGGGGTCTTGAAATGTTTTCCCCAAACCGGGATGAGACTACGTCTCAGCGAGTTCTACCCCACTAAGGCCCGATTAGTAAACTATTATACTATAGGCTGCCTAAACACACGCACAGGTCAAGGGACTTACTTTGGCCTCAGTTCCTACCTGCAAGTCGGTACAATTCGTAATAGGCGCCCAAGCAATCATATCACCAATCGAAGCATCGATAATCGACCTAGTCAATTACATGTCAACAAGACCACTCACAGTCATTTCCATTCAATCAATCAATTCACAACATCAAATCAAAGCAATGATCAATCGATCAAATCGATTACATGACATCACGACCCATGCTTGGTTGGCATATTCAATGCTATCTATAAGGTCCTATCAAACCAAGACTATTCACCCTAAGCTGATAAATAGATAGCATAGCTCGCCCAAAGCTGATAATAAAGTATACTGCTCACCCAAAGCTGGCATATCGCCCGAAGGCCGATATAGTATACCATATGCTCACCCAAAGCCAATAATATATTGCTATTCAGTCCTAATGGATAGAACCAATCACCGAGCCACGTGCATTCTCCAAGGAGACATACTTTGTCACCGAGCCACTTGCATTCTCTGAGGTAATATATACATCTAGTCACCGAGCCACATGCATTCTCCAAGGTGACATACTTCGTCACCAAGCCATGTGCATTCTCCAAGGTGACATATCTAATCATCAAACCCCATGCATTCTCCAAGGCGACGTACTAATCATCGAGCCACGTGCATTCTTCGAGATGATGTACTATTCACCAAGCCACATGCCTTTCATGATGATTCATCCCATTTCTAAAGTAATTATCCACAACCTTAATTCGTACTCAATTTACCCAAATAATCAATTTAGGAACATATCCTAAAAATCCACAATTAAATCAATTCAGCACAAATTAAAGCTCAATTAAATAAACGGACTGCGCCACGACAATCAGCAAGAGATTTTGGTCGTCAGCCATCTCAATCTTAATTTCCCAAAAATAATTAATTAATTAATTAATTTCGAAAATTAAATATTAAATACTAAAAATTCTGTTTAGCTCAAAATAAGGCCCAATTAAATAAACGGACTGCACCACGATCACCAGCATAAATTTCCGATCACAGGCCATCCCAGTTGAATTTTCAAGAAATAAATAAATAATTAATTAATTAAGTAATTTCGAAATTTAAATAATTAATATTAAAATTTTAATTTATCTCAAAATAAAACCCGATTAAATAAACGGACTTCACCACAATCATTAGCATAATATTCCAGTCACTAGCCATCTCAATTGAATTTTCGGAAAATAAATAGTTATTTAATTTAATTCCGAAAATTAATATTTAAATACTAAAAAATTCCACTTAGGCCCGAAAAGCCTAATTGGAGCCCACTAAGGGTCGGGAAAATCCCGAGGCACTTCCAATAATTAGTAGACCACGTCTACTTGCTAATTGCACAATCAATTTATCTAAATCGCATCACAATTGACTAAAAATCGCTAATTTATTCAAATCGAACAACCTAAATATAATTAATTAAAACTAAACCAATCTTAAGCATAATTAGCCAACTAATCCGGGATTAGTGAGATTACTCACCAAATCGAGCGCAAATCGGATCAATCCGATGGGGGCGACGCGAGGAACAAAACTTCCGAAAGCACGGCTCGGGTTCAAGGCCGGAAACGGCCCAAAAGCGGCCCGAACGAATGGGCTGGAAACCCATTTTGCGGGTTTGAATTTGGCCTAGCCGAGGCTAATCCGGTGGCTAGGGTGGCAAGGGGAGGCCGGCGGGAGGGCGGAGGGGGACGCCGGGGAGACCGGGACGGTGACCGGACGGTCAAGGGGGGGGTGGCCGGAGGCGGTTGGATCGTGGCGGAACCGAGGGAACAGCGGCCGAACAGGGCTGTCTCACGCGGGGAGGGGCGTCTCGGGCAAAAGCGGCGAGCGGCGGTGCACGGCGGCGAGCGGCGAGCGCGACGGCTTCGTTCGAGCTCGCGTTTTTGGTTCGCTTATACGAATGCACGGGGAGGAAGAAGAAGAATAAGAAAGAGAGAGAGAGAGAGAGAGAGAGAGAGAGAGAGGATAGGTATTGACCAGTCAAAGAGGGAAAAGAGAGAGAGAGGGCAGGCGGTGGGGAAATCCGCACAAGGGGGAGGGGGAAAGAAGGGAGGAAAGAGAGAGAGAGAGAAAAAAAAAGAAAAGAGAAGGGAGAGAGAGAGAAAAAGTAAAAGTAAATCATATTACTTCTCATATTTTATTTTCTTTTCTCTTTCCCTTTTTATTTCCTTTCGGCCTTTAATTTTCCTCCGATAATTTCTTTATTGAAATTTCGGACTTGTCAATAATTTGACGGACGATGAGACAAGATCCTAAAAATAAGAATTGTGACGCGCTGAAAATTCGATCCCGAAATCAAGTTCAATTTCGTGGTTAAAAATCGATCAGACATGATTTTAGTCCAATCCAACAAATTGAGTAGCTTTTAGGGATTTTACTGCAGATACGTCCCTTAACGACTTCACCCAATAGGTTAGTTAACTCGTGATTAATCAGCTCAGAGAAAAAGGACTCTAAGCATATCGACGAAATGCCCATTTCACTTTATCGAAACGAGGTCGAATTTCAGGATGTCACAACTCTTCCCCTCTTATAAAAATTTCTTCCTCGAAATTTAAACCATTGCACTTTGATCAAAAGGGTGGGGGTACAATTGTCTCATCGATTCTTTAGTCTCCCAAGTTGCTCCTTTAGTGCCGTGTTGTTGCCATACCACTTTGACCAACTGAATAGTCTTTGTACGCAGAACTTGCTCTTTACGATCGACAATTTGGACCGGGCTTTCAACGTATGACACACAGTCATCCACGTCTAATTCTTCGAAATTGAGCACGTGGGTCGAGTCAGGCTCGTACTTCCTTAACATCGACACGTGAAAGACGTCATGCACTTGCGCCAATCTTGGCGGCAACGCAAGACTAGGTTTCCGATTCTGTCAAGAATCTCAAACGGACCAACGTACCTCGGACTCAGCTTGCCTTTCTTACCAAAGCGCGAAATTCCCCTCATTGGTGACACTTTCAGAAAAACGTGATCACCAACTTGGAATTCCAAAGACCTTCGACGCTTATCTGTATAACTTTTCTGCCTGCTCTGCGCTATCTTTAATCCGTCTCTGATTACTATCACGGTATCTACTGATTGCTGAACCAACTCTAGGCCTGTTATCTTCCTTTCTCCAACTTCATCCCAACACATGGGAGTTCTGCTGCTGTGCCATACAATACTTCAAATGGAGTCATCTTGATGCTCTGCTAACAACTGATGTTATAGGCGAATTCCACCGGATGAAGCTGATCTTCTCAACTTCCTTTGAAGTCTATTACACACGGTATCAGCATGTCTTCAAGAGTCTGAATTGTCCTTTCAGACTAGCCCTCCGTCTGAGGATGATATGTCGTACTGTACTGAAGCTTTGTACCTAAAGCACTCTACAAGCTCTTCCAAAAAGCAGCAGTAAACCTTGGGTCTCTATCAGACGTTATTGTAACCGGCACTCCATGCATTCGAACCACTTGATGCACATACAGGTCTGCGTGTCTATCCAGACTCAGGTCCTTTTGAACTGCAATGAAGTGAGCCGACTTTGTCAGCCTGTCGACTACTACTCAAATTGAATCATTCCCCCTCTAACTCCTTGGTAGTCCAGTCACGAAGTCCATCGTGATATGCTCCCACTTCCACTATAGGATCGCGAGAGGTTGCAGAAGTCCTCCCGGCTTGCAATGCTGGGCTTTTACTTGCTGACAAGTCAAACACTTGGCCACATGCTTGGCGATGTCCACCTTCATACCTGACCACCAGTAGTGTTGACGCAAATTCGGATACATCTTAGTGCTTCCAGGATGAACGCTGTAACTGCTACAATGTGCTTCAGATAAAATTTCTTCTCTAAGCTCTACATCGTCAGGTACCACCAAATGTCCACAAAGTCTTAGTACCCCATCATCAGAAACTTGAAAATCCGCCTTTCTTTTATCGATATCCTCTTGAAGAATTCTCTACACATCTGGGTCTGTCGGTTGGAGTTGCTTGATTCTGATCTGGACATCCGGTTCAATTCTAAGGGCGGCCATAAGACTCGAGAGGTGGCCTACCTCAAATTTGAATTCCGAATCTCGAGCTCTCTCGATTAAGTTCCACTCCTTAACCAAGATTTGTGCTATTGAAGATTTCCGACTCAATACATCGGCGACCTTGTTCGCCTTTCCCGGGTGATATAGAATATCACAATCGTAATCCTTCAGCAATTCCATCCATCGGCACTATCTCATGTTCAACCCCTTATGAGAGAACAAATACTTGAGACTCTGATGGTCCGTGAAGATTTGAAATTTTTCACCACACAAATAGTGCCTCCAAATCTTCAACACAAATATGATGGCTGCGAGTTCCAAGTCATGTGTCGGATAATTCAATTCATGAGGTCTCAACTGCCGGGAAGCATACGCAACAACTCTGCCATGTTGCATCAGCACGCAACCCAATCCCCGAATGACGCATCACTATAGATCTCGAATCCTCCAGACCGAGATGGAATCGTCAACACATGTGTAGTCAGCTTTTCCTTTAACTCTTGGAAACTACGCTCGCACTTGTCTAACCATACAAATTTCTCTTCTTTCTTCAGGAGCTTTGTCAGAGGTGATGCTATCGATGAGAACCCTTCCACAAACCGTCTGTAATAACCTGCTAACCCCAGAAAACTTCTGATCTCTATCACTGTTGTCGGTCTGGGCCACTTGATCACGGCTTCTATCTTGCTCGGGTCAACGGAGATTCCTTCTCTGGAAATCACATGACCTAAGAACGCAACACGAGTTAACCAAAACTCACATTTGCTAAACTTAGCATACAGCTGATGAGTTCTTAAGGTCTAAAGTACTACTCTCAAATGATTCTCATGCTCTTCATCACTTCTCGAATAGACCAAGATATCATCAATGAACACGATCACAAACTAATCCAAATATTCCTTGAACATTCTGTTTGTCAAATCCATGACAGCAACTGGAGTGTTCACCAGGCCAAATGATCTTATAATACTCTAGTAAAGACCATATCAAGTACGAACAGCTGTCTTTCATACAACCTCCATCTTAGTTCGTAATTGACGATTTCATAATCTCAAGTCGACCTTTAAAACATCGATACTCTTTATAACTAGTCACACCATTCATTGATCTTTGGCAAAGAACACTTGTCCTTGATCTTCACCTAATTGAGTTGACGATGGTCGATGCACACTCGCAACAAACCATCTTTCTTCTTCTCACAAACAAAACCGATGTTTCCCCAAAGTGATGCACTGATATGCACGAATTCCTCATTCATCAATCTTCACATCTGCATCTTCAGTTCTATCAATTCAAACAACGACAACTAGTAAGAAGCCTTCGAGAGTGGCTCTATCCTAGTGCTAGCTCAATTACAATATCAATCTCTCTTTCGCGGTAACCCAAGCAATTCCTTTGGAACCATTTTAGGAATTTTCTGTATCACGGCCACCTTCTTCACATTCTATTTCTCCACTGACACATCCACTACAGTTGTCAAATCAATCTTGGCAACCTCCGTCTAACAAATGGATTATCTTTAGCCAACGAGATTAATGAAATTGAAAATTCTTTTTGACTCTTAATCATCTCGACATTTTCCCAAACTAATAGACTAAACTGGATTACTCCAAAACCATGATTCATTATCACAAGATGCTCCATGAACTCACACTATTCACGTGGCGTCAAACTCACATCTCAGCAACTAGTCAAGCACAACTATTGCTAGTGATTACCCTCTCTTGCACTTTTCCTTCAACAATTTAAGTTCTACCAACTTAGCACAGAACTCATCGCGTTGCTTCGATAAAATCACCTCCAACACATTCTTTCTCCGATCGGTGCAAGGTCAATTCTACTCCCATTCCTTTCGCCATCCTAGTGGCGTTCTGGCCACAGTAGCGATGTCTATGCTACCTTAGAGTTCCACTGACAATCCTTCACCTGATGGTCATGCTAGTCATCATCACAACATGTTCTAGTCATACTCGGACAATGGATTTATCCATACTTCCTTCCACAATTTCGACACTTATCAGGTGAGTCTTCTATCTCCTGCCAAGTGACAGCACACACTCTTTCTGGTTGCCCCATCAGTCTGCTAGGACCACTCTCGACCAGATATCCCTGTTGGCTATACTCCAAACAATTTTGTGTCCTATGAAGGACAAAAGATCGATCTCTATCATCACGCCCGGAAACAACATGATACCTTTGACTCGGTATTAACCTAACTACCCCCACCCTTTCTCGTGAGTGGAATAGAATACTTTTCTCTCGACCTCAGTCTTTTCTCTGACCGATTTCCATTTCTACCTGAACTGGATCTATACCTTGGCTTGAATGCAATGACTCGCTCTCGGATCACATCACTCTGATCTCAGCAAGTGTGGCAACAAAGGCGATTGCAACACTGATGGCTGCTCAATCCTAAGCCTGCTGGCTCATCCAATTCCCAAGGAACACTAGCATCAGAACAATCCTACCAAATTTAGGATCATTCGGCGCTGCTACACTAGTACCAACCTGTAGTTGTACTTTTACGCTCGAGCTGGCCAGAGCTGGCACTCTGCCACAACCACCTCGGGTACCGACCTTTGTCGGTGCTTCATCCCGAGTCATAAAGGACATTGTCCTCTTACTAGGAGTTCTCAGCTCCTCTGCTCACTCATGGTTCAGTCTTTACACTGCAACCCAACTTCCAAACCCACACCGGATTAGAAGGTGAGCAGTCCTCACACGACAATCAATTCTAGCATTCAACTAACACAGACATGCACCAACATGAATTTAAAGGCCTTCCCTACTAACTATCCCATGGTCATCGCTCCTTATCACTCCAATACATAACCATTGCTCTGATACCACTTAAACTGGATGTCACGCCCCGATCCTCGGGCACGCACACGTCCTTCTACCTTGGTCGATTTTATAATGCGATATCCCAAGACAATGTATCGCCGACCCTTTCATTTATTAAGCACATGCGGAAGTAGTTAAAATCCCCATACAATAAAACGATGTGATAGAAAAGCAATGCCATATTTTTCATATTGAAATTTATAACCAAACTTTTATACAAAACACAAACCACTTCATAACTATTCACATTAAAAAGGAGATCTCAAAAGAAAATAAACTCTCAGTCCATCCGGGCCGTACTCAAGGCCCCTCTAGGAATTATCTTCTTCTTCCAAAAATCCTTCTTCTCAAATTTCACCTCCGAGTACTCCTTCTCAGACTTCTCCTCCTCAGCTCCTCATCGGGGTCCTGAAATGTTTTCCCCAAACTGGGATGAGACTACGTCTCAGTGAGTTCTACCCCACTAAGGCCCGATTAGTAAACTATTATACTATAGGCTGCCTAAACACGCACAGGTCAGGGGATTTACCTTGGCCTCAGTTCCCACCTGCAAGTCAGTATAATTCGTAATAAGCGCCCAAGCAATCATATCACCAATCGAAGCATCGCTCAAATCAACCTAGTCGATTACATGTCAACAAGACCACTCACAGTCATTTCCATTCAGTCAATCAATTCACAACATCAAATCAAAGCAATGATCAATCGATCAAATCGATTACATGACATCACGACCCATGCTTGGTCGGCATATTCAATGCTATCTATAAGGTCCTATCAAACCAGGACTACTCACCCTAAGCTGATAAATAGATAGCATAGCTTGCCCAAAGCTGATAATAAGGTATACTGCTCACCCAAAGCTGGCATATCGCCCGAAGGCCGATATAGTATACCATATGCTCACCCAAAGCTGATAACATATTGCTATTCAGTCCTAATGGATAGAACCAATCACCGAGCCACGTGCATTCTCCAAGGAGACATACTTTGTCACCAAGCCACGTGCATTCTCCGAGGTGATATATACATCTAGTCACCGAGCCACATGCATTCTCCAAGGCGACATACTTCGTCACCGAGCCATGTGCATTCTCTGATGTGACATATCTAATCATCAAACCCCGTGCATTCTCCAAGACGACATACTAATCATCGAGCCACGTGCATTCTCCGAAGCGATATACCAAATCACCGAGCCACGTGCATTATCCGAGATGATGTACTATTCACCGAGCCACGTGCCTTTCATGATGATTCATCCCATTTCTAAAGTAATTATCCACAATCTTAATTCGTACTCAATTTACCCAAAAAATCAATTTAGGAACATATCCTAAAAATCCACAATTAAATCAATTCAGCACAAATTAAAGCTCAATTAAATAAACAAACTATGCCATGACAATCAACACGAGATTTTGGTCGTCGGCCATCTCAATCTTAATTTCCGAAAAATAAATAAATAATTAATTAATTTCGAAAATTAAATATTAAATACTAAAAATTCCGTTTAGCTCAAAATAAGGCCCAATTAAATAAACAGACTGCACCACGATCACCAGCATAAATTTTCGATCACGGGCCATCCCAGTTGAATTTTCAAGAAATAAATAATTAATTAATTAATTTCGAAATTTAAATAATTAATATTAAAAATTCAATTTAGCTCAAAATAAAGCCCGATTAAATAAACGGACTTCACCACAGTCATCAGCATAATATTCCGGTCACTAGCCATCTCGGTTTGGGATTTTTTGTGGTCAAAAAAATAGTTTGGAGTAAATTTGTCACAAGTGTACCGGTTTTTGGTTTTTCAGGTTTTTTCTTATTGTATGAACTCCATGTGATTATATGTGGTGGGGCCTCGAACTCAATCTATGCGAGAATTTTCCCTCCTACGATGCTTTTCCGTTGGATATTATAATTCAGGAAAAATGTTGCTTTCCGCTCCTATACTGTCATGAAATTTTTTAATTGATTTGTGATTTTTCTAATTAAATTTTTTCGCTTGCACAGATTATCTAATCAAGTCTCCCATTGGCCGTTGCCACTGTCGAACAAAATCAAAGTGCGATGTCGGATTTTGTCAATGTTGACGAATTATGTTCTTTTTTATTTTCTTTCCCATGGTAGCATCCATGTTGATAAAATGTCCTGATGTTGTTGGACAATCATATTGGCCGGATTTGATTAAATATGGTGTTGGAAGATCTTCATTTGACTATTTGTGCAAGAAGAAGGATTTTGTTAGAAAATTAAAAGTACCAGGAATTGATTAGAAGAAAGGTTAAAGCACGAGATGAAAAATTTTTTTTCTTTTATTTACTTCTAATTAATCATCTTAAGATGGAGTGAACTTTTCTATTTCCATCCAATTGCATTTAGCTCTACAAGATCATGTATATGGACCACTTGTCCTGAATATTGACCTACCATTCATAATCTGACTCTTCTTAAATATTGTCATACTGGTTCGTTACGCATTGCATGGTAGCTTGAATATGCATCTACCACTCATAAGACTGTCACTTCTCTTGGAGCTGTACTAAAGTAAGAAGAGAATTCTGCTTGATTCATCGCATTGGTTGGGCCAAGCTTGACGAATACAAGAAAAATTGGGTCCTACAGGTAAGAAAAAAAGCTTATAGAGCACACTAACTTGTGGATAACCCAGAATAGTAAGCCCGTGATCTCCCTCTACAAAATACAAATGTCCTTTGGCGATGTATGCCTTCTCAATATTTAGCCTCTCCTTCTGCAAAAATACATTGACCTCGGCATTGGAGATCCTCGGCAGACAAACGTCCGACCACTTTTTTTCTTTGGAGATGCGAATTCTTCAAAGCATTCGGGTCCATTACCATCCAGTTGAGGGTCCGCACGGTTTGTGCATCAAGAAAGCTTACTTCTACTAATCAGACTCTTTATCATATTGATCTACTCTTCTTAATTTGTTCTTCACATGTCAAATTATGCAATGGGGGCACAACCTCTAATGAAGAACTTAAAATAAAGACTTATTTATCTTTATATTTGGACATCTGGTAAACTTCTATCGAATGAACCCAATAACTCAGAATTTGAATGGATCTGAATTAACAGCCCAACTATGAAATTTCAATGAAGTTCAAATCCTTACTGTGTGTCACGAAACAGACTTAATCTAGTTCGTCGGATCTCGGGAGCACGCATGTTGCTCCTTTCCATCTCTCTTAGTTGCTCTGCTCACTCTCTATTTTCTTTTTCCATTTTCTTCTCTTGCTTTCAGTGATCATTCTATCTCCCTTATTTTATTCTCTTCTTTATGCTCCCCCTCTCTTTTTCCTACTCTCTCTACTTTGTTTTATTATGCCCTCAAATTCTTCTTCCTTGTCCCACATGTTTCCCTCCTTTTGATTGAACTATCTCCTTTCTTTCTTCTTCACTTTTTCCTCCCCTTTTTCCCCATTGATGTTGTGACAAAGTTTCTTATGTTTACAATAAGACTTAGCATCGAAGGACACAAGCTGCTATAGCAAAAAGTTGATTCTGATTTGGGATTCGCCTTAAGTTCTAACTGATAGGTTCAATTTAACAGAACATGACTTGGGGTGCTTGGCCTTTAGTAGTTAGTCCTGGATACTCTTTACCGTCTTCATTAACTCATCATTATCAGCATTTTTTGGCAACTTAGCTTTGTCATCCAATGCCTAGGCCAAACCTTATCTATTAATAGTGCACCTATCTTGCTTCACCGCCCAACTTGTACCTCCCTTAAACTTCTCAATTTCTATTTTTGCTCCACACATAATTGCAATGACATAATTACTAGATAATGATTAGAAAAGCAAAAGCTCCAAATCAAATCCAAAAAAATCCCGCTCTCAACTTTGATAATAATTGTTGTAAGATTAATGCGGAAGCTAATTGAGTCTTGCCTTTAAATTAATTCGAGAGAATGAAATAACCGAATAAATCAATAAGGAACAATAACGAACATAAGAGATTTACGTAGTTCGGTGAATCTTACTTCATAGAAAGAGTGCATCGCAAATATTCCACTTCATGCTCAAGTGTTTCACAATACTAGATTACATTTAAAACCACAGTATTTTAACCTTGTGAAGAGTTAGGGTACTTTTGATAACATTTATGTTCCTAGGAATAATTTCTTTTTGGAAATAGTTCTTTTTTATTTATACTCTTTAGGACAGTTTCTGGGTAAAATAACACATTTAGTAACTGTATAAAATTTTTATTCTCAAAATAGGAAAAAAAAAAAACATAAATGCATTTGGTCTAGCCCATAAGTTTTTTATGATGTAGAATTGCATTTGGATGGTATGCTGTTATAAATTTGGATATGATTTCATCTAGTGGCTTACCTTTACAGTACAAATTTTTCTTGCAATCTCCTTGATGCTTGCTTGGGCGAGTGATTCCGAGTTGTAGAGATTTTGTGGTTAAGTGAATGGAAAGAGATGTGTATGGGATGGTTGTCGAAGGATGAAATACAAATATAGGGATAGAAAACGATTGTCGCCAAGTGTAAAGGATACACCACCAACCAAGGATGATAATTGGGATAAATGAAGTTCACCACCAAAGTTTAAAGGATGAACCAGCCGCCAAGAATAAAGGATTTCATAATAGAATAAGCTCACCATCAAGGCCTAAAGGAAAATCCACCAGCTGAGAATAAAGGGTTTCTTGGCTCACCGCTGAGAAGTAATCCAGTTTTCAAGGATAAAGAGATTGAAATAGGAGTTATCCACTCTCTAAAGATATTCGTCGCACAGAAAAAATCTCAAGTATTTTCATTCATAAAATCTTGTCTGGTTATAATTGAGAGACTTCCTCTATTTATAGGAGGAATTCAACTTAGGAAATGTCAAAATAATAAATAGACATGGGAATTAACCCAACATGAAAGACTTATGAACTCAAAACTTTAACTCTTGAAACTTACGTAACAATAAAGACTCCTAGGAAAATAGAGTGCATTTAATGACTTGGGAACTTGCATTCTTAATTTTGTAATCTTACAAAAAATCCATGCTCCTATTTTGACCAGAAGATAAATACCCCAAGACTTCATTAAATAACCAAGGAAGCTATTTAGAATGACCTCCCATTGATATGTCCTTGATGAACTTTGGGATCAGCAATTACTAAAGCGTACCAAGAAATCAACGACGAATAAATCACATTGATAATTTCGGTAACTTATTAATGATCAATATCAATAACTTCAGTAAAAATGGTTTGGTACCGTTTTAGTTGGAAATTTTGGTCTTGACTCATTGAAGGACGCTATGCCCAAATTCTATCTTGGCTTAAATAAGCAATGATGGTGCTAATTAGGCTAATTAAGCTAAGTCGGATGCTCATATATCATCCTCCCCGCTAAGTTAGATTCATTCATCTTTTGTTCTTCTTGTCATACCCTAACTCAACAAGAAGAATGGCGTGATACATCCGTCTTTTCATCAAAGAATGCAGCCTCAACATAACCAAAATTCAACTCGATAGCAATATATATGTACATCCACATATATATATTTGACAAAAATGGTAGGGGTGTGCAACGGAAATCGTAGGGGTGAACTGGGACCGAACCAAACCGGACCAGACCGGTCGGTTTTGGGCGGTTCCCATGGTTGGCGGTCCGGTTCCCGTTCCTAATCTTGGAACCGGGCTGGTTGGTCCGGTTCCCGGTTCCAAGGTGGGAACGGACCGACCGGACCGGACCAAATTTTTTTTATATATAATTTATATTCATATAATATATAAACACATATAATATAAGAATATTATATATGAAACTTATTGCAATCGGAATTGCAATTTAGGTAACAACCTCTTATGTGGTCAAGAGATCACCAAAACTCTTGTTGTTACTCTTTATTTATAGAAAAAACTCTCCTCATGCTCACACTCTCTCTCTTGCTCCCCTCACTTGCAAATGACAAGGCACTTCAAGCCTTAAAAAGTCTCATATCGACTAAACATTCAAAGTATATAAGAGAGATTGTCTATAAAACCTAAGCCAAACACAACCTTTAATCACGTTGTTCATGGGTTTTATGCTTAAAATTAAGCATGAAACACATAAACTATGATTGATATTCACACAAGTGAAGTTTGAATATTTTGCACGTGGAAACATGTGTGAGTAGTTTTATTATATTGCTCAGAAACCGAATTTGATTGATCAGTCCGGAGCATGATTATTCTTTAGTGAATGGTAATTTGTTAGTGAAAAAAGAAAGTGCTAATTCTTTTGGACTGTACCGGACCGGACCGGAACCGATGGTCCCGTCCGGTTCTCGGTCCTAAGACCAACGGTCCGGTCCACGGTTCCCAAAATTGGGAACCGATTCTCCGGTCTAGTTCCTGGTTCCACCTTGGAACCGGGACCGAACCGGGAACCGATCACCCCTAAAAATGGCATTTGGTTACAATATTAGAGTATTTCTATAAACAACCAGACCAATATATACACCTCCATCAAAAACTAACTCTTAAACTTATCAACTATATATAACTCCTACCAAAAAGTCTTCACTATCAAAAAGCCCTCCCCAATAATACAATGCTCACCACTTATTTATGGCTTACTAAAGACTCTATAAAAGCAAGTAGATGAAAGTAATGAACTACCGCAACTTACTGAGTAATACATTTTTTTCTAAGCGAATCAAACAATTATTATGCACATCTAAAATACAAATATAATTCACTTTCACTAAAATCCAGAATTTAACAAACCTTCAAGACCAAAGTGTGATATCTCTTACTTTAACATAATATGTTCATAGCAGAAATACCCAAGATAAATAACAAAGCAAACCCTAGTAGTCCAGTCCATTGGCCAATCTCATAAAAACACACATCAATGGTCCACAAGCATCTAACCATATTCACGCATCACACTCATGATTAAGCAACCAAGATTCCCTCATTGGTTAGGTCTCCATCTATTATTAGCTGATGGCTTGGCCCACAAGGATATCTTAGACTAGTATGTGCATGCCCATAAACACCTTAGGGTTCACAGAGACACTGAGCATTAACCATCGATCACAAATCTTCAGTATTCCATAACCAGAATCAGAATTATCTCATAACCATAGCAATCAATATTTAAATATCAAAGCACTTTTCACAACCACTTTAACAAATCATGAACTTTTCAAGGTTCTTTCATAGAAGGTTTCACAAACCATTTATAAGCAATCATTCAAGTTGAAGTCAAATGATGATATTCCCTATTAAACAACAAAATAGCAGTAAAGGCTTGATCCTATTTTATTTAACAAAAGATGCTATTTTTAATTCATAGAGTACTTAATCCATAATGTTTTTCAAAATATGAGTTTAAAACACAAAGAATAAAAAATATCACTCACCTGGGAAAAGTCAAAAATCAACTACGGCGATTACTCGAGTCAAAAAGCACTTGAATTCTTAACAAATAACTGAAAAACAATATCAAAAGATCAACTGAAATGATATTTTAATGAACGATGCCTATTTGTCGATAAAAAGACATCTACGCACTAATGAAGTGCTCACCTCTAGCGGAAATCTAATGTTGTTCGCTAGGCATAGCTTGCATGATCATGCCACAACTTCCTCCACAAAATTCCATTTCAAGCCAACTTATAATCCTTAGAAAGCCATTTTGATATATTATAAGAACTCCAACTCAACTGCCCCAAGACCTCATCAGAAATGACTAAAATTCTGCTCAAAGTTACTATTCGAACTCTATCCGTAAGGCACATCGAACTTGAAAATTCCGTTCTAGGCAAACCGTAAGCTCAAATTAAGATTCGCAAAATGCTACAACTTCACAACATCCTAAACTACTATTTCTATAAAAATATGTAGCTCAACAACTAAAAAATTGGACTTAATCGCATGAATTTCCAATATTTCCGAATTTCAAGCCCTAAATTCAACACTATTTCGATTGAACAAACAAAGGTGTGACATCTTGATTTTTAGCTTGACAAAATAGCAAGCCTCAAAATATATAGCAGCCCACACCACATCATTGAATCTGTTGTCAGACTCCGTTGTTCGCATCCTCACCGTGTCATCACTAAGCGACACCATTTCCACCTCATTCCGAGGATGCATCTACATCACCGAGTCACCGCGCTACCTCGTCGCTAACAACTCCAACACCTGTTCCCACCGCACGAGGACCAACTCAAGCAGTCATTCCCTTCACCTTGTCGCACTCATAGTTAGTCAACAACAAATTGCACTTACCCTAGCTAGTGTGGAGTGCACTAACCAAGACAACCAACATGTCACTTAATCCCCCACCATATCCCAAATTGTGATGAATCATCGGCAGCGAGCAGTGAAAGAAGAAGAAACGCAGAAGATAAAAGCATAACGGCCATTCCTAACATTCTTTTTCCCAGCTTCACCATCTACTCTTCCCCTCCCCCTCAGTCTACTACCACGTCCACTCTATAGGGTCGGCAGTTGACCAACTGCGTGTGAAGCCTTCCTAAGCAAAAACAGCAATAGATGACACCTCGCTTGTTGCAATGGACGGGTGAAGACCGAATGTGAGGAGGGAATGAGAGAGAGAGAAAGAGAGAGAGAGAGAGAGGAAGCCGCTTGTCCTCTTATCTCCACCGCGCCTTCCAATGCCCCCAATCCTTTTCTCCATTTTTATTCCCCGATGTATGTAGAACAAGCATCTTTACCACTACACCTCACTTTTTGCCATTTTAGTCCACATCTCTCTCAAGTTCACCAATCGTCCGACGTCCCCTTAGCTCATTGTCACACCCTTCCTCAAGCTTACTATTCAGTGCAAGCCTTCTACTCACAACCCTCGACCGTAAAAGATAGAAGGACTCAGTTGCCTAAGTCCGCCCTCAGGCGCACCTCAGCCCAACCGTTACCATTGTCAACCCTACCTTCGTCCTATCGAGTCACAGCCGTCGTCCATGAGTATCCAAAACAAGTAGATATCCTTCCTTCCAACCTATATTAATAATTTGTTTTGTGACAAGGAGAGTTTCCTCAAAAATCTGTTGAATCTAGTGTTTTTGGAAACGCTAGCCTTTAGTCAATAGGTTTACGGACAAGGTTATATAGTTTGAAAGCTTGGAATGTTAGTCGTTGAGTTAGCATATCCTTTTAAGAGAGTTATATATTCAATCTGCGTACACCACTAGGCTGAAATTGTTGAGGGTTGAGCCCAAATGGAAAATAATTTGTCAAGGTAGGTTCGCTTTAGCCCGACCTCGAGTTTTGCTAATTTTTACCAACTTTTATGATGTGAATTTCATGTGGCATTCTTCACGAAAGTCATCCCTTAGTGGCTGCTTTCTGACATACTTTAATTTTAGAATTAACTTCATACAACAAAGATATATTGAAAAACTACAGGATTCGAAATCTGTCTTCGAGGTAGCTGAACCGATTACATCCTACTTTCAATTTTCCACAAATTTTTCGATAAAAAATTATATCATGTGTCCTTCATAAAATTTGGAGAGTACATCCTATGCTACCACATATTAAATTTCTATGATATTTTGGTCTCATTCAGCCTCCGCAAAATTTGTATTTTTCTGCTCTATTATGTTCTGGAAAATTTGACTATTTTTGGCCCAATTTATAAAAGTTATTTAGAACTGTATGAATTGAATTAGACTTTGAATCCTTCCCTGACTATGTCATATTGAATTTTTATAATTGTTTAAACCCGTTTACCTGGACAATAGCTATTGTTTCTAAAGGCATGCAAAACGCCTTATAAGGCTAGTTTAGAGCCTAAGATATGGGATTCTTCCTACAATTCACCTAATATCAGCATGGGTGAGTTCATATTCATCTAGGGGATAAAAATGACCGAGGATTCATTAAATTCACGCTTGAGTCTCTGGATAGTAGTAATGTTAGCGTGTTTTTAAATTGAATTATGGAATTGCCGCACCATGATGCGGATGTATGACTGAGAATGCCATCGATCCTGGGACGACAACACCTCGGATTGTGGTAGGGATGCCCGAAGTGGTAATTGGGTTCCTTTAAATGCCCGAGGGGTGTAACGCAGGTTCCTCATATATCCTTATGATGCCGGATGGGTGCAAGATGCTTGAGGGTAACATGGTTCCTTCGATGATGATGGTAGCATGATTTACTTCTAAATTGAGCTAGTGGTTATTGGTTGGGAAAAGTTGTTACCTTTATTGATTTGTCATGTATTTTGAAAAGGTCCTCAGGTAAGTTGACGTGAAAGTGACTTACTAAAACTCATATTGAGGCTTTCCTTATCAAAACGGTGATCGATTTCTGTAGTATAGACCAAGTGGATCTTTTGCTTGCTGGGTTTAGGCCCCAGTTGACTTCACATGGCAAGAAGATGAGTTCACAGACCCTGATTTCTCAGATACAATTTTTATCCGGATCAAGTTTCGTATGATTGTTGATATAGGGCCTCCGATGAGGCATGTCACTTTTGGGTTCATCGGGATGTATGCCAACATTAATGGGCACATGGTGGGTCCCCTCTCACTATTCACCAACAGGCCAAGAGACGGAGGTAACCTCACCACATAGAAGGGAGGGAGGAAGGCAACTGGATTTTTGGAGCTTGGAAGATTTTTACAAAGCCGGGGAAGGGTTAGACAACCACATGTACGGTTAGGTTGGGACGAGATAACTAAGCGATAGCCGGTGTAATCGGTAGTACTAATCCTTTTGAATTTCCCAAAGTGTATCAACCTCATTGTCTAACATATACATAAATAAATAGGAAATGAAGTTGCCCCATTTATAAAAGTTCGCGTGTACTTGGAGATTGCTTTAGTCCCTTACGTTTAAAAAAACGAAACAAAAGATAACTGTGCTAGTAGTTCTACATTAGCCGCAACGTGCTGGAGGCATCACAGAAGGGTGCAAACACCCATCAACATTGCAAAACGGAGTTGAGTCGACTTAGCAAGACGTCCGTGGGAAGAACATGAGAGACCCTCTTCTTTTCCCCTTTCTTTTTCTTTTTCCCTTTTTTCTCCTCTTTTTTTCTTTCTTTTTCCCCTAAGTGAGCTTTTAGTCCTCCTTCTCTCTTTTCTTAAAAGAGCCAAAGGTTCCACTGCTCTCTTTGCTTCTTTTATTGACTTTGCAAACCCCCTTTTTTGTCCTTTTTAGTTTTCAAAGTTCATATTTTACACTTCTAATACCTAAGCATCAACCCAAATGAACAATATCTATATAGCAACCAACTAATCCCTGATTTTGAGCGTTAAATGGAAATAGGCCAGCACGTCGTGCTCTGGTGGTTGGTTTAGCGAGCCACCACTGGTGTGACGTTGGAGATGGAGAAGGGGGCCCAATTTACATGGATGGTCGGTGAGAGGAGACCGGCGAATGGCTAGAAATCAACTAAGAGTCGGCCGGCAAAACTGACGTGTTGGAGCGAGTCATTTTTGATTGAGAGAGTGAAGACCAGGAGAGAGAGTGTGGGAGGGACATATAGTCCTTTATTATTCATGTGCAAGTGGTGTCAAAGCCTTCTTTTCAGCTGCAATAATTGACAATATAGAATTAGAAGTGAGCATGGCTCGAGTGGGCAATTTTAGCGGTATGTAATGGGAACCACCCAAACCCGGAAACACCCGGACTAGATCGGTGGTTCTGGGCAATTCCTAGAGAGGGAGGTCCGATTCTCGATTCTCATTCTTGGAACCGGTAAGGTTGGAATCGAACCGACCAAGCCGAATTAATTGATTATATATATAATATTTTTAAATTTCTTAAGAAACAAATCTCAATTCCTCCCAATTTCCCCCATTTCCAGTTGAATCTCTACTCACTCTCACTCACCTCTCTCGCTTGACAAGACCTCTCACCTTAACGATAATGAAGATGCTATGAAATTATGAGTGTGGAATTAGGGGGCAAAAGAATGGATATTCCTCAAGTGTTAAGTAAATTCGTGGAGGGGGCATTGTGAATGAGTTTTACTTCATAAACAAGGATTCCCCCTAACTTCCACCCTAAAAATAAAACTAATTTCTTTTTTGCTGGTAAGAGTCCTCGAAATATTAGTGGGGGGCCCATGGGAGGTGCGGTGCGATGGGACAGCAAATCGACTAATCCATTCTAAAGCTCAACCGGGAGTCGGTCCTCATCATCTCAAACTCGAACTGGTTGCAAAATTTTTCAATTTATTTTTGCCCCGAAATGGCAAACTTATCAATTCCATTGAACTAGACTAGTTGGTTGGTCCGGTTCCTCGGTTCCAAGACCGGTTGGTCCAGCTTCTTGATCCCAAAATCTAGGAACCGGTCGTCCCGGTCCAGTTTTCGATTTCACCTCAAAATCGAATCGGACCGGAAATCGATCAATCCTAGTGGTTCCCATCCTAGAATTGGGAACTGCCAACCGGTTCTAAAAAAGTGAAATTGGGAACCATATGTTGGTTCTATGGGTTTACTCGATAATCGAACTGCCGGTCCGGTCCGATTCCTATATGGGTCCATGTAACCGTTCCCACCAAACGTCATGCACTTAGTGCGACATTTTCCAGTAAGTTAGAGTAAAGATAAATACAAAAAAATTCCATATTCTTAGTTGCAATATCAATAAAAAGATTGAACTCATATTAAAAGTTGAGAATTGAGGTCGAGAGTCGATGGGTGTTGAGATTGAGAGTCGTGATCGTGAATGAGAGATAATAAGATAACTCAAATAAGGTAATAGTGAGACAAGATAGGCACTCAATTAATGGGTGTTGTGTGTTGCGATCCCATTTCGCAGCCCTTGATCCTTCTCGTGAAAAAAGGAAAGGGAAAAGTTGGATTTAGGGATATTTAACCATGAAAGTTCCCTCACGGTTCTCAACCACAGGGATGTCATCACCTCATCCCTGGATAAACCTATCGAAAGTTCCCTTTACAAGGTCACGAGTTATCCCAAATTCGTACCCCACGTGACAACATAGTATCGTGACCCGTACCCACACAGCCGACACATCTCAAGAGAGGAGGTCGGGCATGAATATCGGATTTAATGATACTTTTACCATGATAGTCTTCCCTCTGGTACTCCTTCCTAAGGATAACATCACTTCATCCATTAGGAATTTCCACATGCGGATATGCTAAATCATGACGAGTCATATCGGGACCCATACCCTGCATGATGAGTTCATTTATACAGTCTAGTTGTTTTAGGACAACCGACAAATAATACGGGAGTTGCCACTAGCCTCGTTTTTAGGGATTGGCTAGAAACCTAATTGAGGGTCGGAAGTGTTCCCTTAATTCCTATGCGACTAGATATCTAGGTCCGGAGACTTGGGTTATGCCAATATTTTTATTAGCATCATTTTGGTACCTAAACAGTATGTTGTATTTACCTAACGTGTCCATGAATTTCTTTTTGCATTTTTAGGATCGTTTAGTCCTAAACTAAGCGATCATGCGTGGTTGGTCATTTTCATGCTATTCTATTTCTAAAGAAAATGAAAAGGAAACACCCAATTGAATTGAAAATTGCGAGACATAAAGTAACACTAAAGGAAACAGTAAATTTATCATACAATTTTAGAAAATATAAAAAAGAAACACAATTGAAAATGATAAGAGGACGAAAGAACACGCAACTCCTCGGGCTTTATACAACAAAAGAAACCCAAGACATATGTCGGGAAAACGATAGTACATGATTATGATCAGAATAAATATCGACCTCCACCGTCTTTATGTCTTATCCATCTTCAGGATCCTAAACTAAACCTAGAACATGGCCAACATGTTGGCAAGCAAGTTTTTTTAAGAGCTCAAGTGCATAATCCTTATAGAAAAAATAAAACATAATTGTCAAAACTCTATCCAAACAGGGGTTAGAATAAGAGTCCGAATTTAATCCCATGTCCAGATTCTGATCTAGTATTAAAAAAAAAAATGGAAAGTGGTCCAAACGATGAGCAATATGAATGAAATTAATGGCGTTAGAAACCTCTAAATGTGCCTTACAACTTCCTAGAATGACTCGAATCCAAACAAGGTCAATTAGGTGCTCTAATATCGAGATCTCTAAGAGTGCGCATATTACTAACTAAGAAAAATAGAACACGAGCATGTATTAGAAAACCTCAAAGTTATTCAAATAATGCATAAATAGGATGAAGAAATCACATGAGACTTAGGAATGGATGTGATGGAGATTTTGGATAATCATCTAATCCTAAGTCGGCCATGTAAAATATTATACAATTTAAATGACATAATAAAATGATTCAAGATTCTTAATGGTATGCTTAGGAATTCTAAGTGTGATGAACACTTTTGTGGCACAAATTTAACGAGCAAGATGGCATTTAAGAGATATGACCTAAATATATATATACACGAACCTTATAACATTCGGTTTAATTATCAAGAAGGCATGCGCGCAAAATTTGGTCTCAAAATAACAAGAACAAGCATCACAAATGCATATACAACAAGATTTTGTTTCAGTATTAACTTCACAAAATGAGCATGAGTTCACCCATTTTTAAGATATACAAAAATTCTACAAAAAAATCCTACATATAGAGCATGCAATGATAAACATTTCTCGTTAGAGTTTGAAATCCAAATGTGATCACATCAACCATAGCAAAATCAGCAAAATAGAGATGCAGATCTAAGCTATGTATTGCTACAGTACATTTTCACCTTAATTCATGCAATTGACTCATTTTGCTAACATCAAGACTTTGATCAGCATACATCAATTGAACATATACAGCATGTATTTTAACTTTCATGAAGGACTTGAGACAAAACAAGCTCATTTGTGGACTTAATTATACCAAAACAGAATTTAGATCAATGTAGTAAGATTGTCTTATGTTCAAATCTAAGCGATTTTAACCTAGTTAATCATGTCTAAATATTTCAAAAATAAAATAAAATACATGACATGCACAACACTATTACAACAACTTTCATGAAGGAAGGTTCTTCCATAAATAAATATTGAGATCAGTATAAAAATGACAAAGTTAGAGATCAACACAAAAACAGATTGTCCTAGGCTCGATCTGAGTGAATTTAACCTAGTTAAACACATCCAAAAATCTCGAAAAAAAATTACAGGACATGGAGAAGATGATTTAGAACAAAACTCGTGAAGGCAAGATTATCCAGAAATCATCGTAAGGCTACACGAACATAGTAAAATCTCATTTTGGAACAAGAGTAGAACTGAAAATCCACATGAACTACCGCGATCGCTCATCTTTGGAGGTGTTTTTCAAGGGTCAAACAATGCTCGATTAGACTATGCAACCTATCATTCAAAGCTTATCATGTGTATTATCTAAATCTACGATGACTTGAGTTAAAATGAGGTCGTTTCAGACCTCATTTTGGCCTAATCGTTAGATCAGTTTTGTAGCTACAAAATTGCAGATTCAAACTAAATTAACAACAAGCATTCAAGTTCATCATTCAAGAACGATCAATTGCAGCAAATCATTATCCAAATCCATCATCTAACATCTAATCATCATATATTTACTTAAAATTGAACCTTAACCCTGACCGGTTAATCCGATCTTGCTTCACAAGATTCGAGATCGAGAAATTACTTTTTATCGATTTTTGTCAATTTTAATCACGGTCGGACAAGATGCAAGCCTTCAGATCACGATCAAAACTTCGAGGATGTGGATCGATCACCGCGAACCACCACAAAGCCGATTAGACCACTTACAAAAATAGAAACTAGAACCGGTCCAATCCGACCTACCTTCATGTGCCGACGAAGGAAGTTCAGGCGATTAGAGACCGCCGGTGGTTGATCGCTTGATCCTTGCCCAAGCGAGGTCAAGGACTTCGGAACAACCAATCGCCGACAAATAGGGGCGCTCGGGAGCACCGATGATCACCGGTTCAAGTTGGAACCGTAACCGATCCCGCTCGGACCAGCTTTGAAGCCTCCTAAAGAAGATCAAGCCGCCGAGAGCAATCCGGCCACCGATCTTCAAGGTCCCGACCACTAGAGGGTCGGGGTTTCTCCTGTGGACAAATATGCACCAATTGGGATGCCGAAAACCACCGGACAATGGCTGATCCGGCCTACTGAACCAATCGAAGACAAGACCGGCATGATTGCCAATCTTCGCCGGGCGAGGAGAGATGTTAGACGAGAAGAATTAGCCACCGTCTACCCCTACTAATGCTTCGGTTGAGATGGGGAGAGGGTGAATACCATTGCGGCGGCTGGCGATGGCCAATAAGCTTCCAATTCAAGGTCGGCGAGTAGCAATCAAAGGAGTCGTTGAGGCCGTTTAAAGGGGAGAGAGAGAGAGTCAATTAGCCGCAAAAAACCAGATAGGAGAGAGAGAGAGAGAGAGAGAGGGAGATATTTCGTGTATAATGAACTCTCCTCAAAATGGAGGGAAAATTGGACTTATATACTATCCCAAGTTAAGCAATTTCGATTGTCAATTCAATCCGAGGGTTGAAATTTCGATCCAATGGTCAAAAATTAATTTCGAAGGCTCTATCATGATCTAGAGGTGTCGAGTAATCTATCTAGTGGGTTTGATTTGCAAAAAACCCGAGCCAAAATCAAGAATCACATCGAAATGTCCAATTATGGGTTAATTTGTAATTTGACGAAATTCGAGGATCAATCTATAAAATTTCAAGAAATCGAAGGTGCGGAAGTGAAATTGACATTGAGAGGATTTCAGAACTAGTCGCCGAAGGTCATGAACCGGCCGACAAGGGGCTTAACAGGCCATCCCCACCGGCAGTCGGTCAGACCGATTCGGTCTAGTTTGGTTGGGTTTTGATCGGTTCTTGATCGATATGATCCAATTCTAGTTGTTTAGCCTACTTGGGACCCCCGTGGGTCCTCAATTTATGCAATTTGGTCCATAAATGACCAAATTGAATAGGAATTTTACCCTATTTAAGAAGAAATTGGCCAATTGAGATGCAATTAAGCTAATCAAATCTTATGAACATGATCTAGAGGTCTTTTATAGACCTAATTGAATGTTTAACATGAAAGGAAATGGGTCAAAATCATGAGTGCTTTCCATTGGGCCTAAAAGGCTAAAATGGTCAAATTTGAAATTCAATGAGCAAAATTGCAAATTAACTAAAATTGAACTCAATTAATGTCCCGATTGTCCTATCTAATGAACTACCCGTGTGTAAGATCACTTATTGCATTCAGATTGACTTTGAATTGAAGCGCCGAGCTTATATCAAAAATGAATCTAGGCCTACTATTAAAATTGGACCTAGATTTATGAAATTAAACCATAACCATGAATGGGTCAACTCAAATTTTGACAATTAAAGCTTAATTGCTTAAATTTTTTATGCTTAGGAGGATAAAATTCTTCAAACTAATGAGTTTTTATCTGAATTTTCTAAAATCGACTTTGGATTTGGACTTATCTTTAGAAAATGAGTAAAAAATTATTGTCCGTTCATAAATTATGAATGATTGATTTTGGTCCCCTAATTATGGCTCAAAACGACAATTCATATTTTGACTCAGTAAAACACGAAATTGAATGCACAAGCAGATTTTAAATAGTCCCTAAACCAAATGTCAAAGAAGAAATTACACCTAATTATGAATGAAATAATAGTAATTTTATTTTTGGTTGGTTTAGAACCTAAAACTGAAAAATTCAAAAATCAAAGTTCTTAATTGGATTTTGTGAAATTTCATACACACAAGTAAAAGTGACATTAAAGGAAATGTATTTGTACACTTTTTTTTCGAATTTTTTGGTAAAAAATTTGACTAAAAGTCAACAATTTAGTTGACTTTTCCTAAAATATTGATTTTTTTGTCACATTTTTGAATTTTTAAGAAATTAATTTGATAAAAGTAAATTTAAGGCTGAATGGCATCTTTTTGGGTAAAAAGCGAAATTTTGACCTAGGTTGACTTTTGGTTAAAGGGTTGACCAAAAAGTCAACCCGAAAATCAACCGTTTGACTTTTCGAGTTGTTCTTGAAAATGAACTAGAGATTACTTCAAAATAACAATGCAAAGGAAAGAAATTAAAAACGACACCTTTTGGCCGAGAAATGGGGCCCCGTCGTGATCGTAAACCCATATATCGATTTTTTACCTTTTGATAACGCGTTAACTAAAAATTAGGTTTTAACATTGTGCTCCAAATTAAGGGTTTTAGTGTTTTCATGTTTCTTAAATTATTTTTTGGTCTAACACTTTTCTTAAAAAATAAATATATATTTATATATCACCAATCCGATCGGATGGTTGGGGTGGTTCCACACCTAGAATCGAAAACTAGACGGTACCATTGTTTCCAATATATTGGAACCGAGAACCCGGACTAGCTCCTTGGGAAACACCAATTTTCGGGCAATCCGGAAGTTCTGCTTCTTTTGCACACATCTATATATAACCATATCTCCATGTTCCAACCGTAATTCCCGATTTGTAACTGAACAAATATTGACTCTACCCTTTGTTTTCTTTTGTCTAACACATGCTTTTTTTTTTTCCGATGGGTTAATATCTTGAAAAATTCAAATCAAAAGTGCACTTGTGACAAATTTACTCCAAATTAATTTTTTGGCCACCAAATATGCCCAACTAAAACACCTTTGACAAATTTATACCTAACTAAATTACTTGTGACAAATTTACACTCGCATTAATTTCTATTCAATTTTACCGTCAAATTGCTAAATTGAATTATACATGATAGTTGATTCGATACACCAATTTGGGATTTTACTTCGATTTGTCATGATTATACCATTTTTGTGATTTTTTGTAGTATTAATTTAATTTAACAAAGAGTATATTTATCATAAATGTATTAGTTTGGGGTTTCTAGTTGTCGAATAAATTAGTTTAGGATAGATTTATCATAAGTATATCAATCTAGGATTTTTCGGTCATTTAGGGTAGATTTGTCAAGATGTTGACATCCAGATTTTCGGGTTTTAATTAATTTGGATAAATAGGATCTCGCTTCATCGCTCGTCAATTTATCGACGTACCCGAAATTTCAATAAAGAAATTATCGGAAGAAAATCTAAAAGACCAAAAGAAAATAGAAAGGAAAGGAAAGAGAAAGGAAAAATGTACATAAATGCATTATGTATTTTATTTTTCCTTTTTTTCTCTCTCTCCTCTCTTTCTTTTCTTTCTTTTTTTTTCTTTTCTCTCTCTCTTCTTCCCCCTTGCCGTTTCCTACTTTGCTTTCTCTTCCCATTTGACTAGTCAAACCTATCCTCTCTCTCTTCTCTCTTATCTCTTCTTCTCTCTCTTCTCCCCACTCTCCTCGTGACCGAAACACCTTTCTTCTTCCTTTTTCTTCATCAAAAACCGAAGGAAGAAGAACGGACAGCAACGGCTCGCAAGACCGTGCCGCGGGCCGGCCGTCCGCACCACCCGCGCATGTCGCGCGCTCCGCCACCGCCCCTTCGCGTTTGCCATCCCTGCGCCAGGGCCGTTCAGCTGCTGCCCATCTCGTCATTTCCGTCCGAGCCACGATCCGGCCACCTCCGGCCACCGTGGCCACCACTCGGGCCGCCAAGCCACCACCCGCTCTCCGACCTCTTGCCGCCCCCAACCCTCTCTTTCTTGCTGTTTTGTGGCCGAACCAGCAAAACCCACTAAGTGGGTATCCAGCTGTTCGTGGGCCGTTTTGGGCCGTTTCCGCCCGAACCCGAGGCCCGCTTTGGGAAGAATTGTTCCTCGCGTCGCCGCACGTCGGATTGATCCGATTGCGTGCGATTTGGTGAGTAATCTCACTAATTTTGGATTAGTTGACTAATTATGATTTAAGGTTGGTTTAGTTTTTAATTAATTATGTTTAGGTTGTTAGATTAGAAGTAATTAGCAATTATTAGTCAATTGTGATGCGATTTAGATAAATTGATTGTGCAGTTAACAAGTAGACGTGGTCTACTATTTATTGGGAGTGTCTCGGGAATTTTGGACCTCTAATTGAGCTTCAATTTGATGATTCGGGCTTAAGTGAGATTTTTTGGATTTAAATATTAATTTTCGGAATTAAATTAAATAATTATTTATTTTCCGAAAATTCAAGGGAGATGGTCTGGAACCGAATATTATGAGGATGACTGTGGTGAAGTTGTTTTATTTAATCAGCTTTTAATTTGAGGTAATGGGATTTTTAATATTAATTATTCAATATTCTAAATTAATTAATTATTTATTTATTTTCCGAAAATTCAACTGAGATGGTCTGGAACCAGGAAAATTATGCTGATGACCGTGGGAAGTCCGTTTTTATGTAATCGGGCTTTATTTTGAGCTAAATTGAATTTTTAATAATAATTATTTAATTTTTCGAAATTAATAAATAAATTAATTATTTTTCGGAAATTAAGATTTTGATGGCCGGCTTTAATCAAATCGTGCGGTCGTCAGTGAAACAGTCCGTTTATTTATTTGAGCTCACGTTATGGGAATTGAATAAATTGTGATATTTTAGGGATTTACCTTAAATTGATTGAAATTAATTGAGATTGAATTGTTGATTTGTAAATGGCCAAGTATGTTAGTCAACGGTTATAATGCTTTGTTGAGTTGATTTAATTATTTGATTGAGAAATCGCTGGGTATTGGCTATCACACGAAAGGAAATACGTGGGCTGGTGAACCTAATATCACCTGGAGAATGCGTGTATTCCGTGGTTGATTATGTCATCTTGGCGAAGAGGTTGTCTTAGAGAATGCTCGTGAAATTGTTGAAAGTTGATCATGCCTGTGTGGCGATAGTTGATCATGCGCTCCAGGTGGCGATAAGTGATCATGCCTGTGGCGTAAATTGTGCCTACGTGGTAGTATTTGTGTATTGAGTATCGGAAGTGGTCGAGTGGGACCGTAAAAGCCTATCAATTTTGAGAAGTGGTCGAGTGGGACAAGCAGCCATTGATTATCGAAAGTGGTCGAGTGGGACCGAAAGCCATATGAATCTTGAAAGTGGTCGAAAGGGAACCGGGGCAAAGCCATTTGAATCTTGCAAGTGGTCGAGTGGGACCGTAAAGCCATTGAATGTTGCAAGTGGTCGAGTGGGACCGTAAAGCCATTGAATCTTGAAAGTGGCCGAAAGTGGACCGTAAACCATCAATCTTCGCAGTGGTCGAGTGGGACCGTAGCAGTTGAATCTTGAATGTTGTCGAAAGTGGTGGTGTGTCTTCCACCTTTGCTTAAGATGTGATCTGAGGACCGTAGTTCGTAATTGATGATTGAGATGGAATAATAAATTGACCTAGAATGGTCCGTTTGACATGTAATCGACGCAAGGGTGACGATTGATCATTGCTTTGATTTGATGTTGTGAATTGATTGATCGAATGGAAATGAGTGAGTGGTCTTGTGGCGTATAATCGATTATGTCGATTTGATCGATGCTTCGATCTCGTGTTATGATTGCTTGGGTGCCTATTATGAATTGTACCGGCTTGCGGGTGGGATGCGATGCCCAAGGTACGTCTTAGCCTATGCGTGTTTAGGCAGCCTTAGTATAATAGTTTACTAATTGGGCTTAGTGGGGTAGAAACTCGCCGAGACGTAGTCTCATCCAGGTTGGGGAAAAACATTTCAGACTAGATAAGGAGCCGAGGAGGAGAAGTACTGGGAAGGAGATCTTGGAGGTGAAACTTGAAGGGAAGGATTTTGAAAGAAGAAGATAATGCCGAGATGGGCCTTGAGTATGGCATGGATGGATTGAGATCCTATCTTCTTTTGAGATCTCCATTTTGATGTGAATAGTTTTGAAGTGGTTTCATTTTTGTATTTTGTTATAAATTTCAATATGAAAATATGGCCCTACTTTTCTATCCCATCGTTTTTATTGTCAGGGATTTTAACGCTTCCGCATGTGCTTACTAACCGAAAGGGCTCGCGATACTAGTCCCGGATATCGCATTATAAAATCGACAAATAGAAGGATGTGCACGTACCGAGGATCGGGCGTGACATCCTCATGGAGGGTATCGAGCTAAGTTGAAGATTGGAGTGATAAGGAGCGTTGACCATGGGATTAGTTAGTAGGAAAGGCCTTTAAATTCATACATCGGTGCATGTCCGTGTTAGTGGATGCTAGGATTGATTGTCGTGTGAGGATCGCTCATCTTCTAATCCAATGTGGATGTGAAGACGGGTTTCAAAGTGGTAAAGGCGAACCATGAGCGAAAGCGCGGAGCCGAGAACTCTAGTAAGGAGGACAATGTCCTCGTGACTCGGGATAATGCACTGCGACAAAGGTCGGTACCCGAGGTGGTTGTGGCGTGTGTTGGCTTCCGGCCCAGCTCGAGGTAAGAGTACCACCTCCGTGGGTTGGTACTAGTGTAGTAGTGTTGAATGATCCTAAGTTCGATAGGATCGTTTTGATGCTAGTTTCCTTGGAAATTGGATAAGCCAGGTGGTTGATCGAACCGCCGTCGGTGTTGTAACCGCCGTTGTCGCGTCACTGTTGAGATCCCGAGAGTGGGGATATGATGGGATCAAGCCATCGCTCCAAGTCAAGGTACGATCTAGTCAGAGAAAATGAAAATCGGTCGGGAAAAGATCGAGGTCGAGATGGTGTTAGCGCAGCCGTGAGACAACGGGGAAAGAGTGTCTTGCCGATTGGCAAGAGATAGAAGACTCCACCGATAGGTAGTCGGTGTAGATGGAAGCATGGATAAATCTAGTGTCCGAATAGGACTAGAACATGTTGTGATGATGACTAGCATGGCCATCGATGAAGGACTGTCGGTGGAAGTCTAAGGTAGAATAGACATTGCTATCACGGAACGCCGACAAGATGGCAAAAGGAACAGAACGAAACCGACTATACCTTATTCAATGACAGAATATTTTAAAGGTGATTTTATCGAATAGTGCTAGAGAATGTTGGGATTGCAAGTGTGGAATTTCAGTTGTTTGTTAAGGCTGTAGGAAAGAACCATTCACTAAAGTTGTACTTGATTGGCTGTTGGTGTACAACTCTATCGTTAAGTGTAGAAATAATTGGTTCTTGAGCATTTTATGGTGATGAATTGTTATGGTAGAGTAACCCAGCTTATTCCAGGAGCATGTAGAAGTACCGAGGATTTCTTGCGAGAGTTGAGAAGGGTCCTTGACTTCTTTGATCTGGGTCACTTGAGGTAACACTGTTGTCGTGACAGAAATTATCGAGATTAATGGGCAATGATCTTAGATAAGACAGATTGAAGAATTAAAATTGAGAACTCTCGGTAGTCCAAGAATTCTTGAAGTGTTGCGGAAAAGTGGTCAGACCGTTGCCGAGAAAGAGATAGAATTACGATTGAGTTAACATCTCAGGAAACAGAACCATTCTCTAAAAGTCCTTACGGTTGTTGTTGTTTGAATTGATAGAACCAATGGTTCAGATGTGGGGATTGATGAATGATGAATTCATGCATATCAAGGCATCACTAGGGATCATCGATTTTGTGAAAAGAGAAAGAAAGATGGTTTGTTGCAATTATGCATCAACTATAGTCGACCCAATCAAGTGACAATCAGGATAAGTGTTCATTGTCAAAGATCGACGAATTGGGCGATTTGTTATAAAAGTGTGGATGTCTTCAAGGATGCGACTTAGGGCCAGGTTATGGTCGGTTGAGAACCAGGAAGGAGGTTATGCGAAGACGGCATTTCGCACTTGATTTGTCCTTGTGAGAATAATGTAAAGCCATTTGATTTGAGGAACGCTCGCAGTATCATAGATTTGACAAATCGAGTGTTCAAAGAATATTTAGATCAATGATGATTGTGTAGTGTAGCGACATTATAGGGTGTTCATTAAGTGTTGAGAATCACGAGATGCCCCTAAGGATGGTGCGTGTGGTTACAGTAAAAGGAATCTTCATGGACCCAACCAAGATCGAAGCAGTTGTTAATGGACCGAGACCGACATTAATGTTAAGAGATAAGAAGTTGTGGGGATTGGACAGATTACTACGGAAGGTTTGTGAAGAATTTCCAACATCGTATCATCATGCGCTTGACCTCTAGAGAAAAAGAGAAATTTATTGGCATAGACAAGTACGAGATAATTTCGAAGCTTCGGTAAGATCAAAGTTATTAAAGACTTGTGCTAAACTTTTCATTTGGCTCGAAAGCATGAAACCTTTAGTGATGTGTCTTGCCAACAGCCAGGTATATATTGATACAACATGAGAAGATTGTTGTGAGCAACTCCCTTGATTGAGACCCAACAAGTGAACTTAAAACGATTGTCGTGAATCAGAATTTTGTGAGAACTATAATGATGTTATCCGGTATTATCTTGGGAGAATGAAAGAAGTAATTTATGTGTTGAGCCGATAGTCTTCGATTATACATAGGCTGGCTAAAGTATAAACTTTACTTAAAAAGGGTTCGAAATTTGGCTTTCAAATTTGAGGTAGGCTACTTTTAAATTTTATAGCCGCCCTCAAAATTGAACCAAATGTTCAAGTTAGAATCGTAGCCTAGTTGAATGACAGAGATGTTCAAGAGATCTTATAAGAGGATACCGGCAACAAAGAATCTAACTTTGAAACCCGAGGATGAATTCGTCTACGAGGAATTGAGTACACCTGATGCTGTAGCACTCGGGGAAAGATCTTATTGATTCACTATAGTATCGCAACTTTGACCAGGCTGGTGCAAATAAATCGGAATCGGCATTAGCTAGATTAGTAAGCTGATATGAAGATAAATGCAGGTAAGCGGAGTTGGGAAAGCGTCAAAGGTGTCGAGCAGTGGAAGCACGTGCAAACTGAAGATTTTAGCATCACTGAGGAGTCCTATGAAATGGAAATATATGGCTTACTAAGGATTCGGGGATTACGATACCATTTGAGAATAGTGGTTGATCGATAGATGGAGTTGGTCCACTTTGGTACGGCATGAATATATCTTGTTTTGAGTGTGCGATCAGTTGCGTTCGATTTCGATTAGATAAATTGGGCATTTCATCGACGCGATTAAGTGTTTTTTCCCGAGTTGGCCACTCATGAGATAACTAGACTAGTGAGTGAGTTATTAGGACCTTAAGGCAAATAGACTTGAGAATACGACCATGGATCGACTTCTCGCGTCTAAATCTACTAAAGATCATCGCGGCACGCATAAAATCGATTTGAAATCGAGAAATAGATCGGCCGTGAGATGAATGACCGATCGTGGGTGACTCCACTAAATTGGAAAATTCTCATCGGACCGGTACTAATTTGATGTTTCCTATCGTTTTGGTACCACGTGTTCGTATTTGAGCCTTTGAGATTTTCACGACAATCGAGAGTCGCCAATGTGTCGAGTGGGTTCATTATTGGTTCAAGAAATCGACTCACGGGTCATTTGTCCTAAAAAGCTCTAAACACTACCGAGCTCTAGGTCACACTAAAAGCGTGTCGGAGTGAAAGTTAACCGTCAATCTAAGTTCGATTTCAGAAATTGAAGATCCTATCTTGTTACGAGTGGGTATACCGAAGTGTGTGTGTTAGATAGTGCAAAGATGGAGTGTCGAGGATGAATTATATTTAATCTAGATCGAATTATAAATTTGGCAAAGTTTGAGGAGGATTCTTTATTACAAAGCGGTGTATAACAGAGGGTACAGAATTTTAGTGGTAAAGAGAAAGTGAAGAAGATTTCGTGCCAAAGATCGGTAGAGCGTGATTGCGGTTGCCAAAGATCGGTGCCCGAGTTATATCGATTTTGACTAGGTTCCCGGTTAGCAGACGAGATAGTTTCTTTTTAATCGGTGCAAGCGAGTGTACGGGATTTCGTCGGTTGAGATGAGATCAGAAATTAGAAAATCGCAAGTCAGTGGTTAAAAATCAAGTGTTTGCGTTGTCGATCGGTGTCGAGTAATGATCTCGGGACCGGGGAAATTTTGAATCGTTGAGATTCAAAAATTTATTAGGGGTCGAGAAAAAGAGATCGAGATGTGGATGACGGAATGTCCTATGTGAGGAAGCTCGGGCCGGTTGTTGGTTCGAAGAGCAGAATTTGTGTACAAAGATGATCCAGCGTGGAAAAGTGAGACTCGATGAGACTCGCAATGCCCACCTTTCGTTTATGGATTGGTAAAGGTTTAAATTTCGAGACGAAATTTTTATAAGAGGGGAAGAGTTGTGACATAGGATTTCGGGTTTTAATTTGACGGATAAATAGGATCTGTCTCATCGCTCGTCAATTTATTGGACGGGCCCGAAATTTCAATAAAGAAATTATCGGAAGAAAAATCTAAAGACCAAAAAAGAAAATAGAAAGGAAAGGAAAAAAGAGAAAAGGAAAATGTACATAAATGCATTATGTATTTTATTTTTCCTTTTCTCTCTCTCCCTCTCTTTTCTTTTCTTCTTTTCTTCTTTTCTCTCTCTTCTTCCCCCTTGCCGTTTCCTACTTTGCTTTCTCTTCCCCATTTGACTAGTCAAACCTATCCTCTCTCTCTTCTCTCTTATCTCTTCTTCTCTTCTTCTCCCCACTCTCCCTCGTGACCGGAAACACCTTTCTTCTTCCTTTTCTTCATCAAAAACCGGGCGAAGAAGAACTACAAAGAATCGGCCAAGACCGGGCCGCCGCCGGCCGCTCGTCCGCACTCCACCCCGCGCATGTCGCGCGCCCGCCACCGCCCTTCAAGGCTGCCATCCTTTGCCTCGCAGTGCCGTCCGAACCGCGTTCCATCTCTTTCGTCTAAATTGCTCGGGCCACGATCCACACCTCCGCCACCGGGTGTGGCCACCGCTCGCCGCCTCGCCAAGCCACCACCCCGCCTTCTCCCGACCTCTTGCCGCCTTAACCCTCTCTCTTTCTTGCTGTTTTGTGGCCGGTCCAGCAAACCCACGAAGTGGGGTGAGTCCAGCCATTCGTGGGCCGTTAGCCGCTTTCCGGCTCCCGAACTCCGAGGCCCGCTTTGGGAAGACTGCTCTCGCTTCGCCGCCGCCGGATTGATCCGATTTGCGCGCGATTTGGTAGAGTAATCTCACTAATTTTGGATTAGTTGACTAATTATGCTTAAGGTTGGTTTAGTTTTAATTAATTATGTTTAGGTTGTTAGATTAGAAGTAATTAGCATTACAGTCAATTGTGATGCCATTTTTAGATAAATTGATTGTGGGTAACAAGTAGACGTGGTCTACTATTTATCGGGAGTGTCTCGGGAATTTTTGACTCCTTAATGAGCTTCACTTGATGATTCAAATAAGTGAGATTTTTGGTATTTAATATTAATTTTGAATTAAATTAAATAATTATTTATTTTCCGAAAATTCAGGAGATGGTCTCGAACCTAATATTATGAGGATGACTGTGGTGAAGTTCGTTTTTATTTAATCGGGCTTTAATTTGAGCTAAATGGGATTTTTTAATATTAATTATTCAATATTCAAATTAATTAATTATTTATTTATTTTCCGAAATTCAACTGAGATGGTCCGAACCGAAAATTTATTGATGACCGTATAGAAGTCCGACACATGTAATCGGATTATTTGATATTAAATTGAATTTTTAATAATAATTATTTAATTTTCGAAATTGAATCAAATAAATTAATTATTTTTCGAAATTATTTTGATGGCCGACTGCATCAAATTGCACACGTCATGGGCGCAGTCCGTTTATTTATTTGAGCTCCACAAGTTGTCTAGAATTGAATAAAATTGGTGATATTTTAGGGATTTACCCAAATTGATTGAAATTAATTGAGATTGAATTGTTGATTTGTAAATGCACAAGTATGTTAGTCAACTATAATGCTTTGCTGAGTTGATTTAATTATTGATTGAGAAATCGTTGGGTATTGGCTATCACCGAAAGGAAATACGGGGTTTCAAGTGAATCGGAATATCACCTGGAGAATGTACGGTATTCCGTGGTTGATTATGTCATCTTGGCGAAGAGGTTGTCTTAGAGAATGCCTGTAAAATTGTTGAAAGTTGATCATGCCGTGTGGCGATAGTTAGATCAGCCCGTGGCGATAAGTGATCATGCCTGGTGGCGTAAATTGTGCTTACGTGGGCCGTATTTCCGCATTGAGTATCCAAGGGTCGAGTGGGACCGTAAAGCCATTGAATTTTGAAAGGGTCGAGTGGGACAAAGAAAGCCATTGATTATCGAAAGTGGTCGAGTGGGACCGTGAAAGCCATTGAATCTTTGAAAGTGGTCGAGTGGGACCGTAAAGCTATCAATCTTGCAAGTGGTCGAATGGGACCGTAAAGCCATTGAATGTTGCAAGTGGTCGAGTGGGACCGTAGTGATGAATCTTGAAAGTGGTCGAGGTGACCGAAGCCCATTGAATCTTGGCATGTCCAGTGGGACTGCAGTTTCATCAATCTTGAATGTTGTCGAGTGGTGGACCGTGTCTTCCACTTGCTTAAGATGTGATCCGAGGACCGTAGTTCGTAATTGATGATTGAGATGGAATAATCGAATTGACCTAGAATGGTCCGTTTGACGTAATCGATTTGCCACGATTGATCATTGCTTTGATTTGATGTTGTGAATTGATGACGAATTAAATGACAGAGTGGTCTTGTGGCACATAATCGATTATGTTGATTGATCGATGCTCGATCGTTATGATTGTTGGGTGCCTATTATGAATTGTACTGATCAAGCACTTCTGGCGTAAGGACGCTCTTTCACTTATGCTGTTTAGGCAGCTTTTAGTATAATGGTTTACTAATCGGGGCTTTAGCGGGTAGAACTCCATCGAGACGTAGTCTCATCCCGCTTTGGGGAAAAACATTTCAGACCTGAGAAGAGCCGAGAGGAGAAGTCTCGGGGAAGGAGATTCTTGAGGTGAAACTTGAAGTAAAGGATTTGGAAAGAAGAAGATAATACCGAGACGGGCCTTGAGTACAGGATGGATGGTGAGATCTCATCTTCTTTTGAGATCTCCATTTTGATGTGCCAGTTTTGGGTGGTTTCTGCTTTGTATAAAAGTTTGGTTATAAATTTCAACATGAAAAATATGGCCCTACTTTTCTATCCCATCGCTTTTATTGTCCTGGGATTTTAATCGCCGTGCATGCTTATAATGAAAGGGCTTCGGCGACATTTAGTCCTCGGGATATCGCAGAGATTATAAAATCGGCCAAATAGAAGCGATGCACGCCCGAGGATCGCGACATCCGTTTAAGTGGTGGCAATGAGCTTAAGTTGAAGATTGAGTGATAGGAGCGTTGACCATGGGATAGTTAGTAGGAAAGGCCTTTAAATTCATACCGGTGCATGTCTCGTGTTAATGGATGCTAGGATTGATTGTCGGTGAGGATCTTTCATCTTCTAATCCAATGTGGATGTGGAAGACGGGTTTCGGGCAGTAAAGACTGAACCATGAGCGAAGTGAGCCGAGAACTCCTAGTAAGAGGACAATGTCCCTCGTGACGGATAATGCATCGACAAAAGGTCGGTACCCGAGGTGGTTGTGGCAAAGGTGTTGGCTCGCAGCCGAGTGTAAGAGTACCACCGTGGGTTGGTACTAGTGTAGTAGTGTTGAATGATCCTAAGTTCGAGGATCGTTTTGATGCTAGTTTTCCTTGGAAATTGGATAAGCCAGTGGTTCAGATCGAATCGTCGCTTGTTGTAACCGCGTTGTCGGGCACACCGTTGGAGATCCGTAGTGGGGATATGATCCGGGATCAAGCCATCGTCCAAGTCAAGGCACGTATCTAGTCCAGGCAGAAATGAAAATCGTCGTGAAAAGATCGAGGTTAGAGTGGTGTTATGCACCGATGAGACAACCAAAAGAGTGTGGCCATTGCCGCTGGCAAGAGATAGAAGACTCACCCGATAGGTGTCAGAATTGTAGATGGAAGCATGGATAAATCTAGTGTCCGAATATGACTAGAACATGTTGTGATGATGACTAGCATGGCCATCGATGAAGGACCTCGTCATGGAAGTCTAAGGTAGAATAGACATTGCCATGCGGCCGTAACGCCAGCAAGATGGCAAAAGGAACAGAACGAAACCGACTACATACCTTATTCAATGATAATATTTTAAGGTGATTTTATCGTAATAGTGCTAGAGAATGTTGGGATTGCAAGTGTGGAATTTCAGCTTGTTTGTTAAGGCTGTAGGAAAAGAACCATTGACTAAAGTTGTACTTGATTGGCTGCTCAGTACAAACTCTATCAACTGTTATGTAGAAATAATTGGTTCTCGAGCATTTTATGGTGATGAATTGTTATGGTAGAGTAAACCTGCCTTTATTCCAGAGCATGTAGAAGTACCGAGTTTTACCGAGAGTTGAGAAGGGTCCTTGACTTCTTTGATCTCGTCACTTGAGGTAACCTGGTTGTCGTAAATTATCGAGATTAATGGGCAAAATGATCTTAGATAAGACATGATTGAAGAATTAAAAATTGAGAACTCCTCGCAGTCCAAGAATTTTGGAAGTGCTGCTTAAAAGTGGTCGACCGCTGCTGAGAAAGAGATAGAATTACGATTGAGTTAACATCTGGAATACGAACCATTCTCCAAAAGTCCTTACCGGTTGTTGTTGTTTGAATTGATAGAACCAATGGTTCGCATGTGGGGATTGATGAATGATGAATTCATGCATATCAAAGGCATCATTTTAGGGATCATCGGGCTTTAGAAAAGAGAAAGAAAGATGGTTTGTTAAAATTATGCATCAACTATATCACCCAATCAAGTGACAATCAAGGATAAGTGTTCATTGTCAAAGATCGATTAACTGGGCGATTTGTTATAAAGAGTGTGGATGTCTTCAATGATCGACTTAGGAAAGGTTATGGTCAGTTGAGAACCAGAAAGGAGGTTATACTCGAAGACGGCATTGACATTTGATTTTGTCCTTGTGGAGAATAATGTAAAGCCATTTGATTTGAGGAACGCTTTCAGTCACTATAGATTTGACAAATCGAGTGTTCAAAGAATATTTAGATCAATGATGATTGTGTGGGTAGCAGCGACATTATAGGGTGTTCATTAAGTGTTGAGAATCACGATGCCCCTAAGGATGGTCGTGGTGGTGGTGTAAAGGAATCTTCATGGACCCAACCAAGATCGGGTTGTTAATGGACCGAGACCGACATTAATGTTAGAGATAAGAAGTGTGGGGATTGGACAGATTACTACTAAGTTTTGTGAAAGAATTTCAACATCAAGATTTCATCATGCGCTTTGACCTCTAGAGAAAGAAGAGAAATTTATTGGCATAGACAAGTACGAGGATAATTTCCAGTTTCAGAAGATCAAAGATAAAGACTTGTGCTAAACTTTTCATTGGGCCCGGAAAGCATGAAACCTTTAGTGATGTGTCTTGCCAACAATCGGGTATGTATTGATACAACATGAGAAGATTGTATAACCGTCCCGGCCAGCTGGAGACCCAACAAGCTGAACATGAAACAAAGGTCGTGAATCAGAATTTTGGCAGAACTATAATGATGTTATCCGGGTATTATCTTGGGAGAATGAAAGAAGTAATTTATGTGTTGAGCCGATAGTCTTCGATGACATACATAGGCTGGCTAAAGTATAAACTTTACGAAAAAGGGTTCAAATTTGGCTTTCAAATTTGAGGTAGGCTACTTTTAAATTTTATAGCCGCCCTCAAAATTGAACCAAATGTTCAAGTTAGAATCGGCGCCCAGTTGATGCATTTAGAGATGTTCAAGAGATCTTATAAGAGGATACCTTGCAACAAAGAATCTAACTTTGAAACTTCGAGGATGGAACGTCGTGTTCCATGAGGAATTGAGTGCACTTGACAAGGTAGCACTGTGGAAAAGATCTTGTCAAAGCTCAATTATAGTATCGCAACTTTGACCAGCTGGTGCAAATAAATCAGAATCGGCATTGCTAGATTAGTAAGTTGATATGAAGATAAATACAGCTACAAAAGTTGAAAGCTAAAGGTGTCAGAAGTGGAAGTTCAAAAGAATGCAAACGGAAGATTTTAGCATCACCGAGAGTCCCAAGTGGAAATGGAAATATATGGCTTACTAAGGATTCTGGGATTGGTCGATACCATTTGAGAATAGTGGTTGATCGATAGATGGAGTTGGTCCACTTTGCACAAGATGAATATATCTTGTTTGGAGTGTGCGATCCGTGATTCGGGCTCGATTTCGATTAGATAAATTGGGCATTTCATCGACGCGACATAGTGTTTTTCTCCAGTTGGCCACTCATGAGATAACTAGACTAGCTTGGGTGAGTTATTAAGGACCTTAAGGCAAATAGACTTGAGAATACGACCATGGATCGATCTCGACCGTGCTCATCTTTAAAGATCATTCATGAAAGCATAAAATCGATTTGAAATCAGAAATAGATCGCCCGACCGAGATGAATGACCGATCGTGGTGACTCCACTAAATTGGAAAATTCTCATCGACCGTATTTAATTGATGTTTCTATCGCTTTTGCATTCTGGTTCGTATTGAGTCTTTGAGATTTTCACGATAATCGAGAGTCGCCAATGTGTCGAGTGGGTTCATTGTGGTTCGGTAAAATCGACCACGGGTCATTTGTCCTAAAAAGCTCTAAACACTACCCGCAGGGTCAGTCACACTAAAAGCGTGCCTGAGTGAAATTAACCGCTAATCTAAGTTCGATTTCGTGAAATTGAAGATCCTATCTTGTTACAGAGTGGGTATACCGAAGTGTGTGTGCATTTAGATAATTCGCCAAAGATGGAGTGTCGAGATGAATTATATTTCGAATCTAGATCTAAATTATAAATTTGGCAAAGTTCTTCGAGGACTTTATTAAGCTGCATAAGCAGAGCAGCGAGGGCAGACTCAGCGGGTAAAGAGAAAGTGAAGAAGATTTCAGGCCAAAGATGACAAGAGAGCTGTTAGATTGGCAGCTACAAGATCGCGTTCGGAAGTTAGATCGATTTTGACTAGAGGTTCTTCAGCCAGCAGACGCCTGGGATAGTTTTTTAATCAAAGGCAAAAGAGTGTACAGGATTTCAGCTTGCCGAGATGAGATCGTAAATTAGAAAATCGCAAGTCCGTAGCTCTGCTCAAAAATCAAGGTTTGCAGCTTGTCGACGCTGTCAGAAAGTAATGACTGTCAGACCACAGAAATTTTGAATCGTTGAGATTCAAAAAATTCTATTAGGGGGTCGAGAAAAGAGATCAGATGTGGGATGACAAGAATGTCCGGTGGAGAAGCTCGGCCAACTTGTTGGTTCGGGAAAGACAGAACTTGTGTACAAAGATGATCACAAAGGAGATCACGGAGACTACATTACCCCACCTTTTTCTTTGCGTTTATGGATCAGAAGGTTTAAATTTCGAGACGAATTTTAGAGTAAGAGAAGTTAAATATGACATCCAGATTTTCAAGTGTTTTAATTTGACAGATAAATAGACTGTCATCGTCATGCCAATTTATCACTGCAACTAAATTTCCATAAAGAAACCATCTAAGAAAATCTAAAGACCAAAAGAAAACAGAAAAAAAAGGAAAAAGAGAAAAGGAAAATGTACATAAATGCATTATGTATTTTATTTTTCCTTTTTCTCTCTCTCCCTCTCTTTCTTTTCTTTCTTTTTCTTTCTTTCTTCTCTCTTCTTCCCCTTGCCGTCTCCTTACTTTGCTTTCTTCCCATTTGGACTAGTCAAACCTATCCTCTCTCTTCTTCTCTCTTATCTCTTCTTCTCTCTTCTCCCCACTCTCCTCGTGACCGAAACACCTTTCTTCTTCCTTTTTCTTCATCAAAAACCGAAGTCAAGAAGAACTGGACAAAGAACGGGCCCGTCGAAGACCGTCGCCGCCGGCCGCCGTCGCACTCACTCCGCGCATGTCGCGCGCCCGCCACCGCCTCTTCGTTTTGCCATCCCTACTGTGCGCGTCCAACCGCTGCCCATCCTTCGTCCAGCCTGCTTCGCCACGATCCGGCCACTCCGGCCACTGGGCCACCGCCTCGCGAAGCCACCACCCGCTCTCCGACCTCTTGCCGCCCCTAACCCTCTTCTTGCTGCTTTGTGGTCGAATCCAGCAAAACCCATGAAGTGGGTATCCAGCTATTCGTGGGCCGCTTTGGGCCGCTTTCGCCCCAACCCGAGGCCCGCTTTGGGAAGAATTGTTCGCGGTCGCCGCCGCCGGATTGATCCGATTTGCGCATGACATTTCCAGGTGAGTAATCTCACCACTGGATTAGTTGACTAATTATGCTTTAAGGTTGGTTTAGTTTTAATTAATTATGTTTAGGTTGTTAGATTAGAAGTAATTAGCAATTATTAGTCAATTGTGATGCGATTTAGATAAATTGATTGTGTGAAGCTAACAAGTAGACGGGTCTACTATTTATTGGGAGTGTCTCGGGAATTTTTGGACCTCTAATTGAGCTTCAATTTGATGATTCGCTTAAGTGAGATTTTTGGCATTTAAATATTAATTTTCGAATTAAATTAAATAATTATTTATTTTCCGAAAATTCAAGGAGATGGTCTGGAACCGGAATATTATGAGGATGACTGGGTTGAAGTTTTTATTTAATCGGGCTTTAATTTGACCTAAATGGATTTTTAATATTAATTATTCAATATTTGAAATTAATTTTATTTATTTATTTTCCTAAAATTCAACTTGAGATGGTCTCTGGAACCGGAAAAATTGCGTCGATGACCGTGGTGAAGTCCGTTTATGTAATCGGGCTTTATTTTGAGCTAAATTGAATTTTTAATAATAATTATTTAATTTTCGAAATTAATAAATAAATTAATTATTTTTCGGAAATTAAGATTTTGATGGCCGACGACCGAAATCTCGTTCGGGCCGTGGCGCAGTCCGCTTTTATTTATTTGAGCTCCACGTTCGAGAATTGAATAAATTGTGATATTTTAGGGATTTACCTTAAATTGATTGAAATTAATTGAGATTGAATTGTTGATTTGTAAATGCCAAGTATGTTAGTCAACGTTATAATGCTTTGTTGAGTTGATTTAATTATTTGATTGAGAAATCGCTGGGTATTGGCTTATCACCTGGAAGGAACACGTGTTTTCGGGTGAATCTAATATCACTCGGAGAATGCACGCAGTATTCCGTGGTTGATTATGTCATCTTTGGCTGTTATATTGCCTGTATAACGCCAGAAATTTGTTGAAAGTTGATCATGCTCAGGTGGCGAGCAGTTGATCATGCCCGCATGACATGATCACGCCTACAGATGAATCGCGCTTACGCACGATATTTCCGCGCGCATTTTAGCATCATACGAGCGGAAATCGCAGTGTCTATCAATTTCTCGAAAAGTTTCATTGTTTTAGACAAGAAAGTTTATCGATGGTCGAAGGCTGAGCGTGACCGCGGTGCTCATTTAATCTTCGAAAAGCCATTGTTTTAATCGCGTTCATCAATCTCGCAGCGTATCAGGACCGCATAGTTCACTGAATACAGAAGGTCGAAAGGACCGCAGCCTATTGAATCTGAAGCATGAAAGCACCAGAAAGTTCATGAATCTTGCAAGTGGTCGAAGTTGGGACCGCAGCTATCAATCTCATCGTTGTCGAGCGGTGGACCTGTCTTCCACCTTTGCTTAAGATGTGATCTCGAGGACCGTAGTTCGTAATTGATGATTGAGATGGAATAATCGAATTCGACCTAGAATGGTCCGCTTGACGATGAATCGACGGCGATTGATCATTGCTTGATTTGATTACCGCTGAATTGATTGATCGAATGGAATGACTGCAGGAAATGTCTGGGCGATAATCGACTGACGCCGATTTGATCGACTTCGACTGTGTTATGATTGCTTCGGGTGCCTATTATGAATTGTATCACTCTGTGTGGACCCGACAAGGTACGCCTTCTTCGATGCGTGTTTACAGCAGCCTTTGTATAATGGTTTACTAATTGGGCTTAGTGGGTAGGAACTGGCCGAGACGTAGTCTCATCCTGGCCAGGGGAAAAACATTTCGTGACCCGGCAAGGAGCCGAGGAGGAGAAGTCCGGGAAGGAGATCTGGAGGTGAAACTTGAAGGGAAGGATTTTGAAAGAAGAAGATACTACCGAGAGCAGGCCTTGAGTATGGTGATGGATGGATTGAGATCCTATCTTCTTGAGATCTCCATTTTGATGTGAATAGTTTTGTGGTTTCGTTTTGATAAAGTTTGTTATAAATTTCAATATGGTACCTACTTTTCTATCCCACGCTTTA